>JAZDUH010000104.1:3145000-3745000 GCA_036419115.1 Scarus forsteni | reverse complement strand
GATGACTCAGACAGGGCTTTCAGTAAAATAATTTTCACAGCCACAGTCTAAAAACAAAGTCTTAATTATGTTTTAGGAGTCTTACTGGAGTCACTGTGCACCCCCATCATGTCTGCACTGTTTTATATTAGTTGACTCCAAGTCTTGGGCTTGCACTAATATCAAATGTGTTTGTTAAGATCAGTGTTGGGCACGTTACTTTAAAAAAAGTAATTAGTTAAAGTTATCAGTAACTTTCCCAAAAAAGTAATTGATTTACATACAGAGCTGCTCCTTCATAAATGTAATTAGTTACCAGGTAAAGTAACTGATGTGTTACTTTTCTAAAAATCTTTTCCTCTTGAACTGTGTGTCTCCGTCTCTGTGTCCTTCCTTGTTGTTACCTGCTGCAGCAGCTCTGACATCATCAGCAGAGTTCTCGCTGTTTTTGGTCTCTAGATTTTAGATTTACTAACAACAGACAAACACTTTGCTTTAGGACATAATGGACACTTCACATGTGTGTTCTTGACTTTTACTCCTTTTACTTCCATCCTGAAAACTCCAGTTTTAACTCCACAGATGCTCCAGCTAGCTGTGTTGCCAGATTTTGCGATTGAAATCAGCATTTTTGAAGCCAGGAACCTACATGAAGCTTGTCTTAATTTTTATCCATGTTACATTTTAATTTCAAAGTCATATTTCTTCTTTTTTGTCTCTTGATTTGCTTATTAAACATCCTTTTGTTTGGAGGTCGATTATCCTTTTTTTTTATGCATAAGTGAAGGGAGGGGCTGCTGTTATTATAACTGTTATTGCTAAACAGTCGAACCTTGGTTTTTATAACAAAACAGACATGTCAGGTTTTTATCTAAGTCTTATCTTAATCCTCTACAGCTTTAATACAGAGAAAACAGTAGTAAGTACATGATAAAGAAATTTAATTCTGGCTATAAGGATTTATTTTAGGTGGATACACCTTTACCATAATTTTAAATTTGTGTTAGGGTGGGATAAAATCATTTTTACAACTTCTGAATTTGGTTTATATTTGTGGTAGATCATGCACCAGATTCCTCTTTGGTTTGGGGGCACAACAAACCCAAATGAGCAACTGCACTAACAAGCCCAAAAAAGTGCAGCCCACAACTCCCAATATACACATTCAAGTTTAGAAAAAGAGTCAAAGTTGCTTATAACAAGCGAACCTGGCAACTCTGGCATCGCGTTCTTTTGTGTATCTGTCAACAGTGCAGCTCCTGTCTGTGTCTGGCTGAGTGAGGCAGGTCGGATAACAGCTGCTTGACATCGGTGCAAAGTAACACGCCACATTGCACTGTCAGTAAGGGTAACGGTGTTGTAACGCATAAAAAGTAGTAAATTAGATTACCCGTTACTGGGAAAACAGAACGCCGTTAGTAATGCTGTTATTTGTAACACCGTTACTCCCAACACTGGTTATTATCGCAAGTTGCAGTGAGGCAACTCTGTCAACAACCAATAGATGAGCCCTGACAAAAGCAGAAACAAGAAACCTGCAGTCAAAACAACCACAGAGGCGGCAAAGCAGCAACGACAAACAAGAAACACCAGCAGTGAAAAAGGCCCCACTAAAATGGACCGTCCACAAAGAGGAGCTGTGTCAGATGGGAATTACTTAACATATCACAGCAGAGATGGACTGACATTGCAGGAGTTTCTGCTTAGAGCAAGATGGGAATAAAATCTAAATGTAGTATTATAAATAGTGACCCTGCAAGATTTACAGTCTGTAAAATCCCAGTCTGAGACTGGCTAAAACTTCAGGGCAGGTGTGAGCTGGTAGTTTTCCAAGAGTCTTTTCCAAATCTCTTCAAAGTCTTTGATGTATGGGCAGAAGAAGGTCATGCTTTTACTGGAGGAACTTGTTTTTGTTCTGTGCTCTGTCTACACAAAGCACAATGTCTTAAAGTTCTCTAGAGACAAAAATGGCTAAAATAAGAAACGTAGGAGACACCTTAAGATACAGAGTCTCAGCCAGAATGTGCAGATACAGCTAATCAGCTGTTGGGACACTGTGCAGAAATGCTAACAAACCAACTGCTTGGACAACAGACCAAGATCTGGGTACCCAAGGGTTAAAGGTGCAGTCAGCGATGTGGGAGAAAACGAGTGGAGGGTTTGTTTATATTCGAATTTAGACCCGCCTCCCGAAAGCTGATTGACGTGCATCGTCATGGAAACGGCCGTAGAAACTGCGTAGCTGACGTAGCTAAGGAAACCCCGACTGGTCAGACAACTCGACTGCCATTATTGAAAACATCACAACAACAGTACATTTTGGCAGATTAGACAATAAGATGAATGCCTGACGGCTGTTACTGTTATGTGAAGCACCACGAAGCTAATGCTGCTTAGCTTACCTATCCAGCAGACGGACGGCGACATCTGCGTCCGTTTTCAGGTCTTTCAGTTCGCAGAGTTCCCTCCACCGTCGGAAAGCAACACCAATGTTGACCCGGGTCTTTGCTCTTTTGGTCATAGCCCTTCTTTTTCACTTTTCACTCCTCTGACCTTTTTCTTTTGGGCTGTTTTCAGCCATTGCTACCGCAACTATTGTATCTCTCTCTTACGCTAACTGCGCACGCTACGCAAACTACGACTCCCCCTCCCCCCTCTGTCTGATCTGCGCATGAGTATGATCACCCCCTGGACGTGGGGGGGTTTACTTTGTTTTGGTAACTCGGCCCGAGCCACAGTATTTTCCTGCTGAAATTCTGAGTCAAGGCTGTGTATTGAGACCAAATTTTTTTTCAACATGCTGTCAGTGGGGACATCTTGTGGATGGAGAGGAGAATTACGGTGAATTTCGCAAATACTGCATCAGATGAGAAGATTAGAAGATCGCTGAATGCACCTTTAAGTCATGAAGATATGACCACATCTGGATCCACATGTGTGTAAGTACAACTACAAGTATCAATAAATGGTAAATGCACTTGAGCTTATTTAGTGCTTTTCTAGTCTTTGACTACTCAAAGCTGCTTTACACCACAGGTCACACCTACCCATTCATACCCATTCACTCTCACACTCACTCACTGATGGTTCAGAGTTTCTATGTTAGTTTTTCCATCAGTATCTCTAACACATTCACACCCTTTCATGCCCATTTACACACCACTGACGCAGCAGTGGGAGCAACTTGGGGTTAAGCGTCTTGCCCAAGGACACATCACCATGTGTCGCCCAGAGCTGGGCTTGAACCTACAACCTCCCAATCACTGACCAATCACACTATCCAACTGCGCCACCAACGCCCCAATACAACATTATCCAGGACCTATAGTGGACAGCTCAATTTAATGAACCCCATTTTTCAATCCCAAAGTCAAATCAGAATGGCCAAGTAAAAGTTATTCTTCAGAGTAAGTATTCAACACTGTTTACTCAAAAAAGACACAGCCATGTTTTAAATGATGAGAAAACGTGACCATTGCTGGCATTAGGGTTAGCCCACAGTGTCTCTTTTGCATATGATAGTTGAAGTTTCATAAAATAAAACTGACATTTAAAGCCTTGTTAAAATGGTCCACCATACAACAAGAGACATTTATCGTTGGATGTAGATTTAAGTCCACTATGGGGACATTTTTATTTATTTGGACTCGATGTCCATTAAATTAAATGCTGGAATGCATAATTTTTGACATCACTATGAAATGGAACAGAGTGTGATGTGCAAATGTTCAACGCAAGTAAAGTCTGATTGAGTGGCCACGGTTACATGATGTTTTCTATTTCGGAATAAAAGTTTTCTCTTTCGTGTTTCCATGGAAATAATAACTCAGAATAAAGGTTTACAAAAGTTGTTTATTTGCCTTTATTCAAGGCCTGGCGGTAGGGGACAGGGGGTGGACGTAGTGACGTATTTACGTCTACCGAAAAACAAAACTGCAGTTCAGCATCTCCAGCGTCTCTGTCCAGAAACCTCGTCCAACTTTGACGCTACAGCTTTAAAAAGGTCCACATTTTAACACTTATGTCCATCCACACTTTCATTATTTGCAAATCTTCTAAGGCTCTAATTATAAAACTGTCTTGGCTTGCGTGGAGTCCTACGCTTGCTTCAGGCAGCCATCCTGTTCCCGTCAGCATCTGCGCCTCATCGCTGCAGGACAAGGGAACGAGCATGCGTAGAATGACCGCAATTAATTTAAAGCGGAATGAATGTGTAAACATGATCAAGGAATTTTGTAATTCGGTTTTAAAGTCAGATTAAACCATATTACTTTCTTCAGAATTAAGTTTTATTTGTTTCATCATTCTCATTCAGAATTAGGTGTTTACATGGTCATTTTTCATTGACTGTTTTTCTTTAGGTCAAACTTGTTTTTCTTTTCCTTGCACAAGATTTAATATACAGTATTTTGATGCATATAAAAGAAAATTAATGGTATGGCAATTGCTGTTTTTATTGTTAATCAATCTTTATTTGTGTAGTGGTGATGCATAACAAGTGTTTATCTCAAGACATTTTACAATAGAGCATAAAGCTCTTCATTTTATGGATACACATATATGCATAGATACATATATACATATATAAAATACATGTACAAATACCAGTCTCACTGTGTCTCAATCCACATGATGCTGTGTTGGGTGTGAGGGCAAAGGAAGGGAGGTAAGAGGAGACAAGTGGACTAAAGTAAGAACTAAAGTTAGCGACAGATCCATGAACCATAGACCTGTCGTCTGATTTATTAGAGGTTAGCCTCTTGAGATGCTACATCTGGTTTTCTGGAGGGTCCTCATGTCTGAATGGTTGTGGTGATCATTTTATAGAAGTATAATCAATGACGGTCTTACTGTAAAGTAGAATTTATGGTAGTGACAATATCAAACTGATACCAGTATACTGGCCATGATAAATCCCATACCTTAACATCATTAATGAACCTTGATTGTGTACCTCCTGCTCATACAATGTCTTTTTTTATGAATCCAAAGTGTATTTATTTACAAAAAAAGGTTTCTTGCACAAAGGGACTGAAATTACAGAAGAAAAAGATCAATTTTAGTTAAGTAGAGGCTTGGTGCTCTTGACACAAAATTATGTTATTGTTGATAATGAGCACAGAAATATCAGTGTATTAGATGTTGGCAAAAACCCAATATCATGCATCCATTATCTCAATAAATTTCTTTAGGAGCAGATGAAACTACTACACAAGCTTTGACCCTCATCTCTCCTTCCTTTTCCTGTCGTCTTAACCTGAAGTCTTAACCTGCACAAAGGCCATAGGCCCATCTGACCCAGGCCTCACCTGTGCCGCTGCCCTCATCTGATCTCTCTCCTCTGATAGACAGATACAAGCAACCGAGCAGGCGTGTGTGGTCAGCTCTCCAGCATGAAAACAACTGAATGTCCCCAAGTCCTCCTGCGAATACCTCTTTTTCAGAGAAATCATTTTATAGATCCAAAAATAAAACCATCAAGTCAAACTTCCACCACACATGAGTTGTTGTTGCCAAGCAAAAGCAATTTACGGTGAATCAAATCAAAACCATCCAGCGGGCATGCAGCCAATTAGTGTAAAACCTTCTCAGGATCACTTAGAGACCTGAATAGAGAGACCTTCCTCATCCACAACACTCCAGCACTTCCTTCTTTTAAGCTGCAGTGCCTTTTCAATTCAACCCAAGGCTTCATTTCTTGCCATTCATCCTCGTAGCTTTAATGAAAGGTTGGCTACAGAGCAACAACAGGTGTCCCACTCAGTCACACTCACACCTACACACACATGCTCGGGCCAGAAAACCTGCTGGCTGTGGTCCACTGACTCCTCGGTGAGCGACATGCATCATTAACAGCTTTTAAACTGCCGAGGCGTCCTGCCTTCAGGATCCCATAACAGGCCGTCCTTCTCCCCCTCCTTACAACGTCCCACCCACTACACACACACTCTTTAAAGTGTTACTAAAGAGGCTTAACAGCCCATTCCAAAAAGCCTGCATGGGGCATTTGTAGTCTATAAAAAATGCTACAAGCTACAAATGGTATCTCACTGAGTGCCCTTATGGAGAGTACACCAGTTGATGTGTGGAGATGGTTAAAGGCAGCAGCAGGTGAGTAAAGCCTTTTCTATTTTACACACTTGTTTTCCAATATTTGTTCAAAGAGGTAAAAGTACAGACACTTGTGTCTACTCATGAGAGCACATATATGCATACTTTCAAGTGTTTTGACGAGTGCTCAGGATATGAATGTGTCAGGATAGGGTGAAAAATCTGAA
Organism: Scarus forsteni; assembly: GCA_036419115.1. NCBI lineage: Eukaryota > Metazoa > Chordata > Actinopteri > Labriformes > Labridae > Scarus > Scarus forsteni. The sequence goes on along the minus strand of JAZDUH010000104.1, from coordinate 3,738,743 downwards.
GTGTTTGAGGTGTGCAGCTCTATTCTTTGAAGTGACTGAATTAGCGGGTTGATGGAAGGTAATCTTTAATGAAAAAGACATCTCTGTCATGATATTAACAGCAAAACAGGCTGTAAGGACAAGAAGATGCAGGCTGATAGACTATATCCTAACAAAGGATGTCTTCCTATAGAGCTCTGAAGAATTGCCGGGGTTTCATGTCGCTCTAATGCTGGGTTATTTGAAAGCTGAGGATGAAGGTAGACTCATGGCTGTGTTAGGTTTTGTATAATGTTCGTGTGCACACACAAAGGAACCTGTCTACCATGTTCCTGAAATGGCACTGGTGTCATGATTGTGGAGCAAAATTCTCATCTGGAGAGATTTAACATGCTTCGAAATGATTGTTAAAGAAAAAATGTGAACGAGAGATTTAATGTTGTGTTGGGTGTTTGGGAATGTGAAGGTTTGCACATACAAATGAGTCTCAATGGCATGTGTTGTGGATGATATTGATGTCATGGCGCTGGTGTGAAATCCTCGTTACTGTGCTGGAATGCAGTCTGTGAGATTGGATATGCTTTCAAATGACCACTAAGCTGTTTGGTAAGTATATAAAATAAAATTACCTTAAGACGGACGCTAAAATGGCTTAAACATTCTGATTTCATGCCGAAATGATTGCCTTTATTGCTGTAATTTACTGCATCCATGATGTAAACAATGAATTTCTTGACATGAAACATAATAGCCATGAAGACATTAATAATACCATTACACTGATTTTAAAGCATCATTCTGCCATTTTTTGTCATATCAAGCGAAGCAGTTACGCATATCGTGAATCGTAATTAAATTTATTTGTGTGCTATCATAATATCATGACAACATTCTTTTTTTCGCAGACCAACGTAAAAATGAAATTATATACGCTGCACGGTTGTAATATTTTACAATAGTAACGAAAGCGATCATTCAGCGGCGCGATCAAAGTGCAGAAATATCTAAACAATTCACACCGAAACGCTAAAAACAAAGCGACACTTCGTCTAAAAATGAGAGAATCAAATAATGTCCGCGAAAGGAAGCGAGATCAAAAAGGTGCAGTGTGTCTTTAATTCCCAGCCTTTGTGGCGGCGGCAGCAGAAGCGGGGGCATCCCAGGCGAACCACAAAGCCAAGGGTTAAAAAAGATACCACGCTGACTCTCCACCAACGACATGCCACGCCATTTTACCAGCTCTTTATTTCCCCGTCATCGCAAACCAGCTCCAACTTCCTGCTCGCTCCCATGCCATTCAAGGACAAGGATGAGGGGAGAAGAACGGGGGAGGAAGAGGAAAAAAAAGGAACAGAATCGGTGTTTCAAATACATTAAGGGAAGGTCATTGTCTGCGGGCTTACCCTGGGAGAGACGCAGAGGGCCTGAACCTGCCAGAACCTATCCACGGCGACCGGGAGCGGGACCTGCGAGAGACCAGAACAACAAAGACAGTTTGTGACAAAGCTGAGGCGCCGCAGTCCGAGAGGAGTGAAATCAAATGTGACATTTTTCATTTATTTGTAAATGCCTCCTTGGCGGCACGCTCACTCGAAACGACAGTTGGGCTCTTACCAAGTTAAGGGGAGCTGATGGTAGAATAGAGGGATCCTGACAGAGGTTGTAATGAGATGCCGCATTAGGGCCGCTCTCTCATCCACTCTCCCCTCTCTCGCCCAGGAGCACGCCCTTCACTTCCAATCTACTACCCCAACCATTTGGAGACGGTTAACCCCAAGAAAAAAACTACACTAACCCTCTTTGCTGCTCGTACAAAACATTCTTTGTGGGTTTATTTTGTCTGGGATACCTTTGATGCTACAAATGCTTTTGTCAGAAGGATTTCGGAGTGTTTGAAGCCTTGGGAACGTTGGGAGATGATCACAATACCTGCCCAAACATAGGAACTGGGGCAGTAAAGGAGTGATTGAATGATACTCCATACTTTACCATAAGTGCACTTCTCATGTACAATGCTGAGGTACTTTACCTTTGGACATGTATATCTATATTAAGCTTTTGCCTTGGGATGATTGCACTAAAAGCAGGAAATGTACATTTCAATCCATTAGCTCTATCTTATCTAGCAAAGCTTAGTTCACAATAACTCTAAAAAACACTAGTTAGTGTTGTACTGACTTCTGGCTTGCAACTTCCTGTCATTATACTGCCTATCATATGTTTGATTATCTTTTCCTTTACTGAGTCATTTTCATTCAGGGAATTTATTTATTTATTTTCTCCACTCCATTTTTAAGCTAAATGATGTGCTTTCAATTCAATTAAATTTTAAGTACAAATCAGTCAGACCCGCTGGTTTGGCAAAAACTCAGTTTAAACACCATCTATGGGAGGAAACTGCATTACCCACAATCCTTGATTGTCAAAGATATTGCTGCGTTCCTTTTACCTCGGAACTGGGAACTGGTAACTGGAAGTGACATCATCTCCGACTTATCGGCGTTCCGGTTGAAGTCGGAAAAAAACATGCCGATCTACCAGGCTATTGTTAGCTGTTGTTAGCACGCCCTGCGTTGTTGTTCACAAATATCACATGAAGAATGTGATTATCACTATGGCAGCATTTTTGTAAATATAAGTCTAACAATACTATGTATACAGCTGATCTAGAGCGACACACCCCAGTCAGAAGTGCAAATAACTTGATTATTACAGGAGCTAAATAACTGTTCACACTGGGGGCATCCATCTTTGATTGTCAACTCAGGGATGGCGAGGTTTCCCCGAGTTCCCAGTAGGAAATACCGACCTCAGGGGGCGTTACAGATAAAACTTCCTACTCGGAACTGGGAAATTCCTACTTCCGACTACAACCGGAACGCACCATATGTCTCTGATGAAATGAAAGCTCTATGTTGCCACTATGAATTCCAGCTGTTTGTCCAGAATATTTGATGTTTGATGTTTTTATAGTTTTAGTCAAATTTGTAAAACATATTTTTGGTCAATCTGGAAACACATCATATGCTCTACATATAAGATAACTGCAATGAATTATGGGACATGCAGTTCCTTCACTCTCAAATCCTCACTTTTTTTTCTAACAAATCAATCAATCAAACTTTATTTGTGTAGCACTTTTCATACAGGGCTTTGTGATACAAAGGGCTTTACATGAGGAAAAGATAAAATAAAATAGCAATTAGTGGAATAAAAAGCAGAAAATTGCATAAAATAAAAACATAAGACCCCCCTCCTCCCCTAATCACATTCAATATACACACTCACTTACTCAAACACACAAAGACATAAAAAGGAAATTCTGACATAAAACAGAATTAGAGGACTGAAGAAACACAGGAGCTAAAACTAAAATAACACTTAAAAATACTCGAAAATACTAGAGGGTAAGATAAATAACTGTGTATATACATAAATAAATAAGATGATATAACAGTAGAGAATAAAAGTTGGATAAATAATATGGTAAAATGAGAAAGTGTAACATCAGGTGCATAATAAAATCAGCAAAAATAGGATCATAAAAGGAAAAGCATTTCACAAAGATTAAAATTCCAAATAAAAAAAAAAATCTGAACAGAAATGTAGTAATAAAACAAAATAAGAGGGTTAAAATAAGTCAAAATACAATGTAAAATAATAATAACAATCCGCTAAAAGCCAGATTAAAACAAACCTTTATTTACTGTATATCATAACAACCCAAGACACTTGGTATAATGCTGTCAATCATTTCCATTAACATTGAAACTGGGCCGAGTTATTAGTGTTCAAGTTACAACGTTGGACAAAAACGTGCTGATCTGGGGTGCTGGTTTGGCGGAGTGGTTAGCAACCAGGCACCCCATGTACTTGCTTCTGCCGGTCCAGGTTTGAATCCCACCTGTGACCAGTTTGCAGAGTGTCTTCCACTACTCTCTCACCCTCTTTCACAAGCCTATCCACTGTCTCTCTCCTATGAGTAAAGGAACAAAATGCCAAAAAAATACATTTAAAAAAAAAAAACATGCTGATCTACCTGGCTATTGTTAGCCGATTTGTTAGCTGTTGTTAGCAAGACCTGCATTGTAGTTCACAAATACCACATGAAGAATGTAAATAACACTGTGGCAGCATTTCTATAAACATACGTCAAACAATGCCGCGTATATGGCTGATGTAGTGCAACACACACCAGTCAGAAGTGCTAATAAATGGATAATTACAGGAGCTTACTAACTGTTTACACTGGGGCAGCCATCTTTGATTGTCAACTTGGGGTGGTGAAGATCCCCCAAGTTCCCAGTAGTAATTTAGAACTCGGAAATCCTGAACTCCCAATACAACTGGAACATGCTTATGCTGTCAAATATGGTTTGATGTACACAAATCTTTTACCATCTGGGCTGGGGGGAACCACATAACCCACAATCCTTGAGTGCTAGAGCCACATCTCTGATTACATATCCATATGTTACCATGGAAACCATGCCAATGCAAAATTAAATGTATATAAATACTCTCATTTTATATCTTTGTCTCAACCATATTAAAAAATATATTTGCATGTTGTGGAAAACAAAGTATGATTTGTTGCGTCTAACTGGAAATGGCATACTTTACTCTGGATAAAATAACTCCAATTGATTTGGAGAAGTGTACTTCCTTCACTTTTGAGCTTGTTCAAGTTTTGTTATCGAGCAGAATGCATTGCTTCAGTCGTGACTTGGTTTTTACCCTCAAATTTTCTGAAATGTCAATGGAGGGTATAAATTGGAAAAATGTTCCTCTTGAACTAGAATGTAACTCCATTCATAACCATCAGACCTCTTCTCATGTTCATTGAGTCAAACACCAGGGAATCTACATTTAAATTCAGTGCCATTAACTATACTGAGTACAAAAGCTCTCTCAAGAGGAGACTGTGGCATTAGGCGTACCACCTCGGGTCAGAGTGTTTTATTTGTCAAGGGTGGCACATTATGGCCAATCATATACAGTGTCTCCAAGCAGCTCCTTTAAAATCCACCTGGAGACCAACCAAACCTGTGCACATTGGCTATGCAGGAATAGATTCACAATGTAATGGCTGCATAGTGAGAAATAGATGTACTTACTTTATTATCACAGTAGCACCTTGGTAGTGTGTGTATTTGTTTCATTATAGTACTTTGATGGTACAAATAATTGATTCAACATTCTTAAGTGAATGTGCAACAATATGTGTGATATATATCATTTAGGTTATTTTATATTTCAGTTATCCTAGTTTTTCTCTTCCTTTGAATCTATTTCCAGTTAATATGTTCTTTAGCTCATCCTGCTTTAGGATCATCTATCCAGGGAGCACAGATGGAAATTAGCCAATGGCTATAATCTGCTTGTTTACTTTTGCTGTATGAAGACTTACACAAACCTACACTGTCCCCTCTGAGGGTAGATTTTCCACAGATTTTCTGTAAAAGCAATGTAGGAGAAAAAAATGCATTTCCCACAATCCTTTCGTGTCAAAGCTATGTCTCTGATTAATGGGGGCTCACTGTTACCATGGAAACAATGCCACTGTGAATTCCAGCTGTTTGCTGCTGTCACTAATGTTCAAATTAGTTTGCCTTATTTTATATATTTTCTAAAAGTGTATTCCAAAAAGAATATTTCTATGTTGTTAAAGAAGCACTTATAATCTTTATTTGTTGAGCCTGATTAAAAATATAATGATTTGTCCCTGATATAAGGGCTGCAATGGATTATGGGACATGCAGTCTTTTTATGTTCACTTATGTGGGCAGAACGAATTGTTTCAAAATCATGGTGACTTGGATATAAGACAGGTATAACTGACCTAAAGCTTTTCTGAAATGTCTATATGGGACTTAAATGGTAAAATTTTCTCTTGAACCAGAGTTTCAAAAAAAAAAAAAAAAAAAGAAGAGCTTAGTGGGAAATAGTTCTGCAGCAGAGCACTCGACTTCATCTTTGTGGTTTTTGACATTTACATTGCTTTATATCATTTTCAGAGTATGCAAACATAAATTCTGCACTGAGCACATTCATTGTGAAAACAGTAAAAAGTTGAAACTCCAATACTGTAACTAGTTTTATATTTTGACAGACTGCCTTTGCCACTATTGGACTCATATTTGACCTACAGCTTGAATGCCATGACACAAGCAACGTAAATAAACACAGCCAGAGTTAAGCACTGACTCACCAAGACTCTAATGCATTAGAAAAAACATACCTCTGCAATCCGATTTAACTTGTGACGTTTCAGTTTTACCTTTGTTGTCTATCAACTACAAATGGATTTTCAACCAACAACAGAAACATAGACTGCAGTATTACACATAATCAGTTCCTTAAGACTGGTATACATAACCAAAAATCCTCATTTAAAGACATCTGTAAGTCTAAACATCTCAAAAAACATCATTACTGTTATCAGTACAGAATAATGGAATGTCTCATACTGGATCATTTTTCGGATTTGGACGTATAAAGCTGGGGTAACAAAACCTGGACTTAGGAAACCTGATTATAAATAGAGAATGATCAGGACACTGCTCAGTGTCTTGATGTCTTAGGTTACTTTCACACCAAACAGGTTTGGTCCAGTCCAAACAAGCTTTGGTTTGTGTTTTGTATTTGAGGTGGTGTGAAAGCTCCATTAAACTCAATCTAAAGAACCTAAATTCTAGTCTGCATGAAAATAGGGGGCCCCAATCCAAACCAAACAAGGACCAAACAAGACAAGATGAAAATCATCGATATCTAGTCCAGGAGCTGTGTCTCACTTACCTGGCACCAACTGAATCAACCTTACTCTACATAGGTTTGAGCTTTCACCTCAGCTTTTAATAAAGTTAGCACAGATCCAAAGTAATGGGTGCTAAATTGTGTGTGCAAACAAAAATATTGCACCTGCTATTAGTGGGTGTGTTGCTGGTGATCTACTGTCATTGTGGGCCTGAATGATAGTAGAGATGTAATGATCCATTGATCCGGATCGATTGGTTAGGCAATGAGCCAATTACATGGATGGAAACTCAAAACATCGATCAACATCGTCATTTTTAATATACGCCTTTATTTTGAAATCCCGAACGGACAGATTTTGCCCAACCACGCGTCGTTCTGAAGTTTCCAGGCTCTCAAGTCTCACACATTCAGTGTATGAGACACACATTTGAACCTTTTCACTCCAACATGCCACACCTGGTATTTCTCCTGCTTAAAAATGTATTGTGTAGGGGTGCTGGTTTGGCGGAGTGGTTAGCAACCAGGCACCCCATGTACTTGCTTCTGCCGGTCCAGGTTCGAATTCCGCCTGTGACCAGTTTGCAGAGTGTTTTCCCCTGCTCTCTCTCCCCCTTTCACAAGCCTATCCACTGTCTCTCTCCTATCAATAAAGGCACAAAATGCCCAAAAAATACTCGGTGGGCGGTGTTACTCGCCCACCGAGTAACACCGCTGTATTCTAACGTGTAGCAAGACGCTGTTAGCATCACTGAGCTAAAAGAAAGCTTGATTTATCAGCCAATCATAAAATAGCTCTGCTGTATCTGGGTAAGATACGGTCGATCTGACAGCAGAGGATGCAAACTGAATGCTCACGACGGGAGAGCATTATCACACGAGTGAACTGAGTTGTCCCATCATTTGATTTTGTAGCGCACTGATTAATGAAATTTCATAAAGTTAGAAAGTAAAACAGCGAGAGCTTAGTGTCTTTCCTCCTCCACACCGACCATTAAACAGTGAAGCAAAGTCTGATCACACTGACATATAAACTGTGGTTACCAGGCATCACAGTAAACCTAACTCATCAGCGGTGAGTCAGTGAAGTAAAGTGAATGTTCCTAATTTTGATCATTTTTTTATTTGTTTAAAATGATAACCACACATTTTTAATTTGATAGAGCATGTTCAAATGTTGGAGGTTAACAATAATAACACTAAAGTAATAATTCAATAATTTATATTATAGTATTGCATCATTACTTGATATAATATACAAACATTACAATATAACAATAAGATCCATAAGGTTATTGTGGGGGCAAAAAACGCACCTTACCTGAATTAAACCAATTGTAATTATAAACATAATTGGATCATACAGATGATTATAATCCTCTATAAACTATCACAACCAAAGGTCAGCATTTCAGTAATAAAACTATAAAAACTGCTATGTATTTCTTTCTTGCTACAGGTGAAATGTTGCTGATTGTGTTCAGTGAGTACATAATATCGTCTTAAATCGATTGAATGCCCCTGAATCGTCTCGAAACAAAATCAAGATTTTGAAAGCAGACTTGGTGATATCAGCAAATATCGTATCTTCGTCCAGCGAATCCACATTGTATCGTATCATCATGGGACTGGTGATTTACACCCCTAATTGATCGCAGGAGCAAAAGTGGTGCGGACCTCCCTTTTTAAAGGAGGATTTTGTGTGTGCTACCGGCTGTCATCATGGAGAGTTTGGGAGAGCAGATTGGCCATAAATGAAAAACGAAGTTTTAAGCATGAAGTTCAGGGCAAACAAGCAGGCTTGCGGTAAATTTTATTGCCGCTAGTCATTCTGACGGACACAATCGTCATTTTCACTCATGCCATTTCTATCTGTCATTTTTAATTTTCCTTTTCTGATTGCAATGAAACATAATCTAAGTGACAGGATTCACATAGTTAGACAGCTTCATCATCAATAACTTCTCATGTGAACAGCAGTCTTATAGTTATGAGACTATAAGGCTACGTTTACACATACATGGGTATTTTAAAAAATGGAGACATTTCCCTTCATTTGTGCCTTTCATTTAAACGCAAACGGCGAATTCGCCTCGGAAAACGAATCTTTCTAAAAACTCCGGCCAAAGTGGAGATTTAGGAAAACTCCGGCCAAAGTGGAGATTTAGGAAAACTCCGGTTTTGCGTATGCATCTAAACTGAGAAAAACTGAGAAATTCAGGCTGAATCTCAATCTCCTCCCTGAACCCTGAGCCCTCAAAAGGAACAGGAAGTCACTTGTTATTTGTTGTCGTCGATATGAGGCTTCTAATTGGCTTGCATGGCTTTCTCCTTCTTCCTACACTGCCACCCATAGGCTTGGCGTAGTTATGACAGCGCTCGACGGCGTATTTATGCGGGTTGATGTAAACGGAAACTTTTTTGAAAACGATGCCGTGTGCACGATGTTATTTTGGAAAACGGAGGGAGGGAAATATTTGTTTCTCAAAATACCCGACTACGTGTAAACGTAGCCTTAAACAGACTGAGCAGGTACTGTTGCCTTTTACACACTGACAGCGTCACACTCTCTGCACACTGACAACCTCTGAACTCGCCGTCAGTGTGTGGAGACGAGAGAGTCTGACAAACAGAGTGAAAAACTTCATCAACAAATTCAGTCAGTGGTGAAAATATTCGGTTAATGTGACCCTTGTTTGTCATCAAGATCACACACTCTGTAACACTGTGCCCTTTTTTGCACCTGCTTTTCAAACGCACAAAATTCAGGCGCAAAAGCGCTGCACGCTATCACTTGCTGGTTTGATAAATCACATTGCAGGTGCTAAATGATAAAATTTGCATCTCCTCCCAGTATTTTGCGTGTTCTGATGATCTGCCTGTATTCTGCATATTCATATGAGCAAACACACTAAATGGACTGTGCGTGCTATTTTGCTCAGTTGATAGATGCAATCCTCAGTGCACCCTGTTAGTAGATCAGCTTTGTGCGCGCTGTCAAGTTTGCACATGTTTTTATACACGCAAACCTTTATTAGATCGGGCCTTTAAAGTAAAGCATTAGCAAAGAGTGGTGCAGGGATAATCTGTTTTTGTAGGCCAACCAGGAAGTTAGCATTGTGCTGGTTCTCTTGATAAATAGCTTCTTTGATTTTCTCAATGGTCTTGGATCACTACTGATAGCAAGGACTGTGGTGAAAACAAGTTTATAAAACTTACAGGTTTTGTTCAATGTGATAATCTTGACAAATGTACTTTACTTTAATGATTGCCGGAGCTGATTTGTTGAGAGTAAAAAGCTGTTTTTTTGCAATTTAATGGCAGTGTTTCCATCGAACAACCTCATGTTATAACATCTAGTTTAAGAGCTTCCTGTTAATGTAATGACTTGATTACAATTTCCTTCATGACTTTGGAAATTGTGTAAGCATTATTGCACCTTGTAGCTCTCAGGGATCCTCTGCTGTTAAAATTAATAGTGATTTTTTTTTTTTTTACATTTTTAAAGGGACTATGAAGAGAATCTATTACCGGCGACATAAAGACTCTGTTACCCATGAGCATGTGCGGCGACTGTCGTAATGCTGCGTTCCAGTAACCTCAGAACTGGGAGTGACATCATCTCCAACTTATCTGCGTTCCAGTTGAAGTCGGAAAAAAAACATACCGATCTACCGGGCTATTGATAGCTGTTGTTAGCTCAGGGGTGGCGAGGTTTCACCGAGCTCCCAGTAGGAAATTCCGACTTCGAGGGACGTTCCAGTTGCAGTTTCCTACTCGGAACTCGGAAATTCCTACTTCTGACTACAACTGGAACGCACCAAAAGACACAAGCCAAAGCGTGTGTTTGTTGTGATGCTAATGAATGCAGCTCGGACCTTCCTCAGAACTCTGCATTGCTTTACAACTTCTTTTTTCAAGACAGTCCAGCTGCAGACCTCCACTCTCAGCCGACTAGCTTGCAGACTCTGCACCTCCATTGTCAGAAGGAAGTGACGTCATGATCACCTCCAATGTGAGAAGGAAATGGTGTCAGCGTTGCTGGTTACCATGGTAACTTGATTCGTCAGTCGTGTTACATTAAAAAACACAAAGTTAACTGTAACACGAGGACAAAGGCAGCATCAATTCTAGGTTTTATTAGTTAAGACCCCTTCACACCGCCGCGCGGCAACAACCCCAAAAACAGCCTCCCTGCCAGATGAGTCCATTAAATATAAAGGGTTTTTTAATCGTCTGCTCCCACACCGGAATGAGCATAGAGTCCGAGGCGGCAGTGACGGAAAAAACAAAGTTTCAACCGTAACACGAGGACAAAGGCAGCATCAATTCTAGGTTTTATTAGTTAAGACCCATCACACCGCCGCGCGGCAACAACCCCAAAAAAAGCCTCCCTGCCAGATGAGTCCGTTAAATATAAAGGGTTTTTTAAAGCATCTGCTGCCGCCCCGGAACGAGCATAGAAACCGAGGCAGCAGTGACGGAGAGGTGATTCGGTGAACGTCACAGCAGAGCCCAAAAGTCCTTCATAACACTCCCTCCTCAAACATTCTTACGTGAAATGCTGTCTCATACCAACTTTTTCTCCCGATTATCTTTATATGAAGGTGGAGCAGTTTGGTAGAGCTCATTTAATGTTAGTTTTGACCCGTGAAGTCTGCTATTTCCGGGTTCTCTCCCTACTCAGATGTGATTGGCTGCCGCTAGAAAGTTTCTGTGCGGCAGGGCAAAGTCTATAGACATTATATACATATATCATACGTTTATAATATGTATTTTATACGTATACGTTATATATTACACATATATGATTTCTATGACAAAATCTGTACGCGCTGACGTGGGCGGCAACCGCTTCTCTGTCCTACCGCCGCGGTTAAGGCTGTTTCCCGTCCGCCGCCCGTCACTCATTAAAATGACTGGAGGTGGCGCAAACGCGCCGGTGTTATTTATAATTATTTATATTTACGTCACGTCCGTCTCACATTGGAGGTGGCTTCCGATTCACACTGGAGCAGCCGTTGGCCGGCTGAGAGTGGAGGTCTGCAGCTGGACCCCTCTCTCTTTTTTCAACAACTTACAGGATGCAAAGCGACGAGGTAATTAATCTCTTTCTAGTTACGTAGTGGTAGTTTTTGATGTGTGACAACAAGCAATTTTTGGAAAACTTAGTATTGTAGTTTTGTTGTCGGCTACATATGGCTACTTACAGCCCGGTGCTCTACGATGTATCTGAATAATATAAATTTGCTCTAGTTTTAACTGTCTTGTTCCCGAAGTTGAGTATCCGGGCCAGCCCAGCCCTGTATTTAGATCAGGCATATATCTAAAAGTGAGACTTTTTTGTAATTACTTAGAAACTCCTCACAGTCCCTTTAATATTTTTTTTTTTCTTTGAACGATGAGTTGTCAAGTTAACTTTGATTCACTGACGTTACACCTCCCACTGGGGGGTAGTTCAAGCCCTTAATAATGGTCACCTAAAAAAAGAAATATCACAAGCATGTGACTGTTGTACACCAGGTAGATTTAACTGAATTATTGAAGATAATTGCAAGTATATAGTTTTCATATTATTTATTAATCATAAGTTGCAATCATTGTGAATAATAATTAAAAGTAAAAGAAACATACAGTGCCATGTATAGACTATTTGATGCATAATATTAACTGTTTAAGGCAAAGTCAATGTACAGATTAATATTACTCAGAAATATTAAATCAAACGATTGGCCCTCCTTAATACTTCTCATCTATTGGGTGGCTCTCAAGCTCAAAAGGCTGGTGCCCCCTACATTATTGTTTATTTAAAAACAATGATCAGTTACATTAGGACCCCTTTTTTTAGTAGTCTGTATTAGCATTACGTTAGCAATTGTCCTTTTAAACACACGATTCAGAAGCTGGTAATATAAGATAAATCATATTATATGAAATGAAATTGTGTATGCTCATGAACCATATCTCTGGTATTTATCCAAAAACATTATTGCAAAATCCACTGGTGTGAGAACAAAGTGTGCTAATTGCTAAACTCACACCGTGTCATGTATGTATTTCATAGTCATATAACACACTGACCAATTTACTTGATAATGCACCTCCAAAAGTAAAGTAGCACCTTATTAATTTTATGATTTAGTGACGTTAGATGTTATTTCGTGTTGGGGGCTGTCACTGGATAGAGTTTGTCTTACATTAAGTAATAAACAGCTATGGCCTGCTTTAGTTCAGCTGTTTAATATTGTAACAAACTATGATCTCTTTCTAGTTGCTTATGGCTGAAGCTGTTTTTTATAAATTGCTATAAATGCGGGGATGTGGCTTGCAATGAAGTCACTCTTTTATAATATCACGCTGAGTCACAGAACATGTGTTAAATAGCATATACGTAAATGTTTTTACAACTGAGAGTCACATTAGCCCTGCCAAGAGCTCCTTAACATCTGACCTACCGGAAATACAAAACCTATTATCATTTAAAATGACTGAACAACCATTTCAAGTAATGATTGAGTCATAATTTCCCCCATAAACTAGGTCAAAGCCAGAAAGAGGTCTCAGCAGAGGAGCATGCGGGAAAAATGAACTATTACCCTCCACAAGTGTGTGTAGTGCCCTCTAAACTGTCCTCGCAGATTGAGAGAGTGTGCTATATAGAAGGCAGTATGTGAGCAATGAGTTATGTACTTCATTAAGCTCAAGTAATTTCCCTCCCTGATATCACATCGCCTTCAATCCATCCTCGCAGCCTTGAGCTATATTTAGCTGTCTGGAGAACGGTGCCACAGCTCATCATAACAATGTAGGTAAAGGTGTTCAGCTGAAGCCAAGAACAAGGCTCCACTTACTCATCTGAAGAGATTCTGGACCATGTTTAAGACCTGGTGAATTCGGTGATACATGTTTAAAGTTGCTACTTGTTGTCATATTTGATTCCACCACAGTAAAATTATTTAACGATTAGTCTATATTAATTTGTTTGGTGCTTCTGTAACAGTTTCCAGTGACATTATTTCAATGACTTATTGGGCCTGGACTGTTTGGCCAGTGTTTTAGGACATTTGTGAACACAGCGCCAGGCAAAAGTGGCCCAAATCTGACTAGTTTTTAATTTTTTAAGACAGTCTGAACAGCACAAATGTGATCTTCTTAAAATCAGACCCAGACCACTTTCATATGAAGTCCTACAGATAAAAATCTGACAAAGCAACCTCACTTTAAATGTTTACGTCACATTTCATCCAACTTTTTCTGTTATCGAGGTGAACAGATGCCACAAATAGCTGCCAGAGTAGGCAAGACAGGGCAAGATTCAATATAAACAATGGACTGAACAATTAAGAATGAACCCTGGTGGGGTGAAGCTCCTTAGGTCATAATCCCAAAACACCTGCTTAGACTCTGCATCCACACATCCCTCTATGCAGAGGCTAAAGCCCCCGCTCCACAAAATTCCATTGTAAAAATGTGTGCCTTCTTTTTCCTCAGCCTTTCTCTTCTTACTTTGGTATATATTTGTAAGGTCTGATTGCACAGCAACTTCCAAACGGATACGCTGACATGTGTAACATCCATGTTTACTTCCATCAAAATCAAGTGCGACATCACTTCTTCTGCACATGCGGGTCACTTATGGGGCTTAGATGGTTCATAATTAAGCTCCATGGCAGTCACATTAAATTAAAACAACCAAAAGACATCAGATTTTGACAAAAACAATCAACAGTGCATCTTAAGACCTGCAGTGTAAATGTAGCCTTTGTCACAAAACAAAGAACAGACCAGAGACTGCTTTAAAGGATGGCCTCGACCCACTTCCAATCAGACTATGGAGCAGTGTGAATGGAAATGACGCATTTTCAAGCCCCGCCCTTTACAGGGAGTGATCCTCAGTCAAGCCCTGCCCTCCTTAGTAACTGTTACTAGGTTAGACAAAATCTGTTGTTGCTGGCCTTGCTCTCATTTTCATATCTAAACATAGATCACTGCTTCAAAAAACTTTTGTACTTCTGTACAATTCGATTAATTTTTTTTTTTTTCCAAATGTTGCCTTAGTGAGAGCATAAAGACAGAACTACAGTGAGAAATATTAAAGAAAAGTATGAGTCAGAAAAATGTAAATAAATATGTAACTGTGAATGGCCATGGTGTGTCCGAGGGTTTTGGATTGGGACAGGATTGCAGAATCAGACTTTATCAAGTTGTTCCAGGGAAATAATCACCAGAATTGCAAATGATCTATAGGGATGGGCAAATTAAAGAAAAAAAGATGGCTCCAAGCCAAATAACCAAAAGCTCTTCTTTGATTTTAATCTCAAAATGCAAAACTAAACGACTACTGCCTTGCAGTTGACTACCAACTAAACTGCACTCCTTATGGCGAAAAATTCCCCTGGTGTGTGCTGCAACATAAAACTGTTATTGTTTCTTAAATATTCTTTATGTGACTTTATGGCCCTTTTCCATTAGCCCTACTCTACGCCATTAGACTCTACTGGCTCCACTCTACTCGCCTTGTGCTGCTTTTCCATTAGCCCCAGTCGCCTTCCCAACGTTGTGCAGTGCCCCTTTAAACAGCTGAGCGGCACTGCGGTGACGTCATTTTTAGCGCGACACAACAATCTGTGGCTTTTTGTCACAAACCGAGTAAAAAAGGAAAGCAGAAGAAGGCTGCAGGTGGTAAGAAGAAATACCCCTTGAGAAGCACAGGAGAGTTTTGGAAGCTATACAACAGAATGAAGCCGAGGACGAGAGCAATCCAGCTGCAAAGAAAAGACGTATGAGGGTAAGCTAATGGTAGCTACTGCTAGCATGCTAGGTCGTTGCGCTCACGACTCATTGATGACGACATTGTCTGACCAATCAGTAACCGGCAGCTGGTGACGTCATCTTTTAGTATCGACTCTGCTCGCTTTGAACCAGAGCAGAGTAGGTACTAAAACTAGCTTGTTTTAGGAGGTACCAGGCTAGTGGAAACACGCTGCAAATCGAGTAGGGCCAAGGCGTGCTAGTGGAAAAGGGCCATAAGTGATGTCACACACTAGTCATAAAAAGTTTGTCAAAAGATTTTTCCCATAGAAACAACAACTCTAGGAACAGAGAAGCTCTGATGATGAAACAATGAGTCAGCACTGAGACCCAGACGTGTAGATCAGGTCATCATAGCTCATCTGAATGAAGGACAAACAGCCACACGCAGCAGATTCTACTCTGAATAATTTTTAGTGTTTGAGAATCCTCACATAGTGATGCCATATATCCTTGGCTGTCCATATCAGTAAGGTGATTCATTATTTTGCCAGATTTTTCTTAGAAAAGCAAATATATTCAGTGCTGAAGTGGTTTCTTTTAACACTGAGTATGAGGACTTTCTTTGTGAGTTTCAGCAGTGAGATAACAAATTTATGACAAAACTTTTCACCGCAGTGCTTAAAATGAAAACTTGGCAATGCAAATTTTGCCTCACTGGGTAGCCCAGCAATGACTGCTTTGAGAAGGGGCTTTCTGATTCTGATTAGTCAGTGAACCAATCAGAAAACCAACAGAGGGTCGAACAACCCAGCAACCATGAAAAACGTGCTATCAGTTTGCGTCATCAAACATAATTTCAATTAAAGCTAATTGCATTTTATAACATGATCTATAAGGGTCTCTGATTACAGAACTCTGGCAACAGTCCATCATTACTCAGGGCCATCAGCATCACAGACCAGGAAATTATCTTCAACATCTTCTAGTTGTGTGATCTAGTTGTGCACTTGTGCTATAACTTGAACCTTCAGTTCTACGTAGCAGGTCTCCACCTTCCCCGCAGACGTTGATACAGATATACATACTTTACTTTCTAAAGCCCTCACAGGAAATTCAAATTCTTTACACTCTTGGTGAGACATGCTATACACACATGGTCTGAAAAACACATGCACATGCACAAACAGGTCCTACGATCATGCACTAATGGAGAGATGTCAAAGTGATGGCTTGTTTTGGGGTTGTGTGCTTTGCTCAAAGGTGACAGTGCCCAGGAAGTCCTGCTACCTCCTTGGCAAGTCCTTGCAGACTGAGCTACTGCCAGGCTCTGACATAATAAGTTACTGTGTGAATCTAGAACTATTATCCATCTCCACTCTCTTCAATCAACCCATTGACCAGCCAGGCAACAACTGGAGAAGCCTGAGTGCAGTACAGCATGCAATAGCTAAATGTGTTTCTGTGAAAAAGGCAGGTAAAAAATACACTGCCTGGCCAAAAAAAAAAAAAAAGTTGCTACCTGGATTTTACTTAAGCAAATAGGTACAAGCATCCGTTTGGAAAACTACTGCATGGGCAATTACACTCTATTGCCAAAAGTATTCACTCACCTGCCTTGACTCTCATATGAACTTGAGTGACATCCCATTCCTAATCCACAGGGTTCAATCTGACGTGGGTCCACCCTTTGCAGCTATAACAGCTTCAACTCTTCTGGGAAGGCTGTCCACAAGGTTTAGGAGTGTTTATGGGAATTTTTGACCATTCTTCCAGAAGAGCATTTGTGAGGTCACACGCTGATGTTGGAGAGAAGCCCTGGCTCTCAGTCTCTGCTCTAATTCATCACAAAGGTGTTCTATGGGGTTGAGGTCAGGACTCTGTGCAGGCCAGTCAAGTTTATCAGACTCTGTCATCCATGTCTTTATGAACCTGCTTTGTGCTGTGGTGCACAGTCATGTTGGAAGAGGAAGGGGCCAGCTCCAAACTGTTCCCACAAAGTTGGAGCATGAAACTGTCCAAAATGTCTTGGTGTGCTGAAGCATTCAGAGTCCCTTTGACTGGAACTAAGGGGCCAAGCCCAGCTCCTGAAAAACACCCCCACACCATAATCCCCCACTACCAAACTTAACACTTTACACAGTCCAGTCGAACAAGTACTGCTCTCCTGTTCTTGCCCATCTGAATGCAAGACAGACATGCCTGACTGGAGAGAACTCATCTTAGTAATATTCAGGAGATTTAAGCTGGGCATACACTGTGTGATATTTGACATCATTTGATTCACGATGAATGGATTAGCCTGCTGCTTTGTTCAAATGTAACTGTCACTTAATTTTTTTCTCCTATTCATGACACAGGAACTTATTACATCTGTCCCACGAGGTGGTCCACAAGGTGGTCCACAAGGTGTCGCGCATTGTGGCCTACAATGCACTACCGGGTCTTAGAAATATTCAGGAGACTTAAGTTGGGCATACACTGTGTGATATTTGACATTGTTTGATTCAGCTCCATTTCAAACTGCACAACTAGATCGCTGAGTTCAAAAGTTCACAGCCCAAGAATCATGTTCTCACACTATACGACACGACGCTCTGATGTGACTTCAATGCTCACACTATACATCCATATACCACACATGGGACTCTGTATCCTTCTTCTTCTATGGTGTTTGGGAGCTGGACTCTTGCATCTGGAACTGCAACGACAAAAGAGGTGGGAGAAGAAGAGGAACCCGGAAGTGGGAGACTCACGCCAAAGATGCGCCACAAACAGAAACTACTTTGGCAATTTGTGCCACTCTTTGTGAGGAAACAACAACAAAAAAGAAGAAGACGAGTATAGGTGAGGAATTGGCTGGGCAGACGTGGACAATATGGTCTCTCAAGTTTTCAGCGAGAATTGGAGGTAAGCAGCACTTCTATTGCACTTAGACAAATACAGTCTACACATAAGTTTCGTTTCACTCGTCACTTCAGAGATCGCGCATGCTCTGTGCGAGAGGTTAAGGCAAGTCAGCTCGTGCTACAACCAGGATTTTCAAACATATTTGATCTTCTTGCCATCAACGATCTTGTGATTGGGAGCACTTAGCGAGGTGAGATCTCTTCTCGTTAAGCACGACACATGATTGAGCAGAAATGCGGCCCATTTAAAAAAATACACGCACGAGTGGCAAATCGGCTCTTGTGGCCCTTTTCCATCAGCCCTACTCTACTCGACTCTACCTGGCTCTACTCTACTCGCCTTGTGCTGCTTTTCCATTAGCCCCAGTCGCCTGCCCAACAGGATGCAGTGTCGCTGTAAACAGCTGAGCGGCACTGCGGTGACGTCATTTTGAGCGTGACACAACAATCTGTGGCTTTTTGTCACAAACCGAGTAAAACAGGAAAGCAGAAGAAGGCTGCAGGTGGCATGAAGAAATACCCCTTGAGAAGCACAGGAGAGTTTTGGAAGCTATACAACAGAATGAAGCCGAGAACGAGAGCAATCCAGCTGCAGAGAAAAGACGTATGAGGTTAAGCTAATGGTAGCTACTGCTAGCATGCTAGGTCGTTGCGCTCACGACTCATTGATGACGACATTGTCTGACCAATCAGTAACCGGCAGCTGGTGACGTCATCTTTTAGTATCGACTCTGCTCGCTTGGAACCAGAGCGGAGTAGGTACTAAAACTAGCTTGTTTTAGGAGGTACCAGGCTAGTGGAAACACGCTGCAAATCGAGTAGAGCCGAGTAGAGTAGGGCCAAGGCGTGCTAGTAGAAAAGGACCATAAATGACCTGAAAATTGCACAGTGTATGCCCGGCTTTAGATTTATGCTAGTTTGTGCTCTAGTGACGGCTCACTGACTCTGCTGCAGCATGGCTGATGAGAGGAAAGCAGTACTGAAGGATTTGTAGACTATGTTTTGCGTCTCACAAAAGTTTCTAACACAGAGGGAGAGTTCAGGAAAAAGGAAATAGTGTGAAAGTTGTTATGTTAACATCCAGTTGATCCAACATCTTTTTTTCTTTCTGTGCCACCATGTGCTGCTATGCTAGCATCCAGCTAACTACCTCGGTGCTTTACGGGCATTAGATTTATTTGTGCCACTGGCTTTGAGCAAAAAATATATATACCTTTGAGAAATATAATTTGCATGTAGGAAAGTTTTCCAGGTGTTTTAGGGTATTTTTGCTCTCAGTGTGGTCTGTTAACTGCCCCTTATCTTGTGTCATGACAGACCATAAGTGAAAATCAATATTAGATAAGCTGTAAAATAACCAATAAAAAAATGACAGATAATAACATTGACTTCACTCATCTAAAAGTTGACACTAACTTTCACTCAGTGCCATGTATGCACAATGAATCTCCCAGTATGTCCTTCTCATAACTTCTGTTAAATGGGATGATATATGAACTTCTCAACTCGGAGGCATAAATCAATTCACTCTGCTCTTTGGTAACTAAAACAGCCAGCCTCGGTGTGTGGATGGAAAAAGTGTTAGAACCCCTGGATGACTGTAAAATGAACATTACACCTCTGCAAAGTGGCTGTCCATCAGGATCCGAGCACCTCCAGGCATCATGCCAATTGTGACATTAACATATTATCTGCCAATGAAATTACACCTATGACAACATCAGTAGAAAGCGTTTATAACAGCCTGGCAGATGTAGTGGCTAAAAGTGATGCTCACAGATGTGTCTGCCGCGGCTATTGAATACAAATCGTCCCAAAAAGGCCTGTATCCATGCATTAAGTGTCCCACAGTGGGCGATGCTAAGTGGTTATTTTTATGAGCATTTTGACACCCTGACTTTCAATTTAATGCTTGACAGTTTGAGTGAGCGGGGAAATTAAGGGACATGCTCAGAGTCCTTTCCATCACAATTTCAGTCCTTACTTTTGAGCTGTACCCAGACAAATCCTGTGCCTTGAGGTTAAATACGGCTTGAATTAATTAGGCAATAACCATTAGAAAAACTCCTAAATACTCCCAAAGGCCTGGACTCACAATATGCTGCTCCTTAATATTTATCTCTCAACCAAATTAATATATTTTCTTTTTTCATTGTTGCTTTTGAAGACCTAATTAATCATTTTCTGTTCTTGCAATGATCATTTCCATTCATCAAACCATCATCTAGTCCACTTAACCCTCCTTCTGAAACACACCCTGATCCCAGCTGATCACAAGGCCACATAGAAGGATAGATGGACATAGACATAGATAGGGAACAATTCACTTCACACCTGAGGGCAACTGAGTTAGCAGTTAACCTGTTGAGCCTGATAATGTCCGTGGGTGGAAACACAAGCTCAGGGAGATGATGCAAATTCTCCACAGAGAGACTTTGGTTGACAACTGGGATCAAACCAGCAGTCATCTTTCTATGAGATTCACACTGCCTGGTTGTATTTTAACTTTCAGACTTAACGATGCTATGAGGAGTTTCTAAGTAATTACGAAAAGTCTCACTTTAGATATATGCCTGATGGAAAAACACACTTTAAGATGAGTTTTATAGCATCAAAATAGGTTATCTATAAATGCTATTCCTTAGCTAAGTGGTTGGGTCGGACAGCCGGCTACAAACTACGATAAGTTTTCAAAAAATTGCTTGTTGTCACACATCAAAAACTACCACTACGTAACTAGAAAGAGATACATTACCTTGTCGCTTTGCATCCTGTAAGTTGTTGAAAAAAGAAGTTGTAAAGCAATGCAGAGTTCTGAGGAAGGTCCGGGCTGCATTTTTATTACCATCGCATCAAACACGCTCACGTCTTTTGGTGCGTTCCAGTTGTAGTCAGAAGTAGGAATTTCCCAGTTTCCAGTAGGAAACTGCAACTGGAACATTCCCCGAAGTCAGAATTTCCTACCGGGAACTCGGTGAAACCTCGCCACCCCTGAGTTAACAATCAAAGATGGATGCCCCCAGTGTGAACTGTTATTTAGCTCCTGTAATAATCCATTTATTTGCACTTCTGACTGGGGTGTGTCGCTCTAGATCAGCTGTATACATAGTATTGTTAGACTTATATTTACAAAAATGCTGCCATCATGATAATCCCATTCTTCATGTGATATTTGTGAACAACAACGCAGGGCGTGCCAACAACAGCTAACAGTAGCCTGGTAGATCTGCATGTTTTTTTCCGACTTTAACTGGAACACCGATAAGTCGGAGATGATGTCACTCCCAGTTCCGAGGTTACTGGAACGCAGCATTACGACAGTCGTCACGCGTGCTCATGGGTAGCAGAGTCTTTATGTTTTCAGAAATAGATTCTCCTCATAGCACCTTTAATCATACTTTGTAAAGCTTTGCAGTGGAAACTCTTTGTCAAATCCTGTCCTATGCAGGATAGGTTCCTTGATCAAGCCTCACCCTCATTGCCTGGGCATTAAAAATATTATACACTGTTGTTCGACGTTGAAGGGGATTTTTTTATGCAGTGTAGTATTGTCTATTCACCTGCTTAACAGTAAATGGTCATAACACTTTGTAATGCTCTAATATGCATGTTTAAATAGAACAGTGTTTGTTACATTCTCTACAAGTAGGTACTTGTGTGAACTACATGGTTTTAAGATTTTGGAACGACTTCTCAGTAGCTGGACTGTTTTATTTCATGTTTGTGCATGAAAGCTTTGTTGAGTCTGTTAAAAAGGCTGAAGGTAATTGTGTTTGTGTGTTGCTACAGTTAGATTGATAGTTTTTGAAACCTTGTGTTAAAAGATGCCTTTTCGGGTTTAATTTAAAAAAGCAGTTAAAGCTGGTGTCTACGATTTGAAACCGCAGCCTGCCCCTCCTTCCCTCACCTCTCCCCTCCGTGTTCCAAGATCCCGCCCCCAGCTCGTGTCGCCTCATATAAGCCCCCTCGGACTGAGCTACGAGCGACTAGCATAATATATCAGCAGCAAACTCAATCAAAAACAGCTCAGCTCAACTGAAAGTATCAAACACGACAGACATCCCCCTTGTAACACACAGCAGTAGCCATTTCAACTGGACCGGCGGCAATGCGGGTCTGGCGCCGCCAGAGCGGAGCCGAGTGTGGGGGAGGATTAATCTTTCTCAGCCTGTCCTCCCCAGCTCAGCTTACAGTGCTAACAATTAGCGGCTAACAGGCTAACCCGCTCCCCTACAAGTTATTAGCCCGTACAGGCACAAACTAACCAGAGTTATTCAGCAGACATCTCCCACTGTAGTAAACAAAGCCATTACCTGATCAACCAGGGGCGAAACGGCCGATGCTGAAGGTCTGACGGCCGGCTGAGGCTACTCGTTAGCCGTTAGCCCGCTAACAGGCCTCAACCCGCGGGCAGAGCTCTGTTGGGCCCCGCGGGAGAGGGAGGCGGATTCCCATGTCAGGCGCTAGGCTTTTCCGGCTCCATGATAGTTCAGTAGCTAACGCTGCTAGCTGCTCACCGGAGGTAGAGGGGAGGAGGCGGGACCATGGGCAAGATGCTGCGTACTGCGTAGTGAGGGAGACGAGGATTGGATGGACTCATGGACTAACTCACGGACCAATTAATAGTCGCAGGTTCTTAGGTTTGATTGGTCAGCTAGTATGCAGCTTTTCAGCGGATATACTGAATGGATTTTTTTCGTTCTTTTTGGTCTTTATACTGTGTAGATAGGACCATAGGACCATAACAGCCTTATAAACGGTGTTATTAATATGTACAAAGCTTCCAAATCGTAGACCATAGCTTTAAGCAGGTAATTCTGGTTCCTCATTAAACTTATTTTTTGTTTGCATACAGTGATATCCTTTTATCTCAGATTTAAAGTGTAAATCTTTGCATAAACTTTATTTCAGAAATTGAAAATTTCCCTTGATTTCGGTAATGCTTTTCATCATGTTCTACAGTGTATGAGGACTCATGGTAAATGGACTTGAGCTTATTGAGCACCTTTCTAGTCTTAAACAACTCAAAGCAGCTTTACTTCACAAATCACGTCTACATTCATCGGATCAGACTAGGCCACTGTCGAAAAAATCTCTATGTTTTCTGTTCCCCAGTAACATCAGTAATGTGCTTGTTGATAGAAAAACATCAATATGTGTAATGTATTTTAATTTGTCTTACCAAACTTGTACAAATCACAAGTTGATGTTCATAATCATATACAGCCACTTTCCATGATATGGCCTTCAATGGTCCCTTACAGGGCCTGCCCAACTTGACAGTCATAGGACCCTAACTTTGTGGCGCAGCGCAGGGTGGTGCAGGGTGTGCAGAGCCCGGTGCATCCCCCACAGTGTTAATTTTGCCCAATGCACAGCCAATTTGGCAATTTAGTAGACCAGCTGCCCCAAGATGGGCGTGACGGCGCACCAGGGGGAGGTGCCAACAGATTCAAGTTGGCACAGTGAAAATTTTGTGCCAAAAAACTGAGCAGAGGGTGCGCTGAAAGCTCGCCAGCTCCAACCTGGTCTATTCTCGGCGCAGGCGAAGCACACCCTCCGCAGCTGTAATTTGGTGACAGGCGCACATGTGCGCACACATCACCAAATCCTCAGAGGCAGGTTTCCAGAGTGTCAGGCACATTTTAATGCAATAAACAATCACAGCAAACAATATTTAATGAAACAGTCTGAACCAGCATATACATTTGGATGTATATTAATTGTCCCGTCACATCTGATGTTGGATTAAAGTCGTTTGTTGTAATGGAAACTTAACCTGACAGCAGCTGGAAGTTTGATGCACATCTTACAAGCCAGCAACAACTGCCTCATCAGCCGATATGGGGTCTATATCTGGCTTCTCTCAGCTCTAAGAAGAAAAGAGGGAGGAAAAGAGGGAGAACAAGAAGAGAAAATAAATGTCTTAAGAATTTACCTGTGATTTCCCATATTTCTCTGTTTTAGTCTTTATTCTTAACATGATCTAAAAAGATGTTGTACATTATTGCAAGGAGGATGAGAAGGAGATACCGGGAGGTACCAAAGGTTCTGCTATTTGGCAGGCCAGGAATGCAGGTGGATCACAAGCATGATGAATGGATTAGCCTGCTGCTGTGTTTAAATGTAACTGTCACTTAATTTTGTCCTCCTATTCATGACACAGGAACAGATAACATCTGTCTCACAAGGTCATCCACACGGTGACGCGCATCAGTCAGATGAATCAGTCGCTGCGCCTCACCTGCAGTGCATTTAAAGGCAAGGAGAGGCATTCATTTGATTGGTGAATGTTACGCTCAGCTGTGTTAAAACTACGCACACCTTGTCTCCTCCCTCTCTGGCACTTGCATGGAGGAACAGGGACGGAGGCAAAGATGCGCCTCTCTGCGCCATGCAGGAAACTTGCAAAGTACGCTGGACACACCCCATCGATGCAGTGCGGGCCCAGCATAGGACAGGTGCGCTGTGCCTGGTCTACGAAAGTAGAGCCCATAGAGTGTAACCTCTAGGCCATTTTGGTGAATGTATGATGGCGAGTTTCCTTCAAGTCGATTTGTCAGCTAATTTACTTAAAAAGAAAATGGTTAAGGCTATGGCATCTTGTGAGGGAAGCATCATCTCATGGAAACACCCTTCAAATGCATGAATGGGCGTGTTTTTTCATTGATTCTCTGAACAGTGTCAGAGAGCTGAGGAGCTTCCAGTGGCTGGTAATTGGCTGGAAGTTGGGTGACAGTTGGCAGTGGGGCAAACTGAAGTTATTCAAATGTTATGCATATCTATAACAGAAAGTTATGGCTTCAGTCTGCTTCTTTGTAAAGGAGTTAACATTTGTTATTCATTGGTGCTATGCACATATATATTGGTTGATTTATTGATTGATTGAATACTGGTTTGCTCCAGAAGAGCACTCAATGTTTTGAGTAAGAACTTTTCACAAAATAACCCTCACAAAGTGCTTTACAGTGTTTTCTGCTCTCTGTACTTGAGTACAGAGAGCAGAAAACAAGCAACAGTTTAAAGGGTCACATCATTCAACTTTAACTAAAAGCCTGTCTTAATAAATGTGTTTTCAGCTGTTTCTCAAAATCATCAGTACACTTAACGCAATGTAAAGACGGAGATCCTGCAGTGGAACTAAGGCACAATATGTCCTAGATGTATGAGAGTGCTTGTCAACAAAGGGCTTTAAAAGTTTTGAAGTTGTTCCATTATTTATTTTTTTCCCCCAGTGCCAGTTCAAAGCCCTCAGTCTGCAGACAGTAAAGAGATGATTCATTACATACAAAAAGTGCATTACAATAACCTAAACAAGAGGAGATAAAATCATTTCCAATTCAGGCTTTGGGACTCAAACAGTTTAGGAATAGCTCTGACCTAACAAAGACATTTTTTCATCATTTACTGTCACCAAAACAAAATAACTTTTATTTGTGAGGCCAGTAATACAATTTAAGACTTTACAATGCTACAATGCATCTTCCCCCTGCCAAACTGTAGTTTTAATGTAGTTCTGAAAGATAAATACATTTCTACCAGGAGAGTTTGGTTAAACGAATCCCTACAGTGTGTCCTGGCAACTTTTAGCTCTATTTTTCTTTGATTGCAGGCTTTGTTACCTTTGGATATGACTCAAAATTGATGGGTCACACACTAGCATTCAGCTAAAAAGAGACTCATCTCCATACTTACACTCTATGGGCCCTAGTAATACAGGTTGGCATAGTGTCAATTTCGTGCCAAACAACTGTGTAGAAAGTGTGCTGAAAGCTCGCCATCTCCAATCTCGTGTCTTCTTGCTGCAGGTGAAGCGCACCTGGTGCAGTGGTAAATTGGTTGACAGGCACATCAGCGTCACTGAAACCTGAGGCAGGTATTACTAGTGTCAGTGCATTCTTTGTCACATGTTGCATGCCACACAACATAGCCTAATGCCATGGATGCTAGTTTGACCTCACGGAGGAATCATTACAGGACTTATGATGGAGAGAGGCCCGAGTGCATGAGTGGTATCAGCAAGGAGAGCAGCAGAGTGCACGGGAGAGGAGAGACCACCTGGCTGCGCAGCACCGTCCTTAAATGTGCTTAAATGCCTCCTGTTTATACAGATTTTGGCCACAATTTACTCAGTCAGTTTAAAGATACACAAAATTCATTAATAAGAAAAATACATTTTATCAAAACACGTCTCCCTCCTCTTCCTCCTCTTGGACTGCTGGTTGGAGAAGGAAGGAGGAAGCCTGAGGAGAGCCTTCCTCCCCTGGTCCGGGGATTCAGACCAGAGGAGGGCGGCTGCATCCACCAGCCTACAGAGGCTGAAGTCAATGGAGGAGAGATTGAAGTTGTCACTGAACCTCACATGCAGGGCATTTAAAGGCAAAGAGAGCCATTCATTTGATCAGCTGTGTTAAACCCACTCATGCCTTCACTTCTCCCCTGCTCCAGTTGGAAGGACAAATACTTGAGGTGCGCCTGGCTGTGCCGGACTGCGCCCTGCACGAAAATTGCAAACTACCCTGGACAAACCATGTTGGCATGACGCAGGGCAGGTGCACCACGCCACGGTATTAGAGCCCTCTGATTACATTAAAGAGGCTTCTTGTACTCCTTCCATGATGTAGCGACATAGGGTTTTCAGACTCTTTATTAGGTACACATTACCAGAAGGTTGAGCCCCCCTTTCTCCTCAGAATTGCCTTTACAAATTCCTGAATTTAATTCGAGCTCCTTGTTTTAGTTTATGAAACTCTGCACCACCTGGCACCTGCTCACATTGCTGACCTCTGGGCTCTAATTTCGTAGACCAGGCGCAGTCGCAGGCACACCTGCCCTGCGCCGGTCTTCGCCGCGAGGACAGGGTGTGACCAGTGCACTTTCCAAGTTTCTTGCAGTGCTAAGAAAGGCGAACTCAAGGCGCAGAGGAGCACATCCATGCCTCCATCCCTGCCCCTCAGCGCAAGTGTCAGAGAGGGAGGAGAAAAGGCATGAGTGGGTTTAACACAGCTGAGTGCTGTCTTCACCAATCAAATGAGCGCCTCTCCTCGCCTTTAAATGCGCTGCGGCCGAGGCGCAGCGTCTGATTGGTCTGAATGATCCCCGCCACCGCAGAAACTGTGTGCTGGAAAGACCCGGTAGCGGAGACGGTCATAGCCGCTGTCCCTTCAGTAACTGGAAGAACGGACTGGCCATCGGGGCGCGCATGGGGGGCAACGAAGCGCGTCACCGTGTGGGCCAGCTCCCAGGACAGATGTAAGCTGTTCCTTTGTCATTAATAGGAGTATAAAATTAAGAGACAGTTACACAGCAGCTGGTTTATCCATTCATAATGCTTGTGATCCACCTGCACTCCTGGTTTGTCATCGCCAAATAGCAGAGTCTTTAGTGATATACTGTATACTCTCCTGGTGTCTCCTCCTCATCCTCCTTGCAATAATGTACTCCATCTTTTTAGATCACGTTAGAAATAAAGACTAAAACAGAGGAATATGGGAAATCACAGGTAAATCCTGAGTGTCATACATGTATTTTCTCTCTTTTTTCTTCGTCTTTCTTCTCCATCTTTTCTTTGAATTAAATAAAATGAGAGAAGCCAGATATATACTCAGTATCGGATGTTAAGGGTGTTTATTGTTGACTTGTAGGATGTGCAGAACCAGAATTACTTTAATTATCCTCAAGGGGAAATTCAGTCAAGTACTAGGGAACATTTTTTGAAATACTAGTAGTAGTAGTGGCACTTTTTACTGCACTAGTAAAGTCTACTCGAAAGAAATGTATGACACACACCAGTGAAAGCCTTAAAAGGGTTACCAGATAAAAGGTTGGCACACAGTAGAGCAGTCATTAGGCAGAAGAGCTCAGAAAAATGTATGGCAAAAATTTAGGTCAAAACAAGGTTATGGTAAAAATGGCAAGACATGAAAGTGCTGGACAAAGACAGCAAAGTTACTTCAAACTACTACAAACTACTAAGAGACTGAGGGTGACAGGAGGTTAAATGGGTAACAGGTGGTAGAAACAATCAGGAGAATAAATAAAAGTGTCATTTAATAAATAACAAAATGTTGTTTTTCCTTTTTGACACGTGTGTCCAACACAAAGAGGCTGTTAAAGAAATTGGTTGATTTCAGTACAGTGAAGACTTCCTGTTCTTGACAAACCATACTGTATATTATAATGGATATTGGCAAAAAGTCCAATATTGTACATCCCTACCTCTGAAACCAAACTGAACAGATTTTTGCCTAAAATGACTACATTAAGTAAACTGACAGGTCTTTGAGTTTAACGATACATTTTTTGTCACATCTTTGGTCACTTTTCAGTATTTTTTTGTGATACAGTTAGTGAACTACATTGTCCACAGTTATGCTCCACCAACAGCCAAATTACCTGCAGGGATATTTTGACTATAATTAAAAATGAATGTAGTATTTACGCAACAGGAGCACTGAAATATCCTACCAATCATTTTAGCCTGTCTCTTTATTCCACTCATGATCTCTTGTAGCTCAAATAGAAGTAAAACAATGAATTCATATCTATTCCAAACATCCACACAGGAGCTTCAGACCATAAACAGCTCAATGATTAATTGGACTTTGAACAACTGTGGTTAAATTTTAACATTTGTTTTTCACTGCATTGTTTATTATACTTACAAAGACAATTTATCCATTAAAATGCCTCAAACAAGTGAGCTGTCTGATCAAGCTTTATTTGAGTTGTTAATCATTTCATGGCCAGTTTATTTACACATATATACATCTATAAATAAATCTTTTTCCTATTGAGGTAAATGTCTTGTTTAAGACATTTCATTGTGACAAAACATTGTGGCATTGTTTGATCTTGATATTTTCCTTTCAGGATTAACTCGCTATATTAAATTATCCTTCGTTACGTGTTTGATGCTTCTCTGCAGTGGTGGTAATAGTTTTACGTTTTATGTGGGCTACTACGATGATTTTTAACCATCGCTTGTCACAGATGTTTCGGAAATTATGTTTCCCTTAGATGGCTTGTTAGCTTGTTGGCTAACTGCACGTATGATGTCCATGCTGCACGTGTTTTGGTTTGGTAGCAGAGGCAGTAAGCTAATGTCTGATGGCTAATACTTGCAGATTAAGCTATGAATGTGATGGTGAAAATGGAGAACAACATATAGAGCGTATCACCTGGTATCAGGATCACCGGAGCATTAACGGCAGAGCGTCAGTTTGTCCTTTCAGTCTGTGAAACTGGCAGTAGTTCAAACAATAGCTGGAAACTGGAGCTGCTAACAGGATTAATGAAACATGTGTGTGACATTAGACAGACGGACAGACATGTCTTTTTATCTGTGTTCACCACGAGCAAACCACAGAGGCAGCTAATAAGGTCTAAGAGAGAAGGTTTGGGACTGATATGCACTTTATTATAGTGTGGCTAAATAGGTAAAATCCTTTTATTGGTGGTCCACTGGGGGAGAACAAACAAACACATTTTGGCTTTTCAGGGATTTGTTTGGTGTTTTGTAGACATAATCTTAAACAACATTAGACCAGAATGTGAATAGAAAGCACAAAGGATGACAAATTTTCTGTATTTCAATTATTGAAAAGGAGTTAATGGCAATTAAAAGGATTACTGTGTATTTTGATCCTTCCAAACAATTAAGGCTACAGAAAACTTCTTTTTCAATTTAATGCTTTGTATACTCTTACTCTAGAGCTTACAGATCATAAATCCTCTTACATTCAACTTCCTTCACATGCAGATTAAATAATTTACAGCTTATATCCTGCATAATTAACTGCTTTGTTAATGTGCCTGAGCTAACATAACTTATGTTTGTTCATATTCTTCTTGTTATTATTGGATTTAAAGTAGAGGATTTGGGTGGGCTGGGAAGAAAACTTAGACCACAGCTATCTACCAACATTTTTAGTGGTTATTATTTATGTTTTCAACCAGGAAATAAAATGATCTCAATTTTATTCTCCTGTTCAACCAAAGTTTTGTGGTTTCTATCAGCAATCTGTAATGCTTAACATACAGTTTACAGAATACCTAAATGTGCCCGCTTTCACCAGTTTACTTTGTAAATAAAACAATCTTAAAGAGATTAACCTTTACAGCCCCAGCCCCTTTTTGAAGCCTTCTGCTTGAAAATGATATCCTCATAAAGAAAAGAGTGAATCTCTGCAACCACAAGGTCTGTTTGAATTATTCTGGTGTCATAATAAACGTAACACGTGTATTCAGTATATGTGTTACTGGGGTGAAAAAAACAAGTTTTTATAGTGAATATCTCTTTGGAATGATGCAGTTGCAGCTTTAGAACTCTATGAATGAATGTGAAATTATGTGAACATTACTTCTGCCAAGTTTGAGTCTGATAAAGTGATGCAGAGCAAAGTTCGAGAGGTTTTACTACAGAGTGGTCAGGCCCAATCTTGGCACAGTTT
Organism: Scarus forsteni; assembly: GCA_036419115.1. Lineage (NCBI taxonomy): Eukaryota > Metazoa > Chordata > Actinopteri > Labriformes > Labridae > Scarus > Scarus forsteni. Next base: position 3,707,896 of record JAZDUH010000104.1, on the reverse strand, counting down.
GGCTCCATTAGTCCCATTTGACATTTCTGATATACTAAACTTTAGATTTCAATTTTATGTCACTTTCGGTGTTCATTACAACCAATTACAACAGTTTTTTTTTCATCTTCTTCTGCTTATCCGTGGCAGTCTTTGACAGATTTTGAAAAAAATAATAAAAATAAAGAAATAGAACAATAAATAAATAAATGTATCAAACGTATCACCCCATGTTTACTCCGAGAGAAGTGATCATGTGACCAAGTGTTTCCATTGTGCTTTTGGGATATATTTGAATATGGAAATGTCTGAAAAACCACCTCATTAAAGTGTAAAAACTTTTTAGCGATGTAAGTGCTTTTTCGAAATTTAGGTGTTTCCATTACCAGTTTTTTATTGCACTATTTACATTTTGCACATATCCAAGAGTAATGGAAACACACTTAGAGTCATGATACACGAACACTTCTAAGATGCGTATTTTGTAGTCCATCATCAGAAAATTGTAGTTTCTGGGGTGCTGGTTTGGCGGAGTGGTTAGCACCCCATGTACTTGCTTCTGCCGGTCCAGGTTCAAATCCCGCCTGTGACCAGTTTGCAGAGTGTCTTCCCCTACTCTCTCACCCCCTTTCACAAGCCTATCCACTGTCTCTCTCCTATCAATAAAGGCACAAAATGCCCAAAAAAATACATAAAGAAAAAAAAAAGGAAAATGGTAGTTTCAATCCAGCAGTAATATACGCTGTCACGTGATAACGAAGTAAAAGTGTAGTCGGATTCTCTCTGCACGGCAGCTTTCCTCTCCTAAGTCCTTCTGAATTCTCCTTTCTTTAACCTTTGGCGTTTCCCATCAGGGTTAAGGAAAGTAGTTAGGAAAGGGCTTAGGAGGTGACTATTCAAATGTAGCCAGAGTCTAGTTTTCCTCAGGGGAAAGAAATAATTAAAGCGATGACAAAAATAATTTTTCAACAAAACTGACCCTGTGGTGTTTCAAATCAGTAAAATGGGCACTGCAAACAGAGGGTTGTGTTGCTGCAGAGTCCTGATGTCCATATTTACAACAAAAAGCCAAATTTAGTGATTTATATTGGTTTGTGCTCCGGTGAATTCTACCTGACTACTGCAGCACTCTGACCTGCTTTAATAAGAGAGCTGCCTAGGATACAGACCATGTTCTTACGTACGAAATAGTTCCAAAAACAGGGGCTTTAAGAGGAAAAACACTGGAACTAATCGCTATATGTCAAGCCAACAGTTTTGTTCTGTAGTTTTAACCAGCACATGGGTTCATTACGAGGCTTTTGTTAGCACTATGATATCACCCCAGGATGTAAATCTCAAACATATAACCCATCGGGTCTCTCGAGCTGTCTGCTGTTGGATACAGAGCTAAGATGCTGCAGCTAGGGATGGGTACCTTTCACATTTGAACTGATACCGTACTGATGCCCGGTACCTGGGAATCGGTATCGGTACTCAACGGGACCAATTTTCGTTACTTTTGCGTGTGTTTATGGGGTAATAAATATCAATTTGTTTAATATTAAGATCTCAATTTTTTTCAATGTTAATTTATTTCTTAATATATAAAATTTGACAGATATATATCAAAACAACATTCAACTGTTTGTAATGTAACATTGTAGTTGTCCCAAAAATTTCTTCAACATGAAAACCAGTTACTAAAATGAACCACAACTTAATGAATTAACTGCAGCCCTCACTTTAGTTTAACAATGGGTCCGATAAAGCTTTAAATAAAAACATTTGCAATAACGTTACAAAGTACGAGGAACCGACCTGATAATGACAACTGACACACATTAAAATGCCAACCTAATACCATCTTAAACACGAGGCTTATTTACCTGGACCAGGTATCCTCCTTGTCCCATTTGCTGCCATCACCAAATGTTAAAGCCATTTCTTTTCCTGTGTTTCTGGCTGCAGACGACTAGTCTCCATTGGACACAGGCGTGCTAACAGTGCTGAATGAATCCTTTGTGGTCGTAGATCTGAGGCTATCAAAAATTGTGCACTCTTCAGCTTTAAGGAACATTTTGTGCGTCACCAGGTGCTTCCTCAGATTTGAAGTATTTCCTCTGCTGGCCTTACACTTGGCGTCACAAATATTGCAGCGAGCATAATCTCCATCACATTTAATAAAGTAGAGCCATACTTTAGAGCACTTTCTCTCAGCCTGCTTGCTTTGTTGACTGAGCCCGCGGCTGCTGACGTCATTACGCTATTACTGTGCTGCGTTCAAGTCCGGTATGGAAATTCACCTACTCTACTCAATAGTATGCCTGCTTCTTCCACTCCCTCACAGTCACAAGGATGCCTTTAGGTACCTAAACATGGCACCGTTTGATTTTACATTAATCTGTACTCGGTAGTACCTACAGAATTCAGTCGGTACCTCTTAAAGTACCAAATTTGGTACCCATCCCTATCTGCAGCTACCTTACTCCAGTGTAATCATGGTTCACATTTTGATGCTGCTTCTTATTCACTTTTGAGGCTACAATACTCCTCTCAACCCTTTCACCAATGGTCCTGATATCGTTTTTAACATGTCTTACTGAGGTTAGGATATAATTTGTGATGATAGCATGAAGCTTTGCATTTTTGTCTGCTGCACCTACCGACCTACCAATGACTCCCCTGTCACCCCCCAGCAGGTCCTGCTCACTGCTGAGAGGAGCAAGAATGAAAAACCACGTCAGGGAATACCCAGGGCAGAAAACCAGACTTTATTAATGATAATATCAGGGTCCATGTGTGAACACGGCTTCAGGCACACAGAGAATACAACACTATCAGGGCCACTCATATGGAAACAACACGGTCTTATGAACATTAGTGATTCTCAACATAGTCTAGCAGTCATCAAAATTAATACATGGTCATGACCTTAGGCGAAATATGACCTGTGGAACTTCTTAGCCAGCTCAGCCATGGAGGTTTGTTTCTGCCTGTCTTTGTCACTTTGAGTAAAATACTGTGAGCAAAATAACTTGGCTGAAATTTCCAGGGAATGTTGGAGGACATTTTAAGATTTTGGTTGTGAAGCAAACATGGATCTCTAGAAGGATTTCTTAATAGTCTGTGATAGGACAGGTTTCTACAACTTTATTCATAATGAATTATTTGCACAAAATAAATGTTTGATGATGGTTCATTGGAAGACAAAGTAAAGGAATATATCAAACCAGTGCTGTCAAACTCGATCACAGCCGGGGCGAAATTTAATACGATGTAGGCCAAACAGAATTTAACATTTATTGAAAAGTCTAAAATGGACTGTTTTTTAGTCAGAAATATTAAATTTGAACAGCATATTAACTTCACTGTTATAATAAGGCAATGTTACTTTGCATTGTGAGGTGTGAGGAGGAGCACGATTTGCTCGATGGCCACTGATAACAGGCATATGAAATTATCTCCCAGGCCATATTTCATTATACCACCGGCTGAATTTGGCCCGCAGGACCTTGATTCAAAACGTCTTCATTTAAAGGGACTGTGAGGAGAATCTATATTGCTGGTGACATAAAGACTCTGCTACCCATGAGCACACGCAGCGACTGTCGTAATGCTGTGTTACAGTAACCTCGGAACTGGGAGTGACATCATCTCCGACTTATCGGCGTTCCAGTTAAAGTCGGAAAAAAACATGCCGATCCACCAGGCTATTGTTAGCTGTTGTTAGCACGCCCTGCGTTGTGTTCACAAATATAACATGAAGAATGTGATTATCATTATGGCAGCATTTCCGTAAATAGAAGTCGAACAATACTATGTATACAGCTGATCTAGAGCGACACACCCCAGTCAGAAGAGCAAATAAATGGATTATTACAGGAGCTAAATAACTGTTCACACTGGGGGCATTCATCTTTGATTGTAAACTTGGGGGTGGCGAGGTTTCACCGAGTTCCAAGTAGGAAATTCCGACTTCGGGGGACGTTCCAGTTGCAGTTTCCTACTCGGAACCCGGAAATTCCTACTTCTGACTACAACTGGAACGCACCATAAGACGTGACCCAAGCCAAAGCGTGCGTTTGCTTTACAACTTATTTTTTCAACAACTTACAGGATGCAAAGCCACGAGGTAATGTATCTCTTTCTAGTTACGTAGCGGTAGTTTTTTATGTGTGACAACAAGCAGTTTTTGGAAAACTTAGTATCGTAGTTTTGTAGCCGGCTATATATCTCTACTTACAGCCCGGTGCTCTAAGACGTGTCTGAATAATATAAATTTGCTCTAGTTTTAATTGTCTTGTTCCTGAAGTTGAGTATCCAGGCCAGTCCATCCCTGTTCGACCCGACCGGAAGGCTAAGGAATAGCATTTATATATAACCTATTTAGATGCTATAAAACTCATCTTAAAGTGTGTATTTCCATCAGGCATATATCTAAAAGTGAGACTTTTTTGGAATTACTCCTCACAGTCCCTTTAACTTATAAAACTATAAATGCTTGGAGGGAGTTAGCCATCTGAACTCACTTCAACTCTGTTAGCTGAGGGCTAGTTCACATGCAGAAAAACTGACACACTATGCTCCTGTTTTGAGTAAACGAACTAAACAGCTGCTGGGAATCCAGTAGTCATTAACAGTTGGTCTTATTATTGTTCCATGGTGTCAGTGGTATATCAAATAATGATGCAACATAATGACAAGAAATATATATATTTATATATATACAGTGGATATATATATATATAGATGATTGAAACTTAACTATTGTTAACTAGACATGGATAATTCTGTTGATGTCTGGAAAACAAAGTTTAGACACTGCCCTATTAAAAAAGAAAAAAAAAAGTCACCACCTGGATTAAACTAAGCAAATAGTTACAAGCCTCCTACTGGATAATTGCTGCATGGGTGATTAACTTTCAGCTGGAAACAAGTTATTTAACTCCAGCTGATGCAATGAGCAGCTTCTCGTTTCTTCAACAACCATGTCAAAGACGCATCCTGTGGTCGTGGAAAAGATGTTAGTCTGTTTAAAGAGGACATATCATGCTTGTTTCTCCTTTTCACTATGCCAGACTAGGATGCCTGTAAAGCATTTCTGCCCTCAGTACAAGTCATTTAGTTCCTTCATTGCCCCACAATAGCGTTCTCAAAATCCTCATTTTCTGCCATTATGAAGCCCACGTTGAAACACTCGGTCTCAAGGCTGACCTAAAGTTACCTCGCAACGTCACAGCCCTTTGTGCTCTGATTGGTCAGTTCTATCAGGGGTAGAGCCAGCCTGTCCTTCTTCTACTGTATTTTCCGGCAGGCTCAAAGCAGTGACCGTGTATTGAGTCCCCCTACAGGCCAGAGCTGGTAATGAGTGAATGTGAGCTAGGGACCTATATACCCCTGCTGGTGGATGTGTTCCTCTGTGAGGGTTTTGTGGCTAACGGACATCACAGAGGAGGAAGTGTTTTATCAGATTACTCCAATAAATAGAAAGGTACCTCGTGTCGTCACAACGTTTGAAATCTCGCGGACATCTCGCAATGACCTATTTTCAGAGGCATCAAATCTCGTTCTAGGATATCAGAAAAAATACAATATCTCATTTTTTGAAAATTAAGGGGGTGTAAGGTCTTGTTTTCAAATTTATTCTATTATATGTAAGTATTAAATCATGCATCAGCATGATATATCTCCTTTAAGAAGGGTCAAATCATTGGCATCAAGCAGAGAAAACATCTAAGGAGGTTGAAGAAACTACTAAAACTGGGTTAAGAACTGTCCAACACATTATTAAAAACTGGAAGGATAGTGGGGAACCATCGTCTTCAAGGAAGAAATGTGGTCAGAATAAAATCCTGAATGATGGTGATCGGTGAATCACTTAAACGTTTGGCCAAATCAAATCAAAGAAAAACAACAGTAGAACTCAGGGGTGTGTTTAATAGTGAAAGTAAGAGCATTTCCACACACACAATGTGAAGGGAACTCAAGGGATTGGGACTGAACAGCTGTGTAGCCTTAAGAAAACCACTAATCAGTAAGGCTAAGCAGAAAAAAGGCTTCAGTTTGCTAGGGAGCATAAAGATTGGACTGTGGAGGACTGGAAGAAGGTCATGTGGTCTGATGAGTCCAGATTGACCCTGTTCCAGAGTGATGGGAGCATCAGGGTAAGAAGAGAGGCAGGTGAAGTGATGCACCCATCATGCCTAGTGCCTACTGCCCAAGCCTGTGGGGGCAGTGCTGTGATCTGGAGCTGCTGCAGTTGGTCAGGTCGAGGTTCAGCAATATTATAGTCCAAAGAATGAATTCAGCTGATGACCTGAATACTGAATGACCAGGTTATTCAATCAATGATTTTTTTCTTCCCTTATGTCACAGATATATTCCAAGATGACAATGCCAGGACTCATCAGGCTCAAACTGTGACAGAGTGGTTTAGGGAGCGTCAGACATCATTATCACACATGGATTGGCCTCCACAGAGTCCAGACCTGAACCCCACTGAGAGGCTTTGGGATGTGCTGGAGAAGGCTTTGTGCAGCGGTCAGACTCTCCATCATCAACACAAGATCTTGGTGAAAAGTTAATGCAACACTGGATTGAAATAAATCTTGTGATATTGCAGGAGCTTTTCAAAACAATGCCACAGCGAATGTGTGCTGCAATCAAAGCTAAAGGAGGCCCAATTTTAGTGGTGACTTTTTTTGTATATCAATATGATTAGACTTTGCGTTATTGTTACATGGAGTGTAGGAAGAATCATTTCAGTGGAGAGGGACTATGTCAGAGAGAGAAAAAGAAAATACTGCATGGCTTTAATTTTGCTTTTTAGGAGACACAATGTCTATACATAAATACGTATACACATACATATAGACACATGCATATACATATTCATACACATATTTACACATGCACATACCTTCCCACTAGCAAATTAACTATTATTAAAAACATCCACACAAAGTTTCAACCAATGTCCTTATATTTTCTTAAGGTAAAGAGACCATATATGCCATCGCTTTGCCAACAAATCTTCCTTCAGATTTAAAACATAAGTCAGTCTTTCCATTGTCCACAGTTCCTGTATAACATCAAACCACTGATTCTGTGTAGGTGGCTCAGGTTTATACCATCTTCCAGTGATGGCTTTCTTTGCAGCTGTAAGAAGGACCTTAACTAAGTATTGATCGTTCTTAAGTATAACAGATGTAATATGATCCAGGTACAAAACAGTGCATGATAATGGAATCCTGTATTCAAGCATATTAATCAGGTCCGAATGAACACTTTCCCAAAATAAGTTTATTTTTTCGCAACTCCAAAAAATATGTGTGTGGTTTGGATCTAAGGAACCGCATTGTCTCCAACAAGCCTGTTGAGTTAAGGATGATCTATTCTGAATTTTAGGTGTAATAAAGAAACGTACTTAATTTTTCCAATTAAATGCCCTCCATTGGTGTGAGCTTGTGAAGGTTTGTTGGGTTTCACACATACTATACTACTGTACTATTCCTCTGAAGCAAATTGCCTAATGAAAAATAAAACATTAAACAGAAGTTTTTTAAACTGTAGCTGAGTGAGAGCAGAGTGGAGATAACCAAGACTGAGTTTGAGTTGTGCTGTCACTTGCAAAGCACTAACGTTATAACTGACATAGATAAATAGCAAGAAGAATATTACGTCTTTTCTGTGTGAACAGGCTGTCTGCCCAGTCTCCATGCAGCTGAATGTGAGGAAAGCGCTGGTGTCTGCTCATAGCTACAACTTTAGCCTCGCTAGCTCTCCAACTATGGCTTTGGTGCAGACAGAGAGGTCTTCTCTGTGCCCGCTTACATGATGGAAAGTGATGTGAGGAAGTTTAACTCCTTTATCGTCAGTTTAGAGGATGAAATACGCTGAGACAAATGGAGGTTTTGGATGTGGTAGCATAACAGTGGTACTGTTGCTATGCTACGCTGTCTCCTGATGCTCTTTGTTGATGCTGCTCCAACAAAGATAGGAAAAGGAGTAAGATGGCTCACTCCTCTGAATAATCTGCTTCATAACAATTAAATGTCCATGTATTAAACTAAAAGCATGGGAGGACAAAATGTTACAACTATCCAATAATAAAATCCATCATTGACCATTTAAGTTGTTGAATTTTGTCAACTACGTCAATAATATGTTGCAACCCTAGTTGATCTTTTCTTCTCTGCCGTACATTCTGTTCCAATGATCATTCATAATTAAACAAATTTGAGGTCTGTGTTAAGTGTAAATAAATACATACATTAATTAAACTATGACAGCGTCTTTTTTAGAGAAACTTTTTTTAAATCAGTAGTTTTTTAACTTTCATAAACACCTTTTAAAGGTGCTATGAGAAGAGTCTATTGCCGGAGACATAAAGACTCTGTTACCCATGAGCACGCGCGCCGGCTGTCGTAATGCTGCATTCCAGTAACCTCAGAACTGGGAGTGACATCATCTCCGACTTATCGGTGTTCCAGTTGAAGTTAGAAAAAAAAAAGCCGATCTACCAGGCTATTGTTAGCTGTTGTTAGCACGCCCTGCGTTGTTGTATGAAGAATGTGATTATCACTATGGCAGCATTTTTGTAAATATAAGTCTAACAATACTATGTATACAACTGATCTAGAGCGACACACTCCAGTCAGAAGTGCAAATAAATGGATTATTACAGGAGCTAAATAACTGTTCACACTAGGAAATTCCGGCTTTGGGGGGCGTTCCAGTTGCAGTTTCCTACTCAGAACTCAAAAATTCCTACTTCTGACAACAACTGGAACGCAGCAGAAGACGTTACCCAAACTAAAGCGTGTGTTTGTTGTGATGCTAATAAATGCAGCTCAGACCTCCCTCAGAACTCTGCATTACTTTACAACTTCTTTTTTCAACAACTTACAGGATGCAAAGCAACGAGGTAATGTATCTCTTTCTAGTTACGTAGCGGTAGTTTTTGATGTGTGACAACAAGCAATTTTTGGAAAACTTAAAAAATGGTAGTTTTGAGGCCGGCTACAAAAGTATATATCGCTACTTGCAGCCTGTGCTCTAAGATGTGTCTTCATCTTAAAGTGTGTATTTTGATCAGGCATAAATCATGAACATGTTTTGGACTCCAGGAAAAGCAGTTGCTTATTACTCCTAATAAATAAACTGTTATCACTCAGTGTTTTATATGTACATTTAAACTTTGGTTTTACCACGATGAGTTAATCCCTGGGTTGCATGTGGTTAACTGGACACTGAACTTTTGGGGAGAAAAGAGAAGAATGTTCAGTTTTTAGTGGAAGTATAAACCCGTCCTTATTCTCCATATGGCAATAGGGAACATAAAGCTTCAGTACCATGTTCACATCAAAGAATCTCAGCTCAATTAAGCTTTCACCTCTGGTATTGCATTGTTTAATCTTCAAATATGGGTTCAATTTCCCAGCAGACTTAACTAAGGGGGAGTGACCTTGCCTGACATAGTGTTAAATGGACCAGCAAGAATGTTTTTGTGGGTATCTGAAAGGAAAGGCCGTTAAAAGTCCACCATTTTCCCATTTCTCTCTGTCATTGATGCCTGACAGGCTGTAATTTTCATTCTCTCACTCCAGCGGAGCCTACTCAGCTGGAGATTATGGAGATGATGGTTTAGGATTTTTAAGCACCCTCTTCATCCTGTTTTAAATCTCTATAATGTGTGAGCATAAATAAAAACAGATGCCTTTTATAAAACAACTGGGCACTGGAGCTGAATAACATTGTGCCTCAGTGAGCTCACATTTCTTACTGACACTGTTGAAGGAACACTTCCTCTAATCAATGTCAATCTACATGTCAATGGAAAGTTCCTTTGACTAATGGCTCATGGAGAGCTTGGACTGAAAATGGGGTGTAACATTAATTTCCTAATTTCCCTGTCAGTGTCAATTTGGTCATTCATTTTGTCAATAAAACTGCACTGTTCTTGTGCAAAGGCCTGAGAAGATTTGCCAGCAGTAACAGATTATTGGCATGCATAACTGCCATCAATAAGGAAACAGAGCTTTAATTAGAACTGCAATCTCAGTTTATCAGTAATAGGCTTTTAGATTAGCCCAATTTACTGGCGATGGGGGTTGTCAGTGACAGTGTCTGATGAGGGTCGAGCGAGTACACCATGTTAGTGGTCACCCCTGAATTTAAAGAAGCTAAGGGTTTGAATCTTCTCCTTGTCTCTGGATGACAGTTTCTCCAACTGACAAAGTCTTGGCTCTCTCTGGCCTCCTCTGAGGCAAGGTCAGACCATTACTGACTCTCTGTTTCTAGAAGAAGTTTCTGTCAGCTCCCAGGGTCTGGAAAATGGCTGCTGCATTCAAAAATATTTGGTCAAGTTCCTCCAGGGCAGAAAAGCCAAATCTTAAAAATACGGAGTAACTATCTGTGGACAATAGGGGTGTAACGAAATGGTCAACTCACAAAATGATTCGAAATATGAAACAGGGCTCACAATACGAAATACTCATGATACAAAATAAGGATTATAGAAAATCCCCAACAGTAGGAAGTTGTGCAAAAATCTCATTTTCTTTATTTTCTTCCTAATGCAGACATACAAAAATAATGCTGCATCAGTACAAAATAAATGCTCTTTGAAAATAAAAAATCATAGTTTTTTCCCCTTATTTAGACTACAGTGCAAATACAGACATAAAACCTCAATAAAAAGTGCTTTGTTGTTGTCACAATCAGGATAAGTACGTTCTTGAATGAAAAGGAAAACAAATAGCAGTCCTCAGAGCTGCAGTTTAGACCTATAAATGTCTGAACTGTGAACTATAATATTTAGCCTATAACAGTGCATATACTTCTGATCTTCAAGTATGATCAAATTCTGTCAACTCAACAGTAGATGCAAAAATCAAATATTGTTTTTTATGCAGACTTACACAAACATACAGTTGCTGCCTGTCTCCAGTTCAAAGTAGTTAGTAGTTGTACTCGCCGCAGTATATGGTGAACTGAAGCGGCATATTTTGCACACGGTTGTTGTTTTGTCTGCAATCTTCTCACCGTTTTCTCATCTTTTACATAGGAGACCAAAATGGGTAACCTTGCATAGCAGATGGGCCTGCCTGATTCAGTTCCTGAAATCCTGCAGACCTGCATCTTGTAGCGCTCCGTTGGCCAATGGATTCACTCGGCAGTCTCGGCTAAAATTTTGACGGCCCAATCAGGGAAAAGAGGCGGGAGCTGTAGAATGTGGACATGACGACAACCGGAAGTGACGACAACCGACAGTTGAGAACGGAGATGCCGATTAGCCTATTGTCCTCATGGCTACTTAGTAAAACTTGGCGAAATCTACCCTCCTCAGAAGTTTACTTGTAGGTATTGTCTGTGACGAGGTTCATGTCACATATAAGTGTTAAATGAATCATCTGTGTGGTACAATTTAGTGTAAGACGATAGTATAAGGCCGTTAGCAGCTAAGTTAGCCGCTAACAGCTAACGGTCATTAACTGTTGTTAGCTGTTAGCGGCTAACTAAGCGGCTAATGGCTAACAGTCATTTACAGTCGTTAGCTGTTAGCGGCTAAGTTAGCTGCTAACAGCTAACAACAGCTAACAAAAAAGTATGCTATTTGTTTTTTTCAATTCTTTATTCAGCCATTTCAAGTAACAAACAGGCACATTTTGCATCATACAGTCTTTAAAAATCACTGAGCAGTATCAGCAGCCAATATAGAAAAAATAATTAAATAAAATGTATATATTTAAAAAAAAAAAGAAAATTCAATGAAAACATTGCTTCATTATATGAGGCAATCCTGCTTGATGTGGATTGGTCTGTGATGAATGTGACGAGCAGAACAATTGTCCAATCACAAGCTTGTATTTTTTTTTAAATGTTCTGCCCCTGAAATCAAATTAAAAAGGCAACTACCCAGATGGACTTGTGGAATATTTCTGTGGCAGATATATGGAGCTGTCCATCTGGCTTGTCAGGTTACAAAATGGGTCCACACGACCGATTTGTTTGACGAAGGAGCGTCAGCTAGTTCCTCGACCTCTTCTTCCTCCATATTGATTGTTTTGCTATGGTAGGCGAGGAGGGTAAACATCACCAGACGTGCGCGCGCCCCTTCGCGTTTATTTCGTGCGTCTTTGAATTTTATTTCATCATTATTTTATTTCACAAAGTTTTGTGGCACGAAATTTTGTTTCACCCCTTGTGGACTATATATGAAAGTCAGGGCTGTCATATCAACAGGACATGATCAGCTCAGAGCTGCTCTCACACCTCGAGCTGGACAGAATTGGTCTGGTTTGTGGGCAAAGTTGCAACACTGGTTCAATTTTTTTTTTTACTTGGTTTTCTTTCACAATGCACTTTGCTAAACGATGAACCAAAGTCTGTCCAGTATGATCTTATATAGCCAGTTGCCACTAGTTGGGACTGCAGCTGTTCTGATATCCAGCTCATCGTTGCACTATGAGCTTTGGATGGAAGTATCAGTAAGCTGCACCTGCAAGCTTACACAGAAACATAACAGTTAAGTGGCATAGGAAAAATGGAATGAGAGAGACAAAGCACATTTTTTTACTCATTTCTACTCTCGAAAAAATATGGCACACATATGCCTTCACCAGTGCAGTTCTTTCATTTGTATCAGACCACAAGCCTTCGCACCACCAAACACAGAGTGCGGACTGATCGCACTACAGAGGTACAGCATAACCCCCATACACAAACCAGGACAAGAGGACCCCATGGCTGACACAGTGTTGAGAAACACCATGGATGACAAAGACAACTCATTAACCGAGTCTATGCAGACCCAAGAACACTCCATCCTCCTCAGTGCAGAAAGACTAGATGATATTAGGAAAGCCACAGCCCAGGACAAACAACTCTCTGATCGAGAGCATGCCATTCGATCAGGCTGGCCGGAGACAAGAAAAAAAATTCTACTCATCAGTGAGTATTGGAACCACCATGATGAAATTAAAGAGGGTTTACGGACACCTCCTAAAAGGTGAGAGAGGACATTATGAAGTTAAAAAGAGCAAATGCAGGGCATTTTGACCAGGCATGAGTAAAGAGATAGAAGAAACAGTACCCATGTTTATGTGGAAAAAAATCAGAATAAAGGCATGTTCAGCATAAAAACACGCCAATATGTCAACCGAAAAGATTTTGATCCAAAAGAGCTCATTCAGAAAGAAACTTAATTCAAAGTGAGAGGAGGTGGTTAATACTGATCAATATTCCGGATGACGTTTATGTATACACTCACTGTGAATGAGTCTTGGTCCGTGTACTTTGCGGCCATTCGTTTTTCATGTTGATATGGGTAAATGGAAAACGACTCGTTTCCTGTTTTTCGTTTGGTAATTGAAAATCCCAAAATAGAAAACAAGCCTTTATCTGATATCTATTATGGCTTTATTTTTACACAAGTAGGGATATGAAATACGTCCGTAATTCCTTTCGTAAAGCTTGCTTTGCCTTCACCCGGAAGCACTTCCTTCTTCTGTGCTGCCGATTGTAAGTTGTTTTGAGATAACACTTGTTATGAACTGGTGGTATACAAATAAAGATTGATTGATGAAACATTGCAGAACCGAGGCTTACCTTGTTTGTAATGTGTAACTGCCAATCTGGTAATATGTGTTTAGAATGTAGGTTGACAATTGAAATAAATGGCTATTTATTAATACATGGTAATAAATACATTTATTCGGAACTAAATACAATTTACAGAACTAGCATAATATTTCATTAATGTCTACAGTAAAAGAAGGTCACACACTAAAAGAACATAGATATATAGTGAGAATTTGAAACTCGATTTACAGAAAACAATTCCGGTTATGGATGATGCTTCGAAATGGGCTTAAAGCACGGCAAACTAATAAATACACTAGAGGGCAGTAATACACCGTAGTGTAGCTTCAGAAGCAGAACAAGGAGAAGAAGCAGCAGTGTAGAAGAAGGAAGTGCTTCCAGGTGAGGCAAAGCAAGCTTTACGAAAGGAATTACAGCCGTATTTTATGTCCCGACTTGTGTACAAATAAAGCGGTAATAGATATCAGATAAAGGCTCGTTTTCCATTTTTGGATTTTCGATTACCAAACGAAAAACGGGAAACAAGTGGTTTCCCGTTTACTCAAATCAACACGAAAAACAAATGGTCGCAAAGTACGCGGACCGTTGGGAGCTACTGAGCCTTTTCTCTGTCTTTTGTATTTTAATCCACAGTTTTCTAAGAAAGCAGGAGAAAAAAAGCTTGTAGAACTTGATTTGGGTTCATTTCAGAACAGAAAAAACGATGCTTAGAGTCATCGATGACAGTAGGTCAGTGGTTCGCAAACTTTTCACAACCTGTGCCCTTCAGAAACTTAACCTCCAGCCATGTTCCCCATACTCCCACACACGTACAGCAGCTAGGAAAAGAAATATGTCTGTAAACGTGCTGCCACCCCCAGCTCCCACATTAAACATGCATAACATACAAATAAAATCTCTTAAAGTGAATTATTTCTCATTAATTAGATGTATTTACCAGCAATTTCAGTGGGCAACACCAGTTCACTTTTGAAAAGGAAATGTACATTTTTGGAACATATTCATTAATGAACTGGAAACTGTAAAGTACAAACTCACCACAGCTTTAATGAGAAGGCTGTCTGACCGAACTTATGTCAATGTAAGAATCTTAGACAATACAGGGCGTCGGTGGCGCAGTTGGATAGTGCGATTGGTCAGTGATCGGGAGGTTGCAGGTTCAAGCCCAGCTCCAGGTGACACATGGCGATGTGTCCTTGGGCAAGACACTTAACCCCAAGTTGCTCCCACTGCTGCGTCAGTGGTGTGTAAATGGGCATGAAAGGATATTAATGTGTTAGAGATACTGATGGGTAACTAACACTGAAACACAGAACCATCAGTGAGTGAATGTGAGAGTGAATGGGTGTGGATGGGTAGGTGTGACCTGTGGTGTAAAGCAGCTTTGAGCAGTCAAAGACTAGAAAAGCGCTATATAAGTACAAGTCCATTTACCATTTACAGGACGGATTTCCTTCTCCTCCAGCCTCTCTGCCAACACTTCAGGACTTTATTAATCTCACAACACTTGCCAGTTTGAACTTTAACTACTGCAACAACTGGTACGAGTACAACAACAAAATCTCTGTCCCTTTGTGAAGAATGACATGATGGACAGCGATGTTTGTTTATAACAGAGGAGTCATACAGTAGTGTCCTCATGTGAAGATAACCTGAAATGGTAATGGAGTATTATACCACATTCCTGATTAATTTGGCCTCAGAACAGAAAAAAAAACATGGCCAACATGCTCTCATAGAGAAAATCTTGTACGTCTTTTACATATAATTGGTGGCTGCTACTAGACTTTTTTTTACACTGAAATAAAATTGACCAGAAATCGTTTTTCACAAGTTAAAGCACTTTTGTTATTTCAAGAGTTACCCCCAAATTCCATGGGACAAGAAAGCGCAGCGCCCTTGAAACGTTCTGCAGAGCACTTCGCTCCCATTGTAGTCTATGGTTGTTGGGTTATGAATTTATTCTAATTTTTCAGAGAAAGTTTTGGTGTATGTGGGAGGGATTTTGTCAGCGCGTGTATGTGGGAGGGATTTTTGTCAGTGCGTTGCTGAAGCGCCAGCGGTGCCAATGCGCTAGAGATTCGCTTCAGGTCTATTTTCTGCGCAGCTGCTTCCAAACCTCATAAATTCGCTGTTGTTAAGAAAGCACCAGACAGGAAGTCACTGTGTGGAGTATCCAGAAGTTTCAAAATAAAACACAATGCACGGACTCTTGCACATAAATTTCCTCAACTGTTTGTCATCACGTCAAAACCGGAGGCACGAGCATCAGGTCAGCAGTCGGTCAGAGAGTCCCTGAGGCAACACAACACCATGGACGAAGACAGTGAATCGTAGAGGTACAGAAATATATAAGATTGTATACATGACACCAAACATCTTTCTACAAGGATACAGGCAGACAGAAGTTAACTAAATCACAAAGCTGGGTGGTTGGGACCTCAGTCCCAGTCTATAACATGTGTTAAGAGTGTTGACATCGCTATTCTCATGAGAGCCTGTGGCTCTCCGGGGGTCAGCCCTCCTCCTACGGGGCTGCGTGCCAAAGCGCTTTTCGGCGGTCAGTGGGGTTTGTCTGTCGGAGCAAGACTGCGCAATCTGCTGTGCTGCACAGCGCTTTCACATGCAGTGGAATTTGGGGGTTAAGAAACAGTTACTCCTTCTACTGTCTCTGAGCTTAGACCTTCTGAACATGCCAAGATGCTTTCAGTCTGATTCTGTGTTAGATGCATGTGCACACACACCATGGTCAGAATGTGTCCATTTAAACAGCCAATCAGAACGTCCTAATCTGAATGATTTCAATCAGATTGAAGAAAGAGTGTGACATATGCCAAACACAGGAAGACAAGAAGAACCAATGGGAAGAACAGATTTATTCTCCTGAAATTCAGCAAACTACATGTATCTACCTCAGCAGACATTTTGAATAGTATTACTCCAGCCACTGTCATTCACAAAATGAAAGCTGCATTCTTCCAGCATGGCGGCCCAGGGAAGGGTGTAAGTCATGGGTCTGTAACCTGCGGCTCCAGAGCTTGTCCCTCACCAGTGGCTCTCTGGTCTCAGAGAAAGTGCATTAAACTCTAATAAATTGATGTTATTTCTGCATGCTTTAGCACCATCTGCAGACAATAGTTCTTTTTTTTGCTTTTTTTTCATTCAATGATAATTTCTTGTTTTTTAAATAACCAACTTAGCGTTTTGTGTGCGCCTCCCATGACCTCTTTGTGAGAGAGCAAGACGCTGCTGGATCTTTAGCTCTGAGCGAACGTTTTTAATGTAGATGTTTGAATGAACCCTCTTATTTTCAAAACATCAGCTGCTGATGTGAAGGGATTCATACTTTTTAAGGTGTGTCGGCAATAACGCTTCGGAAAAGACAAGATACAGGGAGACGAAAATCCAGCACAACTGTGACGGCGTTGTTAAAGCGGGGGATTTTCACACAAAGATATCAGGTGAATGTTTATTTATTAGCATGTGTGCGATGTGATAGTATCTCCCCCTCACATTATCTCTCATTCACTGGCTACAAACTCAGCTGTGTGAGCTACTGTGTTATGGTAATGTGACATTTTTTATCAGATATCAAGATTGACATGAAGCTAAAAAACTGTTGTTTTTAGTTATAGTAATTTTTTGTCAAGGAAAAAGGTTGTTGATGAAAACAATGGCAAAATAAACGGTTAAACAAAATTAACACTGTATGTTAGAGGGTATTGGGGAGGGAGGTACTCTGAGAGAACGTGGCCGCTCTGGGAAAAGGTTAATGACTGTGTCTGAAATGGCATACTAACGTACTACATACTCATGTGAATATACTGTATACTACATACTATAAGTATGATTAGAATGCCAACCGTTTACGTAAGGGATAATGCCCGACGAGGTGTCCATTATCAGAAATTAATGGACGACGCAGAGGCGTGAACCGTCCGACGCGAAGTCCATTAATTTCTGATAATGGACACCTCGTCGGGCATTATCCCTTACGTGTACTACTAAGTTTCCCATAATGTATTTCAAACCTTCAATGACAAAAATCAGAAGCACACCAGGCTATCAAATATCTCTGTTGATTTGCCACATTTGAAAGTTGAGAGAGCATTTTAGGCGAGAAAGTCACCACATAGAATACCAAAATGTGGTCATTTGAGCCATAAAACACATGGATGCAAATTTAATTTTAGCATTTCGGACATTCCGTTATGCGCGCCATTATGCTATTGAAGAAACTTCTGGTTGGCTCCAAAACAAGAGCCCAATTTACAAAAGTGTTAAAGAACTAAAAGGAGATAATAAAAGATGCTTTTATTTTGAAAAAGGGAAGTTTGCCAGTGGCTGATTTTTAACTGAATCCGGAGTTTGGCTGGACCCAGAAAGTCGTCAATTTTTGCTCGCAATGCATCATGGGGCGTTTGAGTGTGACTAGTATGCCCACCTCGCATACTTGAATTTTTTCCAATATAGTATACATCGGGGTATTTCTCGCACACTCAATCTTTTCATGCTATCTAATGTGAACACACTACATACTCGTTTTGACGTCACACTTAGTATGAGTAGTACGTTAGTATGCCATTTTGGACACAGCCAATGAGAAAGTGGGGGTCAACTCTGTGAAGGAAGGAGAGGAGTATTAGTTTGCTTTCACACCGTAAATTTGACCAGGTCAGTTAGACGCGGGGCTGAAGTTGCAACATTGTTCTATTTTTCATTTGGTGTGTTTTCAGTCTGCTCGTGGACGGAAGTTCATCAAATGTGTAATCTAGCCTCCCGCCAATAGTAGGAGCTCTCACTGTTTTTCCTGACAGCTGGACTTATTATTATGTGCAAGTTCACAGCCTGTGTTGAGGCTGGTGGTGCAAGCACTAGCTGCACTCTGTAGATATTCAGGCTATTCAGTCAGTTCACTTGCCTTGTTTGATTGGAAAACTTTACCACTCTGGTCTGCTCAGCAGCAACCTGAGCCCATTGTCTTTTAGTGCAGTGATTCCCAACCAGGAGTATGCCAGAACATTGCAGGGGGGTACGTGGAAAAATGACTAAATAAATTTAGGAGAAGCCCGCAGAGAAACTATTTTGAGTATCTTCTTCCTGATTTTTAAAGTTTAAATGCCTGATTAAAAAGGTCTTATTCAATGAAGCTCTGGCATTTTGTGATAAAAATTAAAACAGGCAGGTTGATTATTTTGATTTTGTATCCATCTATTTAGATTACATACAGGTACATCTGAAAAAAAAGAATATCATGAAAACGTTCAATATTTTTCATCACTCATTTCAGAATGTGAAACCCATATATTATATCAATTCATTACAGATAGAGTGAAACATTTCAAACATTTATTGCTTGAAATTTTGGTAATTCTGAAATGAGTGATAAAAAATATTGAACTCTTTCATGATATTCTATTTTTTTTTAGATGTACCTGTATTTACTTTCAAGGCAACATACTTATTATTTTTTAATTTGAGTTAAAAAAGAACATTTCTGAAATCTAAATGTTCAAATTAAGGAGATAAAACAACATATTTTTATTTCTGAATTAGTTGCATTACATTCTGCTTTAGAACGCGTATGAGTGACGGGATTACCATGCATGACAAAAAGGCTCAGGGGGTACACAAGACAAGAAGTTTGGGAACCACTGTTTTAGTTTTGGTCTGTACCAGAGTTTATGTAAGCTGTCACATGAGCCCCGAAATCAATCAATCAAAGTTGATTTGTACAGCACTTTTCAAACAAAGTTTTATCCAGAAAGTGCTTCATATATAGATATATATATAAAATAAAAGAAATAAAATCAAATTTATTAAATAAAAAGAAAAATATACAATGAAAATGCAAAACCCCACTCACCCTTGCTATCCACATACAGCACACACTCACTCTCTCACACTTTCCAACAGAAAATAGAAGGAGAGGACTGAGGTAATGCTATCTGGTATTAAAATGAGGAAACACATGAGCGAAGACTAAATAAAAAAAAATAAAAATCACAAGATAGATGAAAAATAGTATAGGAAAATAATAAAAAATAAAAAAGTTGATTTTTCCAATTAAAAATAATAATATGGTAAAATGAGAATGCCAAACACCAAAAACTTATTAATTACATTATTAATACACATAATGTGTTGCATTAAACCTCCAAAAGTTTAGCTAAATACAGAGAATATGTGTTTGGTAGTGACAATTAAAAATGTTCCCGACAGATTTTCAGATTTTGGAACACATTTACTCCAAAATGATGAGAGGTAACTACTCACCATGATGCCATGAGGTAGAGGGATGCTGAGTCTCTGCCTGATCAAAAATGCAGGGGTGTGGCTAAAAACAGGCTCAACCTATGTGGTAAAACTATCTGTGTTTCAGGTGTGACATGAAAGCGTGGGACAGCATTTTTTGAATGATCTTTTTAAGTTAAAAAAATCAACCCACAATACATCCAAATCTTTCCAATGCTGTTTAAAAGAAATCAACAATATTTTTTAAAAAACATCATTGAAAAAAAATACAAAATTGTTTTAAGTATTATTTTCATAGGTCAAAATTTAGGGGTTGGGACAACCACTTCCCAATAGAAAGTACACTATAAATGATGATTTTGTATATATTTAGCTTATTACTATCTATTTGCTGTCTTGTGTGTTGAATAGATCATAACAGAATCTTAGTAAATATGTAAAGTCTGAATTCTTAATTTTTTTGTTACATAGTTTTTTTAGTATGGGACCACAGTTTGGACAAATTCGGTAGAATGGCCCATATACAAAAATATTAACACATGAAGCAGTACACTACCAGACTCCTGCCCAAAATCCCTCCCACATACACCAAAACTTTCTTTGAAAAAGTAGAATAAATTCATAACCCAACAACCATCTTAGAAAAAAAAAAAAAGAAAAGTTCAACATTTCAAACAAAAAACATATATATAAATTCATACCAAATACTTGTGCTTACAAGAGTAAGCCATGGATAAATTTGTTGTGTGTAACGACAGTTTCTGATCATTCTAAGCTTAGTTTTGCCACAGCTTTCCTGTTTTATTTTGTTAGTCCCTATTGTACGTCCCCAAGGGACGTGTTGGTAAATTTTCCAAAGATGTTGCTAAAGGGAGCCAAAGGTCTTTAAAATTGTAGCCCCTGTTATTCTTTTCTGAAGTCAATCTCTCTAAAGGTAGAAACTCAGAAATCTGCTCAAGAAACACCTTAAAAGTCGAGGGGAGTTCATTTTTCCAAAATGAAAGAATACACTTCTCAGCAAAATATATTATGATTATTGATAATCTGTTTTTTTTCTAATCGGGGCTCAGTCGGGGCTTACATGACACGAACTGAGCTCGAGCAGGGCTAACGTCGTGTCAGCGGGATGGAAATTCATGGAATCCTCGTCATATAGCTGTATTAACCTAACTGAGCGGGACGAACGCCCTCGAAGCGGGCATGTGTCCAGGGATGAGACAGTTGTTTCATCCCGTATCATAGCGATCACACCAGCCTCGTCAATCGTGTACCGTCGTGCACAATCGCTATGAGAAACGGGAATGTGCGACTTAGGCATAATCAGGAGAGTCCAGCAGAGGAAAACCAAGGATGCTCTGAGTTTGTACTGGACCGTGTGGATTTTAAAACAACTCCTCTGTTCTTTACCAAGAGAGATCGATTTATGTGCCTCACTTTCTCCTAACCTCCAGGTCTCAGGTCTGCCGATTGTCAAAAAGTGCTCCGTTAAATCATTTTAACACACTGATCTAGCTTTGTGTTGAATAACTCACTTAACCTTTTCTTATCACTTCCTCTTGGCGATGAATGTCTCACCTCAGACACCAAATTCATCCGAAAATGGCCCTGCGGTACTAAATTGAAAATTGTGTCACAAATATTACATGGTCAAGAATCTTGTTTTTCCTCAATTTTACGGTACAGCCAAAAACGTATCAACATCTTAGACTACAAGGGCTTGAACAAATAACATCAGGCTGTTGCTCTGAGTCAATAAAAGAGTGTTGACTTAGTGGAGACAGGTTTAAGATTGTGTCCAGTGTGACAGAAATATCATAACGTTGAACTATTATGAGATTGAAGGGGAAATATCTTAGCTTATACTTCCTCTCCTGCCGATGAAACATCAATAAGTGTAACTTTGTTTGGGTTTTAGACGAATAGGGACACTTCTCTCATCCTCTGTTTCTTTATATCCCACCATTCTAATCTATAAACTCATATGTGTTTCTACAACACAAACATAAAGTCTGATGCTGCCTCCTTCTTACCCTTTAAATCAATAATATATCATCTTAATATTGTTTAACTACCTTTATGTTATTTTGACTTGGGCTGTGAATCAGTCTGTAAAAGCATTTGCTCATGTGTAGCCGACTTTTAATCTAATCATTCTGACTGAAGCTTTTTCATTTAGATTACAGTATAACAGACTTTTTGTATCAGCACATATAAATTTAATCTGAAACAGATCTCGTGAAAGATAGCGAGCAAAAAAACTACAATCCATGGCAATCAATATTTCTGATAACATTTTTGGTTTATTTCATTTCATTTGTCCTTTTTATTATTCAGCTTTTCAGCAGATGGACTTTCCTGCAGCATATCAGCACTGGATGCTGTCATTTATTCTTTATTTTTAAATTACAGTTCCCTGAAACTGTAGCATTTCCACGGTAAAGTTTAGTGAATCCCTTGCCATATTTATTGTCTTGATTTGCTATTTATTGCCTTAAACGTTTTTCATTGATTTATACGTATGATGTGTGCTGCTGACCTCTTGGCCAGGCCTCCTTTTAAAAGAGATCCTGATTTCAGTGGGGTTTATCTGATTAAATTAAGGTTCAATAAATAAAAAAATAAATTCAGCATTTATTATAGACCTGTCAGATAATGTTGTGGGCAGGATGTGAGCTACTTTGTAAAACAAACTTGCCAGAACATGTTAGTAGTGCAGTAAAATTATCCATACTGTAACTCTTTCATGCATGAATTATTCAATCACAAAGAAGTAATTTTTTTCAATGCTTCTTTTTACTTTCAAAAAAGTTAAAAATTGCCTTTTTTATTCAATGTTATGTTCTGAGGGAGTTTTGCATCTGTCCACTTCACCGTGCATCAACAGTAGAAAAAGTAATTTATTGAACTTAATAAAGATCCCCAAACACATGTCTTTGGCAAACATTTATTGAGAGTAAGTAAAAGAAAAAGCAAAACCTGAAGTTAATGTCTTATTGCTGTTTAATCAAACTTTTCACTTGTGAATTACACCAAAATCTAAAATAGGAAATACAAACATTTTTGCAATCGAAACAGTAAATACCAAATTTGCCCTTCATCAGCTTTTTTGGATTAAATAAAATAAAAAGTGCAAAGATAATATTTAAACGAAACTTAAGACAAAGGTTCGGGAGTTCACCCACTGATAGTAGGAAAGTACTGCAACCTAAAGGTAAACGTATTCTAATTATCTGTCTACTGTAGTGATAACCATGAATGAAAGGGTTAAAGACATTTTCAGTGTTGATAATTGTTTTTCATTCAGAAAAGATCAATATATTTCACTGGTTGATCTGGGAAAGAACCCACGAAAAGTTTGTGGGAGGGCAGAACCTTTCAGAAGCATTTCCAGCAGGTGACTGGATGATTGTTCTGCCAATCACATTTAATACGAGCCAATCAGATAGTGATGTAAGTGGATGTTACTGTGCTGCAGAATGGGTCTCACCTAGTGAAACAAACTCTCACGAAAACATGTCAGAAGTGAGGCTAAAATACCGTACTATAGTATGTAGTGTTGGTATTTGTTTTCTTTTTCATAAATTCTTTTAGCATCTTTGCTAATCCCCATACCTTGCCATGATCTTGCTCATAGTTCCCACCTCTTCCTGCTTTAAAGGACAATGATTGGGCCATCCTGCTTTGGGCTGTTCACAATTGTAGCTTGGAGCCTGATACAGACTTTGAATTGGACAGATCGAGCTGCTGTACAAGGTTAATGTGAGAAGTGCATGACATGAGCCAGGACATGTCCCACAATGTAGAGCTCAGCTCTCTCTCTGTTCAGAAATCTCAGGACAGACTCTAATGCTATACATTGGTGTACATGGGGCCAAACTCTCTGTGAATAAAAATAATTATGGCATAAACACGCCACACAAATCACAGTCGATTGGGATTAATCTGGAAGTCCCTTTAAAACATACTTCTAAGCTGGAAGAAAGCGATAAACTCTCAATAATTCACAAGCACAAAATATTGTTGCAACACATGGAAATGGAAACATTTATAGCAGAAATCAGTTACCTGGTAAGTCAACCATAAACTAGCATCGATCACACACCCTCTGTCCTTTAGGAGACCAATGCCTCAGATCATTAGAGGGATAGTTTTTTAAAGAGAAGGTTCAATTCTGTCTCTGCTCAGGAAAACTTGGGACAGATGCTAATGCTCTACATTGCTGTACATGGTGCCAGGTTTTCCATTCAAACTCACAGAATTGTTGGAGAAAACAAGCGACAAAAACAGCATGGGGTTATCACATACTACACACAGTTTGTTTATAGCCACTTAATTTTTCAACACATTGATTAAAATGCTTTGTGGAGACATGGCACGGCCTATGTGTCCTTCCACCAGCAGTCTTAAGATCAAACTACAGTCTTAAGTCCTGCAAAGTACACAAATAATACTTCATTCCAAATAAAGATTAGCTAAATATATGAATGTTCAAGGATTATCCTGCAGATCAAGCACAGTCATTATGATAAGGAATGTTTTATAGCGTAGTTTACTCACAAAAATGCACCATGTGCTATCATGAAGTAAACTTATAACTGGAATCATGGCTTCTGACTTATGCTACGGCCACACTGGACGCAAATTGGCGTATTTAAACTCACGTAGTGCCTGTGACGCGCCGCGGGTAACGCCCGGGGCTGGAAGCTGGACCATTTTGACAAGCTGAGGGGAGACTTGCATCACTGCGCAGGCGCAGTAGAGAGCCGGAGCCAGTCGGACTCAGTGATGACCCGTGCAGGCAAGTCCAGCTGGAAACAAATATTTACAGAACTTACCTTCAAAACCTGTCTCCTCAGATACTTTCACCCAAGCCTGCTGCTTTTTGTTCTGGTCTCTGTAGAGTTCACACGTCAAATCGTGTAGCTCCAGATGATAGCAAACAGCGCGATTAACCTCTCCTCCATCTTTGAGAGGGGTTTGAGCAGGAGCAGGTGACCGGAGCGTCACATGTCATCAAATCAACGACATTGGGGGGAATGTCATCGCTGATTGGCTGCCTCGGCACAGCATCACGCGAATTTGCATCGAAAGTTCAATATTTTCAACTCAAGCGTAGAGGCGTTTGACGCCCAAAATGTGCCAAAACACGTCTTTGCATTGACTTTGTATGTAATCTCAACGCGCCTCTTTGCGAATTAACATGCGGTGTGGCTGTAGCATCAGACTTCAAAAACCTTTAATTTTCTTGGGGAGCAATTTTGTTTGCAGCACATACACGTATGCATGAAGATACAATCACATACTTTGATTACACAGACATAAACACAGACATTACACAGACTATCAGACATAAAATTACCCAACACACAGAATAAGCAAGTAAATAAATAATCTGAAATAAAAAGTTAAACAATAAAAACTTTTCCTTTAGCTTAAAAAGTGCTTTTTCGCAGGGTAACAATTTGTATCACACCCCTGCCCATGCCTTGTTTAGTTGAGTGATTGCCATAGAAAGAAATCAGCTTTTAGCTCAATTTGTTCTAATATTGGCATAAACCCCCCTGAGAGTGGGAGGTTTTTTTCCATGCAGACCATGTCTGTCTTATGGGTAAGTCTGGACTGATAAAGCTGGTGCAGATCAGACTGCTGCCTCCCAATAATCTCCCCACTAGTTCTCACAAGTTTCCCCAGTTTGTTTCTGAGGGTAACTTTTGAATTACTGTACCAGCAAATGATGCAAAAGACAAGAATACTTTACAGAAGTAGTATTAATAAACCTAATTTTAGTTACTAACTAAAAAAAGGAAACAAATCAGAAACAAAAATCAAGCATATTCTCTTATAATGGAGGTTATTAAATAATGAGTTTAAAATGTTTTTCACTTCACAAAGGCACTGACATTATTTTCTCATAGCTATAATCATGTTAGTGGATCAAATTCCGATCTGCATGCTGCTAAATAAGATATACTTTCATTTAATTAAGCTGAGAATTTGGCACCATGTATAACAATGAATAACCCATAGCATCTGTCCTGACTTTTGCTGAAGAGAGAGAGAACTGAGCTGTGACACTGTGGCACAGGTTCAGGCTCATGCATGTGCGTCACATGATCCCAACTCTAAAAAAAAAAAAAAAAAACTATCCCCTTAAGGGGCAACATTGGACTGAAATAAGGAAAAGACAAAATGATCAAAAATAGGTACAGTGATGTTTTGTCATTTGATTTGGATTTATTTAAATTACTTTATTTACAACTTATTTCTTTGTCTGTTGTTATTATCGTCTTTATTGTAATATTTGCTTTTGTTAGTCGCTCTCCTCTCCCCACGTCACTTGCTCCAGCATTAACCACTGTCTTTGTTATGGTCTTTGCTTTGAACAACAAAAATAAAATTTGAACAAATGAAAAAAAGGGGGTAGCTTTATTTTTTTGTGTGTTTATTTTAGTATTCAAGCGGTTTATGACCATAAATAGCCATATTACCAGCATTTATTTGGCTCATGAATTATGAAATAGAAACATGACGCTGAATTTCTCTCTTTGCGTACCTCTCAGCTGTATATAACTCTCCTTTTTAATTAGTCATGTTCCTTATCTTTACAAAACAGCATAAGTTGCCCTCCAACTAATGAGAACATGGCCTTAAATTCATAAGATAAGTTATTTTAATTGCAGCAACATTGTTCTGGCTCTTCTTTGCAATCAATGGCAACCGAACATTTTAATTGGTCCTCTGAATATTAATGCTCTGAACACTGATTAGGTTCAGAGCAGCAATTCATTCAACGATGTTGCCAAAGTGATGACTTTTAAAGCAGCAGACGTGGTGATGCAAGCCCTCTGAAAACCTGAGTCATTAGATAAGCAAACAGCGAAACAGAGAAGTTAAATGACTTGTGTATACTACATCCGATAAGCCGATAATTACTGCCCACTGTTCTCTTTGTGTTATTGATAGAATACAACCCCCAATAAAGAGGATAAAGGTCAGGATGCAACAATTGCCATTTACTCTTTCTTCGCACTAATGGACATCGATACAGAGAGTGTAAGGCATTAAATGGCAAAACAGTTTAATGATCTGCAGTAAAAAATAATGATCATAACTGAGGAGAATCTGCCTTAATGAGGGTGGTGGTGATACAGAGGCTATGTTATTGTGTTTCCATTAGAAGGACACCACCAGTACTAATCCATTACTCTACAAAACCAGGAGTTTTAATCAGGGTCAGATTTACCCGTTAGGTGGCCCTACGGCAAAGATGAAGAGCATGCTTCTTTTTTCCCTGTTTCTTTACCACTGTCTCCATACTGTCTGTCTTACTGGCACAGTGCAGAAAATATCAGTTTTATTACAACATTACCTCCACAAATCAACACCTCTCTGCCGAATGTGTTTCAATCTTGTTGCAACAAACCAAGCCATGGTTAGGGCTGGGCCTGGAGTTTAAATCCAAGATTTTCCTTCACTAAACTTGATTTACATTTTCAATCCATTTCTATTCTTCAACAAAAAAATAACAAAATGACACAGAACAAGACATGAATCAGTTTCTGCCAATGTTATCAATATTAAAACGTAATAGATTGTTCTGCTCATAGTTAAAGTACATTCTGTATTTTTCTGGTCTCCCCACCCTGACAGTCATAGGTTAAACTGTAGGCCATACTTGGGTGAATGTGTGGTTCCAAGTTGTTACAAACCCAGCTCGTTGGGGAAAAGGGAAGTAACATAAATAACCAGATTTTAAATGGTTTAAATAAAAGTTATTTATTTATAAAGCAAAGGAGGTAAGAATAACAAACTGAGGTCGAAAAAGGCAAACTAAGTAATACTTAGAAATAAATTACACAACCAAAAACCAAAACTCAGGACCACAAATAGAAAATTCTAACAAAGATAAACGGTCCAAAAAGGCTTAAACTGAAATACACACAACGAATAATAATTAAACTAATGCCCTTGAAAACACGGGACCTCCGAACTCCACACACAAAAGGTAATCACAATACAAAGCTCTCGGGCTAACAAAGATTCTCTAGGTGCAGGCTCTGTTGAGAAGCTCCCCGTCTGAGTCAGCTGGGGCGTCTTTATAGTGAGGGCGGCTTCCTCCGGCAGAGCGATTGGCTGTCGTAACCTCCTCAGCTGCTCCTAATCGCCCGACGATCTTTGATCTGCCGTCTCTCACTCACGCACTCACACACACACACACATAAGCACTGACAGAGGTTAGCGAGAGAGGAGGGGGCGTGGTGGTGGCCATAACACCCCTCCCCTTAAAATACAAACCTACAATATTAACGGTTTGTAACAAACCAAAACTGCCAGTTAACAGTTAAACACAGTGAATAAATCAAACTCTGGACAGAGCATCAGCCACTATATTGTCAGAACCCCTTTTATGTTTAATGATCAGGTTGTAGTCCTGGACCATCAGCGCCCAGCGCATGAGCCTCTGATTGTGATTATACATCGTGGAGAGGAACACAAGTGGATTGTGATCGGTGAACACCTCCACCGGCAGAGGACTAGAACCCACATAGACCTCGAAGTGCTGCAGAGTCCACAACAAAGCAAGGGTCTCCTTCTCGATGGTGGAGTACTTCACCTGGTGCCTGTTAAATTTACGGGAGAAATAAGACACTGGGTGATCAACTCCTGCTCCATCCTCCTGCAACAGGACAGCCCCGGCCCCCACAGCGGAGGCATCCACCTCCAGTTTAAAGGCGCGGGAAAAGTCCGGCGCAGCAAGGACAGGCGCGTGGCTGAGAAGGGCCTTCGCGCTCTCGAAAGCATGCTGACATGCAGGAGTCCAGCTGAACTCCACCTTCGGACTCATTAGAGCGGTAAGAGGCTGAACCACGGCGGAGAAGTTTCGGCAGAAACTCCGGTAATAGCCGGCCATGCCTAAAAACCTGCGAAGTGCCTGCCTAGTGGTTGGAACAGGAAATTCTATTATGGCAGAGACCTTCGCATCTAAGGGCCTGACCATGCCCTGACCCACCTGTCGCCCCAAATAGGTAACAGTGGCCTTCCCAAACTCGCACTTGGCTAAATTTAATGTCAGAGACGCGCGTGCTAGACGAATGGACACCTGCTCTAATTTTTGAATGTGCTGCTCCCAGGTGTCTGTGTACACCACAAGATCATCCAAATAGGCACAACAATTTGACAAACCGGTCAGGACGGTGTTAATCAGTCTTTGAAAGGTGGAAGCTGCATTGCACATTCCAAAGGCCATGACAGTGTACTGTAGGAAGCAATCTGGCGTGACAAAGGCGGAGATTTCTGACGCGCGCTCTGTGAGTGGGACTTGCCATTAACCTTTTAGGAGGTCCAATTTACTGACATATCTAGCAGTACCCAGATTGTCAATACAGTCTTCCATTCTCGGAAGTGGATAGGAATCAGGCACGGTGGCTGAATTTACTTTTCGAAAGTCAGTAATAAAGCGAGGAGAACCATCTGATTTGGCCTCCAACAAACAGGGGGAACTCCATGAGCTGGAGCTCGGCACAGCTAAACCATTTTCAAGCAAGTACTCAGTCTCTTTTTTTATCAATGCTCTTTTTACTGGATTTACCCGGTACGGGTGCTGCTTAATAGGCTTGGCTCCTTTAACATCGATGTCATGCTGCAAGACAGTGGTGCGGGTGGGGACATCACCAAAAAGACAAAGAAAATTATTTACCAGCGCAATTATGTCACCCTGTTGCACGCATTTAAGATGACCTAACTGGGAAGGTAGCGTTTTTATCATTTGTGAATTTGGCAACCTGGCAGTTTGATGTGAGGAGTGACGCACCTTTAAATCATCTACATCCTCACACGCGTCAGATGGCTCAGTGTTAACCAGCGCACTGACAGCAACAACAGCATCGGGCTTCAGCAAAACAGCAGGTGGAGCAGAAGCGGACGGAGTCTCACTGACAAAATATGGCTTCAGCATATTAATGTGACACACTCGTGTTTTTCGCCGCCTCTCTGGTGTGGCTATGACATAGTCTGTGTCACTCAGACAGTCGCGGATCTCATATGGACCAGAAAATTTGGCAGAGAGGGCTGAACCGGGAATCGGCAGTAAAGCCAAAACCCTGTCACCGACACAGAAACGGCGGAGAACAGCGGAGCGGTCAAAACGGCGCTTCATCGCTGACTGAGAGGCTTTAAGACACTCCCTGGCAAGAGAATTTGCACAATGCAAACGCTCACGAAATTTACTGACAAAATCCAGCACATTTTCTTCACGAGAGGATCCTGACAACAGAAATTGCTCTTTTAGAGACTTTAACGGGCCGCGGAGCGAGTGGCCAAAAACGAGCTCCGCTGGACTAAATCCGAGGGACTCTTGAACAGCTTCACGAGCCGCAAACAACACAAATGGAACACCCTCGTCCCAATGCTTACCTGAATCTAAACAATATTTTCTTAACATGGATTTTAACGTTTGGTGCCAGCGCTCTAGCGCGCCCTGAGACTCAGGATGAAAGGCACTAGAGACAGCATGTTTCACCCCGAGAGTTTTGAGGATCTGCTTGAACAGCTTAGACTGAAAATTGGTGCCTTGATCTGTTTGAATAACCCGAGGAAGGCCGAATGTGGAAAAAAACTTCGTAAAAGCTTTTACCACCGAGCTGGATGTGATCTTCCGCAGCGGAATAGCCTCAGGATACCGGGTGGCTGCGCGCATAATGGTAAGTAAATACTGATGACCATTTTTAGTCCGCGGTAGTGGACCCACACAATCCATTATTATGCGCTCAAAGGGCTCTCCTATTGCAGGTATGGGATGGAGTGGAGCTGATGGGATGATCTGATTGGGCTTCCCTGACATTTGGCAGACATGGCAACATTTGCAAAATGAAGCCACGTCAGATTTTAGACCTGGCCAATAGAAATGTTTCAGGATCAACTGATAGGTTTTGTTTACACCCAGATGTCCAGACCATTTACTCTCATGAGCTAAAGACAAAACATACTGACGGTAAACAGTAGGAACAACAATTTGATGGACAGTACCCCAGTCAAAGTCATTCAGAGAAGGAGGAGACCATTTACGCACCAGGATTTTATTTTCGATCAGATAGGCAACTTTTTCACCACTTGCTTTGTCTGAACTCACCACACTTGCGAAGCAGCTCTTCAATGTGGGATGCGCCCTCTGCGCAGCGCTGAGGTGCTCACCGCTCACCGGCAGAGTCGGCCCATCCGGAGGTGGTAAGTCTGAGCTCGCTGAGCGCACCAGCTCAGCAGCCCCGACAGTCGGAGGCGCACCAACTCCCTCCGGCTCACAATCCACCTCGTTCCCCTCTGAAAGAGCTGACACAAAAAAACTATCAGCAAGTGAGATTTCCTCATTTTTGCGTGCTTGAGCACGAGTGATTGCACACAAAGGAAACAATTTTGAATCTGAATCACATACATTACCCTGATCTGTGCGCGGAGGGGAATCACACACCTCCAGCGCAGGAGTCACCTTTCCGCCAGCCACATCATTACCCATGAGAAGAGTTACACCATCGATGGGCAAAGCAGGGCAGACAGCAATAGGAAAACAACCACTGATTAATTTTGATTTAATGTGTACGCGGTGCACAGGCCTCGGGATATAACCCATTTCATAACCTTGGAGCACAACGCCATAACCACAAGAGGACTCACAAAAAGGCAACGCACTGGCCAGAATGACAGACTGAGAGCCACCTGTGTCTCTCAGAATGCGTACTGGGCACTGATCATTAGACTCACCTGACAAAGACACTAAACCATCAAAAATGAATGGTTCAAAACACGAATCAGGTTTACTCGAACAATCAGGAAGAGAATTTGAAATGGTGTCACATTTAATGAATCCAACACCTTTTGGCTGAGAGCCGTTACTACTACCCTCTTTTCTTCTGAGCACAGGGCAAGCAGAGATGAGATGTCCAGGTTTGTGACAGTAAAAGCACTCTCTATCATTTTTATCGCACAGTTTTTGCTGCGTGTTTTGCACGGCCGGAGCACGGGGCTTTTCAACAGAGCCTGACTGAAATACTGACCTATGAGTAAGAGCGTACTCGTCAGCCAACACAGCAGCAGAATTTAGAGAGGATACTTTTTGTTCATTTATGTACACAACAATTCGTTCAGGTAAACATTTCTTAAATTCTTCTAACAAAATTAACTCTTTGAGTTTGTCAAAAGTATCAACTTTGGATGCCACACACCATTTTTCAAAAAGGGTTCCCTTTTCCCGAGTGGGGAGTTTGGGAGTTTGGGAAGGCCACTGTTACCTATTTGGGGCGACAGGTGGGTCAGGGCATGGTCAGGCCCTTAGATGCGAAGGTCTCTGCCATAATAGAATTTCCTGTTCCAACCACTAGGCAGGCACTTCGCAGGTTTTTAGGCATGGCCGGCTATTACCGGAGTTTCTGCCGAAACTTCTCCGCCGTGGTTCAGCCTCTTACCGCTCTAATGAGTCCGAAGGTGGAGTTCAGCTGGACTCCTGCATGTCAGCATGCTTTCGAGAGCGCGAAGGCCCTTCTCAGCCACGCGCCTGTCCTTGCTGCGCCGGACTTTTCCCGCGCCTTTAAACTGGAGGTGGATGCCTCCGCTGTGGGGGCCGGGGCTGTCCTGTTGCAGGAGGATGGAGCAGGAGTTGATCACCCAGTGTCTTATTTCTCCCGTAAATTTAACAGGCACCAGGTGAAGTACTCCACCATCGAGAAGGAGACCCTTGCTTTGTGACTCTGCAGCACTTCGAGGTCTATGTGGGTTCTAGTCCTCTGCCGGTGGAGGTGTTCACCAATCACAATCCACTTGTGTTCCTCTCCACGATGTATAATCACAATCAGAGGCTCATGCGCTGGGCGCTGATGGTCCAGGACTACAACCTGATCATTAAACATAAAAGGGGTTCTGACAGTATAGTGGCTGATGCTCTGTCCAGAGTTTGATTTATTCACTGTGTTTAACTGTTAACTGGCAGTTTTGGTTTGTTACAAACCGTTAATATTGTAGGTTTGTATTTTAAGGGGAGGGGTGTTATGGCCACCGCCACGCCCCCTCCTCTCTCGCTAACCTCTGTCAGTGCTTATGTGTGTGTGTGTGTGAGTGCGTGAGTGAGAGACGGCAGATCAAAGATCGTCGGGCGATTAGGAGCAGCTGAGGAGGTTACGACAGCCAATCGCTCTGCCGGAGGAAGCCGCCCTCACTATAAAGACGCCCCAGCTGACTCAGACGGGGAGCTTCTCAACAGAGCCTGCACCTAGAGAATCTTTGTTAGCCCGAGAGCTTTGTATTGTGATTACCTTTTGTGTGTGGAGTTCGGAGGTCCCGTGTTTTCAAGGGCATTAGTTTAATTATTATTCGTTGTGTGTATTTCAGTTTAAGCCTTTTTGGACCGTTTATCTTTGTTAGAATTTTCTATTTGTGGTCCTGAGTTTTGGTTTTTGGTTGTGTAATTTATTTCTAAGTATTACTTAGTTTGCCTTTTTCGACCTCAGTTTGTTATTCTTACCTCCTTTGCTTTATAAATAAATAACTTTTATTTAAACCATTTAAAATCTGGTTATTTATGTTACTTCCCTTTTCCAGAGCGAACTCGACATAAGTTTGATGAGGGGCCTTTTTGTGATGCCTAAATTTTTGCCGATAGGCTTCGGGGACTAATTCATACGCCCTCAAAATGGCAGTTTTTACCAACTCATAATTTAAACTGTCCTCTAAGGACAAAGTGGCCACAGCCTCCTGGGCCTTCCCACTCAGTCTGCACTGAAGCAGGAGTGGCCACATCTCCACAGGCCACTGGAGAGCAGAGGCAATACGCTCAAAAGCGGCAAAATAACAGTCAACCTCTGTCTCACGAAAAGGAGGAACTAAATTAATGTGCTTACCTATTTCAAAATTGTCACTAGGTGAGGAGGTGGAAGTGGTGGACCTCTCCGCAACCACAGTTGCACCAGGTGCAGGAGCTTCCCTTTGTCGGGATTCCAGCTCCAGCTGACGCAGACGGACTGCTGTGTCAGCCTCAATCTCCAGCCTCCTGATCTCTAGCTGGAACTGCAGCTGCGCCTGCCGGCTCTCGGCTTTTTCCTGAGCCTCCATCTTAATGCGGGCAAGCTTTACCTTGAGCCTGGCGTCCTCTCTGGAGCCAGAGCTCACCGAGGACATCGGATCATAGCGAGGGAGTGTGAATGGAGTTTTTACCGGCACACTCTCCTCACCAGGCTGCCGTAGCCCAGCGGCCTCCTCTGTGGATGACACTCCCACGGCACCGTGGGCATCCGCCCCTTCAGGCTCAAGCGCAGCTGCCTTAGTTTGCACCGGTGACACAATCACACCTAATTCCACTAACTTACCTATAATTAATGCTTTTAATTCTCTCTTGAGAATTGTTTTTACAAATTTGAGGCCATAATGAACGGCAATTTTAATTAAGTCGTCTTTTCTACAGCGATCAAGCTGATCAACTGAAGGATCCGCAACAAAATTATCAAAATCGAAAGACGACATAATTTTAATAGCCAATCACACACACAAAATATACTTACGACCTTACCTTATTTAAATAACTTTTTGAATCCGGGAATCCTTTAACGGATAAATCCCGACGAGCCCCCAATTATGTTACAAACCCAGCTCGTTGGGGAAAAGGGAAGTAACATAAATAAACAGATTTTAAATGGTTTAAATAAAAGTTATTTATTTATAAAGCAAAGGAGGTAAGAATAACAAACTGAGGTCGAAAAAGGCAAACTAAGTAATACTTAGAAATAAATTACACAACCAAAAACCAAAACTCAGGACCACAAATAGAAAATTCTAACAAAGATAAACGGTCCAAAAAGGCTTAAACTGAAATACACACAACGAATAATAATTAAACTAATGCCCTTGAAAACACGGGACCTCCGAACTCCACACACAAAAGGTAATCACAATACAAAGCTCTCGGGCTAACAAAGATTCTCTAGGTGCAGGCTCTGTTGAGAAGCTCCCCGTCTGAGTCAGCTGGGGCGTCTTTATAGTGAGGGCGGCTTCCTCCGGCAGAGCGATTGGCTGTCGTAACCTCCTCAGCTGCTCCTAATCGCCCGACGATCTTTGATCTGCCGTCTCTCACTCACGCACTCACACACACACACACATAAGCACTGACAGAGGTTAGCGAGAGAGGAGGGGGCGTGGCGGTGGCCATAACACAAGTTTACTCTGAGATGATTTGCCAGCTAATCTACAAATGAAGGAAAAGGTTGAGGCCATGTCATCTTGTGAGGGAAGCACCATCTCATGGAGACTCCCTGCACATGCATGAATGGGTGTGTTTTCAGTAGGTTTGAGGCAGTGGGCGTTTTCTTCTCCTTTCCTTTTGAAAAGGATGGTCCAGTGTTTCCTAAGCTAAAGGAGACATTAGAGGAAGCAACAACCCTCCTTTCCTTAACTTTTGGAGAATTCAAACAGCACTTATCATGGCCGATGCTTAAATGCTTCCGGGTCATTTCTTCAGTGAGGAAGGTTCCTTATCAAAAAAGGACTATTCTGATGCACCCAGTGGTTCCCAACCTTTTTTGTCTCATGTAGCCCATAAGACTTTTAATCATGCCATGAGTACCCCATCACTCACATGTGTTGAGGATTCTTCTAAAGCAGAATGTAACACAATTGATCAATAAATTAAAATATTTTATCTTAATTTGAACATTTGAGTTCTCAGAAATGTTCTTCTTTTTAAGTCAAACATAATAGCAAATAATATATTGCCTTGAAAATAAATATGTCATCTTACTAAATAGATACAAAATTAAAATAATCAACCTGCCTTTGGTAAGTATAACTGTCGTAATGTTTACCACAGAACACCTTTGAGCTCCTTTAAATAAGACTCCTTCAAACATGCCTTTAAACTTCAAAAAACAGGAACAAAACACTCAGAATAGTTTCTCTGCTGTTCCTCTGAACCTTTTCCTGAATCCAGACGACTGGATGTTTCAGCAATTTATCCATGTTTGACTGGCTGCAGGTTGGCAGCCGTTTTCATTTTAGCTCAACTCAGGTTTTTATTTCCCTAAGAAAACTAGTTGTAGCTCAAAAATACAATTCTATTGTCAGGCTTAACTCAGTCCTTCCAAGCTGGAAATAAACTAGTTAATTTTTTCACGTACCCCCTGCAATGTTCTCGCGTACCCCTTGGGGTACACATTCCCCTGGTTGGGAATCACTGATTTAAGGCATGACCTTAGCGAGGTGTGCGGGGGAGGCACTGCAAAGTGGCTGGATGTTGGCTGGTAACTGGCTGGAAGTTGGAAGGCAGCTGGCAGGGAAGGGAAAAAGAGACAACTACACACTAAAAACAGTTGGGTTAAAAAATAACCCAATGTTAACCCAACTGCTGGTTCAGAAAAAGACAAACCCCTTTTGGGGTTATTTTAACCCAGCAGGTTGGGTCCTTTTTTTTTCAACCCAATTTTTGGGTTGGATTATTTAACACAAAAGTTGGGTTATGCTAACTACAATGTTGGGGTGTTCCTAACCCAATTATTGGATTGCGCAATTTAGCGCTCCCAGTAGTTTGACACAGAGGCAGTTAGGACCCAGAAGCAATATAGATTTAACAGTTCACAGCTTTATTGAACAGACACAGAAACAATTGAAGAGAGCGGGGATCGAACCTGTGATCCTTGGAACACGAGGCAGTGACGTAGTCCACTCGGCCACGCAGGAGCCACACACCGCAACTCAGAGTCTTTAAGGTGAAGCAGGTTAGGACTCACTTTGTCTTTCAGAGCAGGAAATGGTTCTGATTGCCAGAGATCAGGCTGCCACCACTGATTCGGGCTCAAGGACAGGTACTCGGCGTCACACACAGGCAGAGGGGTCAGATACTGGAGAACAGATGGCCACCACAGATCAGGATTCACAAACAGGTACTCGGCATCAGGAACAGAAGGCAAGATCGGCAACCGGGGATCAGGCAGGCAGGTAGGTGCAGGACAGAAACGGGTCAGTACCTTGTAGTCTAGCTGAGGATCAGCTGATGAAGGCGGAAATAGGAACAGAACAGAAGGCAACGGGTGATCAGTCCGGATAGCAGGTCTGGAGTTCTTGGCATGAGAGCGAGACGATCTGACGCCGAGTGAGTGTGGAGCTGGTTGTGACATAGCTGGGTTAAAATAATAACCCTATAACCCAGAAAATGGGTTACTCTTTATAAAAATAACCCAGAAATTTAACTCAACACTATCAACACATAAATTGGGTCTCCAAGAAAACTCAACATTTTTTAGTGTGTAGATCTGAAGGTGAAGGCTGGAGAGCTATGACAGCATAAACCCCAGTTAGAACAAACAGCATTTTAAAGGGCAAGAACTACAGAACATTACATTTTGCAGAACATGGGACCTTCAAGCAATAATTTTAGGGAGATGCTCTGAAACTGAGAATTTCAGTGGAAAATATGAAGCAGATTTTTCCTTATATTTGTTCAATATTAAAAATATTAATAATATAATATTAAGTGCCAGCCAAGCAAGTGCATGTTGGAGAAATTGCGGTTAGGAATCTGCAAATCATATTCATATAATTTAGTACTGTTGTCTCTTAAAAATAAAGACATATTTTATTCACTTGACAAAATACTTGCCTGTTAGATGCCCAGGGACCCTTTATTGGTTATTTTTCAGGTGGTCTCAGAAGTAATGACAAGCAAAAGTACAGCAGACTTTAAACTGCTCTAATCAGCCAAAAAAGCAATAACAACATATTTGCTTAAAAGAGAGCCACCTAATGAGACATGGGGATAAAC
Source organism: Scarus forsteni (assembly GCA_036419115.1). Classification (NCBI taxonomy): domain Eukaryota; kingdom Metazoa; phylum Chordata; class Actinopteri; order Labriformes; family Labridae; genus Scarus; species Scarus forsteni. The sequence goes on along the minus strand of JAZDUH010000104.1, from coordinate 3,670,287 downwards.
TGTTATGGTAATTTATGATGGAAAGCTAATAGTTAAAATAAGGCCAGTTGAAAACACATGGTTACTGTGGTTACAAGTGAATGAGGATGTACTGACTAAGGGTGGCAGGGGAAGCTGAGGTGCTGCTAACTTGAGGTATTATACCGGGCTGGTGGGTGCAGGGACTGATAGACTGTGATGATGTGTGTTTACATTTTAGTTTTTTTATGTGTTTATTTTGGGGTTGTTGGATGTTTTCCTTATTGTTATTGTCTGTATTATTGTTCGTTAACTGGTGGCCAAGGGACCAGATCAAGCCCTTCAGAGTTGTCCCTGGAACATGATCAAAATTCAGACAGTCAAAAAAATCTGTTGAGGTTTTAATGATATTTTTGTTTTTTAAATCCCCTACAACAATTGATGCATCCCTCCAAAAAACATGTGATTTAAATTATTTAAGACATGCTACATGTGTGATCTGTTTGAAAGAAATCCATCCATCAGCCATTTTATGAACATTTAACCAAACTCAAACTCAAGTTTATATATGTCAATTTTCATACATAAATGCATGCAGCCCAAAGTGTTTACATAGCAGCAGAACCTTGACATGACATCATTATGTGAAAAGTGTAAAAATAAACAAACATCAAAACAAACTTAATGCAACAAAATCAGCAAATTTTAAAAGAACACATAAAAGCAAAATAACATACATTAAAAACAAAGTCAAACTAAAGTGTTTTCCTTGAAATAATAACATTAAAATAAATACAAATTTAAAATTTAGGGTAAAGATAAAAATAAATTAATATAAAAAAATATATTAAAACACAAAACCCATAAAAACAGAGATTAAAAAGTTGTGATGAAAGCAATGATGGTATTAATTGCAATAATAATTGTAGTAATGGTAATAATGCAGTCTGGATCATGAAGAAGATAATTCCAGATGAAAATATAGATTAAAAAGGTATGTTTTGTGTTTGCTTTTAAAAACACCCAGAGAGGCCTCTGTTCTCAAGTCCGGAGGGAGAGAGTTCCAAAGTTTTGGAGCATAAAAACAGAAAGCTCTCTGACCCGTTCGTGAGAGACAGACCTGGGGAATATTTAAAAGGGAAGCATTCAGGGACCTTAGTGTTCGAAATGGAATATAAGAAGAAATAAGATCAGCAATTTATGGAGGAGCAAGGCCGTGTAGAGCTTTAAAAACAAGTAAGAGAACCAGTGCAACAACTGATACAAGTCAAATCCTGTGATGCAAAATGTGACAGCCCAACTGAGTACCATAGTTGTAGGTGATGGGGACTGAACTCACTTTTACAGGCTAAGACTAGTGGTGTCCAAGCTACTTGTAAAATGTTACAAGCTAAGTAACTCCGGCTTCATGAACTAAACCTCCACCCTGGTGAAAAGTAAAAGCTAATTTACAACAACATAACAAAAGTAGCTCAATCCATCAGTCGTGGGGCTTTCCTGGAAAAAAAACTATATATATGGCGTAGTTAGGAAGATACATTTATTGGGTTTTTAATTGACCGATCTTTTAACAGTGGAAAAAGTAAATACAAGTGACAAAAGAATACTATTTACAAGAGCTATGTTCAGAAATTAGAAGTGGTTCAACTGGGTCCTTCAGCAACCCCAAACTCTTATTGGAAAAAAAAAGGAACACTGACAATATCCAAAAACATTTACAATCCAGGTTTCTCCTGCTTCTCCAAATACCTGCCATGTATGTTTAACTCTCCAAACAGACATGATCAAAATGACTGCCTTATAAATAATAATTAATAATAATAAGCCCCTCCCAGTGGGTGTGCCACAAAAAGAATAATTTGGCAAATTATCAGCATTTCTTTTTTATACAAACAACCAAAAATGCATTAAAACCCATTACTGAAGAAAAAAAAAACCATTATTGGGGCAAACAAAAGAGGGGACCATTTTCATGCTAGGTGCCCTTTAAGTGGACGCGCCCCTGTTTGGCTAACCCTGTGCCTGACAGAGGGCAGCGGGGAGAACCACTGGTGAGTGTTTATGTTATGTAATATGTATACATGTGTAGAATGGCAAGTGTGCACCCTTGTGCAAACTACAAGACCTGTGAGGTGGTGAATTAAAGTGACGTTTGTGACTGCTGTGGAATGAGGCAAGGGAAAGTTTGCATGTAGCATCTATCCACTATCTGCACTCAGTGACGGGGCCACTCTGTCACACCATCCAAGCAATTTTCATCTGTTTATTTTTTTTTCTTATTATCACTTTTGTTGTTTTTTGTACTGTTATTACCTCTAGGTGGTTATGTTTTCTCCGGAGTCTGTTTATTAGCAAGATTACGCAAAAAGGTGTGCTGATCTGATACAGATTGTCGTCGCACAAAACACAGTTTAATATGGCAAAGCCCATTCATTTACAGCATTATGGGAGTTGTAGTTCATTTGCAAACTGATGTCTAGTTTTTCAAGCCTATTTCACTACATTTCCCAGATTCCCTTGCAATCCCGGGGGGGAGTTATCCACACCGCTCTGTTTGCACTCACAACTACTAGTAACATTACTGTGAGCCCATTAAAGTTATAGAAACAACTCTGCTCGCCGCTCCAGATGTGCCTGTTGCACAAGGCTGCTGATAATGTCAATATGGAAAAAGTCTGTCATAGCAGAAGTCTGTGTGTGCGTGTTTGTGTGAGAGAGCAAAAACCTAACCCCCAAACTCCACATAGAGCAAACACGCCACACACTGACGGGCCGTGGTTTTGCTGCGGTGACTCGCCCACTGTGTCGCACGCCATCAACAGCTGTATAAGCAGCAGGAAATTTGTTCAGTCAACAAGTTACAAGACCCACGATTAACTATGTCACTCCAGTGGATGATATTTATGTGCACAATAATCACACTTCTTTCAGATTGATATTTCTCATTCCACAATGTGTGTATAAAATAAATATGGGACTTAAATGTTGGATGCATAGAACAATTCATGGGTGGAATGTCGGTGCTTGGCGGAGGTTGTTGCTTTCGGAGTGCTTTTCTAGTTATAACATACGATGAATGCTTTTCTGCATATTTGTTGGAATGTTCCACTTGTTTTATTAATGTTTATGTGCTATAACTGTTTCTGTTGCATTTCTTTAATATGCCACTGTGCAGTTTTGCTCATGTAAAATACAGTATTAATAAACTTAATTTCATAATTTAGTTACTATCTAAAAAAAAACGAAAAATCAGAAACAAAAATTAAGCATATTCTTTTATAATGGAGATTATTAAATAACTTCAGTTTAATTTTTTTTCACTTTATAAAGATGCTGAAACTATTTTCTCATAGCTGAAATCACGTTAGTGGACTAAATTCTGATCTGCATGCTGTTAAAAACAAAACAAGCTCATAAAGTTGCCTCTGCTGCTGCTGAACCTCGGTGATTGGGGAAATGTTTGTGTAGACACTACTGCACTGCTTGATCAATAAAATAACTAACTACTGAAAAGCTGTTTGACTTAGAAAACATAATTTTCTGTTTATTTTGATGTATTTATAATCTCATGGCTTGTTTGTTTGCACCAAATATGTTATTGTAAGCCCATGGATGAACAATGAAATTATTGTTTTATGTAGTCTCTCAGTCTTGGCTGACAAAATGATTAAAACAGACTTGTTTGGGATTTTAAGTTTTAAGTACACAGCTCTATTTCAGTCCTTCAGTCAATAAGGTCTCTGATTCTAAAAGAGGAAAACAGTATTCATGCCGTTCAGTGTTGTGAAGACTATACATTTCTGCCCTCTTCCTCTTAGCCGACTAACACTTTTGACTCTTCTGTTCAGTCCCACGAGAAAAAACAAGCACTCCGACATCAGTTAAGTAAGATAACGACGCCATGTTTTCCATCCTACGTAAGATGACGCCTAATATTTTGAATTTGCCATTAATAAGGCTCTAACTGTGTGGGTGGTCATGCCCTCAGATCTTCATTTTGTGTGTTTTTACTGTAATCCTGTCACCTCTATCCTTCGATTTTTAACATCAGCCGATTGTTGCGTCACAGAAACAAGAGTTACTCGACCTCAGGGCTCCTTTGTGATCCAAGAGACAGCTGAGACTTGAGAGAACAGCAGCATGGTGACCTTCATGGGGGTGAACAATAAAACGACTGTCTCTTCTTGAAAGCTGGCTTTGGTTGGACTTAAAATGCTGAACAAGGTGATCAAAAAACTGAAAAGAAGACCACACAGGAACTTGAGAAAATTCACTTGATTGATGTAATTATTTAACTGTAAATAAAGTTAAGAACAAGAAGCTAGAAGTAAAAACACTTGAACTGCTACAATACCGAGATCAGCCTGCATATTTGTGTGTTTTGATGTATATTAAATTTCAAGTTTAACCTGCTGCCTACGTTTATCTTAGAAACCAAGGCTCTAAAAACAATGTTGGGCTTTCTCCATCAGAAAAACGTTTCCTCCTCTCCAATGTGTCTTGTGTAGAACTGCATGCACAGCATTCAGTGCTGATTGGCTGTTCACCATGCTGCGACTCTACGTGTAACCAGGGTCCAGTGTTCGGTTATGGGATTTTTTAGAAAATTTGGGGCATTTTTTGCACACAGACAAATATGTAACCTGACAAGCCAGATGGCCATATATCTGCCACAGAAATATTTTACTAGTCCATCTGGGTAGGAGCCCTTTGAATGTTAAAAAAACACACAAGCTTGTGATTGGACAATCGTTTGGCTCGTCACATTCATCACAGACCAATCCATATCAAGCAGGGTTGCCTCCTATAATGTAACATACATAGCAGCTAATGTAGTGGCTAATGGCTAACAACAGTTGACAACAGTTCATGGATGTTAGCCATACTGGCTAACTTAGCCGCTAAAAGCTAACAACAGTTAATGGCCGTTAGCCGCTAACTTAGGTGCTAACAGCTGACGGCCTTTTACTATCGTCTTACACTAAATTATCCCACACAGATGATTAATTTAACACTTATATGTGACATGAACCTCGTCAAAGACAATCCCTACAAGTAAACTTCTGAGGAGGGCAGATTTCACCAAGTTTTACTAGGTAGCCATGAGGACAATAGGCTAATCGGCATGTCCGTTCTCAACTTCTGGTTGTCGTCACGTCCACATTCTGCTGCTCCTGCCTCTCTTCCCTGATTGGGCCGCAAAGAATTCAGCATTCGTTGGACAACGGAGGCTGGCAAGACGGACCTGCAGGATTTCAGAATCAGGCAGGTCTGTCTGCTCTGCAAGGCTAACAAATATGTGGTTCACCACCAAAATGAAATGGCTTCTTTCTTGGAATAATCCACACCATAATCCAAAAACACATCAGTCCAGTAGTTTTTGTGAAATTGTGCTCACAGACAGACAAACCCTGTCGAAAACATAACCTCTGTGGAAGAGATGAATATTAAAACAATGAACCGGTAAATGTTTTTTATCAGTCCGCAGGTTGATCTTCATGTTCAGGAGTTAATCAGGTGAAATAAGGAGACAAGTTGGGATCTGTCCCAGTTTTCCTGATAGGTGTTGCAAGCAGCAAATTCAACAGGACTAAATATTTGCAAGAAAAAAACCCAAATCAGTTTAAGCATCAAATATCCTGTCACTTAGAGAATAAAGGTCAAAAAGGATTATCAATTCATTGTTTTCCTTCTTTATTAACTTCTAACACAGCGTCTCAACTTCATTAGAATAGGTTTTTAGTCTTCAAATCAAAACCATTGTCAGTTCCATTTTCTCCTTCATCGGTCTCCAGAGGCTTCTCTTCCTCGTCTGCAAACAAACATTGCTCACATATTTACCTCCCTCATCTGCCCTGTGCTGACCTCACCTCTTCATGAGCTTGTTTACCTCCAGTTTTCGGATTAAGAGTGCAGAGGAAACCTAACATCCCCATTACCATTTCATTTATCACTCCGCAGGTCTCATCGGAGCGCGCCCTCCACTGGCGTGTGGTGATTGACAGCTCTGAGACACCTCCGGATGACTCCCTGCCTCTGCCATGTTTCCTCTCTTTCTCCGTCTCCTCTGATGCTCTCGGTCTTCCTGGCAAACATGTGTGCCTCTCCTTAGCCTCCCCTGGGAATCACTCTGTCCCCTGGCCCTCTAACTAAAGGAGTGTGAGCAATGAAACGCTCGCTGAAGGAGAAAAAATGTAAATATAAGTTTGTGTTTTCTCTTTATTCTTCTGCTTCATTCAGGTTTGCTGCAAAGACATGAGACCCTCTGCTGAAGCCCCCACTGACTGACAGCTCCAGAGCCCATTATGCCAACTTTTCACGAGCCATCACATCGTGTGGCCTCCTGCTTTAGGACGGAAACCACAAGAAGCCTCAAACGTCCACACGTCCAAAATCACACCAAAGCTTTGGAGTGACCAGAAGCCTTTAGAGCTTGTTTCTAATTGGAGAGGACAACAAAAGTGGAGGTTAAAGGATAAGTTCGGTTTCTACAGCTTTCACATTGTTTATAGAATGAAGCAAAACAATATACTCACCCAGAAGGCTTTCCTGATCCAAACAGTGCTTCAGGAGATATTTAGATCCAAAATTGAGCGGCGGACATCCGTATAATGGTAGCACACAGGGCATGTAAAGCGCCACTCCTAAAACTGCATTAATTGTTCCAGCGGCGACCGCCAGCTACACAACGACTTTCTTCTTCCAGTTTTGTGCAAAATGGACGAATATCTATCGGATGAAGATGTTGTGGACGAGAACTTTGAATATGATGGGTGTCCTTACAGTTTCGAGCCAGAGTTTACAGATGAGGAGCTCATCGAAAGGAGAATGCAGAGGCAAAGAGAAGAACAGCTGGCCAGAGGGCAGTCTTCAGTTCAGAGGTCAGCACAGTCACAAAAACATGTCTGGAGCGACCCCGGACTGTAATGGAGGAGTAGTGCGAGCGGACCATGATGAAATATTGGTGAAACTAATGAGTTTTTGGCCGATTAATGCAGTTTTAGGAGCGGCGCTATACATGCTACATTATACGGATGTCTGCCGCTCGATTTTGGATCTAAATATCTCCTGAAGCACTGTTTGGATCAGGAAAGCCTTCTGGGTGAGTATATTGTTCTACTTCATTCTATAAACAATGTGAAAGCTGTAGAAACCGAACTTATCCTTTAGGCTCTGAAGCAAAATTGATACATTTTGAGGAATACTTTTTTGGTTTTCTATTACTGTTTCTACCCTTTAAAGCGGTGTTTCTCAACCAGGGGTCCACGGACCCCTAGTGGTCTGTGGTGTAATTGCTAGGGGTCCTGGAAATATATTAAAAAAGATCTATATTATTTTTATAAAAACAGGATTATTTTACTTAAAAGTGACTGAGACCTTTGCCTACCTAGACTACAGAGAGTAACAGGACTTTTTCTCTGATATGTTACATGAGTAGGGATGTATAACGTTATGATTTTATCGATACCGATACAGATACCGATACTCCTTATCGGTATCGATACTGTTATTGATGCTACAACACGTAATTTTGTGTAAAAAATAAAGACTTTACAAGATATTAAAAGGTTCAACCTTTTTTTATTTCCACAAGGTAATAAAGCTTCAACTGAATAGAAGTAATGCATTACAAATGCTTCTCAGAGGCTAAAAGAAAGCTAAGGAGATGGCAAAACCCCTTCATACTGCCAACTAACTGCATGTACAGACAGACCCATATATCTTGTGTTGCTAAAATCGAAGCTGTGATGATGACTAAAAACTAGACAAAAAACGTACCTTGACTTGACAGCAGAAACAAAACCATGTGCCGAAGCCATGGTGCTGCAGCAATCAAACAGCCTGCACTCCTTTAGCTTTATACTATGCATGCGCTCCAAGTTTTTGGTGATGTTGCTAGTATTTCCCCCCTTGGACTTAACTTCTCTCTGACAAAGATTGCATCAGGCTGAGTTTTCATTAACTTTGCTAAAGTGAGCTCAAACCTTCGAGCGCTTAGCCCTCACTGACATGCTTGAGCCAGACGGCGGTAGTGTCATAACTACGTGATAGTTGAAAAGACGTTCAAGTACCAATAACAGTACCGTTTTTCCAGATTCTTAACGGTATTCGGGTACTGACCCAATTAGGGACTGGTACATTAAAGTACCGGTCCGCAGTATACATATACATAAGTGTAATTTATTTAAGTTTGTACACAAACATCGTTTTAAAACTAATAACAGGACCACCATACATTTCTGCGATTATGCGGAACCATCTGCAGGAAGGTGTTAGGAACAACTCGTTAACTTGGAAGGTTTAGTGAACAACTGAATTAAGATGGATTAACAAAAGATTAACAAACAAAGGTTGAGGGGTTAAAAACATTCCAACTGGCAGTTCAAAGTCTGCAAAGTCTGTCTCTGAAAAAGGGTGTCATATTTTAATACTGTACCTCAAAAAGGCATGCTCTTGTACAAATGATGTGCTGTATTTAATGTTTTTCTGTAAATGTTTGATGGATTACCTCCAAAAGTTAAATTAATTGTTTCATTATGGTGCTAAATTATTTCCTTTTTTGTGTTCTGTTAAACCACTGTATTTATGTAAATGGTTGATATGGTTCTTCCTAACCAAGGACTACATATGAAAATTAAGGCAGATTATTCAAAGTATTTAGACCTCAATTTCTGTCCTTTTTTTAGTCAATTTTAAAGATGGATAGGGTTGTTCTAAAAGGTTTAATTGTAGTTCAAGTTGCAGGACCCTTGTCAAGATCCTGCTCTAAATAAAATAATGGATACCAACTTTTACACAATTATACAGATTAGTGATGTGTCGGTCGCGAACGTATCGGCTCTTAGAGACGGCTCTTTGAAGTGAACGACGGGAGCCGGCTCCTTATTGGGGGAGCCGCTTTTTTTTTTTCTCTCTCTCTTTTTTTCTCTTGAAGTCGCACGTGATTGGTCAATATGTGTGGTGTCGTCTCTGTGTCTGCGCCATAGAGTCCATGGTCTGCGCTTAGTGCGCTGAGCGAGGGGGGCGGGAGCTCCACACACAGCAGCAGCAGCACATGAACAGGTCAAGAGTGCAGAGACAGGGAGACGAGGGAGAAAGAGCACAAGGAGCAACAAGGCCATTCTACACAAACGTGGAAAGGTAAAAGTAAAGAAAATGAGTGACAGCAGGAAAAGAAGTATAATCTGGACCCACTTTAATTATGTTAATCAAACAAAAGCATAATGTAGAGTCTGCAATATTAAAATCTCCTATCTTGCCAGCTCCACAAACAACCTTCCCAGGCACATGAGAACTGTCCACCCATCAGTGCCATTGGAGAAAAGACAAACAATTGAACCTGATAATAATGAAGATGCCAGTGTGTCTACTGCAACTGTTGCTGCTGCTGAAGTGTCTACAGCAGGGGTGGGCAACTTTAATGACCAAGAGGCCCACATGAAACCATTTTTCCCAGCCTGAGGGCCGCATTGTTACAAATCTCCAGAAAGTCTTGATGACGAAAAAGAATGTTGGATAAACAACACATGAGAATATAAATTTGTCATAAAATAAGAATACCAGTATTCATATATTACAACATAAATACAAGTTATTATGCATAATCAAATGAACTTGATACATAATTCAAGCAAATTAAGCTCATATACATGGAATTAAAGCCAATGAAGCTATTCTCAAATCAATAAAATGATGTTTTTCACACTTTTAAAGCTAAAATATTTTGATGTTGCCATTTTTTAAATACAGCATTGAGTAATAATTGATATAATGTTAAAGGTTTCATGAAAGAGACTCAGACACAATAGGAGCAAAGTAAGGTTGTAAATAACTTACATAAAATTATATAGAATTATTTCTATTGGATATCTGAGTTTTTCTCATATTTACAACTGCTGGTTTTTGGGAATGAATGATGGGCCACATTTAGTGACATGGAGGGCCACATTTGGCCCCCGGGCCGCAGCTTGCCCGCCCCGGTCTACAGCATCATGCAGTACACCACAACCACCTAAAATCTTTATATATAAATAAAAAAGTATAATGCAGGTTTTATTTTTTACATTATTATTCCTTTTGTGCATAATTTTACATTATTATTGTCAATATATGGATTAAAGCAACAAAAAAATCTGAAGAGCTGTTTGGGAGCCGAAAGAACTGGCTCTTTTTAGTGAGCCGAGCCAAAAGAGCTGGTTCTCTAAAAAGAGCCAGAATTCCCATCACTAATACAGTTATTTATTTTATCAAGACAAAGGAGAACATCCATCCATCCGTTCATTATCTGTACTGATTTTCCCTTTCAGGGTCGCAGGGGTTGCAGTCCATCTGAGCTGACAATGGGCAAGAGGGAGGCTACACCTTGAACTGGTCGCCAGCCAATCGCAAGGCCATATAGAGAGACAGACAACTATTCAGGCTTACACTTACAACTAAGAGCAATTAAGTTAGTTTGTTTATCTGGGCAGCTTGGGAAAGTTGTAGTTACCAATTGCAAACACCAAACAAAAAGGCCTTGGCCAACATGGAATTTAAACCAAAAACCTACCAGCTGTGCCAGTCAAGATTTAACAGTTAAGATTTATTTTAACTCGGGATGCACAACAGTGTTGGTATGGTATTATTGGCAGATACTGGCCTAAAACGTTAAATATTGGAAGCAGCCGATATTGAAAATTTTCCTGAGATTTAAAGCTGATATGTTTTGACCACATATCAGCATTAACATCATCAAAATACAAAAATCATCACTGCATGGGTACATTTAGAAATCAAGAGTTAAATGTTGTTTTTTTGTTTTGCATCCATTCCTCACACAAATGGACTGTAACACTGAAAGCAACAAGTCATTTGTGTTCTTGATAGAAAATACTAGTATCAGTATTATTGATGATGGGTTCAGAAATATCAGTGTATCAGATTTCTGCAAACATCCAGTATCCTGCATCTCTAATTTAGACTTTTGAACCTGAATATAACCTCTTTTTTATTCAAAGCCTCCCCACAAAATCAGAATAAAAGGATAATAAACTGCAAACGTTCCTCACTTGGATGCTAATATGCAGTGTGCGATGTGAATGTGTACCAATGGGACGGTCAGTAATGTGACTTGTGGTGTAGACCTGCAGAAACTCTACTCTCAGGTGCGAAGCTGTCTGGATGATCCTCTAAAGTTTTCTGCAATGAGTGTCTTTGTTGGAGAAAAATTAAGCATGTAACAGTAAAAGCTCTTAAAGTTCCCTTTAAAATCTCTCCAAAAGATTAAATCACTTATTAAAAAGCAAAAAACTTTACAAACTTTGACTATGTACATTAAATCTTAACTCAGATTAAAGATGCTGTTATAAAATCAAGGCAAATAAAAATAAAAAACTATAACTATATTAATCATCCCTCCATTACATGTTAAAATAACATAAGGCATTATTTAAAGTTACAAGACGCCCCTGATGCTTTATTTTGCTACTCTTTTTTTATACCCAGAAGAGTTGTCCTTTTCCTTATAAAACTTTCTAAAAACACTCTCAAGGATCTTTTCTTGCTGTTAAATATATTCTTACAAGGGAAAAATGCAACACAAGTTCAACTTGCAGGTCAAACTGTCTGCACAGTTTCCAATTAACCAATGCTGAATCCATATTCACCCACAGGTCTCTAAAAGGTCACATATGAGTTCAGTCATCCAATTAAAAAAATAAATGGTTAAAGTATGGTTAACACTGACATAACATATGATAAAAAATATATAACTTTACAAGGAAAAATGAATAAACAGAACAAATTCAGCTATTGCATACGTTTTTATCATATCAACATATGCATGCACATTTGAACCTTTGTTAACACCCCCTGTTGATCTTTATTTGTTTGCTTTATGTCACTTTTCTTTATATTTTTAGGTTAAAAGGAAAAACTACAGTGCAAACTTCCAGGTCATCTTCATATTGGTGGAGGACAATGAAATCATCAACTGTTGAAAAAAGGAAAAAGTAGGAATGCTGTGCTGCTCGTGATTAGACTCTTTGGTTGTTCAAGTCCAGGTGAGCACTCCATTTGTTTTTGCATAATTATAAACCAAGTTATCGATCCCTGTTTTGGCACAAATGACCCCGCTGAGGTCGCCTGTGAGAGGTGGTCTCTCATCCAAAGACAAGTCCCACGGTGATAAATATGCTCATCTGTTAATTACACATTAGACATTTGAGATCCACCGTTTCAGAAGTAGAAGTAATTTATTTTGCCAATACAAGAAATAAAGATTTTATAAAAAGTATATCAGAATAAAGATAGAAAAGAGATAAAAGAAAAACCACCTTAAAAGATATTATTTACAATTCCAGACTACTTACATCCCAGCTCATCAAAAGTTGATTATGCAATAAAATTAAGAATCATTTCATCCTGTAAAAAAAACAGTAATCAATTGTCTTTCCATTATATAAATATGTACATTTTCCCCAAAACATTAATGAACTTTAATTTTATGAATTTAACCATATCATTTTTTTCAAAGTTTATTAATTATATTTACTTTATACAAAGTTGTGTTAAAGTACATCACAAATTCTGAAATATTTTGATTTCACCAAAGCTCACAGTTTTTCACAGGCAAACTTACTGCTAACTGTAAGCTGGGTTGGAAATTAACAAGCTGCTAGGCGCGGGGGATTTGGAAAGAAGTGTACGTATGTGTGTTTTTGTTGGTACCCTTCCATTAAAGAAAGAAAAACCGTAGTCACAAGAGGAAAATTGATGACAAATTGAAGGAACATTTACAGGTACATCTCAAAAAATTAGAATATCATGAAAAAGTTCAATATTTTTTATCACTCATTTCAGAATTACCAACATTTCAAGCAATAAAATGTTTGAAATGTTTCACTCTATCTGTAATGAATCTACGTAATATATGGGTTTCACATTCTGAAATGAGTGATGAAAAATATTGAACTTTTTCATGATATTCTAATTTTTTGAGATGAACCTGTAATACAAATGGTAACCAAAGAGCCCAGATAAAAAATTCCAAAGAGATTAGAGGCAAACTCCAAGGTCAAGGTACATCAGAGTCAGATCACACCATCAGACATAATGTGAGCAAAATTGGACTTAATAGAAGACATCAGCGTTGAAAGCAAATCATAACAAAGCAAGACTGGAATTTGCCAAAATGCATGTTGACAAGCCACAAAGCTTCTGGGAGAATGTCCTTTGGACAGATGAGACAAAACTGGAGCTTTTGGTAAGTCACATCAGCTCTATGTTCACAGACACAAAAGTGAAGCATACAAAGAAAAGAACACTGTACCTACTGTGAAACATGGAGGAGGCTCAGTTATGTTCTGGGGCTGCTTTGTTGCATCTGGCACAGGGTGTCTTGAATCTGTACAGGTACAATGAAATCTGAAGACCATCAAGATATTCTGGAGTGAAATGTGCTGCCCAGTGTCAGAAAGCTTGGTCTCAGTCACAGGTCATGGGTCCTCCAACAGGATAATGAGCCAATCACACAGCTAAAAACACCAAAGAATGGATCAGAACAAAACACTGGACTATTCTGAAGTGGCCTTCTATGATCCCTGATCTAAATCCTGTTGAACATTTGTGGAAGGAGCTGAAACATGCAGTCTGGAGAAGACAGCCTTCAAACCTGAGACAGCTGGAGCAGTTTGCTCATGAGGAGTGGACCAACATACCTGTGGACAGGTGCAGAAGTCTCACTGAGATTTACAGAAATCATCGGATTGCAGTGATTTCCCCAAAAAGTTGTGCAACAAAGCATTGAGTTAGGGGTACCGTCATTTTTTTCCAGGCCAGTTTCATTATTTTGTTTTTTTAAATAATTCTGTTCAACCACATTAAAAAAGAAATGTCTGATTTTATTAGTTGATTTTCATAAAATGTATATGTATTATTACTTTTATCAGTTTCTTCAGTGACCATTTTGGTTTTTCTTTCTTTAACAGAGGGGTACAAACGATTTTTGCCATGTCTGTATATATATATATATGTATGTATGTATGTATGTATGTATGTATGTGTATATATATATATATATACATAAATGTAATATATATATATATGTGTATATATATATATATATATATATATATATATATATATATATATATATATATATATATATATATATATATATATATATATATATATATATATATATATATACACATGTGTGTGTGTGTGTGTGTATGTGGCATGCCATTTAGGAAATAATGAATTATGGATACATAATGAAACTCTGACTAAATAAAATGAAACTCTGTATATAATGAATAAAACTCGTGTGTTTTTGAACAAGCAAACCTTTAGTAGATCGGGCCTTAAGAGTCTAAACATTAAATGTTTGGAATCTTTCATGTATTCCATTGAGTAAACTGTAGATCATAAATGATTTGCATATCAGGTACATTTAATACAATATCCTAAGTTCACTGGAAGCAGAAAACAGAATTTTTGGGAAAAAGATGCTCTACCATTGGTCTGCAGACTAAACTTGAATAAGGTAAGGTTTAATTTTGTCAACTCGGCCTTGGAAAGTCCTAAATCATTCACAGCTGCACCATAAGTATAAAAACTGGGGGGCTACAATGCTGTGGATTTTTTAAGGAATAAAGTGTCAGAACTGGTCCCATATTTCAGCCTCAGTGCTGAAGTGATGATACTTGTCTTCTTAGCCTCGACAACATCATACATCTCCCCCTGCCACTCTCATGATCTCCTGCCTCCTCACTTCTCTTATCATACCTCCTCGCACGCCGCTCCTGCCTCCTTTGCCTCCGTCTCTGGGGACTTTCCCTCCATCTCTGTCTGTTTGCATCCTATCCCGTGTTACCATCTTCTCCCTTCACCTCCTCCGCCTTTCCCCTCGGGTGAGTCGTGTGTCAGGGCTGACAGAGATATTCTGTACCTGTCCTATCGGCTCCTGTGGGGGAATCAGTGTGAGATGTTGACCCAGGATGACGGACGGCAGAGCCAGGATATCCAACACCTGAGGAGGTAAAGAAGCTGTCCTGTCCTGAGAAGAAAGAAGACGTGTTGACAGTGTGGCTGGTGCTGCTGCCTTTATCCTTCAGCATGGACATACTGTACAATGTGCATTTAATCATCCAAGATATTTCCTTTTTCTAAAAGGGGTTTGAATGTTCTTCAATTAAAGTCTGATGCTGCTGACACAAGGAATCATGGTCTTTTTGGCTGTTATGTCTGATGTGTTAGCATTGCTGTAGAATACCGTAAAATACCAAATAAACGCCAGGTTCCAATTAATCGCCGATTTCCAAATAAACGCCGAGTGTAATTTATTCGGCGCTATGGTCGAAGTTACAGAACACACATGCAAACGCTGAACTCACAGCTGACAGTGCACACTTGAAAAGAAACATGATCAGACTGAACCTTAACAGTCCACATGGTTTATTTGTCTCTCTGGATGTCCTGTCGGCTTCTCCTCTCTCTGTATGTGAACAAAAGGCACGTTGGTGTATGGCTCTCTGTTTCACGACAGTGCAGTTACACTCAACGTCCACAGAGGGCACTGGAGCTCAAAAAGCCGTAATCTTACACACTAGGGCTTCACAAATCCAAAGAAGACGACACTGACGCTGCAGGTTATTTTCCCTTAATGTCAGGAGGCTGGACACGTCAGTTAGCGGTACATTGCTGCTTATCTACATAGCCCCGGTGCAGCCAAAAAACAGAAGTAAGACCCTAACTTGACTATTTACTACTGGTAAGGTAGTTTCTTACCAGTTTTAAGAGTGTTTAGAGAGAGCTGAGTTGAAAGAAGAATACAAGAATATAACTGCAGTACTGTAATCTTGCTGTAAGGGTGATATTCATACTGGTGTAAATTAATAATTTGATTACATTCACCATATTTTTTCGTTTTTTGCTAAGCAAGATTTTTGTGGGAAAGGAATTAAACGCCTGTTCCAAATAGTTGCCTGGTCCCAATTAAACACCTGGTCTGCTCAGTGATTGAAACAAATAAATGCCCCGGCCATTATTTGGTATTTTACGGTATGTATAGTCCAAAATCGGTGCTCTTTAACAGACTGCTCTAAATACATTTCTAAACTGGAAGCACTGGTAGATCACAAACCTCTACAAAGGCATTTTCAGCATTGTGTTATTATCATATCTATACACTATGTGCCAAAAGTATTCAAGTATCTGCCTTCACACATGTAAACCTAGGTGATATTCCATTTTTACTCTCGAGGGTTTAATATGGTGTCGTCGTCGTGCCCCCCCCCCCATTACTGCTATAACAGCTACATCTCTACTGGGAAGACTTTCCACAGTGTTATGAGAATTTTAGATCGTTCTTCCAGGAGATTATTCCTGAGGTCAGACAATGATGTTGGACAAGAAGGCCTGGCTCTCAGTCTCTGCTCTAATTCATCCCAAAGCTGTTCTGTTCTGTTCGGTTGAGGTCAGGACTCTGTGCAGGCCAGTCATATTTTTCCACACCAAACTCTAATTTCCTTTCATTGAAACTAAGACCCAAGCCCTTCTCCTCAAAAACAACCCCCCTTCACCCATATGAACATTTGGTATAGTGGAGTTCCTGGCAAGTGCAAAAGCTAGAAACATCCGTTGGATTGGCAAACAGAGAAGTGTGATTGGTCACTCCAGAGAACACGTCTCCACTGCTCTCAACTCCAGTGATGGCGTGCTTTACTCCACTACATCCCACTCTTTGCATTGCATTTGTTGATGAAAGGCTCAGATGCAGCTGCTGGGCCATGGAAATCCATTCATGAAGCTCTCTGCACTGTTCTTGAGCTAATCTGAAGAACAAATGAAGTCTGTTGGTCTGCAGCTCTTCATTCTGCAGAACATTGGTGAACTGTGACCCTCGACATCAGCTGACCCAAGTTAAAGAGACTGTGAGGAGTTTCTGAGTGATTACAAAAAAGTCTCACTTTTAGATATATGCCTGATGGAAATACACACTTTAACATGAGTTTCATAGCATCAAAATAGGTTATCTATAAATGCTATTCCTTAGCCTTCCGGTCGGGTCAGACAGAGCTGGACTGGCCTGGATACTCAACTTCAGGAACAAGACAATTAAAACTAGAGCAAATTTATATTATTCAGACACGTCTTAGAGCACCGGGCTGTAAGTAGCCATATATAGCCGGCTACAAAACTACAATACTAAGTTTTCCAAAAATTGCATATTGTCACACATCAAAAACTACTGCTACGTAACTAGAAAGAGAAACATTACCTCGTCGTTTTGCATCCTGTAAGTTGTTGAAAAAAGAAGTTGTAAAGCAATGCAGAGTTCTGAGGAAGGTCCGAGCTGCATTCATTAGCATCACAACAAACACACGCTTTGGCTTGGGTCTTTTGGTGCGTTCCAGTTGTAGTCAGAAGTAGGAATTTCCGAGTTCCTAGTAGGAAACTGCAACTGGAACGTCCCCCGAAGTCGGAATTTCCTACTGGGAACACGGTGAAACCTCACCACTCCCGAGCAAACAACAGCTAACAATAGCCTGGTAGATCGGCATGTTTTTTTCTGACTTCAACTGGAACGCTGATAAGTCAGAGATGATGTCACTCCCAGTTCCGAGGTTACTGGAACGCAGCATTACGACAGTCGCCGCACGTGCCCATGGGTAGCAGAATCCTAATGCCTGGTCATTGCACCTTTAATGTCATGCTTAATCACTTTGCTTTTGTTATTATCCCACAAAAAGGTGAATGTGGAGTATTTTGTGGATAGGAAATTTGACTGGACTTATTGCTCAGGTGCCCTTTTTTCCCGGTACAATTCTGGAATTCACTGAGCTACTACGACCGATCCATTCTTTACTAATGTTTGTAGAAGCAGTCTGCAGAGTGAGGTGCTTAATTTTATACACCTGTGGTCACGTGAGACATTGGAATACATTTGAATCCTCTTAGCAGTGTATACATACATACATATATATGTATGTGTAGAGATAGATCGACAGACAGACAGATATGGTTAAGAAATAGAAAAAATCTGAAAAAAAGAGTAACTTTTTAATATTTTTCTATTTCTCTAGAGCTTTTCAAATCCCAGTGATAATGTCCTGGGTCATTTTGACCTGAACATCTTGTGACAGACTCTAAAACTGTCATCCACAAATACTCCCCAAGTCTCTGACGTTTGAGGTTGATGACATTTGCTGTCCTTGTATAATTTTTCTTTCCTAGAATTGAAATGAGCTAGTTCAACTCAAACATGCTCTGAAAGTCATTAAATTTCTTCACAAACTTTTAACCATCACACTTCCTTTACCTCCGAGAAAACTTGACTCCAAACTTTTTTCAAAGTTGTTGTTGTCTGAAAGCAGTCTAAGTTTGTTTTTCATAGCTTGTCAGACTTGATTTTAGGGACATGTTGTATATTTTTGTATCCTCTTGTGTTTAGTGTGTGTGTTTTAAGGTAAGTGACTCTAAACCAGTTACCCCAGTAGGTTTCAATTAAGCTGGTTAAAGTTAACTTCATAAAAGGCTCACTCTACAGAAACATGCATTTTTCTGTCCCTAGCCTTAAAGGCATATTACTCCTCAAGAAAACAGTTTGTGCTAGATTTTTTAAAGTATCTTATTTAAAAAACATATTATTTCAGCTATCACACTGTTTGGAGCCATCAGCTTGGTAATATTTGCTTTTTAATCAATTATTTAGAACCCCAACCACAACAAAAGTGCTCGTCCCCTGCAGTCATGTCACTGGTGTTACCATGTGACAAAAGTCTTTTATTTTGGAAAAAGAAATCACTCTGATGACATCACTTGACTTCCTTTGACCTCTTTCTTGAAGATCTATGAAGAGGGACACTGGTAAGAACATTGTCCTTTTCAGTTTTCAGAAATATTAACATTTATCTCATGATTTCATATGAAGCTTTTAGTTGACGTCACTGGTGTAACCAACTTTATTGGCAGGGAATTGCAAACAAACGAATAAAAATGTATTTAGAAGACATAATTTAGAGAATAGATCAAGATTAGTAACATGCTGTGTCATGCTCTGCAGCAGACATTTTGTTAAAGGGCATTTTTTGTGAAACTGTCTCTGGTGTTACCTTTCTTATGGGTAACAATCAGGAACACCAGTGACAATCAGATGTGTGGGTACACTTCATTAAATTATGTTTTGTGATAAATGTACCAAAAAAAAACAAAAAATCATTAAGCTTTCATTTATGTGTATTCATAAAGTCGATGGCATATGTAACAATGTAGTTGAAGTTTAAATGTTCAAAAAAGAAATAAAACAAAACACATTTTGCCATCCCAAAAATCCATGTTTCTGTAGAATGACCCAAAAATGTTTGTTGTATTTTCAAAGAGTATCATCAAACTGTTCGGACAAAGTCGGCAGTTAGGAGACTTCTTTGAGATAACTCCTCACCACAGACTGAGTCAACCTATCACTCAGAGAGCTGTCGACGGCACTCAGTAAACTTTCATCTCTCCTGATGTGTGGACAGCAACACCGTTCATTGGTCTGTCTACGGAGAGAGACATGGTGACAGTTTAAAGAGTTTAAGAGTTCAGACAGGCTGCAGTGAAGCAGTGTTTAAGTGCTCCTTATAGTTCAGTTCATCATGACAGTCTTCTTTAGGATTGTTGTCATCATCTGAACTTCAGCCATGACCTTTTAGTTTAATAAGATACATATTGAGAATCAGAAATTTACTGTAAAATAGATAACTACTGATTGTAGCTTACGGGAAAGAGCACCGCTGTGGTTGAAACAAGTTGAATTATTTTGTTGTTGATGTGAAAGTTGAAGGTCCTGAAGATCCGCTCATGTTTCTGATTTGTCTTTTAGTGTGTTAATTTAAAACAAAATGTCCGCCGACCTGAGCCCTGACAAGCCTGCTGCAGATCTGCACTCTCTACTGCCTCTGGTGGACAATAAGTGAAATCACACAAACAGCAACAGCGAAAGTAGAATGAGGAGAGTGAAGGATAAGATGCAGAAAGGACAGGGCTGGAGCTGATCTGCTGATCTCTGAGGTTTGTGTTGTTATTATTTCACTTTTAAGAGTCTGTAATTTATAAGACCATGTTAAAGATAACCAAAGGATAATTACGACACCAAAGAAGATGAAGATGATGAAACAGGAGAAATGTAGACGGACCCAAAATGGTTTAAACCAGAAGAAAAGGTAGGGGTGAGTGCTGCACTGGGTCAAGACATCTAAAAACGATGTAGGATCGGGTGCTCTTCAAGGATTCAAGGATGGCAGTACTTTAGAAAAGAACATAAAATCCGAGACACTCCAATTGAGTTAAAAATCCTTTATTATGTCAGGGACATGTCAATGCATTTCGACTCATCCGAGTCTTCATCAGGACATGATTAGCAACACAAAACAGGTATTTCACATTTTTTTTGCCAGAAATTTAGGAGTCATTTTCGATTCGGACCTCACCTTCTCCACCCACATCAATAAAACTATCAAGTCCTGTTTCTTTTATTTACGATCCATTTCAAAAACAAAACACATGCTCACCCCTCCAGACCTCCAACAAATCACCCATTCATTTATTTTCTCCAGGCTGGACTGCAACTCCCTCCTCACTGGTTTAAACAAAAAATCTCTTTCTTGCCTCCAACTGGTCCAGAATGCAGCAGCTCGGCTTTTAACTGGTTTTAACAGACGGCATCACATCACTCCAGTTTAAGGGTGAATTCCAATTCCTCCCTTAACCCTCAATCTTAACCCTCAATCTTAACCCTCAATCTCAAAAATGCGCTGCTAGTGCTGTCCCGATTCTCAGAATTTTAAGCTGTTGGACAAGTTTGAGGGCTGTACGGCCCCTCAAATTGAGATTTTCTGGCACCACCCTTGGGAGTAAGGGCTACCCAGAATGTATTGCGTATTTTCACCAGCTTCACCACAACCAAGATGGCGTCCAAAGCGGCGAAAAAAACAAGCTACAAATGTAGTATTTCCATCAATATGAAATAGAAAACCATTGTATCATCTTATTTAAGCCCTCTTCATGGATTATTGACCTCATTGTTGCATAACATTCATTTTATTTGATGATGTTTGCCAGCCGGACTGGCGGTCCCAGTTTCAGTGCACAGCCTCATTCATAACCTAAAGTTACGGTAGGATGGATGGAACATTTCGTCATTGTTGCTGGAGTCGGCGGGAAAGAACTTTGGATGACAGAAATGGCTTCTTTTTCTTTATTTTTTTAAATTGGCAGACTGAATGCAGCTTGGGCAGAGTGCTGCCCCCACAGTCTGAAGACGTAACTGCATTTAAGGGGTGTCCCATTTGTAAGTCACAAAATAGCCCTTAACACTTGGTTTTGAGTGTCACTGAGATTGAGGGTTGAGATTGAGGGTTAAGGGAGGAATTGGAATTCACCCTAAGCCTCCCTCCACTGGCTTCCTGTGAGTTTTAGAATTGATTTGAAGATTTTACTGATTACTTTTAAAGCAATCATGGGGCTGGCCCCTAGTTATTTATCGGAGCTTTTAATACCATATGTGCCTGCCCGCAGCCTTAGATCCTCTGGTGAAGGCCTGCTGGTCGTTCCAAAGTCGAGACTCAAAACTAAGGGTGATAGAGCCTTCTCCATCCGAGCTCCTCCACTTTGGAACAACCTGCCGGAGGAGATAAGGCATGCAGGGTCGGTCAGCTCTTTTAAGTCGCTTTTAAAGACTCACTTTTATGTGATGCCATCTATTACTGTCTTATTTTGGCTTTACTGTTTGTTTTGCTTTACCTTCTTTTACTCCTTTTTGTTAATTTATTAACACTATTATGTGCTATTAATTATGATTTTATCTTATTAATGATTCACCTTTTTACACTCGTTTATAGATAATTTTTGGACCTTTCTAATTGTCTTATCTCTTGCTCATGTTTATTACTGTATTTTATCACCGCCACTTATTTTTATTATTTTGTAATTTTATCATCATTGCTCATTTCATCCTTTTTATATTTTCTGACCTGATTTCTGCTTTTACCCCCTTCTTATTGTGTTTCCTATTCTTGCTGATTTTATGCTTTTATGTTTGGTCCTCATGGTCTCTTTTTATTTTGCATGGTTCTTGTATTGTCTGGGTTTCTATAAAGTATGAAACACAGTTTCCACCGTCGCCCCTCTGTCTTTTCACCTTGTGTCTTTTTATCTTTGTGTCTTTCTGTTCGTCTTGATTTAAGCCGTGCCTTTTATTTTTACTTCATTGTGCTCATTGTTTGTGTTTTATTATTTTGTGCTGAATGCTTGTCAAAGCACTTTGTAAACAATGTTTTTAAAAGTGCTATATAAATAAATTATTATTATTATTATTCAATTACTTAGGAGGTGTCATATGATTGTGTCACGGGGTGCCATCACATGACATCAGACAATAAGAAAACGCATATCAAGAAAAAGCACAAGAGGCCTGGCTGCACAACAATGAACAGCCTGCACCAAACAATGATCAGCAAAATACATTATAAAAAAGAGAAAAGGCTATTTGTTCATTTAGACTTGGGAAAGAGGTAGCTGTTAGAGTATAGATCCAAAATGTTTCACGTTGTAAGAGACGTTTAAGTCTGTCATCTCCCCTCAAAGATCTAGGAATTACTTCAATAGCCATGATTTTGAGAGAATTTGGATTGGCGTGTCCTGCAGAGCTGTAATGTTGTGCCATTGGGTAGTTTGGGTTAAGAGTTTTTATGGCATACTTGTGTTCTGCCAGTCTTTCACGCATTTTATTTTTGTTCGCCCATTATAAAAACAACCACATTCACATTCAAGTCTGAACACTAGAAAAGTTTATTAAAACTGAACATGACTTTCTCTGTCCTCAAACGTATTGAGTAAACTGGGAGAAAACAAGACCATTGAGAACTCTTATCTTGTCACTATGGATGTCGAGGCTTTATACACAAATACTGGACATAATGATGGCCTGGAAGCCCTACTGCACCAGAGACCCACAATCACATGACACCTCCTAGGTCATTTAAACACCTGTTTCATGTTGCTAATCATGTCCTGATGAAGACTCAGGCCCCATCCACACGAAGACAAAACACTGAACAGTTTCCAAAACGATCGTCATAAAGACAAAGGCATCTCAGAAAATGTGTGCGTCTACATGAATGCACTCGATATGCATCAAAACGCTGTAAAACACATGCCAGACCTCTTGGGGCGCTGTAACGATATAAAAAAAAACAAGTGGAAACAGACGAAAAAACAGTGGGCATGCGCACTTACGGCAAAAGTTGTAAACAGAGATTGTGATAAAGTGATTATAAAGTGGCGTAATGCGTCCTCTATAATTGTTTGTTCAACTCAGTGGCGATTGAGAAGAAGGAGATTTTGCTGCAATAGAGATAGTAGGGTCACTAGCTTCATCAGCACATATGCTACACACACGCCGCCATTGTCGTTGCCGCGTGTGGCACATGCGTGTCAATGAAGATATGAAACTATGACGTAAGCGTATCTGAAAACTTGCGGAGAGCCAGTAATCACGGAGCTGTGTATACGGCATTTCAAAATCTTTCCACTCTGGAACTTGGTTTCAAAAATGATCATTTACAGACCCCCAAAACGCCGTCTTCATATGGATAATACACAGATTCGGCAAAAAACTTATGTGTTTAGACCTCGGTTTGGCTTCGTGTGGATGGGGCCTTAGATGAGTTGAAACACATTGACATGTCCCTGACATATTAAAGGATTTTTAACTTTATTGGAGTGCCTCTGATTTTATGTTGTTTTCTATGGTTTAAACCAGCTCTCTCAGCCGGGGGTGCCATCTGGCTTTGTTGGGGGTTCCTTGGAAATAAATAAAAATTCAGCAAAGTGTTTTTATGATTATACAGATTACTAGTATACCAGGGGTGGCCAAGTGCATCCCTTCACATCACTAAATGTGGCCCGCTGTTCATTCCCAAACAGCAGCTGTAAATATGAAGAAAACTCAGATATCCAATAGAAATAATTCTGTATAATCTAGACTGATATTTTATTGGCTTATGTAAGTTGTTTATGACCTTACTTTGCTATAATAGTGTCTCTAAATCTCTTTTATGAAGCCTTTGAACATATCAAGTATTAGTCAATATTATATTTTAAAAATGGCAGCAGCAAAATATTTGAGCTTTAAAAATTTGAGTAACACTCCTCATTTTATTGATTTGAAAATTACATCATTTAATTCCATGTGTGTTAGCTAAATTTGCTTGAATTCTATGTCCAGTTCATTTGATTATGCATGATAACGTATTTATGTTGTAATATATGAATATTGGTATTCTAACTATCATTTGTTGTTTATCCAACATTCTTTTTCCTCATCGAGAGTTTCTGAAAATTTGTAACCATGTGGCCCTGAGGCTGGGGAAAATGGTTTTATGTGGCCCTCTTGGTCATTAAAGTTGCCGACCCCTGTAGTATACTAACACAAAGAAGTCTTATATGTCCTCTCCCCTGGTATCCCAATACTACGGCCTGTGTTACTGACTAAATCTTACATTAGTCTCTGAATGTGTTTTATCCAAGAAACACCTTTAAAAACAAAGAAAAAACTAGCAGATGTTTTTGGAGAAAGCTCACATTCATTTTTAATCATCATCATCCCTGTTGTTCAGTGCTACTTTAGCAATAATGACCAAAAATTATGAATTTTAAGATTTAAAATAAAAATAATTAATGACAGATTTTAAAAAAAAGATCAGGAACAGCCCTGGAGCTAACTACCTTGTGGCTATAATGATATCAAGGCTGTGTGCATTTACACAGATTCAACATTCACAATAAAGATAATTCAGTAGTAATAAATCAATGTCATATGCACTCCAAATCCATTGGATCAACTGTGCCTTCAGACTGTAACGGTTACATCATTTAGTTATAGCTCTGGACCTGTATGAATGATCTTCAAGGAGACAGCTGTATTTTGAGGATACTACTTTAGTCAATAAGAAAATGGCTCCAGGTAAACATTTTAAATAAAGCCTAAGGGTGTAGGGAGTTTTTTTACATAATTTTTTTCTTTTTGTGTGGATTTAGAGTAAAAATTCCAAAATTACAGATTTTTTCCATATTTCCGTGAATAAAAATGTAGCATGTAAATGAGACATCTTTCGTCAACCTTTTTTTCTCCTGAAAAACCTACATTTTGACAAAATTATAAAATGATAAAATATAATAAAATTATTTTATTTGTTTTTAAATCCCTCCATGGTCTTGCCCCGTCCTACCTCTCTGAGCTTCTGCACCCTCACACACCCGCCCGTTGTCTCAGGTCAGCCGACCAGCTTCTCCTGAAGGTCCCTAAGACCAAGCAGAAGCTCCGAGGGGATCGTGCTTTTGCTGTTGCAGCCCCAAAACTTTGGAACGGGCTGCCTCAAAATATTAGACAGGCCTCGTCTCTGCCTGTTTTTAAATCCCTCCTGAAGACCCACCTTTTCTCCCTGGCTTTTGATGCACAGTAGTTGGCAATTTTATTATTATTAATTTTTTATTTGATTTTATCTTGATTGTTTCTTCTGTGTTTTTCTTTCATTTTAATTGGTTTTATGTCTTTTAAATTGTTCCTTGTCTTTGAAAATTCATTTTACTTATGTTTTATGTCTATTCTTTTATCTCGTATTTTATTTATTCTCCTGTACAGCACTTTGTTTCAGCTATGGTTGTTTTTTAAAGCGCTTAACAAATAAAGTTGGATTGGATTGACAAAAAAACAAGTGTGCATTGATAAAAACTAAAAGTGAATTAACTGACATTTTTGTCAACAAATAAAAATTTGACTTAAATGTTTGACAGAGGCTTAATCCAGTCAGACCCAATTTATCATTTAGAAAGTAGAGATAAGTTAGGAATATATCCAATCACAGCTGCTGTGGATGTGTGGAAAGGTTATGGTATCCAATCAAAGCTGCATTATTGTCACAGGCATGGGAAGTGTAAAACATTATTTTATGAATTCAAGAAAACATATAAAATGGCCTACACTTTACATTTCATATTTTAGTCGACTAAATTTACAGCAGATTCATGACATCTCAAAACATCGATAATATGTTGTGAAATATTATTGACTAAAACTGTACTAAAAATAAACAATGTAGATGACTAAATTAGGACTAATACTCAAAGATATTTTAACCCTTTCATGCATGGTGGTTACTACAGTAGACAAACATTTGGAATAAATAAATATGCCCTTTAGGTTGCAGTATAATGTCCAACTACTTGGTGGAAAATTCCCAAACCTCTGTCTCAAATTTCATAAAAATATCATATTTGCATGTTTTTTTCCTGTAGAGATATTGCATCATAAATCCAAAACAGCCAACAAAAGACAAATTTGGTATCCTTTCTGTATTCACATTTTACATAATTTTGTATTTTTTATTTTAAATTTGTTGTAAGTCAAAGGTAAATAGTTTGATTACTGCAAACATATATATACTTTAGATTTTTTTTTTTAATTTACTCTTAATAAATGTTTGTCGAAGACGTGTTTGTGGATACTCAAGCTCCACTAAATTATTACTGTAAAGGACAGATGTATAACTCCCACAAAAAAAAACAACATAAAAAATTGCCTTGACTTTTAACTTGTTGAAAGTAAAAATTAAAATAAACATTTCTTTGAGAATTAATAATTCATGCATGAAAGGGTTAAGCAAAAGACTAAAACTAAATTTAAAAACTGCTGTCAAAATTAATACTGGATCTTGATGGATTTGAAAGCCATCCAAACAAAAAAAGGGCCAACAAGGCATCAAACCAAAGGGGAGAGAAAATTGTGGTTAATGCAGAGTGCGGCTAATGTTAGCATTGCTAACCTCTTAACTGTTTGTTCCCAAATCTGCACACACAGGCTAAATGACACATTTGACAGGCTTTGGTCCACCTGACAAGGTGCTGTTTGAATCAGGTGTGAAAGCGACCTAATAGACCAATCAGACGTGCACGTTTTCTTATTTTGGTGACAAGATTACCCAGTCAAAAACAGCTTAGACCAACAGGAGAACAATAAAAATGTATTTGTGACTGCAACTGATAAAACATCCTCCATTGCAAAATACTGTTTTGAAGTCAGAGGCTGGCTGTGCTTTCCTGTCTTTACATCCTAGATGTTTTTTTAATCCTTTAACTGATTTAAATCTTTGAGGAAATCAGTGCCGTATGGTTAATGTTTTGTTTTGAACAAAAAGTAAAGCTGTTGTTTTGCTCTGGTTGTCATGTCTGCTTGTCTGGTTTGGATTGTTTTTTTGTTTCTATTGTTTTTATCTGTTGATGTACAAGCAAACAGTTCCTGCAGCATTTGTGCAAATTCAATTTATCCACAGAGACAGTAAAGTATGTTTGTATTATACTGTGTGGATTTATGTCATAGAGCACGGTATATGAGGCATGTAACAGAACAAGACTGTCAAAACCAAACAATCAGGACTACCAGGAAACAGAGAGGAAACGATAGAGGAGGGGAGGTTTAAACGTGACAATAAAAGGGTTGAAAGAATTAAAAATGAATGCAATTGTTGAACTTTTGACTTTCCAGGCTGTTCTTTTTAACAATTCAAACTACATTCATTTATTATTTTCTACATCAGTTTAATTCACACCACAGCACATGAATTTTGGAGTGACCACGCTAAGTGGAAAATGTGAAGACAGACTGTTGACATCTCAAAACATCAATCAATCTTCATTTGTATAATGCCATTCATAACTGGTGTTATAAAACAAACTCAAAACCTATCTTTTTACTCTAGCTTTTATCTGAATTACCTTTTAGTGTTTTTATTTATCCTAATTACAGCCCACTTTTTCTCATTTTACCTTATTTTATTTTTTATCTTTCTCTTTATCTTTGCTATTTCCTTATTTTATTTTTTCTATTTTTCTATTTAATAGATTTTTTAAAATTCTTTTTCTTATTTTGTTTAATGATACATTTAATTTAACACTTTAACCTATCCTCCAGTGTTTTCTCATTTTTAAACCTTTAAGATGCCGTTTCCTCAGTACGTACTGGGTACAGCAGTGTGTTTTATTATCATCTTTTATTTATGATACTTTTTATCAACACTGTGTATGGATTGCAGTGTGGGTGGGTTCAAGGGCTGGGTGGAGTGGGTTTGGGTCATAAATCCTTCATTTTAATTCATCTGTCTGTTTGTAAAGCACGTTGTGCTACATTTTTATATGAAAAGTGTTGTATAAATAAAGTTTGATTTGATCAAGACTCTTTACAAGAGAGCAGGCTGAAGACAAACTCGTCTTTAATGGATACACATACAGGTGTCGTGTTTTTCTTTATAATTGGGATGTTTTCAAAAGTGAAAAGGGCCCTTATAGTTTTTAAAAATGCCTCTGATCATTTGGCATCAGAAAAGGAGCCATTTAGACATCGGCTCTCTCTGCGGAAACTTTTCAAAGATCTGTGAGCTGCATGTTTTTTTTTTTTTTTTTTTTTACTTCTTCCTTGCTTTTTAAATACAATTTTGATCTGATTTCACATTTGATGAAAATGACCAAAGTTTGTAAACTTTTTGGCTTTTTCAGTATTTTCATTTGTAAGCCTCGCAGAACAGACGGACCTGCCTGATTCTGAAATCCTGCATATCCGTCTTGTCAACTTTCATTGTCCAATGACTTCGCTCGGCTAAAAGCTTGACGGCCCAATCAGGGAAGAGAGGCGGGAGCTGCAGGCGTGACGACAACAGGAAGTGACTGCATTTTTGAAAACAAAGGCGGCTTCTGAAGCGGTACCAATATCCCAATGTGTTTTGTTTGTTTGTTTTGTTTTTTAATGTGAGAAATGGAATCAATTTATTCCTTGAAAAAGGAGTGAAGAATGTCACTTGAAGCTTGTCTTACGAGGAATCATGTTTTGTCCTTCTCCTATTTACAGTAATTTACTCTCTCTTGTTTCAAGAAGGTAACTGTAGATACAATGGGAAACATACATCTTATGTTTTCATTTTATGCAATTTTCTACCTTTTTCTACATTTTATTTCATTAAAAGTCAACAGATGGAAGAAGAAGCTAAATGTATAAGGGATCTGAAATAATTCAGATAATTGACGATAATGAGAAACTAAAAACACGGTGAAACAAAATCATGAAATGGCATCACATCACAGCAAACACTGTTAAAAGGTTGAAAATTTTACACTAACTCACTGGCAACAAATTCCCAGTAAGTTACTATAAATGTTGTTACAGTAAAAAAAAACTTTTAAGTTACAGAACTCTTACTTTCTTTTCTGTTATTTCTTTACTACTGTCTTTTAATTCAAGGTATAATGACTTTGTTTTAATTTATGGCTTAATAATTTAATTTCTAAAAACATCATTACTATTTTTTCATTTAAAATGTAATTTTTATATTTTATTTACAACTTTTAATGTGTTTTATATTACAATGAACTTGCTGTATTTTGGTTTTAATTACCACATCTTTGCCTTTTTTATTGATTATTTATTTGCAAGATATACTTTTGTAAAAGATAATATTATAAACACCTTTTTAATCAAATAAAAATACATTTACTCAACAATTGTGAAACATTTACTTAATGAAACCATGCCTGTCAATGGTCATTTTTTCTGATCAACATTAAATTTTATCTTGTTTCACTGCTCTTTTCAGTCATAACATGTATATAGATTTTACAGTAGGTAACTGCAGATTTTACATTAAAATGCTGCTAATTTACAGAAATCAGAAAGATTTCCCACAATACTATGCTGTTTACAGTAATTTACTCTCACTTTTTTGTTTCAAATATAACCATTTATATTATGGAAAAATACTGTGAAGTTTTCAAAACTCTAACAGTACATCTTATGTTTTCATTTTATGCAATTTTCTACCCTTCGACATTTTAATTTATTTGTTTTTTTTTTGATTTTTTTTTGGAAAGAACTTTATGCTACAACATCCTATATTGAAATTGCTCTAAACATAAAGTTTGATTGATCGATTGATTGATTGACCGGTGACTCCATTTGCATCTGCATGGAATTGTTTCTAGAGTTAAAATCGTTAATTTCAGTTCAGTTTTTGGAAAGTTAGTGTTTGTTGTTTCCTCTGACGACCTGACCATCTGATGGTGGAGGAAACATTACTCCTACATTAATACATACTTTATTTCTAAATGCACGAGCTGTGTGGATGAAGAGTAAAACACTGTAAAGAATCTTACCGTAGCATATTGTAGCGCAATCATAGTTTTTAGAGCAGTTTTAGCCTATAAGTGGGTTAATTTCAAGGCTTTCAATGGCAGTATGTGATAATAATACTATGTACTGCCCTTGGATTAACACACAAGTTCATTTATTGGCACACATATTTGCTTGTGTCATTGGCTTCTAGCAACTTAAAAACTAACCCTTCAAAATCAATTTTTTAACTAACTAGTCAGAGGCAGGAGATTAACTTTTTGGCTGATATCACACAGGACTGAGGAATGAGGTCATGCTCGACTTTTCAAGATCTTCCAGAACTTGTTATTGACTAATTTATGATTTGATTAAAAAAATCATTATAGGGCTATGGCTCTACTGATGTGATATTAAAGGTGCTATGAGGAGAATCTATTACCGGCGACATAAAGACTCTGCTACCCATGAGCACGCGCGGTGACTGTAGTAATGCTGCGTTCCAGTAACCTCGGAACTGGGAGTGACATCATCTCCAACTTATCAGCGTTCCAGTTGAAGTCAGAAAAAACATGCTGATCTACCAGGCTATTGTTAGCTGTTGTTAACACGCCCTGTGTTGTTGTTCACAAATATCACATGAAGAATGTGATTATCACTATGGCAGCATTTTTGTAAATATTAGTCTAACAATACTATGTATACAGCTGATCTAGAGCGACACACCCCAGTCAGAAGTGCAAATAAATGGATTATTACAGGAGCTAAATAACTGTTCACACTGGGGGCATCCATCTTCAGTTGTCAACTCGGGGGTGGCGAGGTTTCACCGAGTTCCCAGTAGGAAATTCAGACTATGGGGGCCATTCTAGTTTCCTACTCAGAAATCGGAAATTCCTACTTCTGACTACAACTGGAACGCACCATAAGACGTGAGCGTGTTTGATGCGATGCTAATAAAAATGCAGCTCGGACCTTCCTCAGAACTCTGCATTGCTTTGCAACTTCTTTTTTCAACAACTTACAGGATGCAAAGCCACGAGGTAATGTATCTCTTTCTAGTTACGTAGTGGTAGTTTTTGATGTGTGACAACAAGCAATTTTTGGAAAACTTAGTATCGTAGTTTTGTAGCCGGCTATATATCCCTACTTACAGCCCGGTGCTCTAAGACGTGTCTGAATAATATAAATTTGCTCTAGTTTTAATTGTCTTGTTCCTGAAGTTGAGTATCCAGGCCAGTCCAGCCCTGTCCGACCCGACCACGAAGCTAAGGAATAGCATTTATAGATAACCTATTTTGATGCTGTAAAACTCATCTTAAAGTGTGTATTTCCATCAGGCATATATCTAAAAGTGAGACTTTTTTGTAATTACTTAGAAACTCCTCACAGTCCCTTTAAGGTCTGGATCAAATGAAACTCTCGTACCTCATTTGGAGAAAAAACAGTTTGCAAAGGGCCAGCACAAGTTTCTGAAGCATCTGATAAATAAATGGAACATTTCTACATTTATAGTCTGAAAATATTTTCATAATCACCCATTAAATGGAACAAAGGCACAGAACTGCTGCCTCCTCACAGGTGTTAATGAATTACTCCTATCTGTGCCATAGAGTGTCAAACAGCCCACTGTCGTCAGGGAGCAAAGCTGTCAGATTTGTTGAATTAGCTTCACTATCGACACTATCCAACTTTCTTCACTTGCAGAGAAACAACGGGGAGAGGCTGACTGCCAGATCTCATTAAGCTCAAAGAGATTCAGACGGACAGGCTGGGAGCAGCATCAGATCCTCTCCGATTTAATTTGTTTGGTTCAATCACGGCAGCCTGATCGCTTGTAGACATAGGATGAAGCACAAGACGAATGCTTCATGTGCTCGTGTTGACAGCAAATCATTTCTAACTCAGACAATATGGGCTTGTGTTTGCACGTCATTGTGATCAGATATGATAAAGACAAGGAAATGTGATAATCGCTCTTGGTGCGTCGTCTTTCACGCATGATGACTGCAACACAAGATGGATGAAGATTTTTCAAGTCGTTCATTTGTAGTTTTTATGTGCTCACAGCTGAAATAGCATCAGACATGCTTCATCTGTTACCCAGAGTTGTGTGAACCCAAAATAGGATCAATGATGTTGTCTGAGTCAGAATTGGATATCCAGGTTGACAGTTTCTAAAAAGTCAGAACAGATGTTTGCAATCCAAAAGCGTTTGATCGTTAGACGTGTAAACACTGCTCCCATCAAGTTCATTATGTGTTTTCTTAATGCACAAGAAGCTCTTTGTGAAGAATCCAGGCCTTGAAGAAGAAAGAGAAGCAGTGCGCCGATTATAATTGCCTTACCTGAGGGTAGCATCCAGTGGACTGACTCAAACGACGCAGAAAGTCAGAATGTCCCAATTAAATTCAACACAGAGCATGAACAAAGCTCCGGCTGCGTGTGTTGTCGGGGACAGAACAAAAGAGTGATTTAAAGTTCTTGTTAAAGAGGGGAAGTGTGACTCATCTGCCTCTGAGCTGAGAGTATTCTGGATATCTAATAAGTGGACGGGGAATTTCATCTATTAGCTTCATTGTTAATCTATGTGAAGAGTTGACCCTGAAGTTAATTTGCAGTTATTTCTTTCAAACTGGTTTTGTAGATTTCAAAGTGGCAGCAGGCAGATGTGTCTTCTAATAACTGGATATCCTGGATTTGCAACCAAAGATCACACAACCGTTGAATTTGATTTCTTTGAAAATACACAGTAGAAGTCTCCAGAAGATCTAATGAACCAAGGGAGTGTTAAAGGGATACAGGCACATTTATTTTGTTCTTGTGTCCTTCCTCACTCTCGAGTCCAAAACAAGCAGATAGATATGGAGTCAATATGGGGACAATAAACCCACGCACAAAATAACGTCTCACGAGTGATGTATATGATTCCACACGCGCGGTATTTGACTACCGCGCACAGATTTGAATCCCGTGAGCTCGAGAGGTTCTGCTCTCGCTCGCGGAGAAGAAGCTTTTCTTGCTCGAGGGTTGCTTCTGCGCTCACGGTGCACACACTACGCGCGCGCGAGAAGCAGCTTCCACTCGCTTGTGGAGGGCTCTCTGCTCGCGCTGGGTAAGATTTTTGGCACTTTGAAGGCGGAGCCCCTGGTCTTTGATTGACAGCTCTGATGGAGAATGGGGTTGCCAGGTAGGGAAGTTTCACATACATGATGCGCAGGAGGAGAGTCAGAGTACTATTGATTTATTTACTATGCATTTATTCATTTGTTTATTTATTTTTGTATTCATTTATCATTCCTTTATTTATTTTCTTCTCCAGTACCTCCTGATCCACACTGATGCTAGTTGGTGGCACTGATGCACGCAAGTGTTCTTGTTTACCAACGGCAAAAAGCAGAAGTGTAGAAGATGAAGAGCAGCGTACCGGTGTGACCCATTGACTGTAAAAAACATTCTTATAATACATCCATGGTCTGAACAGGCTAGTCTGACTCAAAGAAAAAAATAACGGTAATGTCCATTGAACTTATATTAGATCCACTTTTCATACTTTTTCAAGTTGACTGTAGCTGTCAAAAAACTACATGACAGCGTCGTAGTCCGTTGGTAAACAAGAACACTTGCGTGCATCAGTGCCACCAACTAGCATCAGTGTGGATCAGGAGCTACTGGAGAAGAAAATAAATTAATTAATGATAAATGAATACAAAAATAAATAAACAAATGAATAAATGAATAGTAAATAAATCAATAGTACTCTGACTCTCCTCCTGCGTATCACGTATGTGAAACTTCCCTACCTGGCAACCCCGGGCTTCATGAGAGCTGTCAATCAAAGACCAGGGGCTCCGCCTCCAAAGTGCCAAAAGTCTTACCCGCGCGAACAGAGAGCCCTCCTGGCGAGTGGAAGCTGCTGCGTAGTGTGTGCACCGCGAGCGCAGAAACAACCCTCGAGCAAGAAAGGCTTCTTCTCCGCGAGCAAGAGCAGAACTTCTTGAGCTCGCAGGATTCAAATCTGTGCGCGGTAGTCAAATACCGCGCGTGTAGAATCATATACATCACTCGTGAGACGTTATTTTCTGCGTGTGAGACATTATTTTGTGCGTGGGTTTATTGTCCCCATATTGACTCCATAGATAGACACCAATCTTTCGACTGTGCGTGCAGTAACAAGGAAGAGACGGGCAGAGTTAGAAACCATTAATTAGTTTAGCTCTAACACTCAGTGGGTAGCATTACCCTGCCTCTGCCTACAGTCATCAGATAAACTCCTCAGCAACTCTAAACAGTCTCATGTGCTTGTTGTGACTCTTTTTTTTTACCGTTAATGTTATGTATTCTATTTTTAGAAAAAGATTAGCACTTAATGTAATTTTCAAAAGAAATACAATCCGGTAAAACCAATCCGCTGGGCGCATGTGCAAATCACAGACGTGATTGGAAGTAGGTTAGCCAAACATGTATACATAATCTAAAACTAAACTAATATATTACAAATCCATTATAACCTACAACAAGATTTTATCACTGTCCAACAATGGTTCTATAACAACAGGCTTGTACTTCATATGAAAAAATCTTGTTCTATGGTGTTTGGTAGAAAACATGGTTTATCACACTCACCTAAGCTATGAAGTGGTTTTAGTGATGGAACTCCCCCCGAAAGAGTTAATTTATATAAACATCTTAGTCTTTGGTTGGACCCTGAGTTCTCTTTTAAACCGCCTATCAATTACATTTGTAGAAAAAAGATTACGGCTGTCTGGGTTCTCTCTACCGATCAATCCGTAACTTTTCATTTCATGTCAGGAAAAGAATCATTTCACAACTGCTTCTTCCCATATTCAATTATGCGGATGTTTTTAACAGAACACCACTGACTCAGTCCTCAAACCTCTCAATATTTTAAATGACTTCTTATGTAGATTTGTCTCAAGATGTCCTTTCAGAACTCACCACTGCCTCATGTACGAGGCCCTCAACTTGGCTTCATCCTTAATCCAGATATCAGTTTCGCTGGGTTTTGTTTATTTTTAAATGTATCCATTAACATGTTCCACCATACTTAAAACAGCTTCTGGTCCCATATACATCACAATATCCTCTTAAACACATGACCAATCCATTTTTCATGGTCGCAAAAATCCATAAAGAAGTTCAAAGCACCATCTGATTGGAATAATTTTCCTTCCTTGTAATGTCAATTGCCTCTTTTTCCTTCTTTAGATAAAATTTATTTTCATACTTACAAGCAGGCTGTTCATGTTTTTGATTTTTGTTGATATTTGCTATATGTATGCATGTATGTATATATGTGTAGTTATATTACTTTGTTCAAAGTTGCTGTGGCATTATGTTGCTCCTGATGATTGTATTGTATTGTGTTGCATGACTGTGTGCAAGAGTGCCAGCACAATTTTTTATGAGCTGGTGATGGGGTGGGAAGGATGTGGGTGTTGTGAAAGTGGCAGAGCAGTGCGTTTTGTGTTTATTGTGTGTTATTGTAATGTACATTTTGTGTTTTCTGTGTATTACTGTTATATCTTTTTGTGTTATTTTGTACCTTTGTTGGGACACCCTCGAAAACAAGATGGTGCATCTCAAGGGGTATCCTAAATAAATTCATATTTAAATGTAATGATCTACTAAAGATTTACATGTATAAAAAACATGCAAATTTGAAGGCACACGCAAAGCTATTCAGCTTTTCAACAGGATTGCATCTGTCAAATGAGCAAAATAGCACACACAATCCATTTAGCATGTTTGCCCTCATGAACATGCAAAATACATGCAGGGTACTAAAATGTTCAAAATACTGGCAGGATGTGATTTAACAAACCCGCAGCAAATCGCACTCTGCTTTTGCATATATGTTTAGCAAGTTTGGAAGACAGGTACAAACTGGCACATCATTACATACTGAGGGCTGATGATACAAAGATGGGATCTTCTGTGTGTATGTCAACATGTTTGGACTGTCATAAACAACATTAACCAAATGTTTTCTGTCATTGACAGAATTTTTTTATGATTGACAGAAAGTTTTGGAGGCTGTCTATTTACATGGTTAATGAAGTGTGCCATGCAGACACACAAGTACAGTAAACCCTCTCCATTTTGTGTTTTCAATACATCATAGAGGAGGTAATTTAACCTATGTAAAGAAAGACCCCCTTCATAGCCAGAATCACTCTGTTTGTCACTCAGGTTATCGATGATGAAGGTGTGTAACTATGTGACTGCTATCATTTAGATTATGCTTATTTGGAATCAGAAAAAGAAAATTAAAATTGGGTAGGAGGGAGAGTGGCGACCTTGTCCATCAAACTGACAGACAGCAAAAAGGTAAAGCTGAGACGTCTCTGTTGGAGTTCACCAGTGTGTTCATTTGCCACAAACTCCATGGCTTCAAACTTCATTGTTTGTTTACTTAAATATGTAAACTCATAAGAACGTTTTTTAATATTATTTTATTTTTTCTTCAGTGGCTTAGTGAGCAAACAACCTACAAGTTCAGCAAGGAGAAAACAACTGCAAGAGCAGAAACACGCTGTAAGTAAGTGACAAAACAAAGTCCAAAACAATCAAACCCAGAAAGCATCCGCAAAAGCACAAATACAGCAAAATTAAGTAGAATAGAAGAGCTCCAGGCCTGCAGAGGGCGCTGGGGCAGAAAGAGCATATGGGAGAGAGAGACAAGGGAGACTGCATTTAAGCCAGCAGCTTTTCTGTTTTCAATGGCAAAATCAACAACTCCTAAATTTTAAGTGCTCATGTATTTGAAGCATTACGATAAATGCTCCATGCTGCAGAAGGGGAAGACAGACAGGGTGTGCAACTTTTTCAGTCTTTATCAGCTATCAGTCCATTTCAAATATATAATTTCATAACCAGTTTCCTACTTTCATTTGCCCTTTTCCTTGTTATTCCATTTATGCCTTTATATCACTGTTCTCACGGTAGTATTGTTGTCATGTAATTCAGTCACTTTGCATTGTACTGATAAAAAAACATTCTGACACGTACTTCTGACATTTATCATTAATCATATCCAATATTCTCGCTGCCAAGCTGTTTTTACTGTTTACTGTTAATGTTAACAGTGTAAGTTCTTTTACCTCAATCATAATCCTATTGTTATGTTGTTTTGCTTCATTAAGGTAATTGTTATGTCTCAACAATTCTACATATTGTGATGTTTGCTTATTTAAATTCTATTAGAAAGACAGGCAATTTATTTATCTCCACAGGGAAATTGGGGTATGCAGCAGCAGTAGTCATAGTAATAAACCGTGCAGGTCATGATCCACTGCCTTTGTTAAGGGTGTTATTCAGTCTGATGTTTGTGGAAACCATCAGACGGAAGTCTTTTATTACTTTACTTTCATTTAAATAGATGACAGTGTAGCCTGGTCTGTAAGGGTTGGGGTTAAGGCTGGTTCAAGTCATAATCAAAAAATACAAAAAGATAGATAGATAGATAGATAGATAGATAGATAGATAGATAGATAGATAGATAGATAGATAGATAGATAGATAGATAGATAGATGATAGACAGACATCTTATTGATGATCTTGCAGAAGTTAAGTCCAGTAGCAGTAGTCGTGGTAATAAACCATTAGCTCATGATCCACTGTCCTTGTTCAGTCTGATGTCTGTGGAAACAAAGGACCTCCTGAACCTCTCAGTCCTGCAGTGAGATGAGTCCAAAGTCCTGCCGATCACAGAGCCAGCCTTCTTCACCAGCCTGTCCAGCCTCCTGATGGTCCTATTGATCATGCTGCCCCCCAGAAGACAGCAGCATAGACACTGGAGAACACTGGAGACCACTGACTGATAGAACATATGCTGCATTTCACTGCAGACATCCAAAGTCCAGAGCGCCGCTGAGGAAGAGGAGCTGGCTCTGGTCCTTCAAGTTCAGGACACCTGATTCCAGCTTGTTGTGAAAGTGCACCAGTAAGAACTTAAAGCTGGGGTTGGCGATCTGATTTAGATTCACTTTTTGTAATACTGGTTAAAATGGTCTTTTTTGACAATCAACTCATAATGTGTTCTTAAAACAGAGCGAAAAATATCCGCTATCTACAGCAGGAGTAAAACAGGGAAAACACCAACCAATAATCATGCTGTTTTTAAACCAATCAAATCCTGTCGCCATTCTGCCCGCCTGCTGCACGTATATTTTGCCGGCGTGCACAGACTCGGTGCATGTAGCTGAGCTAAGAGGGATCAGACTCCACTGGAGAAAGCTTACCTTTCAAGTTTAGTCTTTGAAAATAAGGGAAGCCCGCTGTGAGCCGTCCCACAACCCCAACCAAGCTCCAGTATCCCTCAAAAGACAGGTGTTTTTCTTGGCTTGTTCTGTTGGCTCTAATCTCACGACAGCTGCCACCCAGGCTACTGCAGGTGGACGTTCTCACCAGGCTTTTTCTTCTTCTTTGGTTTTACGGCGGTTGGCATCCATCATTTTGGAGCATTACCGTCCCCTTCAGGCGAGAGGCAGAGTTCAGTTTGGAGAGGCAGAGGAATGTTTTTATTATATCATCACACAGGAGAAAGAGGATAAACTACGTAAAATACGGTAGTTTCATGGCCAAAAGAGGGGACTTGACCGCCATGTGGAGAACAGCAGAGGAACTACCTATACCCCGATCAACATCGGGCTGTGAGCACTAACTAACTTTACATGTTTGTTTTTTAACTTTACTATGGTAATGTTTTGGTGTTTTCTTACCGCTGACTGAGACATGACTTGGTGTAGTGTAAAACATAAACGTTGTGCTGAGGGTTTGGAGTTGAATCAGTCTTCTGGTTGTGAATCAGTGGCGCTCGTGCATGTGAGCGTCATTTTGGAGGAGGGGTGGGAGGGGCTAGATAGTGTCCTGAGGAGATGCTACGTTCAAATTCATGCCAGTTTTCCTAAATTACCAACCCAGCTTTAAAGGTTTACAACCATTCAAATGACTGACAGGAGCAGGGCTTAGACCTCCTGAAGTCAATGACCATCTCCTCGGTCACTGAGGTGTTCAGCAGGAGGTAGTTCTTAGGGCTCCAGTCACTGAAGACCCTCAGTCGATTAAACTCTTATATTATTTTGATATACAGTACAGGCCAAAAGTTTGGACGCATCTTCTCATTTAATGTGTTTTCTTTATTTTCATCACTATTTACGGTGTAGATTCTCACTGACGGTATCAAAACTATGAATGAACACAGGTGGAATTATGTACTTAAAGGTGCTATGAGGAGTATCTAATCTAATAAAGACTCTGCTACTCATGAGCACGTGCAGTGACTGTCGTAAAGACGGGACCCAAGCCAAAGCGTGTGTTTGTTGTGATGCTAATGAATGCAGCTCGGACCTTCCTCAGAACTCTGCATTGCTTTACAACTTCTTTTTTCAACAACTTACAGGATGCAAAGCGACTAGGTAATGTATCTCTTTCTAGTTACGTAGCGGTAGTTTTTGATGTGTGACGACAAGCAATTTTTGGAAAAATTAGTATTGTAGTTTTGTAGCCGGCTATGTATTGCCACTTACAGCCCGGTGCTCTAAGACGTATCTGAATAATATAAATTTGCTCTAGTTTTAATTGTCTTGCTCCTGAAGTTGAGTATTCAGGCCAGTCCAGCCCTGTCCGACCCGACCGCGAAGCTAAGGAATAGCATTTATAGATAACCTATTTTGATGCTATAAAACTCATCTTAAAGTGTGTATTTCCATCAGGCATATATCTAAAAGGGAGACTTTTTTGTAATTTCTTAGAAACTCCTCACAGCATTTTTAATTAAAAAGTGTGAAGTAAATGAAAACATGTCTTATATTCTAGTTTCTTCCAAGTATCCACCCTTTGCTCTGATTACTGCTTTGCGGACTCTTCATTCTCTTTATGAGCTTCAACAGGTAGTCACCTGAAATGGTTTTCTCTTCTCTTCTCAGGTGTGCCTTTCCAGGGTTAATTTATGGAATTTCTTGCGTTATTAATGGGGTTGGACCATCATTTGTGTTGTTCAGAAGTCAGGTTGATGCACAGCCGACAGCCCTATTAGACAACTGTTTTAGTGGTGACGCAATTAGTGACGAAAATAAAGAAAACGCATTGATTGAGAAGGTGTGTCCAAACTTTTGGCCTGTACTGTATCTGCAACTAAAACAACAAAACTTCCCCCAAATTCTTCTGATTCTGATAAATGACCTCCTGCAGCTAACCTGTAGTACCTCTTGGGCCCACCAGGGGGCCCCAGTCATACTTGAATGAGAGTGTTTAGGCCATTTTATGAAGCTGCTCCAGAAATATGATCTGTACATTTAACTCTAACAAATAAAAAATCATCAGTTGAACAAACGCTGTGTACCATTTCATAAACTCAGTCACATAGAGAAGAATATTTAGAGTCCATGCTCTTCTACAGTAAATGGTACAGATGCACTGATGATTGTTGACCGCATTAGGGGAGCTCCCCTGTCTCATTATGTTGGTGCTATAGGTGCACCAAACTGTGTGAGTGTTCTCACTGTGAAACAGCACACAGCAATTACCAACTGTTGTAGTCCTGGTGACAATGGCCCTGGGACAGCGGCAGCACAGCTAGATCAAACAGTTGTGCTAAATTAAAGAGCGGGTTATCAGAGCAGGCAGGAGTGTTTGATGTGCAGAGATGAGATGCATTATTATGGTAAATAAGCCTCCCTTATCAAACTATTCCTACAGGGCCTGCTGGCTGAGCAGCCCACAGCAGCGTGTGCCCTTGGTCAGATGAATACATCCATGCACACACACATCAGCAGCAGCGGCGGCGGCGGTGGCACAGAACATAAATACATCTCTGTTGATCCTTTACACTCCACTCCAAACAGCCGCCTGCTCTCCAAATGTCAGTCAGTCTCTGGCATAATTTGCTTCTAATCATCGGCAAAGAGCGAGAAAATGTCACCATCTTCCAAGGAGGATGAATTCCAATTGATTTCCAATTACCACTGAAACAAAATACAAGTTTTTTGAGGGTGTTTGCGTCTGTGTGTGTGGAGAGAGATGGAGTGTATCTCTGGGTGTGGTAGTTAAGATCAGAGGAAACACAGTATAATGAAGCATTGCAACCCTGAAGGCACACAAACAGACCCTGAAGTCTGTGGGAGGAGCACCGCAAAGCACGCTGCTCTGAATCTGAACAGCTCTTATCGTGCGTTTCTGGCTCTGGAGCCAGGGACTAAAATTATCACATGGAGGGAAAAATAAATCTGCTGAATGAATCTGAATCATTTTTTCGGTACACAAGAGGGCAACAGTGGTAAACAAACTGGGAGTAGACACAGAATAAAGGAAACAAAAAAGACAGCTAGTCGAGAGCTACTGCCAATCTGCAACCTAGAGAGCAAAGGCTGAGTTCCCCTAATGTGTTCTACACTAATTAAATTCTTCACCTTTATACCATTAAAGCAGTGCACACATGAAGATATCGGGCTGTTTATCCTCTTGATCAAGGATGGAAGACTTCAGATTATCATCTGTTTTTTATAAGATTATCCTATCAGATTATCCTGTGGTCCAAGGTGTGTAAAGAGTGAATTTGTCATGATAATCAGCTCTTAGAAAAGGGACAATAATCATAAATATTAAAATTGTTCAGTATTTATTGGGAAATTCGACGACTCCCGAGGAATGACTACCTTAATTGATGTGAATAGAAAGTAGCCAATCAAGAAGCGAGCAGTTGCTAATGTGTTCGCTACTGAATTAAACCACCAACCAAAATTTCTGATCAATCCCTCTGGCTCCACCCTCAAACGGTGATCCACTGACTTCATTGTTTACATCAGATATGGTCCACTTCACCTGTGGTGTGAATGTAGGCTAAGAGAAGACAGCAACAGAGCCATCTGGCCCATTAGGCATTATAGGCTAATGCTAAGGGCGCCATTGCCTACAGAGCTAACTACCCTACTGCTATCTTTCTCTTCTGCTTCTCAATGTGGGCGGACACTTTTCTTTTTGCTCCTGCCCTTCTCTGCCCTGCTGTGCTGTCTGTGTCTACGGCAGCCTCTCTCTGCATTTCTGTCCAAAATCTAAAATCATGGAATTAATCAGCTGGTCTCTCTACGCCATCGACCAAGAGCGGGTAAAGGAGAACCCGCCTGTCCCGACGGTACTTTCCCGGCTGGGTACACCATGGACTCCTGGGAGAAGTGGAGGATCGTGTGTCTGTCGATTCTGTCCGTCGAGGACGTTGAAGATGCCTCCATAATTGGATTTATGATAACAGGTTTCCTGCTGTTTGGAGTTAGCAGTTTCCTCCTTTCGATGAGCTCCTCATCTGTAAACTCAGGCTCGAAACTGTAAGGACACCCATCATATTCAAAGTTCTCCTCCAAAACATCTTCATCAGATAGATATTCATCCATTTTGCACAAAACTGGAAGAAGAAAGTCGTTGAGTAGCCGGCGGTCGCCCCTGAAACAATGAGCCGTACTGCGCATGCTCGGCAGCCGTAAAGAAAATTTTCAGTTCAGAGGTCAGCACAGTCACAAAAACATGGGAGGAGAAACACAGACTGTCGTGGAGGAGCAGCCTGAGTGGACCATGATGAAATATTGGTGAAACTAATGAGTTTTTGGACGATTAATGCAGTTTTAGGAGCAGCACTATACATGCCCCGTGTGCTACCATTATACGGATGTCCGCCGCTCGATTTTGGATCTAAATATCTCCTGAAGCACTGTTTGGATCAGGAAAGCCTTCTGGGTGAGTATGTTGTTCTACTTCATTCTATAAACAATGTGAAAGCTGTAGAAACTGAACTTTTCCTTTAAAGTTAATTATTTCTCACTTGTCTAGTCAAAATGTCTAGAAAACTCGTTATGTCACAACATGTTGCAAATAAAGTTGAAATGCATTGTATGTCGACTTAGTTATCTATTTCCAATTTTTCTCGAAATTTTAAAACGGCTTTTCCGTACTCACTAAATATATTTATTTACCAGTAATTTCAATGGGCAACACCACTTTTCTTTTGAAAATAGAAATTTACATTTATGGAACATATTCATTAATGAATTTGAGACTGTAAAGTACAAACTCAACACGAGTTTATTGAGAAGGCTGTCCTCCTGAACTTATGTTAATGTTAGAATCTCATACAATTTGAAACAGATTTCCTTCTCCAAGAGGCCTCACAAATCTGACCTCCAGCCTTTCTGCTTACACTTCAGGCCTTTATCAAATCTCACAATGCAAACATTTGCCAGTTTGAAATCGAGCTACTTGAAACAATTTGCTAAAACCTGACAGGTAATCGTGTACCCTTGTTTGGGAATGACTGCTGTAGCCTATATGAACACTAGAATGATTTTTTGTTTTGTTTTTTAATGCGAGTGGTTGTGAACGTACTATTGTACTCTTAGAAATGAAAATATGAACCTGATTTTAGAAGAAAATTTGTCCTTTCTCTGGTAAGGATTTCAGTTTCCATTCATCTTTTCTGATTCTCAACCACAGCCTCAGAGGAGTTTGCAGAGATTGTAAAGCAAAATGTTCTTGAATCAAATTTAACTGTTGCTCATTTGAACTTCAAATGCCCTCATGCAACATCCAGCTGTATTTAACTTGTTTACAATTCCCATAATGCCTTTCTGGGTTGTGACCGTCTTTTATGGAGCTTCTGAAGTCCTGAAATGTGAACCTTTTTTTAATGTAGGGGAAAGTTATTACCTTGTTTAGACAATATAATCATCTCTGGCACAGCGGCTGTTGTGCACACATTACCTTTGACCAGTAAATTCTTATTAGTTCATTTTTATGCTTGTGCTAAATCCTCTCAGGGCTCTCCTAACCTGTGACTAAGACATTTAAATAACCCAAAAATATAATGCCTCGGGCAAAGGCTGTCACCAGTGG
Source organism: Scarus forsteni (assembly GCA_036419115.1). Lineage (NCBI taxonomy): Eukaryota > Metazoa > Chordata > Actinopteri > Labriformes > Labridae > Scarus > Scarus forsteni. Next base: position 3,626,251 of record JAZDUH010000104.1, on the reverse strand, counting down.
CTCAGCAAAGAAGTCGTATTTTTAGCTGGAGTTGTTAGAGGCAGATGAACAAACAAATTTTAGCTTCAAGTCTTGAGGAAAAGGTGCAGGTTGAGCAGGAGTTCTTCAAGTGCATAAAATGTTTTAAACATGGTGGTCTAATTATGAGGTGCATATAAAAGCCAGATTTAGATGATATTGTATCCTGCAGCCCTGACACATTCACTCATTCGTAAACTCATTCAGTGAAGAAACTGACCTAACTAATCTAAGGTTGGTCAGTTATATAAGGTAAATGAGAAATATTCTGGTCTCTGCCAAAACTGGGTTCATCATTTACTGCCGGTACAAAGCACAGCTGCAAGGCTCTGAATCGAATCCAGAAACATGAACATATTACATAATGTTAGCTGCCCCACATACTTCTGTGGGCATGTTCAGTATTAAATCGGGAGGTTTTGAATCCAGTTGTGGTCTTGCCTGTTTCACATTAGTGGCTTCCTAACCCCAAATGTGAATGTTTACTGACCACAGATCTTCAGCAGCAGATTATCTGTCTGTTTGCCTCTTTTCTGTCTCTTTGTGGAGGTTATTCATGTTGAATTGTAGCAGTGAATTTGACTTTTCAGCAGAGGCCCCAGGCTTTGGAGCAGGAATGAATAAGGATCTTGAGCTGGGTGGCCCCGTAAATTAAGAAGATACACAGCAAAACAAAGACAATTAACCAAAGGAGACACATCAGAAAACAATGAGAAATAATACTAAACTGCTCATTGAGATTAAAAACAACCAAATTTTCCGAGATACAAAAAAAGAGCAAAAGGCCTTGGATGCTAATCTGCACTGCAGCGAAGCAAAGCATGCTAATTTTGAGTATACCTGCTGCGTCATGGTGGCGCAGGAGGGAGTGCATGTCTGAGGTCAAATAGTCCTTTTTGCTTAGGAAGGTTCCTAACGGAGTGAAATGAACCGGAAGTAGTTTGTGATTAGAGCTGTTGGAATAGTCTAAATGCTTAGGAAAGGCGGCTCAATGCCTCCTTTATTATCTCCTTTAGCATAGGATACACCAGAGCATCCTTTCCAAAGGAGATGAGATTATTCTGTCCCACAATTCTCTGCGGCAACAGCTTTTATAAACAGCGTGTTATCTTCTAAATCCAACTGAATAATGATGAACAAATCCCTCAGACCATGTGAGTTCCCACTGCTGTTCATCCATGAGATATGAGACATTTGATGTTGATTATGTTTTAAACTTGGTTCAATATGAATCATTTGTACTCTATTAGATTGTGGTTGTAACAGTTTGTGCCTTTCTGTCCTTCAGTACATTTATTTTCATGCACTGATTGGTGTTCATGTTGATAATGAGAGGACAGATTTATTTAAACCCTCATTTCCAACATTGGTTATGCAGACGTCCTATTTATCAGGTTATTATGTTCAGTGTTGTCTGAAAGGAACAACATTGTCATGATACATGGGCACTTCTATGATGAGTTTTGTAGTCCACCTTCAGAAAATTGTAGTTTCACTGCAGCAGTAACATCCGCCGTCACATGATGACGTAGCGTAGAGAAAGTGTAGTCGGATTCTCTCTGCACAGCAGTTTTTCTTTCCCTAGTCTTTCTGAATTCTCCTTTCCTTAACCTCATGACGTTCTCCATCAGGGTTAAGGAAAATTAGTTAAGGTTGCTGGTTCAATCCTTTTGTTGGCAGAGGCTGGAGTTTGGATGTTCTCCTTGTGCATGCAAATAAACTAAAAACATGCCTATTAGGTCAACTGGTAACTCTGAATTGCTGTTAGGTATGAGTGTGAGAGTGGCTGGTTGTATACGGTGAATGTGGTCGGCTGGTGAAGGGTTCAGGGCTTCAGCGCCTGTGACCCGAACAGCAGTCATAGAGAATGCACAGATGGATGGAGAAACTAAACTGGGCACATCTGAATCTGTAAAAACGGGGAGAAGTGTCCTAGTAATGTAAATTCAGGAGCTGAAACTGAACCATAGCTTCTCCAGGACCAAATGTTCACAGCTACACCCACCAGTTCATACTGCGTAAAGACTCTCTTCATCCACACGTTGTTTCATTCATTATCCATCCTGTTTTTACGACTGTGTTGAAACAAAATGAGCTGCTGTTACCAAAGTAAGCATACAAATGGGCTGTTGTGTGTAATATTCTGATTGACTTTGACTTACAGATTGATTTTCTCCTCCCTGCCAGCTGCCTGCCAACTTCCAGTCCCCCCACACACACACACACACATACACGCACTTCTCTGAGGTCGTGCCTGAAATCCATTGAAAACCACATCATGCATTTGCAGGGTGTCTCCATGAAAAGATGCTTCTCTCAACAGTGACATAGTCTTTTTTACTTTGTTAGTAAATTACCTGCCAAATCAACTGCAGCCAAACTTGACTTACAAACTCACCCTGACTTTACAATCCATGACTGGACAGTAGGGGAATTTTATGTGGCTGCATCCGTACATGCCAGGAACATGTCCTTTCATGGTCCAATGTGGACTTAAAGAAAGTGAAAAATTGGCTTTTGTTATCTGGCCATGGATTTGAAAAAAAAAATAAAAAAATGTGCAAATGATTCTTGCAAACAAATGAAATCCCCTCTGGTGTACAGCAAGCTTCACTCTGTGGCTTTTTACAAATGCAGTTTATAATTAATATAGAACTTAATTTATCTTGTTAGTATTTGCAGACATTTAAATAAGTCATCAAGGATAAAACACTCAGGGCCACCATGCACAGTTTTTAACAATCAAATTTAATTATTTCTAAGACCTCTGTAAAATGTGAACTGAGAAAAACTAAAACACCTTTTTGGTGTGCTGTACAAAGATCAATCAACATATATACTTTTTTATTTTTGTGTTTGAATACTGATTGTCTAACTAAGTGTGTTTCCATTGCCCTTGGATGTGTGCAAAATGTAAATAGTGCAATGAAAAACTGGTAATGGAAACACCAAAATTTCGAAAAAGGACTAAAATATCGCTAAAACGTTTTTACATTTTCATGAGATGGTTTTTCAAAAGTGCAATGGAAACATTGGAGGAGACGGAGACTTTTCTTGCCATTATTCTGGAGAAAAACACAACTGTCATACTAGACAGCAAACAACAGAGGAATGCAGAGTGTTAGAAGGAGATAGAAACGGAAATGAGGGAGAAAGGCGTCCATCTTCCTGCAGTGAAATCTCGCAGGATGATACTTCAGGAGAGTTACGACACTCCTGCCTTGAACAACCTTCAATGGAAACACGTTCAAAGCGCAAATATACTTTGTCGAAATATTAGGAATATTGCTTTTATTTTGCGAAAAACTGTAATGGAAACCCAGCTAATGATAGTTTGTATTCACAACTGGATTGGGTTATCCAAAAATAGTTTTGTTAGTATAGCATCAAAAAACAGACCCCATTGTGCACTATTGATGTGAAAAGAAATCTTTACATGAGCACTGAAATAATTTCACATTGTTTTCACTGTATTTACGTAAGTTGCGAGTAAATCAGGGGTGCGCAACCAGCGGTCTGGGGCCAACACATGGCCCTTCTTGGTACTTACTGAGGTCCTCCACTCAATTTTAAATTTCCAGAAATTGCAAACATGGAATATAAAAAAACTAAATTTCATGAAATATTCTCGGTTGCTACATCACTTTGGATAGAGCTCTTTCATGAAGCATCATTTATTCATTTTGGGCTAAAATCAATGGAAATAAAGTTAATTCTGCATTCATAGACAAGATGTTTATGAGTGCTGCCTAGGCACGTTACTTTGACACAGCTCTTATTTGAACCAGGATTTTCTGGAGAATTATGGTAACACTTAAAATTGCATTAAAATGGGCTTTTAATTGCCATTAATTCTGCACTTAGCTCATTTAATTTAACTTTACTGTTTGCTTTTGAGCACAGACATGTAGGCATAAATTTTAATAGAAGTGTTGGGGCCAAAAGAAAATCTGATTCAAATAATGAATTAAATTATGGTAAACCGAAGTAAGGAAAGGATATTGATTTAAATAATCTGTTGTTATGAATTTTCTTGCCTGCCTAATTTATTTGGATTTATTTCTAAGGTAAAAAGCCTAAATTTTTGTTTGTTTATGATAAGAAATTGACCGAGTTAGTATTCACCGTTCTGCCCATCCCTATGTTCCCGAGTTGTTGCTGCTTCAGGTTATTTAATGTGATCAGTGACACCTGGTTAGAGGTTTTGAGAGTGGGAGTGAAAAAGTTTGTTGACTGCAAAGAGCAGATCGGCAGAAGATACTTACCTTTTCATTTAGTTTTATCCAGAAAGCCACGATTGTAAATCCTTTTTTATTGTTTGGAAATAAACATTAGAAGTGACGCTGGATTCGCGGCTGCTTTTTGTTTGGACTTTGTTGTACCCACTCAGCGGTGTTTTTTTGGAAGCTTGAAGCCACTACAAGAAGAGATATTTATTATTTTACCGTTATATTTCTTTTATTGACAGTATCATTTCATTTCAAACAGTCTAGCTGAAAATAACATTGGTGAGGCCCTCATGGAAACCAAAGTTAGCAATCTCTGTCATAAAATTAGTATAGACAGAGACTGTTCTTGGGCAAAGTGCAGTCTGAAATTTAAGACCCCTCAATGATCACATTTGATGTTTGTAAGCTTCTGTGGACCTTGACTTTCAAAATCATTTTTAACAATAAAGGGGGCTTCACACCGCGGCGCCTCCAGTCATTTTAATGAGGGACGGGCGGCAGACGGCAAGCGGTTTTGGCCGCGGCGGTAGGACCCAGAAGCAGTTGCTGCCCACATGAACGCGCACAGATTTTCCTCTGCCACCCGGAATCCAGTGTGTTGAACTTTCAGGCGGCAGCCGCCTGGGAATAGCCAGTCACATCGAAGGAAGAAGAAAACCCGGAAATAGCAGGCTTCGCGGGGCAAAACGAGCAACGGAGGAGCTAATACTGCAGGTATCTGAATAGGGGGGATTCTCTTGATGACAGAATCGTGTCCCACATAGTAAACAGTAAACAGGTACTACTCGAGGGTAGGCTACGTGTTTTTGAGAAGGGAGTGTTGTGAAGGACTTTTGGGCGGGCTCTGCTGTGACGTTCGCCGAATCACCTCTACGTCACTGCTGCCTGTTACCCCATGTTCCTGCCGCGGCGGCAGGAGCCGCTTTGAAAAACGCTCTGCATTTCAGGGGCCTCCGCCGGCAGAGAAGCGGTTTTCGGGGCGGTTACCGCGCGACGGTGTGAAGCCCCCTTAACAAATATTTTAGGGATCTGCAGGAACCTTGTGTACCATCTTATGTTGTCTTTCTGCAGAGTTTGGAGTCGTACATTAAGAAAGCTCTCTCTCAAACCATCACATGCACCCTCTTACTGCACACTTCCCCTCCAATTTTGCATTTGCATGCGTGTTTCCGAACACTGAGTGCCATCCACAATCTTCTTGTGTGGGGTATGAGTGCTTTTTGAACTCTCCAAAAATAATGGCCTTTCTCAAACTGCTCCCTCCTCACTCACACTCTGAATTGGAGTGCACCTCTGAAATCACTCTGAAATTCTCAGTATAAGCTTTGCCACCTTTATATTTGTATTTTCTAAGTCTCTCTGGCATCTTAAGCTTTAGATTAATGATGTGGAATTAAAATGTTCAGGTTGTACCTTGGAAAATCAAAACCGAAGTGAAGTGTGGCACCTGTTAAGAGAGTCTGCATCAGTGCAGACCTGCAGCTGGAGGACGTAACAATCCACTCTCACTCCACACTTCAAGGTTCTGGACAGCACTCAGTGTGGAGGACCCTCCTCAAGAGTGCACAGAGTGGGAGGGTGTTCAGGGTGAAGCCTGCATTCACAGCAGAAGCTTCACGGAAACAGAATCACATTTATTAGCATACAAACTGACGTGGTTTTAATGTTGTAACAAAGTTAAAGTAAAATCTCACAGTTATTACTGCTGGCACTGAAATGTCTTATAGTGATAAAAACTTTACATCATATCAGTCTAATTAACATCTGATCAGAGCAATAATACACTTAAAGGTTCGGGGAATGTTTTAGGTTAAGCATGTGGAATGTTAATTACAGTATTTAAGTGACAGTCTATCATGGTCATATGGCAGCTTTGTGGCCTGCTGCTGTTATCAACAAGAGCTGTTACTCAAAATGCAGCTCAATCAAAAACAGCTCAGCTCAATTGAAAGTATCAAAAGCAGCTCTGAAAAAAGTACTTGTCATTAATTGATTAAAATTTTGAAGAATGTCATTTATCTTTTGTGTCCTAGCTCAGTACATCAGATTAGAACATAATTGCTAAGTTATTGGACAGTCAACTAACCATGTCGATGATTGCAGATCTCCTGTGTAAACAAAGCCTTACCTGATCAACCACTCCATGCTGAAGGTCTGACGGCTGGCTGTCTATTCTTAACGTTAGCGTTAGGCTGTGCTAACAGGCCTCAACCGAAAGTTAAGTTTCGCGTTGCGTTTTTCGGCTCCATGATAGTTCAGTAGAACGCTGCTGCTGCTCCAGAGGTAGAAACGATTACGAGCGCGCTGCGCCGCGCGCGATGCGTAGTACAGATTGATGGACTCACGGACCAACTCACGGACCAATTAATAGTCGCGTTCTTAGGTGAGCGCTAGTATGCAGCTTTTCAGCGGATATACTGAATTGATTATTTTCATTCTTGTTTGGTCTGTATACTGTGTAGATAGGACCATAGGACCATAACAGCCTTATTGTTATCTAATATGTACAAAACTCCTGCGTAGACCATAGCTAAAGGTTCGCCATTGTTTTGTTTTGTGAAAAGTTTTTTCTTCATTCATATCAGCTTTGTAGGCTGCTGTGGACCCAGACTCTGCAAACTACAGTTGTGCTAATCGCTTTGAGTATGTCACTAAGCAGCTCTGAAAAATTTGTGAGTGTTTGCTTGTCATTATATTTGATTAAAAATGTTATGAAAGTAGAGTCTCAAAAAGTTACGAGCGTTTGGCACTGTAATGTCTTCTACTAAAAAACTTTGCTTTTTGTCGACATCAGATCAGAACAATAATATGCTAATTAATTGAGTGACAGTCAATCTCAGCAGATTGGGCAGTTCTTGGACTCAGAAATAATCAACCACACATGCACACTTAAACTGTCTCCGATAATTTGGTGTGATGATATTTCCATCTAAAATAAACTTTTGCGCTCCAGAGTGTTTGATTGCTCTCATGCAGCTCTTGTCTGTAGAGTTTCATGTTTCCCTATTTTGCGTAGGGTTCTCTCCAGGAACTTTTTCATCCCAGGACAAACCAAGAACTTGCCTGATTGCCTTGTTCTGTTGAAAAAATTGCTTCCCGCTTCCTTCATCCTCCTTGGTTTCATGTTCCTCTTTGTCAATTTCTTTCTTTTTCTTTGCCGGAAATGCATCCAGTGTATTCTGTTTTAATCTCTTGGACATGTTTGCCCTGCTCTCTGTGACTTTTTTCCTGTGGAATGAGTATATTAAGATAGTATGAGCTGAAAACAAACCACGCATCACGTGACTCGAGGTCCTCGAGTAGTCGCATCATCGTGACGCGTGCTTGGCCAGCTGATGAGCCAGGCGCTCATCAAAAAAAAAAAAAGCAGCGCGCACTCTCCGCTGTGGATAAAAGTAAATAAACTGTCTTTGATCAGATGATTTGGCAGGCCGAACTAGTGCCGAATTATCTAAAAAGTATATGTTGTGGTCACCTAGGTGTAGATGGGCGGGGATGTGGTCTATAAAGTGGCAATAATAAAAACACTCTAGTTTTTGAATAGGGATTGGGCGCAGGGCGCATTTGCGGGTACATGCATTAGCTGATCAAACAGCTGTTCACCGCAACACACATACAGGCACAAACAGAACACAAAGCCCATGGATGTTTACCACAATTTGCAATTTACAAGCAAGTTTCACAGAGAGGTTTTGAGCTTTTATGAGTTTATGTTTTATTCAGTTGGGCAAATTTGGCGGGAAAAAAAAAAAAAAAACTCTGAAAAAATAGGTGAGGTCCGGACCTCGCTGACCTCATACCTGGCTACAGCAATGATACCAGTGCAGGGCATGTCTGGATACTGCTGGTGAACAATAAAAGTGTAAAAAATGACAATAGGCATCTAAACCGTTAGCAGAACATTTAAAAGGACATACCTGTCTGAAATGTTTTTTTCATCAGCCCGTCCAGTCTGTGCGTTAAGCTTCTGTGCACCACACTATGACACGTAGGAGTCCACGAGCCCGAGTGTCTACAGGCATCAGCATTTAGTCCTAATATGCATGCAGATGAGGAGAAAGCTTGTTCAGCCTTCAGTCACTGAAAACAAATTTAATCCAGTCGCAAATAAATTGCCAGAGTAATTACTTGTGAGTGAGACTTGATGTATGCTTCGCCAATTGAATTAGTCACTTTGCATGAACAGCCGCAGAAAATAATAAATGAAAACTCCATAGAAAGAGAAAGACAGAGAAAAACATATCAGCATATTAAAATCATTTATTGTGCTCCAGAAGAGTAATTACTATTTAACCAGAAAGAAAGACAAGTGACAAATAATCTACATTACAAATGCCAGACCAGCTCACATAGTACCCCCTGTTTCACATGGCATTCAAAGAACTAATCCACCTTAAGACTGCTAGCAAAAACCTCCCAGGATCAATCTGAGGGTTTGGTTTGTTGTCATTTCTGCTGCGATTTTTGAGGTTAGAAAATGGCACGTTGCGTTACATTCATTCGCAGTGCTGGTCGCCCCCCCTTCCCTTCTGCTCCTCGCTGTCCGTCCTGTACGTGGCAGCACAGAGCGCGGGCAGGGCAGGTCTACACTGGAACAAAAGTGAAGCGTCCCCCCTAGAACAGGGTTTCTTAAGTGTCTTTAGTCCCAAACTGTGTGGATTCATCCTTCTCACCTGGCTAGACTGGCTCTTTTAACTTACTGGTGTTGGGATTAACAGAAATGACTGAAGAAATGCTACCTGGATAGGTTCCCAGTTTCCATCTATAATGATTGACTCAAAATGTGATGCCTGGTGGGGTGGGGGGGTCACCCTGGACTCTGGGGCCTCCTCACACTTTAATCTGCCTGTTGGAGGCGTGCGCCGCTCTTTGAAAAGGAGTTTCCTTTCTCACACACGACCAAAAACAAATTCAAGTCTTAATCAGTACAAACCAGGTGTCAAGTAGCACATCAGATGATCAGGAGGTTGGATATTCTGAAACAGAAACAGGAAGTAGGCACATTGTAGGGAGACACTCTGCCGGGACACGTACAAAATTCAGATAAAATTAACGGGAGGGCTGGGTGATATTGACCAACATGTGTAATTTAATATTTTTGAGCTGATTGGTCATATTTGATAGATAGTTCTTCCCAGATAAATTACTTAAAAACACAGATTAAAGATCTTAAAGTGACAATCTGGGATTTTTAAAGAGTGGTTGTGTGAGGTATAAGACATTAGTCTGATCATATGCCACAGTGATGCACATTAGCTCTGCATCTGTTCAAAAAGAGCCAGCACAGAAGCTTAGGCCATGCATTGCTGTAGATCAGATTAATCAATAGAACAGGGGAGATGTGTTTTTTTTTTTTTTTTGGCAACTTTTAAAATTATTGTCCAACAAACATGCAGAAGCAGAAGACTCAATGCTCTCCTTTCGACCAAGTGCTAGTCCAGTTCCAGCCAAAAACAAACAAAAAAAACCCAGCAAATTTCCTGCCATCTTCCTGCCATTGGAAGCTTTTTCACAATGCAGCTGGTACTGTAACTTGAAAATTTTAAAACTAAGCCACAAAAGTAGCTCAGGGCAATTAAACAGATTACTTACAGTAACTTTTTTTTCACTATTGAGATGTATTTAGTGGTGGGTGGATTTGATCCAAATATCGATAGTAGTCTGAAAATGTCATGTAAAACTTTGTTGTTACATCCCTGCAACTCAATCAATCTGTGTATCATTGTGCATACAATTACCAAAACAGTTGCATTTGAAACAGTTTTATCAGGACTGACTTGATATTTGATCTAACACCTGATGTTATCCAGTATTAAACGGGTGAAAGAGTAAACTTAGACAAAACAGAAACCTTTAAAACCTTACAGCCCAAAGCTAGAAGGCAAACTACCTTTACTGCTCCATGTGGCTGACAGCACTAAGGCTGATCTTGATCTTTTTAAGGCAAATACATACATAAAATCAGGGGAAAAGATCAAAATTATATGATTATTATGGAATTTAGGCACCATCCAAGAGAGGTGGAGGGGGACAATTGCAATTTGCAGGAAGCTGGCTCTTTTTTTTTTTTGTTGTTCTTTTTTGGCTGGAACTCTGCTGGCACTTGGCTGGAAGGATAGCAGTGTATCTTCTGCATCTGTGTGTCCGTTAAACCTTAATATTAATATCATTAGTCAGTTTTTTTCCAGCCCCCTGAACTTTTGATCTACAGCAATATATGGTCCAAAGTTCTGTGCTGGTTATTGCTGTACAGGTGCAGAACTGATCTGTGTCACTGTGATGGGGCTGAGGGCTAAAACAATCTTAAAGTTTATGCTGCAGCTCACCATTTTACATTATACATGATGCTAATATGATATTTGGGAAGGATTTATCATGCCCACACATTCTTTGCCATCTGTTTTGGCATCTAAGATCTTGAACAAAAAATACTGAGCCACCATTTTGCATTTCACCATCCAGCCTTCTCCTCTTCAACAGTTCTTCCCTCCATGTTGGCGCTCATGATAGGACTGTTCCCATACGTGAGCAGGGGATGGAGTGGTTATTTACGAGATATATGACTTTTTAAATGTAGCTTTTGTGAAGAGGAAGAAAGTCAGGGAGAACCAAACACAGTGAAGAGAATGACACAGCATGGTGGTTAGCTTAGTAAGCTAATATTGCATCAACAACCACAGCTGTATAAACAAAACTGTGACAATTTATTATTTATTTTCAAAAAGTTGATATATATCTCCCAGCCCTGTTCAATGGTGTGACCTTAACAGAAAATAAATACCAACATGTTAACCTCCTGAGATGCAGTTATTTCTCTGAACCAGTGTTAAATGCATCACCCTTAATACAACTGCTAATTCACACATCCATACTTTAATATTATTTCACTCATGAGCCAGAGACTTTATAAGTGTATATATGTATTTTAATGGTCCAGTTAACTAAACAAAAGCAACCCTTGTCCTTATAAAATACAAAAACGATAATATTTCCTGTAAAACCTGCCAAAGCATATGAACAGTATAAAAACTGCAATTAAATTTGAGCTCCTTTTCATATTTTATACGCTTGTTTAACCATCCAGTCATGTTTTACCGTTATTAGTTCTTGGTTTAAAGGCCAAATATTTCCTCTTTGGATGGGCGGGTTTGTTGTTGGCCTGCCTTTAAAATAAGCTTGTAAAAGTATAAAGGAAAGCAGGTTTCAGTGAGGGGGTGTTGGTTTGTTATGATGAAGATTGGCAAATTACTATTTTGATGAGAACAAAGTCCCGGGGCAACACTTTATAAACACAAATGACTCTCATAAAATGATTCCTGGTAACAGCTCTAGTGAACAACTGTGTCAGACGCTTGAGTCATACATTAAATGTTTTTTTATAGTGGGCAGCAAACACGTTATGACGCATGTTTTGACATTTTCTTTCCTGCCTCATGAGCAAATTTGGGATAAAGCAGCATCCCATCAATGCTGTGTCCTGTCGGCTTGAGTGATGCTTTAGTTTTCTTGCTGCAAATGTTATCGTTTGCTTTCCTGTTCTTTTTCCAAGCAAGTGCGTCTGAGGTCTTCATAGCACAGTCTCAACACTGTGGAGGTGCTGTTGAGCTGTTGCTCTGCTGAAAGTCTCAGGATTGCAGTGCAGAGGGATGCACATGAGTACTGCGAGCACGAGTTTGACATGACCCACATTTTGAGTTTTGCAGGGATGCTATGCAAGGACAGTCGTGGCTTGTAATGCACATTTAAACAAGCAAATCTGTCAGCTGGAGAGGTGATCATTATTTAAAGATCTCTTAAGAATCAAAGGAAGGAAAGGAGGTCTCCATTCATCTACAGGATTAAGTTTTTTGAAGTTAGATGTGATAATGCAGGCGTTCAGTCTGCTGCTCTGGCTGCATAAGGACCAGAGTTTACACTGTAGCCCAAAGTGATCCAGATCTGACTTTTTTGACGATATGTGACCCATATCTGATTGTTTCTGACAGTCTGAATGAAACAAATCAGACCCACGCCACTTTTATATGTGGTTCTGAATAAGCTATCAGTATAATGTTACTCAAAGTGGCCCCCCTGAACTGTCATGGTTCATCTCATCAAAATATTTGTAAAGGACAGACGTCACAAATCTGCAGCGGAGGAGGCCAGACACTGAAAGATCCAATGTAAACAATGGGGGAAACAATTACAGATGAAAAATGTCAGTACAGCCCCTCATGTTAGACTTTGTCAATATTTTTCTCCTCATCACTTTTGTCATATTTTTGTTGGCTCCAGGTACACAACAACATCAAAACTGACACACACGCTATCGTGTAGCATCTATGTTTACCTTCACGTCTTCCCACGCAAAAAAATCTGATTTCAATAGGGGTGTAATGGTATATGCACTCATTCCAAACCGCTCGAACAAGTACAGTAAGTTTACGTTAGCCGCTGCACATGGCTCTTTAATATTCACGGGGGTACTCGTCTACGATTGGCATGGTTAGGGCTGGCTTTTTAATATTCATGAGGAAAGTGGTCTGTGATTCGTGCTCTTGCGATCATGTACATATCATGTGGATGGGACCTCTCCCGGTGAGCCAATCAGAAGATGAATATCAAAGGGCTTCCGTAACCTTAAAAGCTTGTGTCTGAATTGTGCATCATAGCTACTGCTAGCGACCAACCGTTGCTGAAATCTCCTGTTTGGGAACACTTTGGCTTCCTGGTAAAATATTGCAACGGAGAAAGACAGGTGGATAAAACGACTGCGGTGTGCCAATGCTGTTCAACTGAGGTTGGGTATTTTCTGATAGCACGTCAAACATGCTAACTCACCTGAAATGGCACAACTCAAGTGTAACGATTTCCACGGTAAGGAAAAAAAACACTATAGTGCAAATTTATCTGCCGTCTTGCATTCAAGCAGCCTCTCCCGGACAGTTCAGATCAGGCCAAAGCGATAACAGCATCCATCAGCGTTTTTATAGCATAGGATCTAAGACCATATTCAGTTGTGGAAAATGCAGGTTTTAAACACATGCTAAAGGTGATTGAGCCCCGGTATAAAGTACCCAGTTGCCCACATTTAAGCCAGGAATTAAAAAAGAAACTCATTATTTTTAATTTCATGCATTTGTTGTTTATTTTATTGAACTTATTAGTATTTTCAAGCAGCACATTGAATATATTTTGGTTTTCAGTTTGTATAATTACAAATTTTGGTTTAATAAACGTGTTAAACAAGGAAATGGTTTGGCGTTGTTCCCATACTGTACTGAAAATGTACCAAACTGTGACCCCAAAACTGAGGTGCATACCAAACTGTCATGTTTGTGTACCGTTACACCCCTAGATTTCAACAAAAAATCTGAATTGAGCATTAAGACCTGCTGTGTGAACCTAACTCACTTTAGCTGGGACTGACTGGCAGACAGTCACAACATCAGCTGGGACAGGGTCAAGCCCCCGTGACCCACAAGGGATGGGGCAGGATAAACCGTAAATAGACAAGGAGTCACTTTGATATCTATAGTTTAGTTTTTCATTAAAAAAGGGCAACATCCTATGATGCATATATAAACCACACATTACCTGTGAAATGCAAGCTGTCATCTGTAAGACACTGCAAACACAAATTTTAATATGCTATGTTAAATAATAAATTGAAGAAACATGAAAATCTAAATTACTAATATCGGATTTTTACCTCCACCAAGGAGGATGTATTATTGCCGGCGTCTGTTTGTTTGTTTCTCTGTTAGCAACGTAACTCAAAAAGTTATGGATGGATTTTGATGAAATTTTCAAGAAATGTCTGGATTGGGACAAGGAGCAAATTATTCGATTTTGGGAGTGATCCAGATCAGCACAGAAACGCCATGACGAAAAATGTGATTGTTGTGAATAACTACTGAACTAAAATAGATATCATTATGAATCCTGTTGCTAATGGTATGCTTTCATGGTCAAGGAATCTAAATATTTAGATGAAATAAAAGGTAGGAGTAATATTTATGGTAAAAATCACAATATGTGTGATGACTGTGGCGCTGGTGGAGGTCTGCGCTCACCAAGTGCTTTTCTAGTTGGACTTGAGCTTAAAGAAAGTTTACCCATCATTTTTAAAAGCAATACTATTGCATTCAGCATAGGCCTATACGTAACTCACTGGAGATTTAGTGGTAACAACAGTACATAAGGATAAATGAAATAAGAGGAGTTTTTTTTTTTAACATTTTTTCACCTGTTGGACTGTGATGCTGCTTTATCAATATAAGTTTCACTCTGCTAATATCAGAAGCCTCAGGCAGTGAACACCTCATTTTTGTTTAAGTATGTCATGTACTTTTGTTAGCAGTCAGTGGACTTGTTCTCATTTTCTTTTCCCTCTTGAAGAGTGTTTAAGAAACATTTTCCACTGATTGCACCACTGACACAGCTGCTAACTTGTGTTTTAGTCCGTCATGCTAAGGCCTACTGTCGCCCTCTTTCAATTTGTGCAGCTTGCTAAAGATTTAATCAATCTCCAAACTTCATTTTCCCCTTTTCTGCCTGCTTTTAAAGTATTCTGTGATAGTAACAGCATTTTAAAGTCTTCTTAATCTGAACAGCCAGCACTCTCCTCTTTGAAGTAAAGGTCATCTGATGATTATTCTGCTTTTATCACCATCTTCTGCTACTGTTAAAACTTACTTCCATAACCAGACTTCAGCACTGTCACTTTTGCAGCATGATGAAGCAATTTAATGCATTTTCTTGCTTATATAATGCTTTAATAGTGAGTCATTGCAGGACTAATACCTTGGTCTTATTTCACTTCCAGTGATGCAGCATGACAGCTGTACTGTAGGTGGAAGCTGGGGCTGTTTTATTCATATACGGTGACCATCCTATTAGCAGTTCCCACAATGCATAAAGCCTTTTTAATTTCTAATATGTCAGGTGCTGACTGGCACTTTTCTCCATTTGCCCACGCTACAGTTAGCTTACATTTATCACCTAACATCAATCAGACAGTTGAATGCACGGTACATTGTTAATTAGCATTCAGCCTCAGCTGTCAACAACATAGCATGGCCCTGCAGTTGCTCGACTATTTACCCATCAGTGCAATTACATGTTTAATTCAGTGGGTGGTCTTTTCTTTGTCCGGCTGTCATTTCTCTGGGAGCAGTGTCTCAACTGGGCAGGAGATCGATGATGTTCTTTTTCAGTACAACTGCACAGACCAACCATTCTTAGGAGCGAGGTGTCTTGTTGAAAATGTTTTTATAAAGTTTCATTTCTAAATTTCCCAGAATGAAAGACACACTGGTATATGAGGGAGGGTCTTTTAGGGTAGAAAAGTGCAACCATGTATAACAATTACCACTGCGTTTGGCTAAGTCTGTGTCATGTGTGGCACTTTTGAAACCATCTGTTTCTTCAACTATGTGGAGTTGATATTCTAGCTCTGAAGTACAGACCCACTGCACAGGTCACTTTCCCTCAAATTCTGAGTCTTTTTGATTTAACTAGCTATCTACAAGGTTTCATTAACATCAAAACAAGCCACAATTTTGTTTGCACTTAAAAATGAATATTTGCAGAATGCTTGATACCATAGTGGGTCAGGGTAGGGATGGGTTACTGCTGTACTTAAAGTTAATGACAAAATAAATGTCATGGTAATACCCAGTGATGCTAATTGACCATATACAAGGGTGTTTGTTATATATTTAGTGAGTGGATACTTAACTAAAGCGACATACTTTTTTAGATTTTTTTAAACTTCTTCCCAGTAGCTCGACTTCTACCTTCACCAAGGAGGTTATGGTTTTGCCACGTATGATTGGTTGTTTTTGTTAGCAAGATTACACAAAAGTTACAGGACAAATTTTGCTGAAATAATCAGGAGATATATGAAATACATTCAAAACAAACTCAAAGCCTACCTTTTTAGTCTAGCTTTTACTGAATTGCCTTTAAGTGTTTTTATCTATTCCAATTAGAGCCCACTTTTTAAATGATTTTATTTTATTTTTTCTATCTTTCCTTGTTTTATTTTTAAAGTTTTTCTAGTTTTTTTTTTTTTTACTTCATTTCAATTTATTATTCATTTTCATTATTTTTAAAATTCTTTGTCTTATTTTATATTAGGATATATTTAATTTTACACTTTAACCTAACCTCCAGTGTTTGCTCATTTTTAAACCTTTAAGATGACGTTTCCTCAGTACGTACTGGGCACAGCAGTGTGCTTTATTATTGTCTTTTACTTAGAAAAGAGCACTGAAGTCCTTACAGAGGCCTGAAACATTCAGCAGGGGTGAAATTTATCTGGTGCCATTTTTGAGTGTAAAACTGATCCATAATGTTTAATATTGTTAATGAAATTACAAACTGTTTGCATCAGTCTCCATGGATACAACTATTAAATGGGGACAGGATGCGCGCTGCTGTCGTAGCTGGAGTGACGTCACACGCCGACTTGGATTCATGCCAATACTGTCAAGGCTGCGGAGAAAACCTTTTTTTGTGGAATATGTCTTTAGGATCATAATGCATGTTCCGTGCGTTTGTGGATTAATACCCTCCGTGGAAGCTGCTGGATACATGGATCGTCTCCAGGCAGACTGAGGTGTTTAATACAGGGTACCGTGAGTACGATCTTGGTGCAGCGCCCGACAAACTCTAAGGACTGTTAGCTGTGCATGCTGAAACGTTGGGGAATTTGTTGGGGAGGTGTGTGGGAATATATTTTGTTTGTGTGGATGGTCACTTGGGTTTGTTACATTGTAGACGGTGTGTAAAATGGGGAAGCGCTCGATCGTGGGGTGGTGTTTATATTGTTGGCTTTCATTGTTGCCGGCGTTGTGAATAAAAAGCCGGCTTTTTGAGGCCAAAAGCATTTCAGTTGTATGTCCTCATTTCATCCTGCAGATGTGATAGGATCCTCCCATGACCTGACAGTTTAGTTGTAGCTTTAGTCCCCTTGAAAAATAGGCGAATTGTTACAATTTATTATGCTTTTTATCATCACATGCTTGTGTGGGTGGGTTCAAGGGCTGGGTGGAGTGGGTTTGGGTCATAAATCCTTCATTTTATTTCATATGTGTTTGTAAAGCACTTTGTGCTACATTTTTGTATGAAAAGTGCCAGATAAATACAATTGATTTGATCTGATTTAATTGGATGAAATGGCCCGACATAAAAATAATCACATAATGGTGTTGATCCAGATCACAACCATTATCGAACTATTGTTTTAGCTCAATAAATGCTTAACGAATAATGCTTTCAACATGATTCTAGGTGTGGGTTTTCAGGGTAAAGGAATAATATATTTATGGTAACTTCATTATGTAACTATTGCTTAGAGATGTAACAGCGAGGTGTGAGCTACCTTGGTGGAGGTTTGCGCTCTCTCTGTGCTAGAGACTTCTATAAACAAGGCTGAATATACTGAAGTGCTTTCTATGTTGTAACAGCCTCATTTTCAGTGGTTTATTCCCGTCTCTAGCATAAAACTCTAAACTGGATTTCTAAAGAAACGCTCTGATTCATCAGTAGAAGTGTCCTGTTGTGCATTCCAATGAGTAAAATAAGCTATAAAGTGTGCGGTTTGATGAAGCTGATCTGTGTCACTCTCTCTTTGTCCTTTGAACTCAGACTTTGGACTTTAAACCACATATAAAGGTGTGTTCACACTGGACGCTACTTGTACTACCTTGGTGATCACTCTCCATGCTAAGTCACAGCCGCAATGGGGCGGGGCTAACCCTCCCGCGATGCGACAGCCGCTTTTCACACTACCATATAGCTTGTTAAGCGATGTCAAAGTAAAAAATCTTGATCAACCAGCGGTGTGTGCACGTGTGACGGTACCCTAGACAGACAGTTATTCATCCGGACTACAGAGGAACAATTTATGTCCGTGTGGGAAACATTAGTCAGTGGGGACATTAGTTCCGCCTAGACGGACCGCGGTAAACTCACAGATGATGCTGCTGCAGGGCATCAGCTGCAGAGTTTTGTGGTTGATAAGTGAATGAAAAGGAAACAGCTGGAATAATGTCCACTTGTACATCCTATTATATGATATATGATATGATCGTGGTGAAACTCGAGCGGACGTGACGTCACCGAGCGACAGCCGACGGCAACGGTGACCAAAATGAGGTGTTTATGGACGCGTGACGATACGTCCGTGGGCAACGCGATTTTGTTAGCTGGGTCGCTTGTGGTGTGAACGCAGCATAAGGAGGTTAAAGCAGCCAATTTCTGTCTTGAGGTGAGGAACACAGCAGCTTTGTGCCTGGCCACTCCTGTTTTTAGTAAAACACACCCGTGGGACAAACAGGAGAGCCGGATTATTTGTTATTTAAACATAATGAGTTGGCCCATCAATGACACCTTGGGAGGAAGAAATTAGGCTCACATCAGTCGAATAAATCAGCAGCCCAAATTCAGACATCCAGTCCTTTTTCAGCCTCTCATGACACTGATATCAGAACACTTGAAGGACCCACGCCTAATTATAAAGCATGGTTTCAGTGTTAGTGTGGGTATTTGCTCATGTGGCCTGAGCTGCAAATATTTGCTTGTGTGTTGACATGCAAATGAGAAAGGGGACAAACTGGGCACCAGAGCTGGAGAGGCGGTGCAGGACTGACATTTCTTACATTCTGATATTCTCACGCTTTTTTACACTGTTTGCTTATTTTTTCTGACAGAGAAGGGAATTAAAAAGTCTCTGGCCCATGAGGATGATGTGTGATAATAGCCTTGGATTCTTTCCTTTGTTTAAACCCCGGATCAAGCCCTTGCCTTTCATTTCATCCAGAGAAACAATCTGGAGCCAACAGATGTAATTAGTTTATTCAATTTAAACCTTATCCCGAAAAGGCAACACTCCCAAAGACAGGCTCTCTCCACCAGCTCGTCTGCTGCGGTGTTACATGGGGTAACAGTAGTCTGCACTCATTATTTTGAATGACTGCACAGCGCCTGTGAGCAATCCGAAAGGGGCACGATGTAGTCTCACAACAGAGGCCTCCACACATCTACACTTTAGAGAGGGGAAAACAGGGAGACAAGCGTTTCAGCTTACCAAGTAGCATTTCTCTGACTGTATACAGATCTCATATCCGAGCACAATGGGCTTCTCCCTCCGACTGTTTTGAAGATCACCACTTCACCTCCCACATGACTCTTAAGGGACACAATCTGACTGCAGCCTGTGTTTCTGTGTGACATATTCTCGCTTTGGTGGCTAACAGCATTAGCTGCAAAGGCTTCTCTGACCTAAAGATGTGAGCGATGGCAAACAGGCTAGCAGAGGATGGTGAACTGAAGGCGTTTGGGATGCGGGGGGGAAACAGTTTTGCTGCACAGCCCCACCAGTCAGCTCAGTATAAAAGATGAGACTGCCGAGGATCTTGTGTAGAAAAGAAGAGAAGGGCCTAAAGGATAAAGAAGTAGCTCTTTAAAGTGAGGTAAAGGTTGACGGTGGGTCTCAGCTGCTATCGGAGGCCTTTTTTCTTCCCTCAGGTAAACACGCTGTGCCTCAAGATGGGTTCAACCTTGAATTACGATGAAAACTACATGAAATGTGCATCATGGGAATAAGCCTACACTGACCTTAGCTCTCTATCTTGTCTAACTATCTGTGCATTTCCACTTCAATCTTATTCGATCTGTCTGTGCTTGGCCTTTGACTTGTTTTAGTCGCACACAGGCTTTCACCCACACAGCCTGGCTCGATAATGGAAGGAGAAGTTCAGAGATTAACTTCTCTCAGCCTCTGTCAATCATCACATCTTCCAGTTAAAGAAAAAGAAAATGGGGCGATGGAATAAGCAGTGCAGGTCATAACTTTGATACGGTAAAGTGGTCCAATAGGTAGAATAGTAAAGAACACTGATCTTAACTGAAGGTACAATGAATTTGATTGATAAAGTGTAATGTGATTTACCCACTATCAAAAAATAGTACCAACACACAGAGTACAAAACTAGTCCTTATAAGCCCAGCTCCTCTCAAGCTATATTATGTTCTGCAAAAAAGTTTTACCATTCCCCCAGCCCGTCCCTTCCTGTCCCATCCTTGAGCCCACACCATCCTGGATCAACCTGGAAATCCATTTCCCATGGTCCTGTGAGGTGTAGTTTCCTGTAATCCAATCAGGAAATCCGCCAGAAATTGCTCCAATGCAAGGGAGAGGGTGAAATTATTCTTAATAATGACATAATCAGCAGAGCAGCCATCAAGCAGATAAATTGTCATGCGCATCGTGCTAAAATATCCAATTATCCTTTGTCCCCCAGCTCTCTGTGTTGAAGTTGGAACTGCCAGAAAGCCAGTAGGTGGATCTCGACTTCCCACTGGTTGAGTCCTGCTGGCAGGTTTGCAGTATAGATACCCCCCACGAGAAGAGGGCTTAGACAGCCTTGGTGCTTAGTGTACAGATCTAGATATGTAAATAGGTTCTATACAATAAAATTGTTCCCAATCCTCAAAAATAAATGGATGAAAAGTCTCTGTGACATTTTTTTTTTCCTCAAAATGGTTCCATTGTGCATACAGGGTTTCTTTTTTCTTTGAAGTTCTCAGTCCTTCCTCGGCTCTATTCGACTATTGTTTTTGCATTATCTTACATAGCCTCCATTTATGAAGTTAACACATGCCTAAATTGGTTTACGCCACATCTACTCTGTGCCCCACAAACAGAGTAATCTGCAGCGTGATGCCAAAGGAAAACAATATGTTTTCTTTCTTCTACAAAGTGCTCCCCTCTTCTCACCTCCGAGGCGTGTCTGATGCTCTGTTCTGCTTCCAGATAATACTGTCAAGCAGACATTTGTCAAAGGATCCCGAAGGCCAAATCTGTCGCTAGAAAGAAAAAGTAGTTTACTGTACCTTGTTTTGCTTCAATATCAGAACAGAAATAATATTAAAAAACATCCTCCTCCTTGTCTAAGCTCGTAAGGTTTTTTCTTCCACTGCGTATTTGTACTTTTTTCCTCTTGTTTTGTATTTTTCTAGAAAAAACATAATTATTTTTTTCTTCACATCCAATCCCCAAGTAATCCATTAATTATAATCCCTCCGGTATGAACAGGGTTTCGCACAATCCCAGTGTAATTCCATGGGTGTCTAGTAACTCCAGGCTGGCGTTTCAGCTCCGGACACTCCTGTTTGTCAGCATGTCGGCCATTAGTCTCTGCTGTAGTGCGGCGTTCGACTTTGCCCCAGCTGTAAGAGTTCTGGCTGCATGGGTGCATCCAAGGGGCTATACCCTGGTGGTGGAGTGTGAGTGTGGGTGCGGGTGGGGCAGGGTGTTGTTCTGCCCGCTGCCGGGGAAGGTGTTGAAAGAATGGAGCGAGGTGAGCCCCCCCATGGTGCTGGGGATCATGGTTATGGTGTTCGGTGTCATGAGCGGGATGTCATCTGGCGAGCGCCTCATGGCCAGAGTGTAGTCCGGCGGGCAGGCAGTCCTCAGTACCATGTCGTGCGGGTGCAGCGAGTCTGCCACCCCCCTGCAGTCCCGGTCCAGGTCTGAGTGCTGCTTCATCTGCAGGGACATGATCTCCTCCTCCTGAGTGTGAGCCAGGTCGTTGGCAGCGCTCCGCTGGGGGCTGCAGCGCCGGTGGACGTCATGCCTGCGCTTGTCCTTTTTGTAGTAGAGAGCAGCGAAGGCCAGGATGTTGAGGAAGAGCAAGGAGGCTCCAACAGCGATGGTGACCGACAGCTCAGTGGAGTAGTCCCGCTGGTCCACCAGATGTGGCTGTTTGTGGCTGTCCTGCGTCTCAGTGGGGAACGGAGTTGGGTTGGGGCGCTTGGTCACCAGAACCTTGGTCTTAGGGGTGCGATTGGTAGCCTCTGGTGGAGGAATCTGAAGACATGGAGCACAATGGATATTGTTTTAGTACATTCGAATGCTTCAGACTGGAATTATCTTCAACTCAGCCGCTGTTACACAACGTAATTTAACAGTCATGAGTTGTGTACTTTTGAACACTGCAGTGATGGTTCTGCTCAGTCGACACTTATGAACTTTGTGTTTTATCCGTCTCAGTGCTGTGTCTGGATTTGTGGGATTGTGTTTTCTATGCTTCCTGTTTTTACCTGCCTGCAAAGCAAATTTCTACAGAGCCCCGGAGGTGTCAGGTTTTATTAAGGCGAGGGAACGCCTTCTATAGTGTGGGCACGTTACCTCGTTATCAAACGAGATTTCGTGCCATGAAAAGCTCTGAGGACTGCTATTTGTTTTCCTTTTCATTAAAGAATGTACTTATCCTGATTGTTACAACAACAAAGCACTTTTTATTGAGATTTTATGTTTGTATTTGCACTGTAAACTAAATAAGGGGAAAAAACTACTTTTTTTTTTTCAAAGAGCATTTATTTTGTACTGGTGCAGCAATATTTTTTGTATGTCTGCATTAGGAAGAAAAAGAAAATGCGATTTCTGCACAACTTCATACTGTTGGGGATTTTCTATAATCTTTATTTTGTATCGTGAGTATTTCGTATCGTGAGGCCTGTTTCGTATTTCTAATCGTTTTGTGAGTTGACCATTTCGTTACACCCCTAGTTACCTCGCTATAATAAAGTAAGGGTATGCTATAATAAATTGAGCACACCTCTGTGTTCTTGATGAGCGCTCATGATCTGAGATGATGCATGCTGTTCATGCAACCATAACACAGTGACTTGCAAAGCAACAATGGAAATGATTTATGCTATTTTGTTTTATTTTCAGATTGGGCTAACATAAAAAGAAATTTTTGCTTCACTTACATCCAATGGATTCATTATAATTCTTATTTATTATAGAGAGGTAACGCTTTAATAACACGTGCCCACACTATAGAAGGCGTTCCCTCGCCTTAATAAAATATTCTGCACCCTGACACCTCTGGAGCTCCGTACTTTTCCCTCAGGGGACAACAAAGTGAGGTTGAAGTTAGAGTCAACCTGAAAATGTTTTAAAGAGGACTCAGATTTGTGGTCATTAATGATCATCTGCTTCTTATTTAACCAGTTTTTGTATTGTTGTACGTATGTGCTTGGTACTGTTCTGTCTGTAATTATTGAGTTTGATAATTTATTTACTTATTAATTTATTGTATACATATTATTTTTGTTTTTATGTCTTTAAATCCCCAACTAGAAACAGACGTTGCAAATAAGCTCAGGCTATAAATGCTGGAGTGTCTCTCAACATTCTCTTGCTTCATACTGACCCTACACATAAATAAAGAAACATGTTTCCAAAATAAACAGTGGGAAAAATGAAACTAATTTTGTTCTATCATGAGATATACTTAAAAAGAGAAGCCCTGCACAGACTGTGGCTTCTCTCTCTTCCAGAGATCCCTTTAATTATATTGTTAAGAGCCTGTTAAATTGACTGATTGCATTGGCATAAGGATGAAATATGTTTATTTATTTAAAATATGTACTGTGGGTACAGGTCACACGTGGGTTCATAAGGGCTAATGCCAAACATCAAATACTTATTGTCTCATTCAGATGAACCTTATTTAACTTCTATTCTAAAGTCAAGCACCAGTTTATGAAACAAATATCAAGACCAGCTACATGAGGGCCCTCACTGTCTAATTATCACATATTTTTGCCTACTTTAGTATAAATATATCTGAAAATAGGTTATTTTTTTCATTAAAATGGTTTGCAAAAGAAAGCCCATGTTACAAAACCTCTCTTACATTATGGCAGGTTAATGTGAGAGTCTCACGGTGTACAGGTACGTCTCAAAAAATTAGAATATCATGAAAAAGTTCAATATTTTTTATCACAAATTTCAGAATTACCAAAATTTCTTTTTTTTTTCTTTTTATTGGAGAAATGAAGCATACAAATATATATGTTTGTATATACACAACCTTTTCAGTATTATTTAACATTATTTTACAACATCAGTTTCCTCTTTTCCCCTTTTTTACTTACATTCATTTTTGTGTTAGGGAAACAAACTCAATCCATTTTGCCCAAAATTGGTCGAACTTAACTTTTTGAATTTTCAGGCTGTAAGTCAATTTTTCCATTTTGTATATTTAAAAAAATATTTCAAACCACTCCTTCAATGTGGGAGGGGATGGATTCAACCACCTTCTTGTGTTTGCTTTTTTACTAGCTGCAAGAAGAGCCTGTACTAGTTTAACATCTTTCCCTTGAATCATTAGTTGAGTTTGACCAACTTATAAAGTCTCAAAGTTCAGAGGTAGGTGGGTTTTAAACACATTAATCAATGTTTTGTGTATCTCCCTCCAGTATGATGTTAACTTAGGACATTTCCAGAATACATGAAAATGGTTTGCCTCCCTTGAGCCACATCGTCTCCAGCAGGATACATTGTTGTTTTTATATATTTATCTTGGAATGGAGTCTTAAAATATCTTATAGCATGTTTCCAGCAGTGTTCCCTCCAGATCAATGAACTGGTTGATGACCACTGGAAGCTCCAAATTTCTCCCCACGCTTCCTCTGATAAATTCAAATTTGCCTCCTTTTCCCACATTTCCTTAACATAAAAAGTGTTTTCACTCTTTGCATAAAAGAAGGCATTGTATAGTGTAGATATAGATTTGCGTGGGGTTGACTCATTGGCTACTTTTAAAATTTTGCAGAAATCAGCTTCTGCCAAAGTAAAATTAGAGAGCTTACAATTCTGGCTAAAGTAATTTCTTACTTGTAAAAATCTGAAAAAGTCAGTCCTCTCCAGGCCGTGTTTATCTTGTAGGTGTAGAAAATTGTGAAGAGTATATTTCTCCGTGAAAGACAGATATGTCGTGAGTCCTTCTTTATCCAAGACTCAAATTTTTTGTCTTTTCTATTCAGGGGGAAATCTGAATCATATGCGACCCATCTAAAAAGTTTTAACATATCATGAATTTCATTTTATTTAATTATTACCTGCCATATTTTCAATGTTAGATTAATCCATGGATTTTTACACCCTTCAAGTTGTCTCAGCAGACCTCTGTCAGCTATTACGGCCTGGAGAGGAAAGCTGACATCTTGCTTAAATTCTAATTCTTTCCATTTGGCCTTGTAGTTTTGTTACACCAGTGTAATAAAGGAATTAACTGTGAAGCAAAAAAGTATTTACTTAAGCATGGGAGAGCCATTCCTCCTTTTTCTTTCCCTAGCTGTAAAGTATAATATCTAATTCGTGGTCTTTTCCCCTGCCAAATGAACCGGGAAATCCATTTGTCCCATTCTTTAAAATAGTCGTCCACCTCCACTGGAAGAGATCTGAAGATATACAGTAGGCGGGGGAGAATATTCATTTTGATTGTGTTCATTCTTGAGACTAGACTAAGAAAAGGAATCAAATTCCATCTATGAAGGTCAGCTTTGATTCTCAGTGATAGTGGTACATAATTAGCGCTAAATAGTTTGGTAAGGTCTTTTGTTAAAATTATTCCCAGAATTACCAAAATTTCAAGCAATGAATGTTTGAAATGTTTCACTCTATCTGTAATGAACAGTGTTGTGTGTAACATGTTAGAAAGTAACGCGTTACAGTAACAAAACTACTTTTTCGGGTAAAAAGCGAAGTAACGCGCTACTGTTGAAAATTTGGTAACGAAACGTAGTTCCTTTTTTAATGCAGCTCGACGTTACATTTCCCTCGGACAGATCTAACACTGAAGCTGCCTTCTCAGCTGCTCGCACAGACACGAGCAGCGTTGCCAAGTCCGCTCGTCATAAGCGTCTAAAGGCTGAAAATCTCGTGAGTCATGGCCGCAGGTTGTGGTTTTTTGGGCTTGTTTCTAAACGTGAAGTTTCTTCTTGGGGCTCTTAAGTCTGTGTGTATCCCCCTGATTATCTTTCAGCTCCTAACATAAAGGAAAACACGACTGCAGTAGGCAGTTTGTCCACTTCCTCCTTTCCTGGTTAGATGAACGCCCCCAAACACACTCACGCACATGGCGCATGCTCCAGAGCCAAAGTTGCCAGGTCTGCTTGTTATAAGCGACATTCTTTTCTTGAATAGATACTTAGCACTGTGATATTGAAATGCAATGTAGACGAAAATTAACACACTTTGTGTAGATTTCTCTTTTTAAAAAGTAGTATATCACATTAGGAAAGGAAATAGCTGGAGGTTGCTTATTTTGGGCTTGTTTTTGTTGACCAGGATGCTTATTTCAGAAGCAAAATGTGGAAACACTGGGCAGGAGCTCTCATTCCACAGGATGTGACATTTTGTAAAATAAAGAGCACAAAAAACTGTTATGTTCTCTGTAGTAGAACTTTTTGTAGGCCTTCACATTTAGGAATAGATATGGGGTTCTGTCCATGATCAAGCAATGTAAAAGTAACGGAAAAGTAACTTGAGAAGTTACTCTTCATAGAGGGTAACTAAATAAAGTAAATAGTTACTTTTTTCAGATGTAACGAGTAACGAGCAAACACTACTTTTTAAAAGTAACTTCCCCAACATTGGTAATGAATCTATATAATCTATGGGTTTCACATTCTGAAATGAGTGATGAAAACTATTGAACTTTTTCATGATATTGTAATTTTTTGAGATGTACCTGTAAATACAACAGAGCCTTATTGTGGCTGTGTAAAGGCACTGTGAGTTGGTCTGTAGAAACAGCCATGGCGGCTTGAATCAAGCCATCTGAGAGCTGCCTGTTTGTTACCAACAGCTGGTTTAAGAGTGTAATGCATTTGTTTAAACAGCCAAGCAGCACCGTGAAGTTTAGAGCTGTAGAATGTAAAACAAGTTAAAATCCCTGCTCTTACTTTATAGTTAAAATGATGCAAATAATGCACATTTACACATCTATGAGAATCATGTGCATTTCATTTTCTCTTCTCAGTGTAATATATCACATTGCCAGTGGGTCCAATCCTACACGTTTGCTCAGGACAAATCCACCCAGGCGGTTAAATAAGACACAGTATGAGGTAAAGATGATTTAGTACCAACCTTGGTGGTGGTGGGGATGAGCTGAGTGACCTCATTGAGGCTGTGCAGATGAGGAACCAGCTCCAACCACAAGTTGACCTAAGGTGAGGATGGGGGAAATGAAGAGGGAGAGAAGAAGGGACACCATGTAAGAGAAGTGCCTCAGGAAGGGCAAAGCAAACTGCAAAATGATGAGGACAGTGTAATCAGATTAAACATGTAGATACTTAAATCTGCAGTTATCTTAACACTAGCTCAATGTAAATGTGGCTGTATGCAATTTTAAATGAGTTAGGCTTTTTCACTTTAGGATTATGAGCAGAATAGAAATAGACACCATATATGTTCAATCCACAGTATTCTATGTTAAGAACCAAATATGAGGTTAAAAACAGATCTGGGAGAGCAGCCACTCTTAAATCATTAACAAAGTACCCCTGTGATCTCTTGATCAACAGTGACAGGCTTGAGTTTCTTAAGGGCAATGTTGTAACTGTCATTGGGGAAAAATACAGTGTCGTTGTTATGTAACTATAACAGTTGCTTATTTTAATCTTATTATGTAATATTAATGGAAAACAAAGTTGATCCCCTGCTGAGACTGGCAGGGACAAAATCTTTTGTTACAAGTTTGGGGGCTCACAAAGTGTTATCTTTTTAACAAAAAGTAAGTTAGCAGTAAAATATGACATAAATGTAAGTTATGTAGCTTCATATCTTTTGAATACATTGAAGAATAAACCTGTAGTTTTAATGAGGCTTTCTATATTCCTAAGAAACAGTTTGTCAATATTCTTCAGGCTGATTACTTCTCCCCTTCAATAAAACTAGTTGTAGTTTATATCATTTGAAAACCTGATTAGTCTCCTTTACAATGAAATATGACTTATAAGGATCATGATCATTTGGGGAATGAACAACAAAGCTAAAGTGACCCCAGAAAATGTGCCAAATTCCCTTTTTTCCTGGAGGAAAGCCTTTGGCAAGGATGAGAAACTGGTCTTCCTGGGGTGCTGTCTTCCTTGGACGCCCACTTCACAGTCTGTCTTTGACTTTGACGGTCTTAAGATGATGCCAAATGAGGCCGCCACTCTGCATACCAGAGGACCAGCCTCCAGTTACAGGGAATTTTGGCACATTTTTTAGGGCTGCTACTTTGCTGCACGATCCTTATATGTTGTTTCTTGATGCAAAGGTGCTTAAAAAGAATTTCCAATAATTAAAAATACAATTATTGGTATTATTAAAGGGAGGATAATCAATCAAATATATGTTTCTAAACTTTTTTGAGGAGTATTTGCCTTAAATCCATTCATAAACCATGACAAATTCAAATCCAGCGCTACAATGATGCTCATGGGGATTAATTTGGTTAACATCTTATTGCCGTTTTGTTGCAAGTAACCTCAAAGATTCAGCTGAAGAGGTGTGTTGAGTTTGACTTATCAGTGACGATAGGGAGTTAAGATGATCACGGCAGTGTGCAAAACTATGCCACACAAAATGAGGATGCCAAAAGACACAACACACTGGAAACAAAGGGGGACCAACTTATGGGTTATTCATTTTTTGTTAATTTCTGTGCTTTGGGGTTTGTGTGGTGTCTTCTTAAAGAGCCAGTATTTTGCCTTAACTTTGGTTAATATATTATTGTTTTAATGACTGTTAGGATATTTAACAATTGCTAATAATCAAAACAAACCTCTCGATTTCAGCTGTTTTAGGGCCACCTACAGGCCCGGACTTGATACAACAGTGTTTTCAGTGCTTTCATGTGGATGGATGACCACATTTCTAAAAACAATCCCATCTCAACAGAGAATGTTTTAAAAATGAAATCCTTTTGGCTCCATGTGGACATGGCTTCAGAAAAGTCGGTTGACAAAGGAAAGTCCTCATTTTTTGAGCGTGACAAGCAGTGCAGTTACAACTCGCTAACTGACATTGTTTATGCATTATCAAAAACAAAAATGAAAATGATACATGATCACATGGATCCACGAGTGCTGTGCATACCAGACAAGAAGTTGATGATGGACAGTACGGGACAAAAGTTTGGACACACCTTCTCATTCAATGTGTTTTCTTTATTTTCATCACTATTTACATTGTAGATTCTCACTGAAGGTATCAAAACTATGAATGAACACATGCCGATCTACCAGGCTATTGTTAGCTGTTGTTAGCATGCCTTGCATTATTGTATGAAGAATGTGATTATCACTATGGCAGCATTTTTGTAAATGTAAGTCTAACAATACTATGTATACAGCTGATCTAGAGCGACACACCCCAGTCAGAAGTGCAAATAAATGGATTATTACAGGAGCTAAATAACTGTTCACACTGGGGGCATCCATCTTCCATTGTCAACTCGGAGGTGGCGAGGTTTCACCGAGTTCCCAGTAGGAAATTCAGACTTCGGGGGATGATCCAGTTGCAGTTTCCTACTCGGAACTCAAAATTCCTACTTCTGACTACAACTGGAACGCACCAGAAGACGTGACCCAACCCAAAGTGTGTGTTTGTTGTGGTGCTAATAAATGCAGCTCGGACCTTCCTCAGAACTCTGCATTGCTTTACAACTTCTTTTTTCAACAACTTACAGGATGTAAAGCGATGAGGTAATGTATCTCTTTCTAGTTATGTAGTGGTAGTTTTTGATGTGTGACAACAAGCAATTTTTGGAAAACTTAGTACCGTAGTTTTGTAGCCGGCTTTATATCTCTACTTACAGCCTGGTGCTCTAAGACGTGTCCAAATAATATAAATTTGCTCTAGTTTTAATTGTCTTGTTCCTGAAGTTGAGTATCCAGGCCAGTCCAGCCCTGTCCGACCCGACCGGCAGGCTAAGGAATAGCATTTATAGATAACCTATTTTGATGCTATAAAACTCTTCTTAAAGTGTGTATTTCCATCAGGCATATATCTAAAAGTGAGACTGTTTTGTAATTACTTTGAAACTCCTCATAGTCCCTTTAATGGGGTTGGGACCATCATTAGTGTTGTTCAGAAGTCAGGCTGATGCACAGCCCACAGCCCTATTAGACAACTGTTATAATTAATATTATGGCAAGAACCAATCAGCTACGTTAAGAGAAACGAGTGGCCATCATTACTTCAGACAGAATCTACAATGTAAATAGTGATGAAAATAACGAAAAAGCATTGAATGAGTAGGTGTGTCCAAACTTTTGGCCTGGTTTCCAATGCTTTTCACTCTGGACCCTGGTTTGTGGATTGAGTGACTCCTCCAGGCACCGTTTCTGTGTAAACGGAAGGCACAAAACTCCCTGGTTTTTGCTGTTTTTATTGTCTTATAATTAGCCACTAAGGTTTGGGAAGCCCTGACTTGAGTAAAAGCCTACAGTCCTGACCAAGAACACTTCAATAAGTGCAGATACCTACTACATATTTTTTGCTATTATGCCAATAATATTGCAGAGTAATTTATAATAAACACCCAAAAAGGTGTTATTATTAGTGATATCCAGTGTATCTGCACCTTGTTGGCTCTGTAGTGCTCTTTGACCCGCGGCTTCAGTCCAATGTGAAGGTAGAGCTGGTCTTTCTGGTTGTAGCGTGTCCAGGCCACCTCCTCGAAGCGGTTGGGCTTGGTGTGAATAAACTTGGTGTCCTGTGGTACTGGCTGGTTAGGATCCCTGTCAAAAAAGCAAAGAAGGAAATCTGTAAATGAAATACTCACAAGCACAATAAAATCACATCATTTTACATCCTGATGCAGTTCTCTCCAGCCAGATCAATAAGAGTTATCACACCATGTAAATACTTAATGGTAAGAAAGAGCTGAGGTTAAGCTAAGGAAAAAACTGCACCACAGGGACGTGACTGTCTGTTTATTAAAATTTTAATTCTGACCTAAGAGAAGAACTCCCTCAGGCTAATCAGTGTAATTATGAAAATAGAGTTATGCAGTGTTGAGATGAAGCCCAGAGGTTTCATCAAATATTAATCAACACTTTCTGAGATATCACACCTGATAAAATCAAAAAAAAGGTCAAAATGGGTAATATTACTCATGGATGATTGGTTTTCTAAAGATTCTGATTAACTTAAAAGGTCTGGAGACAGCTCATATCATCAGAAGTTTAGCTAATTTGAAGTTAGGAAATGAGTGTCACACTTTTTCTTTTTAATAATACATGATGTGTGTCTCATTGGGAGTGACTCATTTTTATAAAGCTTTTACGTGACTATTTTCTTAGTCTAAGAAATGATTCTTTTAAAATTTTAAAGGGGCCTTGCTGTAAGGTAAAACAACTGCCAGGGATGTCATCAACACATGTGAGTACTATTTACCATGAAATAACAAAAGAAGAAGACGATGAAATGAATGATGACCGAACTTAGGTGCTTAACCGACTATGACTGTAAGTTAGATGGCACTTAATTCATCCCACTATCAAACAGTGTGAAATATGTGCAGCACACTGTACACTGCGATGTATGGTGCATTTGTGGTAGTTTAAAATGTTAAAAAGTGTAAAGAATATTACTGTTTTTGAGTAGTTTTAACCTGGAAGAGGGTTAATTACGAGGCTTTCGAGGGCACCATGTACCCACATGGACTACAAGTACTCGTAGACTGTTTCGAAATCTACTAGTACTAATAGGAGATAATTAGACCGTACAAGTGTCGTCTACTAGTAGATCATTGTATGTTACTAGTACTACCATTACAGTTTTGAGTTTTTACTAGTAGTACATTTTCAAAGTCTACTAGTACAACTAGTAACACAAAAATGTCTACTAGTAGACAATTTTGCTTTACTAGTAAGGTTTAGTTTAGTTTGGTCACATCAAACATGAAATCTCACCCACAAACACCAAAGTGAGAAGTTACAAAGCAAACAAGTGTTAAGTTTGTGCTTTTCCCGCATTAACCCCATACAATCAACAAAATAAAGCAAACTAACAAAACAAGAATGAAAAAGGTGTAGGCTGAAGCCTTTGCTTATTTTGCCTCCCCTTTTCAAATTCATAACTTACTCTGCTTCATTTTGGTTGATGTGAAACAATAATAAGTTCACATATATCCAAAATCTGAGTACATATTGTGCTAACACCATAGTTCTGTACTTTACAATCATTTTTTGTTTAAGCAACTTTTTGAACCTACCATGTGTTTGACATTCTTTCATTTCTCTATCTAATCCACTCCACAGACTAACTCCACACACTGAAACACATCTGAGTTTAACATTTGTCCTGCTCTTTGTTTTTGTGAACATACGACTCCCCCTCAGTTCATACTCACACACTCTAGTCTGGAACAATCTCTGGATACAGTCTGGTAGCATCTTATGGTATGCCTTGTACATCAGTGAAGCTCTCCTCAGATCCACAAGTTCACAAAATTTTAGAGCTTGTAGCTTTATAAATAATTTGTGTGTTGGTTCACGGTCTACTTGCGCACTAGTGCACCAAAAACCTTTACCAGTAAAACAAAATTTTGGTTTACTAGAACCACTAATAAACTCAAATTTTCTTCCTAGTAGTACTCGCGAACCAAATGCAGCAGCCTGATTGACTGTAATGTTTTAGAAAGACAATGGGAGGCCTGAATTTCTTTTCTCCACCCCTTATTAGCATTCAAGGTTTACTAGTAGTACTAGTGAACATTTTAAAGTCTGTAAGTAGTATTAGTAGATATTGTTGTGCTCAAGACCACACTATCCGAGACCAAGACTTGCCCGAGACCAGAATGCACCGAGACCAAGACAAGACCAAGACTTTTGGGAGCCGAGCTGAGACTGGGACAAGACCAAGACTATGAAAACCTATTTTCAAAACCATAACAAGGTTGAACGGTTATGGGGGGTGTCCCGCATCTTTTACCAAGAGCTCCTCCTTGTTAACATTAATGAAGTTGAAGTACAGCAGATCAGTGCTGGTCTTGATCAGTCTTGACGAAAAATCCCAGGTCCGGACAGTCCGAGACCGAGACAAGACCGAGTGAAAATGCTCTCGAGTCCGAGATAAGACCAAGACCATTAAAATGTGGTCTCGAGACCAAGACCAGTCTTGAGTAACACAACACTGCTAGTAGATGTAAAACAGTCTACTAGTAGCACTAGTGACAGTTTTTGCTTCACTAGTAAAGTCTACTTGCGCGAGTAAATCGAATTAACTGCATATACTGAAAATTTGAGTACTAGTAGAGGTAAACTACAAATTTTATGCCCTAATGACTTTCCATATGTTTGGAGTACATACAGTTTGTGTAACATTTGGTTCTGACCTTGTTTAAAAGTCAGAGATTGAGAAAAATCCAGTAAAGGATTTTATTTTAAACACTGCAGAGTAAATGTAACAGAAATTAATGCTGTTAACATGGAGTTGCTGCCATTTTGTCTGTGTAACAAGAGCTTTTCCACACTACATACTAATGGACTTTGGCTTAAACAGTGCTGTTCCAACCTTTTTGACTACTGAAAGCAGCTTCACACCACACATTGCATCTACCCATTCACACCTTTTCACCCTGTGTTGTTGAGGGAATATGTCTTGTGATTTTAAACTACACTAACTAATGATAATTCTGTTAGTCTATTCATGGCAATTTTCACTGTTTTTGTACCAGACGGACAGACTTTTGGTCCTCGAATATTTTTCTAGAAACTTTTGCAAATGACTTTTGAACGGTTGTCTTCCATGGAACAAACATTTTGAAAAACCATTCGGTCAGGCATATATATCATGCTAAATTAAGGTACCTACTTTTGTCTTGCAATCCAATTTTTGGCAAAACTTAAGACATGAAAACATGTATGGGCTGTGTGATCAATGCCAGTGCCCCAAAATGAACTCTTCTGACATGTTATATTTGGTACAAAGCAGCTCTCGTGTGTGACACATATGGGATTCTGCGTTAAATAGTCCTACTTACACTTAATCTGAACAGAACAGAGCCTGCAATGTGAGCTATGGAGGCCCATTCAGGCCCAGTAAGCGCCCCATTGTCTGAGAGCAGCATGTGGAGCCAGCCAGACCCATCAGGATCACGCTTAACCATTCAAATTGGTGGCATAAATCTCCCAGGTACCCTGCATTCCACGTCAATTTGGGGTTATATATGTAGATAATTAGAGCCTTTCTGTTCCCCTCAGGGCGACTGGGCAGAGCGGAGAAAAAGCCAAATGTCCCCCCATTACGCTCTCAAAAACAATTACTGCTGTGACTATATGCTGAAAGGCAGCGTGTGACAGAAGGAGGGAAAAAGGGTTTTAATTTTGTCCCATTGAGAATGTCACTCTTCGGGCTACGTCCATTAATTAAGAATGTATTTGAAGATATGTAGAGGGAGTCTGCTTGAATACCAATTGCACTGCACAGTCCATTAAATAGAAAAGCACAATTCAAGACTGCTGGTCATCAAACGTGGGCTGATATTGAGGAAACGTACATACGATGAAATCATCAATTAGCTGATGGGCTCACAATACTGATTGCATGTTGATCAAGTGCTTTAGGAGGGATTTGAGAGCACATGCAGCCAAGACTGTTTGAGTAACCCTTCAGCTGACCTTCTATTGATCTACTGTATGTTCTGCATACATGTTCATGTTGAAGTCTGCAAATTAGTACCTCCACAGGCAATGTACACACAGTTTATTAGTTATGTAAACTGCCTTCTTAAATCAAAAATCAACAATAAGCTTTGATTTTTTAAGGTGCTGTCTGGACCTTAAGGGGCCGACTTTAACGATGCATTCCTTCCCAGTGGAGCAGTTATTTTCAGTTTGGTGGTACCCAAGATTAAACTGATCTCTGGATCTTTTGCCAAACCAGAAAGGAGCTTTGTGTGTTTAATTCCATGTCTTGCATTTTCAGTTTCATAGACAGCCCTTGGCATAGGCAATATGGGCCAATACTAAGGGCAACAGGGCCCCACTGGAAACACAAATCATCCATCTGTCCATCTATTAGCTAGACTGCTTGTCCCTTTGGGGGGATCACGGTGGCTGGAGTCTTTCCCAGTTGACACTGGGCAAGAGAAAGGGTTTCACCCAGCACCAGTCACCAGCAAATTACAGGGCCACATAGAGAAACAAGCAACCATCCACACAGTCATTTACACTAAAAGGAGTCACCAATTAACCTGAGGAGCATGCAGCAGAATTTGACCAGACCAGTGTCTTTGCAAGGTTGTCATTACTCTGGGAATCAGGCTAAATTTTGTCTTGGGGAGCGGGTTGGTGCCAGATCTGATCAGTTTTCTGTGATATACTTGTTCAGTTATGGGCAATTTAGCAACCATGGGAGCCTTGTTAAAGGTGCAGTGTGTAGAATTTGGCATTTTAGCGACATCTTGTGTTAAGAAAAAGATAAAAAACGTTGCTAAATATTAAAAGCCGTTTGCTTTGTTGCTGAAATTGGGTTTCTTTCCAATAAACAATGCAATTTAGACATAATAAACACTGTTACAAAACGTTAAAAGCTGCATGTTGCACCCTTATTTGTCCAGCAGAAAACAAGCAACTTCTGCGTCAGTCTTCAGACATAACTTTGTAAACAAGGCTCCCCACCTTGTTAAAGCAACACCAATATTAATCCTTGTTTTTTGACATTTTTTTTCCATCACAATTCTGCTTCATTTCATCATGCTTTCTTTTTTTTGAAAGAAGTTGATCAGACTCTCGACTCTCAAGTGATTTTGAATAAATGTGGTCCCCCATTTCCAAGCTTTAACCCTTTAAGGCCATAGATTATAACCAGAAAATTCAAATTTTTTTGGAGCTGAAATGTTTGTTTCACTTTCTGCTAAAATCCATAAAAATCAAAATGTTCATAAAATTCCACATATAGATTTTTAGTATTTCATTTGATACATTAGGTGTTTCAGCAGCTGATAATCCATTTGAGGACATTTTTGTCATTTATCTGATTGTATTCTGATGGTTTTTTTGTAATTTGTTGATCATATTGTGTAAAAAGAGGTATTATAAAAGTATGTATCAAATATGATGCAGTTGGCTTTATAGGGTTAACTTTTACACACAGTTTAAATCCCTAGTGTCTACACATCCACCGCTGTCCACTCTCCTCTTCTTCGCCTGAATTCCAGGTAGATTTCAGAACTGGCAAACAGATTTGAGTTTCGTTCTTTGTGTCCCTAAAGTCCACTTGTTGACATCACGGTGGATCGTTATGCCAGCCATCTGTACATAAACGCGGCCCGCGGTAATGTAATTTTTTAAAGCTCTTCCTAACTAAATTTTTTTTTAAAAATTATGAGGATGATTGTACTCCTATTTTGACAGACTTTACGTGCAAATAGAAACATTATATCCTATATTAACTGTTTCTGTTCGGCAAAATGCTGCCAAATTCTACACACTGCACCTTTAATGTTGTGCTTATGCTGCGTTCTAGTTGTGATGAGAAGTTGGGATTTCCGATTTCCGAGTGGGAAATTTCAACTGGAGGTTGAAATTTCCCACTGGGAACTTGGGGGAACCTCACCACCCCCGAGTTGACAGTTAAAGATGGCTGCCCCCAGTGTAAACAGTTATTAAGCTCCTGTAATTTTCTGTTCACAATGAGCACAATTAATACGAACTTAGACAGACACTAGACCAGACAATGTAAAAATACTACAGTCCTTTTATCCAGCTATTATCTACACTCCTTATCTTGTTTTGTTACGTGGGAGCTGGAGTTTGTCTCAGCTGTTATTGGGGGAGAGGCAGGGAACATCCTAAACCAATCGCAGGGCCTCATATAGACACAACCATACACACCCACACTCATACTTGAATGCTACTTAGTGTAAACTAATGAGTATGTATTTGGTTCATGGGAGGAAGCCAGAGTGCCAGGAGAGTACCAGCATTTTATTTGCTATGAGGTACATGCACCACCAGCTTTTCTATCTGGCTTAGTATTTGGAACAATTGGTACCCAACTGTAATCCAACAAAATAACAAAAAATAAAGTTTTGAGAAACCTCGTATTTAGATTTAGCATGATTTATATTTTTTTAAATCAATCAGTCAGTCCTCTCTGCGACCCAGGAGAGCTGTGAGTGTGTTTTATAAATTCTTAACTAGTTCTAAGAATAAAAAACAATTGCAAAATATGATATTTTTAACATATTTTGATCTAGAAATCACTAATTGTTTCATTTCTCAAAAACAGTTCCATGAGGTCAGTCTGCAGATGCCCAGTCAGCATCCCTAAAAGCATTTAGAATGGCGTGGTTTTATCTTACCCTGTCTTGGCAAAGTTAGTCCAGTAGGTCATGACCACGGCACTGAGCATCACATCGTTCTTGGAGAAGTTGCAGGGGAACAGCTCTGTTGGTCCAATCATGGGGAGGCCAAACACATATGGAATCTCATCTCCGTGTGCTGCATCCGCCCACGGTGGGACCTAATGAGCAACAGATGAATCAAATCAGATCAGATTGATTTAATTTATGCAGCAGATACAGGACACTGAGCGGCTTTATTAGTGCTGCAGACACACAATGGTTATTGTAACACACACAGGCGGATCAAAGAAGCAAAGAAACTTCAACATTTCTCTGAGAAAAGTATGGTAATGAGGAGAGTTTTTATAAATACTATTTTGCCTACCAGATGTGGCCCATTATTCAGTATATATCAGAGCCAGGGAAGATGAAAAATAAACGGATGGAGACGAGAAGCTTTGAAATGAATTTTA
The DNA here is from genome assembly GCA_036419115.1 of Scarus forsteni. Classification (NCBI taxonomy): domain Eukaryota; kingdom Metazoa; phylum Chordata; class Actinopteri; order Labriformes; family Labridae; genus Scarus; species Scarus forsteni. The sequence continues at coordinate 3,588,394 of JAZDUH010000104.1, read as the reverse complement.
AACAACAGTTTTAAATTGCATTTAGCTGTAGCCAGAGCTAACGAAATATGCAGCTGAATAAAATGTAAGAGCTTATTCACTTTTCCTCTGGAAACTGGCAACAAGACATGTTTAAAAAAGTATTTAAAAAGGCAGGAGTTAAGACAGCCACAACCAGAAGGAAGAACATCTTTGGCAGCAAACTTCACTGTTGCACGAGTTGAGTGTAATAAAACAAGACATAATTTGTTCGGTAAACCTGTCATCCTTCAGGACACAAAGTAATGAAATTTAGTTTTCTAAAATATTTAAAGGTAGAATTTCAAAACACAAGCAAAGAAAGACGTCTCTTGAACCTTTTGCAAAACAGAGTAGTACGCTTAAAACAAACTCAGATTTTTATTTAAAGCTTGAAGGTAGTTTCAAGTCAATGAAAGGCCAATAAATAGACATATTTTCAACCCGAAGCTGCTGAGTAAAAGAAAGAACTCAGTTAATCAGCCAGGCAGGGAAACAGTGAGGAAGATGTTTCTGATTATTTGACTGAGTTTCCACTCAAGTCATCACAGATTGATGACGTGCAGGGTGGTGCACCTCTTTCTGCTCCTTATCTCTACTCGACCTTCTGTCTTCACTACATGACTGCATTTTTTTATTTGCAAAAAAAATTGACATTTTTTTAACCCCATATGAAGGTGCTTTTGTTAACAACAGCACAGCAGCGAGTGCAATAACTCCTTATTACAAGTGTTTTGAGTAGAAGCAATGCATTGATAGTTTACGAGATAAGACTCAATAAAGGTGTTTATTTAAGGACAACAAACAAACAGAAACAGAAAACAAACAGAAAACAACACAGTGTAACTGTATAGTGAGTTTGCAGCTTGACTTGACAAACAGTCTGCATACACTGCCTGTATAAAGAGTCTTGTGCAGGAGAAGGCCTGGCACAATGATCAGACTCTCCCATCATCAACACAAGATCTTGGTGAGAAGTTAATGCAACAGTGGATGGAAATAAATCTTGTGACATTGCAGAAGCTTATCCAAACAATGCTTCAGCAGTCCAACAAAATATCACACTGTCTGACCTTTTCTTTTCTGGTAGCAACTATTTTTTGGGGGGCCAGGCAGAGCATGTAGTTGATTGGATGTAGCTCTTTTTCACTCCCTTTAAAAAACGCTCCAGAAGGAAGGCTAGGAAAATAAGCTCTGTGTAGCTGAGTAAATGTTGCTTTTGAAATGTTTACATTGCTATTTTTCATGAATATTCTCAAAACTAATTTTGATCTGTCAAGGACAGTGTTAAGGCTATTTTTGAGTTTAATCAATCTATATCATGAAAATGATTTTGTAAATAGGTTTTTGAAGTTCCACATCACCTGTGGTAGCAGGGGGAAACTTATTAATGGTACACTCAGGAATACATACACAAGAGAGCTGCGTGTTCCTGCCAGATATGGGACAGCTTCTGTTGTGGTAGGACGCGTCTTTATGCTGTCTCTCTTTGTTGTAAGCTAGTAGGGCTAAAAGATGTTGAATCCGGTTTAAATTACTCAAGAATGAACTGTGAACTTATTTTGAGGCTATATGTGACTTTTATTATGAGTTTTTGCTGGCAAATTCAGTGTTAAATTGGGTTCAAATGATCTGAGGTTTTGCCTCATGTAAGTTTTGTTTCACTCGCTGCAGGAGAGATAGAGATTGTGTTGCTGCCATTGCGTGTGTGTGTGATATGTGCCCCTCTGCTACATCACAGGTGTGTTGGCATGATTATTAATCCAACGTTCTCTGTTATACTGAAAAAAATGTTTGGGTTTGTCTGATATTATATATATATATATATATATATACATATATAGATAGATAGATAGATAGATATAGATATAGATATATACATATGTGTATATATCAATATATGTATATATATATATATACATATCTATATCTATATCTATATATATATATATATATATATATATATATATACATATATATATATACATTTTTTTTTTCTTAAAATGTCTGTTACATTGCGTTTCATTCAATATGTAGTTTTTTGGTATTGTTATAAATGTGAGTAGTCTAAAGAAGGAGATACGGGACAGTTTGTTGTGGAGAGATAGAGATTGTGTGTGTGACATGCGCGCCTCTGTTACATCACAGAATTAAACGCAGTTGATCCTGATCCCGCCTGAGTGTGTGTGCTTGTCCATCTCAAGTCTGCTACATCTGCACAGATTGGCTGTCTAAACAGTGTCTAATGGGAGGAAGAAGGAGGGGTTACAATTACAGAACAGGCTTTCAGGCGTCTGCCTGTGAAGGGCCGAAAAATTCACATGAGGGCGGAGGCTGTATGGCTATGAGATCAAAAACCCAAGGAAGTAGAGAACAGAGCTTTTGAAAGGGTGTTTACTTAAAAAAGGCAGAGCACATTTCTCAGAGAGGGACTGAAGGTGCGTTCACACCGCAAGCGACCCAGCGACAAAAGTCGCGTCGCCCACTGAGGTAGCGTCACGCGTCCATAAATAGCCTACCTGTTTGGTCGCCTGGCGTCGGCCGGTGGTCGGTGACGTCACGTCCGCTCGAGTTTTACCGCGATCATATCATATATCACATAATAGGATGTATAAGCGGACATTATTCCAGCTGTATCCTTTCACTCACTTATCAGACACAAAACTCTGCAGCTGATGATGCAGCAGCATCATCTGTGAGTTTACCGCGGTCCATCTGCAAATGTTCTCACTGAGATTAGTTCCGCCTTTAAGGAAGTCATCCGCCCTGTAGTCCGGATGAATAACTGCACCGTCACACGTACACACACCGCTGATTGGCTGATGCTGCACAGCCACGCACGACATCACCTGAATAGATCAACTTTTTTTTAACTTGGACATCGCGCGACGAGTGAAGCGGTCGTCTTGTCGCCGGCTGTCGCGTCGTGGGAGGGTTAGCCCCGCCCCATCGCGGCTGTACATTGACTTTGCATGGAGAGTGATCACCGAGGTAGTACAGGAAGCGTCCGGTGTGAACGCACCTTTAGGCCTGGACCACACGGATATGGATATTTTTTTGACGGGATATCTTTGAACTTGTTTAAAAAAAAATCTCTGTCCATACGAAGAGGCAAAACTGAAAACAATCGCCTCTGAAGCCTGCAATGCCATGCCTGGCTGATAAGTGGCAGGTTAGCAAAATGTGGAAACCATAGAAGAACATTATGAGCATGCGCAGTCAAAAACAGGAAGAAGAAGCAGTCAACGGAGGAAGAAGATGATACTAATACTGTATACTAGGGGTGAAACGAAATTTCGTGCCACAAAATTTCGCGAAATAAAAAATGACGAAATAAAAATCAAAGACGCTCGAAATAAAAGGACGAAATAAACCCCCCTCGCCTCCCGTAGCAAAACACTCGCTGCAATTTGGAGGAGGACTTAGCGACGCTCCTTCGTCAAATAAATCGGTTGTGTGGACCTATTTTGGATTCTCGGGTAAAAGACGAGAGAACGGTGAGAAGATTGTGGACAAAACAACAACCGTGTGCAAAATATACCGCTACAGTTCGCCGTACACTGCGGCGAGTACAACTAGAACTGAACTGCAGACAGGCAGCGGCTGTATTGTGACGTCCGTCGGACGTTAAATAAGGTGACTCCGACTCGCGAATACCTGCTTTTAATTAACAGTCACGGTGGGCAGTGCCCACGCCAACTACAATTTTAATTCACGAACAAAACAATGAGTAGTAATCTCTTAACCTCCTGCTAAGGGCTCTCTCCCTCCTTGCTAACACACACTAACTCTCTCCTCTGAACTCTGACCCGCTCGCCCCGCCTACCTGGCCCCTTCACTGACCGTCAATTTATAGGAAACATTAAAATCCACATTGAATACATAAACAGTAGAACTGCTTCTGTACGTTTGTGTAAGTCTGCATAAAAAACAATATTTGATTTTTGCATCTACTGTTGAGTTGACAGAATTTGATCATACTTGAAGATCAGAAGTATATGCACTGTTATAGGCTAAATATTATAGTTCACAGTTCAGACATTTATAGGTCTAAACTGCAGCTCTGAGGACTGATGTTTGTTTTCCTTTTCATTCAAGAATGTACTTATCCTGATTGTTACAACAACAAAGCACTTTTTACTGAGATTTGATGTTTGTATTTGGACTGTAGTCTAAATAAGGGGAAAAACTTAAATTTTGTTTTTTTTTCAAAGAACATTTATTTTGGACTGATGCAGCAATATTTTTTGTATGTCTGCATTAGGAAGAAATTAAAGAAAATGAGATTTTTACACAACTTCCTACCGTTGGAGATTTTCCTTAATCTTTATTTCGTATCGTGAGTATTTCGTATCGTGAGCCCTGTTTCGTATTTCGTATCGTTTCGTGAGTTAACCATTTCATTACACCCCTACTGTATACAGCAGACGCTGACGTTGCACAGCAGTGGAGCGCTGTAACAACATTACATTCATTTGTAGAGCTGTAATGAGGGCAAAAAGTGCAAAGAACACAGAAGCTGTGTTCGAAATCGTCCACTCATTCACTGACTCACTATCCCCTATAAAGTGTAAATGAAATAGTGGACTACATAGGGAATGACCAAAACACATTTCGGACACTGCACTGAAATTTTCTAAACGCTGTAGAGTCAGCTGATGAGCCGGATATTCCTGTGACAGAAGTGGACGCGCCAAAATTGACGTAAACAAACCGGGCACTCGGGAGGATAAATAGCAAATTTCGAAGCTGTTTACAGCCGCTAAAGATGTTAAAGAGCTACGCTACGAACGTGTTAAAGATACTTTTACGTTCTTTTACATTTATGAATGAAAGCAGCGCCCAACAGCCTTCCTTCTCTTCTTCAATGGAAAAACAAGAGAGTATATGGGAGTACAATATAGGGTACATCGTATGTACACTCACTTTTGCTGTGCATTGTGGGTATTTTTTAGTGCACTATATAGTGAATGAAATTAACTGCTGAGAATTTGAACAACACTACAAAATGGAGAACACACTATGTAGTGCACTATATCCGTGACAGTGAGCGATTTCGAAAATTTTCGGCCATCGTTCTTGTTGGTAACCGTTGCTACAGTGACTTATGCTAGGCGCTTGACATCATCGCGTCAACACCAGCTTCGTGTAACACCACTACACGGATCCACTCAACCGGATATTTTTTATTTCTTCACTTTTTTATCCGTTTTAAAAAAATTTGTGGGTGAAGTCGTCGTGTTCGTGTAGTTGAGAGGCCCAATTGGACAGAAAAATGTGCGTTTAGGTATCTATCCATATTTGTGTGGTCCATGCCTTAAATAAAAGATGTCATGTTCTTCTAACACCCTAGCCCCTCTTAACAACAGTTAAAAGTCAAATATCATTGATTCTACAGGATGTAGGACCAAACTTCATTATTACTGACTTGCTGTTTTCAGCTGTACCGTGTGGACGGCCTGTAAATGTGACAACCAGGCAGTTACTTAAGATCAACATCTTGTCATATAAATAAGACAAGGGTAGAGTTATACCATCATAATTACAAACCCACCTGCTCCGTCTGACAGTGGTGATAGAAGGCATAGAAGTATGTCGGAGACCCAAAGCTCGAGTGCAGGTCAGCTGTAGCAACTGCCGGCGCCACCCACTGGTGATCCGTGAACAGTGCCAGCAGTGTCTTCCTGCGTGTCTCCGGGTTGTGCCTGTCAGCCCAGTCTGTGTACATGAACTTGATGGTCTCTCGTAGGATGTCTTTGCCCTCTGGGTAGCCGTAGAGGTCATCCACAAAGCTGGACACGGCGTAGTCAAAGTCGTTCGCCTGGACACCGTTTTCGTTGTCCACGATGAGCTCCACAAACTTAAGACCCTCCCCCTGGTTTACTCCGAGCATGATGTCATAGTTGAGGAACTCCCCTGAAACAGGTTGAGGAAATCGTTACGAAATAAATCCACAGAGTAAACACTGAAATGAAAGGTCTGAGGAGAGCTGATTGATACCTTGCTCCATGAGAATCTGAGGATCATCTGGTATGACGTCTCCATCAATAACAGGCCCAAAGGCGATGTGGTAGCGGGCTGGCTGTATGTCCTGATCCACCAGCTCCTTGTAGTGTTTCCTCTGAAGGCACGCCACAAGCTCCACAGTGTCCTCCAGGTTGCAGCCGACCTTTCGGGCCAGCATCCGGGCGTACTTGGCTGGTTGGAAACTGACAGCCCAGCTGGACAGGGCTGTACCACTCTGAGCGATTGCCCTCTGGAAAAGACCTGGAGATCAAAACAGCAGAGAGGCAAGGAGAAAAGAGAGGGACACGTGACTGCGTGAGCTGTCTGTTTGATATCATAGACACAAACAAACATGTTTGACAACAGCAAATCTGAAGACATGCAATGAGGTGTACCATACCAATGCTTAAAGAAGACCTGGTAAACTGATTTTCACTTTTAATTATAGTCAATCAAGAACACCAGTAGAAAAACTTGCAGGAATACCTGGTTCTGGTGTCTGTAAAAAACACAGCTCAGCTTACGCCTCTGTTTGAAACTGTTCAGATTATTCATTATTACTGGACAACTTTAGGCTGCAGGATACAGATGTTGAGGGGTGCTTCCAGTTGCTGTGGCCAGAGCTAGCCCAAAGTCACTTACTGCACATCAGTCAAGACCCTACTTTAAGTAATAACACTTAAAACTGCTCATTATAATCATAAGTCAGAGTAAAAATAAATATTTCCTGTGTTTTTCAAATATAACGCAGACTTTAAGTCGGGATAGGAATAGACAAGATTGTACTTTTCTTGCTACCCAAACTGCTATTAATTCTACATATCAATTACTATTTCTTGAATCTATTCCTGCTGACTTTCATTTTAGAATAGAATAGAACTTTATTTGTCATTTCTGTCCACTGCTTCTGATAAAAACAGGACGTCTTGATTTGCAAGGCATGCTGAACAAAGTGGAAAGAATTGGTGAGTAAAAATAGAGAAACAAAATATTATATTTTATATCATGTATGATTTTAAAATGACTTTACTGTCCTTTAGATAAATTTACTGTTTTCTTATTGTGTGATTTGTTAGCCATACATGTCTCTCGAGTGGATTGATTTTTATTTTGGATTGCTGAGTCCCCCATCTGTACAACAAATTTATCGTTTGGTGTTAATAAAGAAACTTCGACCTTGACACTATTGTGTTGTTATTCATTCTCAACAGGAATTGATTAATTCACATCCCAACTGTAAGAATTTAAGTAAACACAACACTGACTGTAAAATGATGGGACTGTGCTCATGAGGAAAAATCACTTGGTTCACAGTCACTCCAAATGTGTTTTGTGTCAAAGATATAAGGCAACATTTTTTTTTTTTCATTTTCATTTCTTGCCTTAATCCTGAGCCCATGACAAACAGCAGGGGATGTGCTTTTAAAAAGATTAACAAAACTAAGCCTGTCCACGGTGGTTTATATTTCTTTTTGAAGTTACATAAAGTGCCAATCTTAGTCTAATAATACACAATGTAACATAAAGCGGTAAAAATGAGACAAAACAAGCACACAGGACCATTTAGAGTTGCTGAAGCGTTTATCTGGCGACTGTAGCCATTGGCAGGCTAACACTACCCATTGACTCCTAGTGTTTGAGCTAAGCTAATGGCTCTGCCTGTCTCTTCCTAGTTACTGCATGCACTGAATGGTGTTTATCTGCTTGTCATTGACTCAGGAGTGAGGAAAGACAGGAATACAAAAATGTGTTGGCGTATCCCTGTAGAGGTTGGGTGTTCATGCACAACTGCTGGAAAGGCATGAATACCCGATAGTGGAAAAAAAGACTTCTACTCTGCAATATTATTTTACCAATAAAGAAAGTCAGATCAATGAGATAAAGTGTGGATGGACTTTGTACTGTGGAAGTAATCTCCTGGCCGAGCCACAAAAGATTGTTCTGACTTTTAATGAATGAATGAATGTTTATTTCAAACTTAAATGGGAAACATACATATGTATATCTCTATACAAATCCAACAAAAATAAAATATAAAAACTAAGCAAAGGCAAATAGCTATTTCAGCATTTTTTCGACTATCATTAATCTTTGCAAGAAATTATAACAGATTATAACAGTTGAAAAGGGTGAAGGAAGAAGTAACAAACTTATCTAGTCCCAGCCCTTTTTCATTTTAAAAATGTCTTACTTAAAGGTGCTATGAGGAGAATTTATCGCTGGCGTAATGCTGCGTTCCAGTAACCTCGGAAATGGGAGTGACATCATCTCCGACTTATCGGCGTTCCAGTTGAAGTCAGAAAAAAACATGCCGATCTACCAGGCTATTGTTAGCTGTTGTTAGCACACCCTGTGTTGTTGTATGAAGAATGTGATTATCACTATGACAGCATTTTTGTAAATATAAGTCTAACAATACTATGTATACAGCTGATCTAGAGCGACACACCCCAGTCAGAAGTGCAAATAAATGGATTATTACAGGAGCTAAATAACTGTTCACACTGGGGGCATCCATCTTCCATTGTCAACTCAGGGGTGGCGAGGTTTCACCAAGTTCCCAGTAGGAAATTCAGACTTAGGGGGACGTTCCAGTTTTAGTTTCCCACTCGGAGCTCAAAATTCCTACTTCTGACTACAACCTGAACGCACCGGAGACGTGAAGCCAAATGTGTTTGTTGTGGTAAATGCAGCATGGATCTTTGTCGGAACTCTGCATTGCCTTACAAGTTCTTTTTCAACAACTTACAGGATGCAAAGTGACAAGGTAATGTATCTCTTTCTAGTTACATAGCGGTAGTTTTTGATGTGTGACGACAAGCAATGCGGGGAAAAGTTATTATCGTAGTAGTAGACGGTTATATATGGCTGCTTACAGCCCGGCGCTCTCAGACGTGCAATATAAATAATAAAATAATCTAAATTTGCTCTAGTTTTAATTGTCTGGTTCCCCGAAGTTGAGTATTCAGGCCAGTCCAGCCCTGTCCGACCCGACCAGGAGGCTAAAGAATAGCATTTATAGATAACCTATTTAGATGCTATAAAACTCATTGATAAGTGTGTATTTCGATCAGGCATATATCTGAAAGTGGGAGTTTTTTGTAATTATTTAAAAACTCCTCACAGTCCCTTTAAATTCACCCTGAAGCCTCTTCAGGTCATAGCCATCAATATATTTAGCAACAAAAGCAACAACAAGCTCAGACAAATAAAAACAAAAACAACAAATTTGAAAACAAAGACAATAATGACACATCACTGGATACACACACCCCTAATGTTACAGATTTTCTCTTTAACTGTTCCATTAAGTAACTCCTTTAACTGAGACACAGTCAAGTTTCATATTTGCTCTCACTCTTTTTGCCCTTTTTTTATTTTTTTCTGATACACTAGCTCTTACAGGATTTTTTAGGCACTTTCTTTGCCGTGTGTTTCTTCTTTCAGGTTGGACTTTGTTTTTATTGAACAAATGAGAGATGGAAATGTCTGCAGTTTGGCGAGTTTCTCAGGACTGAACAACTAAAACAGACCATCAGGATGGACTAAAATGAAAAAAAAAACTTTTGTTAACTAAGGACTTGACGTCAATTGACAAATAAAATCTTTATATTTGTTTCATCATTTGGGGAATTTTTAACTTCTAAGCAAGACACAAGATAAACAAGGATTAAATTCTTTAAAAGTGATTCTTATTTTGGTCAGTTTCTGTTTCATAAATGTGGAAATTACGATTTCAAACAGAATTTTGATCTTTGGGATTTATCTTTTTCTTTTATTAGATATATGAAAATGAATCCTCTTGAGTAATTCATGCCTACTTGAGAAAAGTTTGAGTGTTACAAGAGTAGGGAATAGAGTATTCATAAATTTACAGCATTTCAGGATAAACAAATTGTCTTTCTAACAAGACCGTTATTATGCAATGAGTTTAGTCAGCGTATCCCTTAAAAATTACACTAAAGAGGAGTCAGCAGGTCGAATACATTAAACAAAGTAAAGTGTAAAAGCTGAGGTACCTCTGTATAACAGGAGGTGTCAGAAAAATGTCTCTATTTAAAAATAATTATCTTCGTATATATTAATGCAATGTCTGCTTTTTAAAGGTAATGCTGGAATATTCTATATTCTATTAACTCATCAAAGAGCTGCACTGTTGCATAGGGTGGCATATCCATTTATTACCAGGCACACAGCCATTGATATTTTAAAGTCCATCCCACCGACAAAACCCTCAGGGCGAGGCTCCAGAGACAGTGATATATGGCCAAAGCTTTTGGTGAACTCAGGATAAAGTACTTTTTAGTCACTGTTACATTGAACAAGTCAAAATCCAAACAGACAAAGTAGAAAATTCAAACTGTAACACGTCAAAAAAAAAGTCTTGATTTAAGAAAAATAGAAGTTGTGTTGAGCATTTTTTTTATAGATGTACTGACAGAATTTTGCTGGAAAATAATCACTGGTTTAATGTTTAGAATGATGTGAAAGTTTAAAAATAGTCCCTGAAGTAGGAGGTTAAGCCTGCAAACACTGCACAGTGTCATGCACAGACTGATAATTATTCCAATTTATAAATGCCATATTTAAGACAATTATCCTGCAGGTGAAAGTGGACCCTCGAGAGGTTTCCAGATTAAAGATTAAAACAACAAAAACTTAAACAAATATCAGGCAAAATATACTTTTTTGGGGGTGGGACAGATGCTAATACTTCTGAATATGGTGCCAGTTTCTCTGCATAATTAAACAAATTATAGGAGCCACAAAAACAGTGCGAGATCATCACATGCTACAGTTTGTTTACACTGCAATAATCTAGCATACTGTATTTCCAATCAAATCGTAAACACTTGACTGTTTTTCAATCATCCCATAATAATTAACACATGAATTTGGTTTTCTAATAACAATACAAATTGTCAAAATCTAAAGAAAACAACAAAAATGTACTGAATAATCACAGCAAAAAAAGGAAAAAATAAGATGGAAAATGGCCACTTTTAACACAACTGTCTGTGAAACTGTCTCAAAAACCCACTTTTGACAACCTGAAATATATTTTCACATTGTTTCATTCAGCAATGATGCTGTTTTATAAAAACTCACCTCTGTGGTTTTGGATGGATAGATGGATAGATGAATAGATGGATAGATGAATTGATAGATGGGCAGACGAAATGATGGATGGATAGATGGATGGATGGATGGATGGGCAGATTGGTAGATGGATGGATGGATGTCAGAGATGCTAACATGCTAACTAACCTCTGGGGCTTTGGATGGATAGATGGATAGATGAATAGATGGATAGATGAATTGATAGATGGGCAGATGAAATGATGGATGGATAGATGGATGGATGGATGGGCAGATTGGTAGATGGATGGATGGATGTCAGAGATGCTAACATGCTAACTAACCTCTGGGGCTTTGGATGGATAGATGGATAGATGAATAGATGGATAGATGAATTGATAGATGGGCAGATGAAATAATGGATGGATAGATGGATGGATGGATGTCAGAGATGCTAACATGCTAACTAACCTCTGGGGCTTTGGATGGATAGATGGATAGATGAATAGATGGATAGATGAATTGATAGATGGGCAGATGAAATGATGGATGGATAGATGGATGGATGGATGGGCAGATTGGTAGATGGATGGATGGATGTCAGAGATGCTAACATGCTAACTAACCTCTGGGGCTTTGGATGGATAGATGAATAGATGGATAGATGGATGGACAGACTGATATATGGATGGATGGACAGAATGATGTTTTTTATAGTTTTATATTTGTAGGTGTTGCTCTCCCTTTTTTGTCTTCTGCACTGATCACATGCAGAGCATACTGTAAAGGCTGAGTGTTCTTCATCTTGAAATCCCTGAGGAAGATTTTTTTTCTTACCTTTTGTTGAGTTGCTCCATCGGTTGCCCTCGGAGTAGTGAGACAGCGTGAGCAGGTTGACACAGGAAGCTCCAGCGCCTGAGCCGAACACTGTGATACGTAACGGGTCGCCACCGAAGGCTGCGATGTTCTCACTGGTCCAACGCAGAGCCTGGATCAGGTCCAACAACCCATAGTTTCCTTTAGCTGCCTGGTCACCTGTGCTGAGGAACCCTGCAGGAGAAGATAGAGAAAAGAGGAGACGTCATGTCAGGATTTCCCTTTACAGACCTAAGATGGTTTAGAAGCCAGTTCATACCAACACCTGACATAATTCAGAATAAAGATGAGGAGAAGCAGCTGGATGCAATCAAGTGGAATTTTACTTGCAGCAAGGAGTACAACAATACAGAGTGTCAAACAGTCTGAGATGTTGAACTGAAGCAAATACAATGTCTTCTCTCTTTTATTAGTGTGTGTGTGTATGTAACATGTGGGGGGGGTCGTGAGGTGGAGTGGCCTTTTAAACAGACTCCTCATCTCTGTACAGGTTGAAGCCAGTCTCAAAGGTGCCCCGAGTTTCGGACAGTTGATAAGAAAGGAACAAGGAGTGAACTGCACAAGGTCATGTGGTGTGTGTGTCAGAAGAATGCATTTGCTAAGCAATGATTATATAACCAAATTAGGACTACATACAATATGTACAAAGGTCCAATCGTTATTCACACGTCAGCTATACTAAGTCACAAGATTTGATTCAAGAGAAGCTAAAAAAAGAAAGATTGTGCAAATAAGTGATGGAGAGTGATGATAAACAGGACGACAGAGAAGAAGTTATACAAGAGTATGTAACTACATGGCATCAAAAAATATAGGGTCATTCTCAGATCTGTCACTTGCACATGACTGCCCTCCATGCCCACCAAAGCTTCTCCTCAACTTGTGCTCTATGCTCATAAAAGTAAGAGCTCAAAGGGATATCAGAGTCCCTTTCCTTAGCCGTTATTAACAGCAGAGATGTTTGCCCCAGTAGGATCATCACCTTTGTTTAAGCCAGAGCAAGTAGCTCCACCAAGCCAAGATCAGCAACCGCTATCCTCAACTCAGCAGCCGACTGGCAACTGGGAGCTGATATCGGCAAGCAGCTACTGTACTCCTTCGTCCTGGTGTGATGATGTTTTCAGACTCCACCAACCAAATGATCATGGCAGAGCTAACAGGCGGTAAAAGACAGGGTTGGAACATTTGTGAGCCTTTGAGGTGGGGTGCTGGGACTATGTGGGCCGGTCACTCTGCAGGTTTTACACCAAGATGGAGGTGGTAGTGCATGCCAAGAGATTGGCCATCAAGCTTAGGACAGAGGCTGCTGCCTTACCACATTGTCAACCAGGATTGATCAACCTGAGTCAAATGCCAGAGGGATTCTGATGTTTAATAAGACCAAAACACCATCTGACCTCAAGAGAAATCACCGTTCACTGGATTTTTTTGGCTAATTTGAGTTATTTTTTTTCTTCATGAACTGCATTGTGAAGCTCTACAGGAAAAATATACTTATTTTGTTCCTAAATCTCTTCATTAAATCAAAATAATCCAAAATATGTTTCAGACCACTGGTGCATTTCAGCCAGTGGATAATAAGGCCTGTTTCCTCATGTAAAACCAACTGGCTTGGCTCTAATAATTTTCCTGCAATAAAGCAAGACTTATTACCCAGTAGAGCCACTCACAGCGCAGCTATGCTAAATATAACACAGACAGACTCCTCCTGGAGAGAGACGTGTCTGAATCTACGATCCAGCACAACTACAGTCAGACAGATTGGAGAGAGGGTCATGAGGTATGAAAACAGCTCATTTTTAAAGAGTCTGTACAGAGAAACAAGCCAAAATATTAAACAGCTGTCTTATTGTACTGTAGGAAATTAATCATCTTTGAAAGTCTAATTAGAACTGAACAAATCTGTTTAATTATTTTTGGATATAAAAGAAGAGATAAACAATCAAACTCTTCCTTTTAAACTGTTGATAATCAAATGAGGATTCTACAATATGTTTACTCTAATCCCTGATAAATCTGCATTAAGACAGAATAATCAAAAACTAACCCGAGCACATCAAACCACAAACTCCATTATCCTGCCAGCCCTCGGCTTCTTCTTACTCTTTGCTGCAGTTTATTGCCGTTACAGTCAGAATATGCGGGGCCTCCCCATCCTAAAGTCCAGCTCACAAGTTTCCAAGTGGAGAATTTCAGATGATAACCCCTCATCACAACCTGCACGCTCTCATTAAAGAGGAATGATAATATTACTCAGGTTGTAGCCTCCCTCCACTGGCTTCCTCTCTTTAAAGGACCAATTCTCAGATTGTTTTTAAAGTTTCAAATGGATTTTCTATCTTGTTGACCTCATGCAAACTCCCCACAGCCCAGCTTGTCCCCTTAGGTTAGCTAACATCCTCCCCTTGAATGTCCATAAATCTGAAGCAGACATCTTTAGTCTAGAGTTTATAGGCAGCAATAACAACTCATTAAAACTGACCTGATCTACTGTTGTATATTTATTTTTTCCAGCTACTTTCTAATGGTCATACTTTAACATTTGATTGCTTTTTCTTAGTACAATATTCTGTCCATTTATCCATTGCCTACTGCTCATTCCTTTAGGGTCCTAAGACTTTCTCAGTTGACATTAGGCATTGGCAGGGTACACCCTGAACCCGTTTGCCAGCCAATCACAGGGCCACAAAGAGAGATAAACAAACATTCCGCTCACACTCGCACCTAATGGCATGTCACAAGTCAACTTATTGAGCATGATTTTGGTCTGTATTAAATAGGGGTGTAACGGTACATGTATCCGTGCCGAACCGTTCAAAAAGGACGTTAGTTTCGGTACAGTGTTGTACTCGAATGAGTACAGTAAGTTTATGTTAGCCGCTGCACATGGCTCTTTAATATTCACGGGGTACTCGTCTACGATTGGCGTGGTTAGGGAAGGCTTTTTAATTTTCATGAGGAAAGTGGTCTGTGATTCGTGCTCTTGTGATCATGTACATATCATGTGGACGTGACGTCTCACGGTGAACCAATCAGAAGACGAATATCAAAGGGCTTCCGTAACCTTAAAAGCTTGTGTCTTAATTGTGCATCATGGCTACTGCTAGCCACCAACTGGAGCTTGAAGAGCCTCCCCTGTCCCTGAATCTCCTGTTTGGGAACACTTTGGCTTCCTGGTGAAATATTGCAACGGAGAAAGACAGCTGGATAAAATGACTGCAGTGTGCCGATAATGTTCAACTGAGGTTGGGTATTTTCCGACAGCACGTCAAACATGCTAACTCACCTGAAACGGCACCACTCAAGAGTAAAGATTTCCACGGTAAGGAAAAAAAACACTGTATTGCAAATTCAGCTGCTGTCTGCATTCAAGCAGCCTCTCCCAAACAGTACAGATCGGGCCAAAGCGACAACAGCATCCATCATCGTTTTTATAGCATCTGAGCTAAGACCATATTCAGCTGTGGAAAATGTTGGTTTTGAACAAATGCTAAAGGTGATTGAGCCCCGGTATAAAGTACCCAGTCATCATTTAAGCCAGGAGTTTAAAAAGAAACTCATTATTCTTAATTTCATACATTTGTTGTTTATTTATTTTATTTAACTTATTAGTATTACCAAGCAGGACATTGAATTTATTTTGTTTTTAAGTTTGTATAATGACAAATTTTTGGTTTAATAAATGTGCTAAACAAGCAAATGGATTAGCGTTGTTCCCATACTGTACTGAAAATGTACCGAACCGTGACCCCGAAACCGAAGTACGTACCGAACCATCATTTTTGTGTGCCGTTACACCCCTAGTATTAAATCAAATGGCTTATTTCAAAGAACAAAGGTAGTCACTATAAATAAATACATGTATGTACCAAAAACAAACAAAAAAACAGAAGGTAAACTGTTGATGGTGACTTGCATGTGCAGTAAGTTAACATGCTCGAAAAGGAGTGGGAATAACTGTAAACTTAGTTAATCTTGCCCTTTTTATAACAGTGAAATACAGTCAAGAACACAGATCCATAATTGAGTGTAATTGTTAATGCATACATCTGAATACATTTTAAAGTAGCACAAATTCTAACCTGTAAATATACTATGAAATTTGAGGTCATAATGTTAATTTTCCAACAATTTGACCCCCCTTTAAGATAAAATAGTGTTGGTTAACTAGGTTGACCATCCCACATAAGACATCAGCAACGATGACATAACATTTCTATTTAAATCTAAATCCAGGAAATTACCCAACACCCCCATGCTTCTCCCATTCAGATAAGCCTCCCTGGTGTTCTCCTCCTTGTCAATACAGCTGCATTAAGATCCACTGCTTGTATGAACATTTGAGTCCATGCCCCTGAGTACACCCACAGGAGAGATCCAGCCTTTTACAGCAATCTGTGTCCAACAGGAACCCCCACCCCTCCTCAGCACTGCCACCGTCATTATTTCAGTCTCCACCTTATTTCCATACTAAAAGCTCCATTACCTGCTGCAGGTGTCCAGGGATTCCCCCCACACATCAAACCCACTCATGAACCCTTCCTCCTCACCTCTGCTCGAGCCTCACATTTCCCTCTCTGCACTGCTCTCGTCTTCTTCTCACCAGCGTCGCACTCAGTGACTAAATGGAGTGCTCATTACACAGTGTCAGTCAACACGAGAGGCCATTTCCACAGGGACACACTCTGGCCACATGAGCACACACACCGAGGACATCCTTTGTGGGGATGCTGCAGAAGTCCACTCAAATAAATTATGTCACAAGTGCTTCATATATAAATAATGGAAGTACACATCTTTGGGTTGGAAAAAAATGTTATGATCAAAATTGTCCAGTAAAAAAATGCAGCGAGAGGCAGATTTAGTGAATCTGGACGACACTTATTCTGTGAAAACAACTCTTACGTAACCCTCAGATCTCTTCTTTATGCTCGTTTATGGTTTGAGAAAACACACAACAGCTCCACTTTGCAGTTCTTTTGTTCTCTGTTTAGCCACTGTCACAAAAATTCAACATTTTCTGCAGATATTTTAAATAAAACAACAACGAGAATGGAGAAAATGTGGCTTTTAAGCAGCTGAAGAGCGTGGTAAATGAGATTCTGCAAAAGAGTGTAAAGTGCAATCAGCCTTGACAAAACAGTCGGCAAGAATGAATAAATAAAACAAAACAAAATACTTAAAGTTGCAGGAATTAGGAGGTTCAATGAGTTGCAGGAGATCAAGATGTTCTGCTTGTTTTATCCAGAAACTGTAAGACAAAATTGTGCCACACGAAGTTCTCACTGTGTACCTAACTTCCTCTCACAGAGCAAAAACATACATAACAGGTTGACTTGTTGTGAGTGTAAGAATAAATGGTTGTCTGTCTCTCTATGTGGCCCTGTGATTTGCTCTTAAGCACCGTTGTTCCTGCTGCTGTCAGGGTTCACATGTGGTTTAAGCTAGAGATGGGGCTGTAACATCATCATTTCTGAAAGTAACTTTCAAAAAAGAAATCCGTATCCATGTGGATGAAACGTTACGATCAAACATTCATGCAGATATGCTTGAATTTGTTCATTTTATTTCACTTCTCCATCGGGAAACAGCCAATAGAAAGTGTTTGAAGAGGGCAGACCCTGTCAAAAGCATATTCAGCAGCTGATTGGACTAATGTTCCGTCAATCAGCATTACAAACCAATCAGATAATATAGTAGGCAGAGCTACTGCAGTTCAGAACATGACGCATTAAAAAAAAGGATTCAACAAGAGACATTTGTCGTGTTAATATTTGTTTTTCATTTAATAAAGAAATGTAGTCAAGATCTGATAAAACTGCGATGAAAGTTTTTAGCATCTGTGCTAATGCCTGTAAATGTTTGGCCGTGCTGCTTTGGGCTGCTTAAGATTGTTGTAGATTAGAGCTTTGCAAGATGGATCTTGATTACAGATATTGAATAAGGTTCACCCAGCTGTTGTGCATGGTTAGACTGCCCCACAGTCTCTGCATGAGATGGGTTTGCTGATGTAGACATGCTGTGTATAGCAGTGGTGATTGCTCTAAGACTGCAAGGGAAGCTCAGCTTCCCCTAAAATGTCCCCAAAAAAGTGTTGATATGTCCTGCTGTGTGTACATTTCATTGACTAAATATGCTCTAGAATACCTTCATCTTTTGTTCAGAATCAGCTACTTATCACAGGTAACTGGAGCCACTTCCTTCTCATTCATCCCTGCAGCGTCTCAGCGCTTTAACACAGTCAGACGCTGAGCGTCTTCTGACTTCGATGGGGAAACGTAGAGTGGGTTGTTCCACTGTGGAAACTGGACGTTCACTGGATAAACGCTGGGCTTTGTCCCGCCCATCGGACGCTCAGCGTCTCTGGGGGTCTATGAGGCAGTGGGCTGGCCTGGACGCTCGGCTTCTGCATGATGATTGGATGATCTGTCTGAGGCCGAATCCCTTTTTGATTGACAGTGAAATGAGCCAATCAGCGATCTTGAAGTATAACCCTCCACCGGAGCATTTTCTAAGTTTTACAGTCAGCTGTTCTGGAGAGGAGCTTCTCCTGTTTAAAGTCAAGTCTTACACCCACAACACAATGGGCCAAGGCCGTTTAAGCAGTCTAGCTCTGCTGGCCATTGAGAGAACACTAGTAAAATCCCTGGAAAAGACACCTAGTTGGTACGACAGGGTCACAGATCATTTTCTTGAAAAGGAACGGAGGGTAGAATTTACATTTAAATAAATAAACAAATTTACGATGTAGGCCGGAAAAAAATGAGCTTCCCCTCCTTGACTGACCAGCAGCTGCCACTGGTGTATAGCGATGAATGCAAACCAAGTTAGAAGGGGGTTGTATTCTTTGGTTTTCAGCTCAAATTAGCACTGAAGGACTTTCAAAGTGAATTTTTGAACCTCCCAGTACCTGAGGCTGTTGTAGACGGTGCATGTTCATATGTAGAAAATTATCAAAATGATTATTTAAACCCTTCTTTTGATAAAAGATGTCAAAATGCACTTTTACCTCAAATATATAAGTACAGTCCCTCTCATTTTTTCTGTGTCCTTGCAAAGTTAATTCAGACGTCCTCTTAACAAACAAATGCTGTACATTTGCAATCTGCATGCTCTCGCTAACTCCCACGGACCTGCATGTCCCTCGGCTTGCTGTTTAATTGAGTTCATTCCTTTTCTATTTGCCTTCCGCTGCCTTATTTATTTATTTGTGTGTTTCTTGATCAAAGCCTAATCTGGTGGAAGCAACAGAGGCCATCTACAAGAAAGATTTTAATTGATTCAATTTAGCTGCAGTGCAGGGATGGGCTGGCAATCACAACGAGTGAGGCAGGAAGAATGATTAGTACGCAGGCGGTGGGTGGGAGCGTACACATTGACATGCAGGGCTTCTAATGCAGATACGCTGAGACACAATTATCTGCATCAAACCAACACCTGACATGTTTGATCTGTAATAACTGACGACCTCTGAGCGTTTATCTGCTCCGTGCATTCTTCACTTCTCCTCTGCACTTCCACTCTTAAAGGGGTATTTCAGTTTTGTTTTGTTTTTTATTTGGGTTGAAGTAGTAGTATGAAGTATTCAGTGAAGTTGTTTAAATGACTCCCAGCAGCACTGCACCTTTAGGGAGAGCTAGCTGAGACTACAAGTAAGGTCCACTGACAGTTATTTCATGTTATTGTGTGAGTTTTCTGGAAAAATAAGCCATTGAGCTACGTTGGGTCAGATGTAGCATTTTGAAAAACATTTCCGAGATACCTTTTGTCCATCAGAAAGTCTGTGTTTGGCAATATATTGCAATGTAGCAAATAAATATGTGAATAATTTCTTCTTCTACTTCTCCTCCGCCAGTTCATAAAGGTAACCTCATGCATCCACAGTAAAGGAATGTCATCATCACTTGAGTCAAAATCCTTCAGATTTGGTTCAGTATTAGTGTCCTCTGTCCACCTGAGCCCATAGAGCAAAACAGCAAGATTGGTTGAATCAAAGAAAACTTCTTGCTGCATTGTTACAGTGCCAAACAAAGAGACTTCCTGGAGGAGACATGACCTGTTTAAGCTCTTTTTAATAGTCTTTTTCAAGGTTCCAATTTAGAGCACATAAAATATAATTTTCCCTAATAAATAAACTTAGATTTACTTGAAAACATTTACATTTAAACCACAAATAAATTCATAGATTATTTATTTAGTCGGCCATTAAAGAGCATGCCATAAAGAGGTTTTAATGTTGATTTTGCAGAGACCCCAGGAGACCACAGCATTTAAAGGTGCTATGAGGAGAATCTATTTCCGGCGACATAAAGACTCTGCTACCCATGAGCATGCACGGCGACTGTGGTAAAGACGTGACCCAAGCCAAAGCGTGTGTTGTGATGCTAAAGAATGCAGCTCGGACCTTCCTCAGAACTCTGCATTGCTTTACAACTTCTTTTTTCAACAACTTACAGGATGCAAAGCCACGAGGTAATGTATCTCTTTCTCGTTACGTAGCGGTAGTTTTTGGCAACTTTTGGAAAACTTAGTATCGTAGTTTTGTAGCCAGCTATATATGGCTACTTACAGCCTGGTGCTCTAAGACGTGTCTGAATAATATAAATTTGCTCTAGTTTTAATTGTCTTGTTCCTGAAGTTGAGTATCCAGGCCAGTCCAGCCCTGTCCGACCTGACCGTGAAGCTAAGGAATAGCATTTATAGATAACCTATTTTGATGCTATTAAACTCATCTTAAAGTGTGTATTTCCATCAGGCATATATCTAAAAGGGAGACTTGTTTTGTAATTACTTAGAAACTCCTCACAGCATCTTTAATCATACCCATTTTTGTTTGTTTTTTAGAGCCTCGAGAGCCTGCACCACTTTACCCAACCCTGACCCTGAATGCACAAAGACTGTCCCGCTGTCATCAGACATGTTTGTGGAAATCTTGCTCTGACGGCCATTTTGTTCTGTCCAACAAACCCTGATCCAGCTTAAACTTTGAAGTCTCCTCATATCCCTGCCTGACTTTTTCCTTTTTCTTCTCCAATGAAGGCTTTTCTCTCTTTGACTTTTAAACAGAGCTCTGCACAGCATGCAGCATTTGTGGCTCGGTCTCTCTCTGATGCTCTGGTTTTTGGTGATGCTGTGAATGCTCCATATTTTCAGCCTCCCTGTGTAAGGTGGACCACATGTGTCTGTGTCTAAGGTGTGGCTAAAAGCCACCGTCCGTGATCACTGAGTTGGCGATACGGCCACTCGGCCTCTAAGCTCCCCAGGATGACAATATTAAGGTGAACCCTGATCCTGGAATCCAGCTTTTATCCCCCCCTATCTCTGCTCAACCAGAGAGGGAATGCTAGAAGAGGAAAGAGATGGGATTTTTTTAATACTTCTCTCTCTGCACACATCTATTTTTCACAGTCATGGTCTGTATACCATAATCCTCTCTCTGTTCTCTTCTCTCTGCCACTATCTGTCCTTTTGACTCTCAAAGTCATGAATGGCAGAATGAGAAAGAACGGCAGAGCAAAAACATCAGCAGTGAAGCAGGTAAACTGTAGCAGCAGATCGAAAAAAGAAGAAACAGGATTCAGAAAGTGTGAGGGAAGGTTACAAATATGGAAGAGGAACCTGATACAGAGAAGTAAACAAGTGATAAAAACACGCTGAAGACTGGTGAGGATGGAACAGAAGACAGATATAAAGAAAGAGGGAAAATGGTCCAACTCTGCTGTGAAGACAACTTTTATGTGTTTCTTACAATTTGTGCTTCTCTTAAGTCCCTTAACACACTGCCGGCCTACAGGTTTAGTGTTAGTTACAAGACAATACGCTTTATTCACCGATACCTTAAGAAGATTCAGAAAGAAAGAGAAAAACATTTGATTAAAAAAAATATGCAAGAATATATGAAGAGCTCTTTTCCAAAACTCTATAAATCCATTTTCATTTAGAAAGTATTTACATTATTTACCCAGACTCACCATTGGGTTGGCTGGGGAACTGAACTTTGAAATACAGTTTTAACATTGATTTATAGCTTTCTGGCATTAAATACTGAGAGGGCAGGTAGTACAGTCCGTGTAAAAAAGAATAGCACTGAGTAATGTGTATATTTTTAGTTTTGGCTTTTATAGCACTTTGGAAAAGAACTCTTCATCTGCAACAGTATAAGACTGCTAAAGTCCCAGGAAGACTGAAAAATACACCAGCCAAACTTTACTGGACAAAATAATGAATCACGAGTTATTTTACATCCGTCTGTTTTATCTCTGTAAGTTTGACTGTATTCAGATACAGAGTTCATGATTTGAAGAGTAATAGAAAAATACATTTGGTTGTTAACTTCAGACCCAGTGTAGGGTAAAATTGTACACACTGAGCTAGAGCTGGGCCAAAAATTGATTAAATCGATTAATTCAAATTATTTTCCGCAGAAGATTTAAAAAATTAAAAATCTAGATTATTTTTCTTGCCTTAGTTCAATTGTAAGTAGTTGCAATTTTTAATAAAAAGTACAATTTTCATGATGGTCGGCCTTGTAGGGTTTGCACAAACACTTTTATAAGCTTATATTTGTTTGTTTTTTTAAGTAGATTAAATATTGATCAGAGAGTTTCATGCTAATACTGTAAAAATACCTCAGCCTTTTAGTGTTTATGTAGACAAACCTGCCTACGTTTATACTACATAATCAACCTTTTATGACCCAGACTTTGACTTTAAGAGGGAAACATTTAGACAACATAAAGGCAAAACTTGATTTGTTTCATTTTTATGTCACTGGGAGTTTTGTTTCCTTTAGGGAGGGAAAATTGATTAAAATTGTAAATCGAGTGTTGTGGAAAAAAATCTAGGATTTTATTTCTAGGCCATATCGCCCAGCCCTACACAGAGTGGATACATATGTTAAAGTGTATTATCATGTTTGATTGCCTAATGTCAATAATTAATCAACTTCATTTCTATAGCACTTATCATACAACATATTTAATATTTTTTTAGTTCATATTTTTAAAAGAAAACTAAAGACCTACCTTTTTAATCTGGCTTTCAGCTGATTTTATTTATTATTATTATTTTACATTATATTTTAACTTATTTTAACCCTTTTATTTTGTTTATTTCTACATTTCAGTTCCGATTTTTATAGGGAATTTTATTCTTTGTTAAATGCTTTTCCTTTTATTATCCTATTTTAGCTGATTTTGCATCTGATGTTACACTTTCTCATTTTACCATATTATTTATCCAACATTCATTGTATATTGTTATATTATTTAATTTATTTATGTATTACTCATTTATTCATTTTACCCTCTAGTATTTTTGAGTGTTTTTAAGTATTATTTTAGTTTTAGCTCCTGTGTTTCCTCAGTCCTCTAATTCTGTTTTATGTAAGAATTTCCTTTTTAACGTCTTTGTGTGTTTGAGTAAGTGAGTGTGTATATTCAATGTGGTTTGGGGGAGAGGGGATTGTGGGGGTCTTATGTTTTCATTTTGTGCAATTATGCAATTTTTGGCTTTTAATTCCACTTATTGTTATTTTATTTGATTTTGTTTGCATGTAAAGCAGCTTGCATTACAAAGTCCTGTATGAAAAGTGCTATATAAATAAAATTTGATTGATTGATTGATATTTAGCACAATGTATTTCACATTAACCCTTTCATACATGAATTATTTCATCACAAAGGAAAACTGTTTAATTTTTTTTTAACTTTCCAATGTGTTAAAAATCATGTTCAATTTTTTCCATGTTATATTTTGCAGGAGTTATGCACCTGTCTACCACAAAGCTCACCATGCATGAACAGCACAAATAGAAATTTAGTGGAACTTAATAAAAATCCATAAACGTGTCTTTTACAAAAATTTATTAAGATTAAATCAAAGAAATTTTATTAAAATGCTGTTTAATCAAACTATGCATTTGTGAATTACACCAACATTTAAAATAAACATACAAAAGAATGTAAAATCTGAATACAGGTATGATACCCAATTTTAAATTTAAGGTGCAATATCTGGATATGGTAAAAATGTGCAATGATAATATTTTATGAAGCTTAAAGCAATGGTTTAGGAATTTTCCACCTGGTGGTTGGACATGGTGCTGCAACCTAAAATGTAAAAACTTTATCCCAAATATTTGTCTACTGTGGTGAGCAACATGCATTAAAGGGTTAACAAAGAAGCAGAAGTTTGTGCAACACAAACTTAAATAACACTTACAGAAAAACTATTTTAGTAATATATATAAAGAGTGGGAGTGGAAAAGTTTGTTGGCTGCATAAAGCAGAAATGGTGAAACACAGTATAGCTTTGTTTATTTATTTGTTAAGTGAAAAATGTTAATCACATTTAAGTTTATGTGAATTAATTCCAGAAGTGACGTTGAATTCTCAGCTTCTTGTTGTTTGAATTGTATTTATTAGGAAGCTTGAAGCCCCTACAGACCACATAATGTTCCAACCTGTCCAAACCTAGACACTTCTAATCAAAGAAAAAGAAAAAGGAAATAAAAATAAAAACAAATATGCCTTCTTCCACCCACCATCACCTCTCACTGTAGTCACTCCCCTCACCGTCCTCATGCCTGACAGTCTGAGGTTGTCTCCTTAAAACAAATGGAGCAACAGCAGCTCCAAATATTTACTGAGCCTCAGCAGCGCTCCATCTATATCTGCCGCCTCCGTGCAACAACACCAAAGAGAACGGCACACCGAGGGCAACCAGCTGGGGAATATGCTGATGAGGCACAACGCAGCTCTCACAGGAAATAATGAATGTGGAGCTACAGGGTATTCACTCATTCAACCTTTATTTAGACAGCTCTGGGGACAAGGAGCGAGAAAGAGAGCTCTCTTTTACAGGTGTGCCCTGTTTGTGTGGTGACACTAAAGAATTACCGACAATTATCATCAGAATAATGAAATATTGGAGCCGAAGTGGTAAAAAATATGAAACATGAGTCTCTCCAAGGTGGGCGAGGACATGCTTCAATCCAGGAATAAAGATGTAGGATTGATGTTCAAATCAGAAGCAGTTAGTATCTGCAAACAGAAAAAATGGCCAAAATTTTATTGTAATAGTTTGATTATCATATTCATCTGTACACTCAGAAAGCAGAGGAGACCAGATGCAGTGGAATAACGGTGAATGCTGCTGTGAGGCAACAATACTGAAGGGAGATTTATGATAAATAAGAAGGCAGAAGGTTTATTTGTGGCAATCACACGAGTTACCAAATCTTAAAGTGTAATTTAGGGGCCCTGAAATATCAACAGTTACTAAATAAATCCAATTTGGTCGACAACCTACATTAGCTTGAATATTTCTATGATGCACTCTTTGTAATGCATTATGCTTTCAGCAAGAAAGTTGCTGTTTCAATCCCTCATCACCAAGGCCTTTCTATGTGAAGTTTGCATGTTCTCCCTGTGCATGAGTGGGCTCTCTCCAGGTATTCCGGCTTCCTCCCACATACCAAAAACACGCTCATTGCATTGACTGGTGATTCTAAATTGCCCTTTGGTGTGAGTGTGAGCGTAAATGGATGTCTGTCTCTCTATAACCTTTAAAGATGCTATGAGGACTTTCTAAGTAATTGCAAAAAAGTCTCTCTTTTAGATATATGCCTGATGGAAATACACACTTTAAGATAAGTTTTATAGCATCAAAATAGGTT
Organism: Scarus forsteni; assembly: GCA_036419115.1. Lineage (NCBI taxonomy): Eukaryota > Metazoa > Chordata > Actinopteri > Labriformes > Labridae > Scarus > Scarus forsteni. The sequence goes on along the minus strand of JAZDUH010000104.1, from coordinate 3,562,758 downwards.
ATCTATAAATTCTATTCCTTAGCCTTCCGGTCGGGTCAGACAGCCGGCTACAAAACTACGATACTAAGTTTTCCAAAAATTGCTTGTTGTCACACATCAAAAACTACCGCCACGTAACTAGAAAGAGATACATTACCTCGTCACTTTGCATCCTGTAAGTTGTTGAAAAAAGAAGTTATAAAGCAATGCAGAGTTCTGAGGAAGGTCTGAGCTGCATTCATTAGCATCACAACAAACACACGCTTTGGCTTGGGTCACGTCTTTTGGTGTGTTCCAGTTTTAGTCAGAAATAGGAATTTCCAAGTTCTGAGTAGGAAACTACAACTGGAACGTCCCTCGAAGTCTGAATTTGGGAACTCGGTGAAACCTCACCACCCCCGAGTTGACAATCGTAGATGGATGCCCCCAGTGTGAACAGTTATTTAGCTCCTGTAATAATCCATTTATTTGTACTTCTGACTGGGGTGTGTCGCTCTAGATCAGCTGTATACATAGTATTGTTAGACTTTTATTTACAAAAATGCTGCCATAGTGATAATCACATTCTTCATACAACAACACAGGGCGTGCTAACAACAGCTAACAATAGCCTGGTAGATCTGCATGTTTTTTTTCCGACTTCAACTGGAACGGCGCTAAGTCGGAGATGATGTCACTCCCAGTTCCGAGGTTACTGGAACGCAGCATTACGACAGTCGCCGCGCGTGCTCATGGGTAGCGGAGTCTATATGTCGCCGGGGAGAGATTCTCCTCATAGCACCTCCAAACAAATTTACAATTAGCTAATTTTATTTGGGGTGAAGTTTTATTTAAGAATTGAGTAAAATCAAGTAAGACCATATTTTGATTCTTACGCTTCTGGTGGAAGGACACACAGGCTGTGCCGTGTCTCAAAATCGTGCTTAGTGTGAAATTAGGGGATGTAAACAAACTGTTTGTAGCTTGTGATGACCCATTGTTGCTTGTTTTCTTCCGCATTAGCTTCTTTCCCGGGATCTCTGAACAGAGAGGGAACTGAGCTGTGACACTGTGGCACACAACCCCACTTCAACAATCCTGAATTATCCTTTAATAATTCATTACAAAGACTGGTCTTATAATTAATATTTTACATAATTATACATTTAAACAACTGCTTATAGCCATGATTAAACAGGATTATAAGCATGCAACAGTACATTTTAAACATACTTATATATGGTCGTGATGCATTATAAAGAAGGCTTCATTAATCTTGTTAAATGGTTAAATTTTGCAGCAGCCCCTGTAAAGATATTTTGTTTAAAATAACCTTGCATTATAAAGTAATAATAATAAATAAATGACTAAATAAAATGAAGCATCCAGTGGCACACCTCAAAGACGAACACACAGACACTGAGTGGTAAAGTATCTGAGTCATCTTACTTTGTAATCCTCTGACTAACTCATTTCCAAAGACAGCTGCCGCGCATATGTGCCTGCTCATTTTTTGCAAGGGTCTTCATTTGCATTTGAAAGGCATCACTTATCTTCAAAAAGTAAACAGACGCCACAGAAGTTAAACGTCCATTTAAATAATACAACCAGGAAGAGAGGGAGCGATGAGGTCCCACACACACCTACTGAGGGCGGTGGATGTGTGCGCGATCAGATCCTCATCATTCAGACTCTGTCATAACAATCCTGGCTGGGAACAGTGGGTGAGGAGGTAAACACACGGCTGTGGGCTGGGTGCTAATGGAGACGTGATGATCATGATTCAAAGAATGTTGTGAGTAAGCATATAAACCCATCAGTTGTCCCTAAACACTCTAAAAGACATTCAGGGTGCTGTTAGCTTAGCATGTGACGGGTTGTAGGTCGGAGGTGTCGACTGTAAATGTTTTATGGCAAATGCCTCGGCCCCCACCCTCAAACACCAGGTCATAATTCAAACACCAATATGTGGCAGCGCCTCAGTGTTTACATATTCACACATCCCTTCCCCCACAGTCCCATCCATCCATCACCTCATGTTTATCCACCATTTTCACTTCATCCTCATCTCTCAAATATTGTCTTTTTTCTCCTATAGTACCTTTCACGTTCATTTTTGTTGCAACATGTATAAATGACCTCCTCCTGCAGAACGAAAGCATCAGGGAGATAATCTATGCATGATGGCCACCACACAGAGGCAAAGCTGTTCGAGCATAAATTTGATCATGTGATATAAACTACAGTTCAGGTAGTACTCAAATTTGGTTTACTGTTTGTTTTTTTATTCGTTTATTTGGCAGGGACATTGCAATTGTACATAGTCACGAAAAAAAAAATATTTGCAGCTGATGCCATGCAAGTGGAGTTCATAGCCAAGGCTAATTCTCAAGTCCTGTCCCTGGTTGGGCCTGTCTATATTACATAGAACAAGAAATTACAGTGAAACATTAATAAAATCTATTTAAAAAAAAAAACTTTACGAGTGAAGCAAAAAGTCTCATTAATATTATTAGAATATAAAAAAAGTTAAAGACAAGCTTTGAGTTTGTCCTGGTAGCATCTTTTAAAGTCAACTAAGAGTTCTTGTAACACAAAATTGTCTACTAGTATGTGAATTTGCTTTAATAGGTTTACACCAATAGGGCCTACGAGCAAAACTAAATGTGTAGTACTACTAGAAACTAGCACTTTAAGGCAAAAGATTCATGAGTAGAACTAGTAGGTCAAAAACTGTTAAAGTAAAGCTTTGAGTTCTTTTCTAGTAACATTTTAAGACTGCTTAGTAGCATAAATTGTCTACTATTTTATTTTATTTATTTGCACCATAAATTAGAAACAATTAAATTGGCATAGAAAAAAAAAATACAAGATCGTGCTGGAGAGGTAAAAAAACAACAAAAACAAAGTGGGCTAATCAAAGATACCTCCCCAAATAGAGTTAATAATAAAAATATAAGAAGAAAAAAAATAAAATTGAATAAAATGAAATAAACTCAAAATAATTCAACAACAAACAGACAACAAGCAATTGAATTAATTATGAATGAGAACAAAAAAAAGCTTTGGGATCTTGATGGATTATATATGACTTTAGTCTGAACTTAAAATTGGTCAGAGATGTTTTTGTTAAATGATAATATGAATTCCACATTAATGTAAGTAAAAGAAAACTGATATTGAGAAGTACGGCAAAAGGGAGTATGAAGTTTAATGGCATGTCTTGCATTGTGCGAATGAATCTGAGAGTTTATTGTAAAAAAAACCCATAAAAGATTCTGGGAGCAAATGTTGTAGATGAATATATTTATAAATAAAAATACAAGGTTGAAGAATATTAATATCGTAAATGGACAATAAGTTCAGCTTTTTAAATAGAGGGGCAGATGGAGATAAATAATTACAGGAGGTGGCTAGCCTAACAAATTTCTTTTGAGTAATGAATATTTTCTGTAAATTTGTAGGGTATGTACTTGCCCAAACAATATTACAGTAACTAAGACGTGGATATATTAAACTTATGCACCTATACAAGTAAGACAAAATTGTTTTAGTACTACTAGAAACTAGCTTATAAAGCTGGTATTAGCTTTTCTCAGCCCTTTTATTTGCATATAAGGCTTATTTATAGTACTAGTGAACAGTTCTAGGTTTATAGTAGTGCTAGCAGACCCAAAACAGTTAAACCAACACTGTAGTTTTTCAAACATAAAATAATCCTTCGATATTCATTGTGATGGTCCACCACTTTACAATGAGTTCAATGAAACCTCTGGAGTGGTCTGTATCCCTTTCACTGGCGCTATGTAACTTCGAGGTGGATGGTGGGAACACTGCCACACTAAAAAACTACACATTTGGACTGCTTTACGGCATACGTCACTTCCCCCGATTCCCGATTCGTTTACAACACGGAAGTCTCGGCAAAAGCCAATCGCGGAGCTGTAACCATGGCGGGGGAAACAATGTCAGGAAGAGAAAAGTTTTGTCGGAGGATACAAAACAAAGAAAGCGAGAGAAAAACAAGCTGAATGCTCGGACAGGAATAAACATCGGTTCGGCGTTCACTCGCTGGCGTGAAATAAAAGACGAGGAGGGATGTCCAACTACTATCAGGTGACAGGAAAAAAGTACAGCACAACAAATCCAGAATGTACCAGTATGTAGTTTTGTTTAGACCTATTTCAAGTGTGTGATATCGCCAGCTCGTCGTTGTCTTTACTTTTATTCACTTTATTGCTTCAACAGGACGGGGGCGACTTCACGGTAATAAAACCAAGTTGAACTTAGCGATTTTTAACATCGTCATTTAGTCAAAATTAAATACATTACCTCGTCGCTATCAATCCTGCAAACAGCCGCTGAAGACAGAAGAATACTTTTAGCGAAGTCCTGGCTTCTGTGATTCGCCTACAAAACAAACGTACGCGACCGGCAGATCTGTATCCTTACGACAGTATGTGCGCACTAGAGCTCATGGGTAGTTGAGTTCCCTATCCGGTCAAGCGGAGATCTTCCGTAGTGCTGCTTTTACTAGTAGTAAAAGTGAACATATTTCGATCAACTTGCAGTAGTAGTTACACTGTATGCTTCTTGTAGTAAAGGCTTCATGTGCACTAGTTGATCAAATTTGAAAACACGTGCTCCAAATTTGAGTACTCGTAGAGCTGAACTACAGTTTATATCACTATTTCAAAGTTTCCTGTCAGCTCCCAAAAACATTAAACAATAATGATGAGAAAAAATTAGTTTATCCTTTTAACCTCACAACTAAACTTCCAGGTGTAGCACAAAGAAGAACGTGGAGTAAAAATCTAAAATTGGTTGTGGAAATGTTCATATCAGAGCAGTTCTTGGTCTAAGTCTCTTAGCAGATTCTCTTTTTTTCCCAAATAGCCAAGGTAGGGGAACCATATCTAGAGGTAAAGTGGAAAAACTGTAGTACATTTGGTAGTGCAACTCCTGGCTTGTTTCAGTGACTATACCTTTGCAGGTTTAATAACATGTATGACGATGATACTGAACACAAAAGATCTGTTCAGCACTTTTGACAACAGAATTTTTGACAATTATTGTGATGTGCCGTATCTTGCAACTTAGTGAATCCTTTAAAAAAATATTGGATCAGCTTCCATATATAAATCAACACTAAACTGGAATCGCTCCTGCTTTGTACCATGAATAAATCTTGTTCACTGTCTGACATACAGACAGACAAAATGACAAAGCAGTGGACAAACGTGACCAAAATCTTATCTTTTAGTTATCTCGCTCAGACAAACAAACACATGTGCAAATATCTGCAGAAACATACGCCTGCCTGCTAAGAAATAGCATTCTGAACAACCTTTCATGCATTTTTCATGCATATATTCTGCCTTCTGTATTTTCTCAGACTATTTAAAATAAGTAAACTGCAAAACGTTCCAAATACTAAAACAAGACTTGACATTCAAATGGTAATATTTGAGCAGACCTCAGAAACCTAAGTGCTCTAAAATGCATAGTGTGTGTTTACATGTTTGTGTCCCTACGTCTTCATTTAGCTTTTCTTCTACACTGCAGGACTGAAGAGAAGTGCCAGCAAGGGTGCACACTTCAGCAAAAGAATACTGTGAATGTGTGTGCCTCTTCTTGTGTGTTTGTTTAAGCGAATGTGCATGCATAGAGTCCTGATGTGAATGTTTAAGCAGCTTCCTTTCTTAGCACAGGAACATCATTAGCATACAGGGAGGACTGCACCCCAGAGAGTGAGAGATGAAAACAGTGTTGCAAAAACCAAACACGGAGAAAAGCAGACACTTTAGTGTGAGAGCAGAGACATGGGAGGAGAAAGAGACAGAACTAAAGAGTGTGAGAGGGAGATGACAATGTGAGAAAAGGAGTGTGGGAGGTGCAGAGAGGGAAAAAAGACAGGAGGAGAAAAGGAGCAAGTAAGGAAGAGGGCGGCCTTTGTGGAAAAGTAGCATCTCAGAATAACATAAACCTTGCATGGGAGGTGAAGTCAAAGATAGCCTCGACACATTTGGTCCACTGGATGGGCAATAAAATAAAAATGGAGGCTTGAGGATGGATAGAAGAAAAGAGAATGAGACACAAACACTTGGAGATCAAAAGTGTTTCAGCAGAGACAGAATTTACAACTGGGTTTAAGTTAAAGAGGTGTTTCAACAGGGCTGCAGTGCCTCTTCAAGAAGGTTGCTGGTTCAAACCCTGGGCCATGCAGTATAAGGGGGTGTAGCCGCCTATAGCCCAATGTCACGTGGCATAGGCTCCACCCCCTCTGCGACCCTGACACAGCAATAGAGCTCTGCAGTGAAGAAAGTCTTTGCACATTTGTATTGATTTAACTATGATGCAATATTCGTGTGATTTTACTGAGTGTGACAGTGATGCAGAGGTCAGACTAGAAGATTTCTGAACCCACACATGTTCGGTTTAGAGCAGGACACAGGAGCGGATTTTCACTCCTGTCCCGTCCCACTAACCTGACAAGCCAGATGCACAGCTCCATATATCTGCCACAGAAATATTTCACTAGTCCATCTGGGTAGGAGCCCTTTAAATTAGTTTTCAGGGGCAGAACCTTAAAAAAAAAAAACACAAGCTTGTGATTGGACAATCGTTTGGCTCATCACATTCATTACAGACCAATCCACATCAAGCAGGGTTGCCTCCTAATGAAGCATACATAACGGCTAACTTAGCCACTATGGCTAACAACAGTTAATGACTGTTAGTCGTTAGCCGCTAACAGCCACTAACAGCTATGGTGCGTTCCAGTTGTAGTTGGAAGTCGGAATTTCCCACTTCTGAGTGGGACATTTTATCTGGAACGCCCCCCGAGCTCTGAATTTCCTACTAGGAACTCGGGGGAACCTCGCCACCCCCGAGCTGACAATCAAAGATGGATGCCCCCAGTGTGAACAGTTATTTAGCTCCTGTAATAATCAATTTATTTGCACTTCTGACCAGTGTGTGTTGTTCTGAGTCAGCTGGACACGTTGTATTGTTAGACTTATATTTACAAAAATGCTGCCATAGTGATAATCACAATCTTCATGTGATATTTGTGAACAACGCAGGGCGTGCTAACAACAGCTAACAATAGAATGGTCGATCGACATGTTTTTTTCCGACTTCAACTGGAACCGATAAGTCGGAGATGACGTCACTCCCATTTCCCAGTTCCCAGTTCCGAGGTAAATGGAACGCAGCACTAACCACAGTTAATGACATTAGCCATTAGCCGCTAAGTTAGCGACAAACAGCTAACGGCCTTTTACTATCGTCTTACACTAAATTATCCCACACAGATGATTCATTTAACACTTATATGTGACATGAACCTCGTCAAAGACAATCCCTACAAGTAAACTTCTGAGGAGGGCAGATTTCGCCAAGTTTCACTGAGTAGCCATGAGGACAATAGGCTAATCGGCAAGTCTGTTCTCAACTTCCGGTTGTCGCCACGTCCACATTCGGCTGCTCCCGCCTCTCTTCCCTGATTGGGCCGTTAAGAAATCAGCCGAGTGAATTCTTTGGACAACGGAGGCTGGCGAGACGGACCAGCAGGATTTCAGAATCAGGCAGGTCTGTCTGCTCTGCAAGGCTACCGTCCCACTCCCAGAGAAGAAATCCTGTCCCAATCCTGGGCCGGAAACGGGACAGGAGTGGGCCGGGCCACTCCTGTCCCGTTTGAATAAAACCAAACATGTTGAAAAAATGTTGCAGTTTTTATTTTAGGTAAAAGTTCAGTGCATATAAAAGGCCTTGCCTTTAAGTTTCACATGCCTGACAACCAGTCGGTGTGAACAGCTCTCTTTTTGACGTGTCGTCTTCTCCCTCCATTTTGTTTTGTTTTGTGTGTCGCTGGCAGTGTTCTGAGTCACTTTTTACTTCTGGTGGTGACAGAAAGTCAAACCACTTTTGTAGTTCTTTTGTGTTGCTAGCACGGTCAAGAGTGTTGGCTCTCACTGAGAGATGACTATAAAAATGGACGCATCTGTTCATCTGGATGTTTAACACAACTGAAAATGATCATCTATTGTCGTTCTTGCTCCTGCCCGCTCCCGTTGCTTTTTTTCCCGTCCCGTCACGGGATTAATTGAAAAATGACTCCCATCTCGTGGGATTCCCGCGGGAATCACGTGACCCACGGGAATTCCCAAAAATGTCATCCTCTCGTTGGGTTTTAGGACCTATCGACCTCAAAAACGGGTTATTTCACCTCATGCATCATATTGAACAACGTCAGACCAACATGGGATGGCTCATGGCTCCACAACAGAAAATCTAGCTTCCTCACAACAGGAGAGCACTTGGAGCCCTACTGTGTAAAAATTACAAATGTAAACAGAACAAAGTTAAAACATTGATGTCAACAAGATAGATATTTTCTCTTTTCACCTCTAAAATGTGCTGTAGAGAGGCTACAGATCCTGTCAGTTCAGTTTTCCCTCCTGCCAACTTCCGGGTGCCTAATATCCTCATTTGCAGGGTGTCTCTCTGAGATGGCACTTACATTGCTAGATAACATCACCTTAATCTTTTCCATGGTTAGTCCAGTAATTGCCAAAATAATAGAGAGGAGAACTCACACAACAAATTTGTTCAAATATGGTCTAAAGCTCACAATAAAAAAAAAGGTACAAAGACCCTTCAATGGATCAGCCAAGACCCTATCAGGGAACATAGGGAAGTTTCAAGTGGCTGCTTCTGCACCACAATGCTGCACTGGGCTGAGCCACTTGGCTTCAGCTGCTGATTAAACAGCTGATGTCACACTGGTAGATCTTTTTAGGGGGGAACGAGAACAAGCTGTTTCAGGTAGCTACTAGTAAATAGGGAGAGAGGGAGCAGTCCACATGTCTTCAAAACAGCCTAATATGAGCTCTATTAAGAATCCAAGTGCAAAATAAATGTGTCATCAACAAAAAACAAGAAAGGAAAAAAAGCCTGTTAAATGCAGCACATTCTCTTAAACACTGAATAACATGCATCATTGATTTGTTTTTATTATAAATGAACAAAAGTAAAATGGTGCCAGCTCCAATCCTGATGCATCCATGCTAACGCTACCCCTTTAAAACCACATATGAGTCACATACACACTGTGCTGCTAAAATCTTAAGGCGAGGTGTTCATGTTCATGTGCTTTTATAAGAGACAGCATAAGAGGCTTAGGGCTTTCATGGTAAAAGTCCTCAGATGGATTCACAGCCGTGGAGCCGTGCATCACCAGCCTCTCTGCTCTGCAGCAGCTGAGAGGAGAAAAGATACAACATGGGTTACATGTTATCATCATAGAAACTCAGTAAGGGAGTCCAGGACAAAAGGAAAAAAGAGATGGACTCAAACATGGGAAGAAATGACACTGGGTATGTCTATGGAGCTGCTCTGTAACCCAAGAAGTCAATCCAAGCTGAAAGATGGAAATAATGTGGTTCAACTATCATAAGTAATGATAAAAATGTTGACCCATGTGATGCACTTCAGCAGAAATTGACCTGTTTACCTTTACGGTCATCTTAATGCACCTTAATCATACCTTTATACACAGAGTAGTTTTTATTTAGTGTGACCATCTCCAGCAGGTATTTCAAGTCAGTATCATGAGATGGAATGTTCAGTATTCCGAGGCTGTACTGTACAACAATTCAAAACATGCTTTTTATTCACTATACAAAGACAGTAAAGCATCATATTTGCAAGAATCTTTTTTTCTTAGTTTGAACGTTATACTCTAAAGGCACTTTCACGTCTAACATGTTTGGTCTGATTCACTGTTGTTGAAAAGTAAGGCTGCTTTGGTGGTGGTGTGAAAGCTCACACAAACTCTGGTGTCAACCATAGGACTGAACTCTGGTCTACCCAAAAAAGGGGGCTTCTATCTGCTTGTAAAGTTGCCGTCACTCCTCAGATTCAGCGGACTTGCTTCAGTTTGAGAGTGAAGTTGTGACCTTGATTCATCTTTCTCTTGGTTTACTTCCTAACTGCACCCAGTCAGGTGAACCAAAGCCTGTCAATTGTTGTGTAATTGCAGTTGTTACATTGTTCAGCACGTAGCTGTAAGTGTTTTTTGCCATATGATAAGATAAATCTGCCTTGTGGCAGCTTTGGATAGCACTTTATATTAGCTGGAGTGATATAAGCACATCCACGTCTCCACCAGAGGAAACCACACACTGGATCATGTCCACACCGATGTTCCTGGTAGATAGAAAAGCTTCCTTCATCCTCATTTTGTTGGGTCAGATCACTCCAGCCCAAACAAACAAAATTTTGGCGAGGCTTCACCGAGTTCCCAGTAGGAAATTCCGACTTTGGGGGACGTTCCAGTTTCAGTTTCCTACTTGGAACTCTTAAATTCCTACTTCTGACTACAACTTGAATGCACCAAAAGACGTGACCCAAGCCAAAGCATGTGTTTGTTGTGATGCTAATGAATGCAGCTCGGACCTTCCTCAGAACTCTGCATTGCTTTACAACTTCTTTTTTCAACAACTTACAGGATGCAAAGCGACGAGGTAATGTATCTCTTTCTAGTTACGTAGCGGTAGTTTTTGATGTGTGACAACAAGCAATTTTTAGAAAACTTAGTATTGTAGTTTTGTAGCCGGCTATATATGGCTACTTACAGCCCGGTGCTCTAAGACATGTCTGAATAATATAAATTTGCTCTAGTTTTAATTGTCTTGTTCCTGAAGTTGAGTATCCAGTCCAGTCCAGCCCTGTCCAACCTGACCGTGAAGCTAAGGAATAGCATTTATAGCTAACCTATTTTGATGCTATAAAACTCATCTTAAAGTGTGTATTTCTACCCTTTCAGACATGAACATTTGATCAACTATTGACAATGTGTGATGCTGAATAACTGTGTTGACGTGACCGAAATAAAAAATAAATAAATATTTCCATCAGGCATATATCTAAATGGGAGACTTTTTTGTAATTATTTTACAGTCCCTTTAAAATAGAGGTCCAAGAAGAAGGAGTAGAAAAAGGTGTAAGACAAAGAGGGAGGGCTAAGCTGTCCCATAGGGGTCAACCCTAAATCAGATGGCAGGACAGGCCATGGATGTCTTTTCTTTATAATAATTAATCCTGTGATTTAAAGAAAAACAGCAAACCAAACCACTTTAAACTTGTAAAAATAATAAAAGTAATAGTGCTATGACACATCCTGCCTCACAGAGCTCTGTATGACTCACTCTCTCTCAGGTTTCACCTCAAGGGGCTTCTGCTGAGGAACAATGGTGACATCTCAGGACACATCCTGCTGTGTTTGCCTTTAATTCTTTTTATCTCTGACCTCCCTTCTCCCTCCATAATTATATGGCCACGGCTTTAAAGTAAAGAACAATATTGCCCAGAGCATCAGGGCAAAAGATCAACACCCTACATGAAACCTTTCCCCCCTCTTCATTTGAAAGTCTCTCATTTCCCCCCCTGCTCTCCATGCTCAGTCTGTCAGCCTCTCCTCCCTAATGAGGCCCTCGTCGCCCAGGAAGTGATGTCGCTGTGCGCCTGCTCGTTGCCTCCAGTCATAAACAGGCTGGTTGGAAATGTCAGCCCGCCTCTTGCACTCTCTTGGAGACAAACACGCATATGCATGTGCAAACACCCCCACACACTTGCAGCTCTCACCTAAAAGATAGCTCTACACATCCTGACGTGCATAATGCCACCCGGTCACAACTCGTCTATATTCCTCTAGCTGTTACACTCACTGGCATATTCACACACAAAACTAATATGCAAAAAATCTATAGTAGAGAAACAAACACGCTCGAGCAGATTATCACTGGAGCATCACATGTGGATAAACACCTGCACACAGTCTCTCGAGCCCAGACCCACATTAGTCCTAGTGGCCTGACTGTTAGCTGGAGAAAAGGTTATTCGTCCAGATGGAACGCTCTGCTCTTTTCTCTCCTCTTCTTTTTGTCAATTTGTGAGCGTCTGTGTAAAGGTTAGCATCGTCGAGGCACTTCTCAGTGGCCGTTTTTTCATTCTTTGGCCTTTACTACCTCTGACTTTGCTGGTGTTTCTACAGTGCAAATCTAATTTGATCCTAGGTTTGGGCGGCTGAAGTAACACAAAGTTCAAGGCAGAGGAAGACGAAACCCTCGAATCTAAATATGTGAGCGAGAAACAAAACTAGAGAGGGGAATGATCTGACTTCTAGAATAAACAAAGAGGATTGAGTGTTTTCAGGGTGGCAAAGGCTTGACTTTATCATCTGAAGTGAGCGAGGGGGTGTGATTAATTCCATTTCCTGCACAAACGCTCTGGAGTGTTCTGTGGTGTTAATGCTATGTTGTTCACAGATGAAGTGGAAACATGTTGGGTTAATTAGCTTGACTTTGTGTTCTCTAACATGAGACTGCACTTCAGTTTAATAGTGTCACAGAGAGTCACTTTGCACGTAAAATACCGGAGAATATATCAATTTTCTCTGAATTAAGATGCAAACATTTATCTTCAAAAAAGGTGAAGGTGTACTGATTCATCTGCAGTGACACTTGTTGACATTTGTCCTTTTTAAGAGGCAATAACTACATCGAATCTGCACTGCAAGTTAACACTACCAGATTTAATTATAACTCAAACCAAGTGCCTTTATATGGAGCTAAATCCAGGCCAATACTGTTGCTATTTGAAAACTGAAAAACTGAAATTCCAATGTTTGCTCTTAAACAAATGAATTACAATTAAATAATAAAAAAAAAAAATTCAAGAAAAAAGGGTAGGAATTATTTTCAGTTTAAATACAATTTGATTTAGCTATGCAATTATTATATTAAAAAATGTATTTTCATTTTTGTACTCTGAAACATGTTTTGAAATCTGATGTCATTTTTTTTCAGCTGCAGAATTAATATTTTCATATTCAAAATCAATATTTTTAGTTCCAGATTTATTTTTTAAACATATTTTCTTAATATTTTTTAATATGTTAGGCTTTCGAGGGCTGAAGTTATCAGTAAGGGATGTGGCTTTCTAGTGGTTATTAATTCTCATATTGACCATTTGCACCTGACACAATCTGCTCAACTTCTGCAGGAAAGCAAGAATTTTACACTAAATTAATTAAAAAGTCCCTGTGGTGATAAATCTACATATCCAACCCTAAATAACAACTGCTCTGTAGTGGACCACTCTAGCAAGGCTTTAAATGTCAGATTCATTTGTCAGCAAATCATTTCATGAAGCTGAAACTATCACTTGCAACAAAAACACTTTGTGGGCTAATGCTAATGCTAGCAATGCTCAAGTAAACCTAGCATCAAAAAAGTGGTTGTGTCTTTATCCAGTAAATAATCAAATTGAGCTAAATACTTCTGTGTGTGCACCATATTACTACAAGTCTCGTTGTGTATCCAAAACAAAAAGTGGTCATAAATCCTGGAAAGATCAACAAAATGTCTCTGGGCAGTGGTTGGTTGTCCTCTTTTGAGCCTCCCAGTAAACATTAAATCCACATGCTGTCTGACTGCTGAGCTTAGCAGCTGCTGTTGTAGTCTGGTCTATGCCCTGTCTTCTGTTTGTGAGTCTTCTTAAGGAGACTAGACTCCTCCAACATTGTTCATAATTAAAGATAATCTCTGGAATGGCATGATTTGATTGTACCCTCATTTAGCAAGTTAAAAGTTATGCATGTTTTACATTTAAATTTAAAAGATAAGGTATGTTGTGTTTGTCTTTTGGAGGCAGTTAATGGTTGGGTAAACTTTGGATTCAAACAACATACAATTTAAACTACATTAGGGCACTAAATTAACTATGATAAGGGTGCATAGGCTGTAAACTTCCAATTTTGGAGATTATACAAGAGCTCAACTGGGTTCTGATTTGATTTTTAGAGAACCTGCCACCGTGAATCAGCACACTGTCAGCTGGGGATTCACGACTGTCAGGTGACAAACTGGCTGGAAGACAGATTTTTCTCACCACCTTCCTCTCTTTAAATGATCCATCTCAAACCCTGAAGCAGAGGGATTGGAAGACATCAGTCATCACAAGCTTTCTTGAAGTGATTTCTCTCTCGTCGGAACCGATACAGCCAACAGTTAATTTTGAGCAGTGATTTATCTCTAGAATATTGCTATTTAATGTAAGTTTCCGTCTGAAAACTCAATTTTATCCTCATATATAAAGTAGTTTTTGTGGAGAGGTGTTACCTTAGACATCAATCTGTAAAAATATATCCCCAGATTACCATGCTGGCATGTCTGTAATTCTGAGCAGGAAAGCAGCAAGGTGACTCTACCTACTCTGACTTCCATAAAGATCTGGTCATTTTAAGAGTCATTAATTATACTCTAATCATCTACAACATGTCAGAATATCTTAAGAACAAGTAATAATCCTACTAATGAATAAAGCTGAAAGTTCCAGTATTGTTCAACTTCAATGATGTAGAAAGATTTGTCAGCACTTGTTAAGTTCTTTCCACTTCTGTCCTCTACATCGGCCTCTTTTTATTCTTCCATACTGCAGGGTTATTTACATCAGATGCTGCTGAACAAATCCCCGTTGGCTTAGAATCAGGATTATTGTGAAATAAAAGGGAGCAAAAAAAGGCAGGGCTTATGTTTCTTTAGGCTAGGAGAGGATTATCTGTCTTATGCCAGTGTTTGTGCACAAAACATTTACTGAGTTTACTGAGCTGCTCGGTACATGTGGTGCTGGCAGACGCGACAAGATCAACTTTTGTGTATAAAAGCTTGTCTAGACTTGAGTGATTCATCCTTATTAGGATTCTAGCTGAGGAATATCAAAGTATTTCTGTAGTTCTAATAGTTGGACAGTGTGTTTGTCAAACCAAAAACAGAAAAAACAACCTGACCACGGCCCAATTGTAAAGCTCAAATGAGCAAAGGCAAATGTTTTTCCTGGAGAAAGATGATCACATTTTAGTAATCCACCAAGTGTTTGTTTACGAGACTATTAAAGCCAACTGTCATTGAACTCTCGTAAGATATGGAGCTCCCATTTACAATACAAACATGTCCACATTGCTACACTTTGGCTTGCCAAGACACAAATCTTTCTCCAGCTCTTAAGTTAGGATCATGATGCAAAGTCATGCTTTGACAAAATGCAGCCAAGTCCAGGTCTAGGCATTAACCATTGACATGTGTGCCTGCATGTTTGCTGTGCGGGACTTCAAACTGATGTCTGTAGATACAAAGTAAACACACCATGTCCCTGCAAACTGGTCTGCTCAACCTTATAATTATTGTATTAGGGCAAACCAATAGAAAATCTAGACTTCTATTGTGGGGGAAAAATCTGGTTGTATTTGAAGGTGCCAAAAAACCCTTACTGGTCTTTCACTTTTGCTAAATCTTAAACACAATCAACTTAATTCATTATGAATAAAAGTTGTTCAAAAAGTGAGATATTTGATTTTATTTTTCAAATTGAAGAGTAACCAGTCACAACTGATTTTGTCTAACCTTGGAACAGTTACAAACAAAGATCATGTCCTGTAAATGTGTGTCCAGTGTTCCAGTTCAGCAAGACAGGGAGCATTTCTTATTTCAATTTATAGACATCCATCCATCCATCAACCCAATGGGCATGTTTCTGGTTTGTGGGGGGAAGCCAGAGTGCACAGAGAGCACCCACACATGCATGTGGAGAACATGCAAACTACACACAAAAGACCCGACAAACCGGGATATCGAAGCACTACATTCTGCACCACTATGCAGCTCTGTCAATTTATAGAGTTTATTTTCAAATATATTTATGGTGCCAGGATTGTGTTCTTTGGTCTCCTGCAGAGTTTTTATGAGCTTTCAAACCAACACAAACTAAATGAACTTTCCAACAAAGCAAACCAGAGTGTGTTTAAGCTGGACAAATCATGTCAGATATGAATTCGATCGTACCCTTAATTTCCACATCCCAACCACGATGTGACTTATTCCCGACCATGGACATTTATACATGCTCTTTGTTTTATGTGCTGTGCTGTGGAAGGCAGCCCTGATTAGCTTGAAAAAGGGTGTGAAACAACAGGCTTTATTGCCTATTCATGTTAATTTGCTGTCCACTTCAATATTATTTCACAACTCTAGGAGTGTTTTGAGATTCTGGAAACTCTAAGAACTTGTTTTCCTGTTTGAGGTCAATGTGCTTGTTGACACTGAAGATAGACCAGGAGAGCATGACACATATGGAGTGCTAAGCAGGTGGACTATGTGGACATTGGGCATTGTAAGAGATGCACACTATCTATTAGGGGTGAAATAATAAAAAAATGACGTACTAAAATTCAAAGATGCACGAAATAATAAACACGAAGGGGCACGTGCATGACTGGTGATTTTTTACCCTCCTCGCCTACCGTAGCAAAACACTCGCTTCAATATGGAGGAAAACAACGTGGAGGAATTAGCTGACGCTCCATCAAATAAATCGGTTTTGTGGACCTATTTTGGCTTCCCATGTAAAAGACGAGAGAACGGTGAGAAGATTGCGGACAAAACAACAACCGTGTGCAAAATATGCCGCTACAGTTCACCGTATACTGCGGTGAGTACAACTACCAACTACTTTGAACTGGAGACAGGCAGCAACTGTATGTTTGTGTAAGTCTGCATAAAAAACAATATTTGATTTTTGCATCTACTGTTGAGTTGACAGAATTTGATCATACTTGAAGATCAGAAGTATATGCACTGTTATAGGCTAAATATTATAGTTCACAGTTCAGACATTTATAGGTCTAAACTGCAGCTCTGAGGACTGCTGTTTGTTTTCCTTTTCATTCAAGAATGTACTTATCCTGATTGTTACAACAACAAAGCACTTTTATTGAGATTTTATGTTTGTATTTGCACTGTAGTCTAAATAAGGGGAAAAACAACATTTTTTTTTCAAAGAGCATTTATTTTGTACTGATGCAGCAATATTTTTTGTATGTCTGCATTAGGAAGAAAACAAAGAAAATGAGATTTTTGCACAACTTCCTACTGTTGGGGATTTTCCTTCATCTTTATTTCGTATCGCGAGTGTTTCGTATCGTGAGCCCTGTTTCTTATTTCGTATTGTTTCGTGAGTTAACCATTTCGTTACACCCCTAGTATTTAGTCTAAACACTCAAATGAGGGTGCTGGTTTGGCAGAGTGGTAAGCAACCAGGTATGACCCGCATACATGCCTCTGCTCGGCCAAGTTTAAATCCATCCTGGGACCAGTTTGCAGACGTCTACCCGACACTCTCTCTAGCAGCTTCACAAGCCGATACACTGTCTCTCTCTGCCTTCAATAAAGGCTTAAAAATGCCCCAAAAATAATCTTACAAAGAAGGAACTCTCAAATGACGAGACAGAAGCCAATAACAACTTAAACTTGAACGCACAGATAATGAAGCACAGCCAGGGCGAGCGATGGTTGGGTAGATTCAACAACACGAGGCACTAATCCAAGAAAGATCTACAGAGGCACAGATAACAGAGGCTGCCAGCTTCTTCAGATGATCTGTTCTCATTCTTGGTGTCCAGCAGAGACTTTGGCTTCTCTTCCTCTGATTTCCATTTCAGTCTTACCCTTTATACTGAGCCCAGTGACATAGATAGACTCACACACTTAAACACCCCCACGCACTGACAAAGCTAACAGATGAAAACCAAAAATAAAATCAAGGCATTGAGTGCGAGTACATGCCAAGAACTTCCACAAACAAACCTAGAATGTGCAAATTTACAGTAAACCAAAAGACTAAACAAACACGCTCACAAAAGAAAGAAAAGCAATCCTTCAGATGTCGGCTGACAAACCTAAAATTAATTCTGGAGCTGTAGAAGGAGCAGAAGAAGGGTTTAGCTTTGATTTGTGAAGCCCGTCAGGTCCAGACTGGCTCCGCGTACCTCTGCTGGGAGGATTTTTTCTGATTAAAAACCATTTGTCTCCAGTAGAAACAGAGGATTTGACGTCGCAAGAGAAGAAAGTGGGAGAAGAGAGTCCTGATACAATGGCTGTCTCATATTTCTGCCTGTACTCCTCTAACTCTGCTCCTTCTGTCCGTCTCATCTCCCTCATACATTTTCATCTCCTTTATTTCAACGGGTAAATCCATCTGCGAGGGAAGTGGTGAGAATTTACAGGACGAGAAGCAGAGTTAAATTAAAATATGAGTTTAAATTCATAAAGAATGATTACATGGACAGAAGATTTGATCAAATTATTGGAAAATCAAATTAAATGACCTTGTTCCTGTTGGATTTCCTCTGGCTCAACCTCAGTGGTGCCATCTTTCTTCCTCTGTCTCTTCTTCTGCCGCCTACACACCTTCACTCTCCAGAATCAAAATATCATTTTGTGGCCCAGCCTCTCTCTGCTTCACACATATCTACTTATCGATCCACTTTCCTCTCCACACCGCCGGCCGACTCGTAATCCACTTCATTATTCCGCCCACCACACACATACACAGGAACGCAGCCACAGGGAAGTGAACAAACATGCCGGCATCCGTGCAGGTACACAGCGCCCAGGCACACCCAAACAGAGTTAGATAATTTTTCAATTAAACCCCAAACTCCCACAGACTACCCACCATGCACTGCAGCTGCCTACAGAAGAGACTCATTTATCAAAGCATGAGTAGAACAAGTTTTAAATACGTAAGAGCTGCATGTACCCACACCAGAATCAAACACTCATTTGCACCTGTGTGACATGAATATTGATCGATTCCACCTGCTAAGTGCACAAACTCTCTTTTTTTATAAAGAAAACTGCTCTGAATCAAAGTTTACAACAAACAATCAGAAATATCCATCACAACAGGGGAATGTGTCCAGTTTTTAACATGTATTGATATATTCCAGAATGTAAAAGTGCAAGACATTATTATATCATGGTTATTTATTTGTCTTAGTGGCAACAGTGTAATTTTAGGTTTTTTGTATTGTCCAGGTTATTATGAAATACTTTTCCCCAACTTCCTCTGCAGTCTTGGCTGGTCTATGACAGGCTTATGTTGTACAGCTCTCACAACTCTACTTAAAAAACCCAGAACTGCTCCTTTAAAGGACATTGACTGGGCCATGCTGCTCAGGGCTGAGACAATCGTTATAGACTGAAGCTTTGCAAGAATGATCTGATTACAAACATTTAAAAGTAATTACAAAAAAAGTCTCCCTTTTAGATATATGCCTGATGGAAATACACACTTTAAGATGAGTTTTATGGCATCAAAATAGGTTATCTATAAATGCTATTCCTTAGCTTCACGGTCAGGTCGGACAGGACAGGGCTGGACTGGCTACTCAACTTCGGGAACAAGACAATTAAAACTCTGATTATTCGGACATGTCTGAGAGCACCGGCTATAAGTAGCGATATATAGGCGGCTACAAAACTACGATACTAAGTTTTCCAAAAATTGCTTGTTGTCACACATCAAAAACTACCGCTACGTAACTAGAAAGAGATACATTACCTCGTGGCTTTGCATCCTGTAAGTTATTAAAAAAAAAGAAGTTGTAAAGCAATGCAGAGTTCTGAGGAAGGTCCGAGCTGCATTCATTAGCATCACAACAAACACACGCTTTGGCTTGGGTCACGTCTTTTGGTGCGTTCCAGTTGTAGTCAGAAGTAGGAATGTCCGGGTTCCGAGTGGGAAACTGGAACGCCCCCCAAAGTCGGAATTTTCTACTGGGAACTCAGTGAAACCTCGCCACCCCCGAGTTGACAATGGAAGATGGATGCCCCCAGTGTGAACAGTTATTTAGCTCCTGTAATAATCAATTTATTTGCACTTCTGACTGGGGTGTGTCGCTCTAGATCAGCTGTATACATAGTATTGTTAGACTTATATTTACAAAAATGCTGCCATAGTGATAATCACATTCTTCATACAACAACGCAGGGCGTGCTAACAACAGCTAACAATAGCCTGGTAGATCAGCATGTTTTTTTTCGACTTCAACTGGAATGCCAATAAGTCGGAGATTCAGACAGTCAGAGATTCATGACAGTGGTCATGGGTAGCGGAGTCTTTATGTCACCGGTAATAGTTTCTCCTCATAGCACCTTCAAAGAGAGTTTTTGCCTTTTATTAGAAGATTTTTTATGTCGTCTTCTTGCTCAAAATGAGATTGTCTGCACCTCTGAACCAATTTTATCACAACAGCAGCAAATACATAGAAAGCCAAGGCCATTGTCTGCAAACATTCTTAACTTTGACGACAAACAATACACCAGCTTCACAGTGTCATGCTCTCATTACCATCGTTAGCATGTTTGCATGCTGAGGCTATCATTTTGTTCAAACTACCACTGTGCCTAATTACAGCCTCACGCCGCTCGACTCGCGAAAGAATCTCGAAGGACAGCTCAGGACACAGTAGTCACAAGATGGGTGTCTGCAGAAACTGGATGTCATTACTAGGAAACAGAGCTGTGTGGGCTGCAGTGAAAAGAAAAGAAAAAGATTTCAGGAGGATCAGTAGGAGGTCAATGAAAATTTGTAAGAACAAAATTTCACCCAGGGAAGGATGACTAACCTCGCCTCACAATGTAAGGTTTTTCAGTGGTTTCTAAAGTTGGCGTATTCTTAACCTGACTTTATCCACCGTGTGACAAAAAGTGCCAATACTGCCAAAAATAATCCCCCTGATGAGTGAGCACACTGACGTATGAGCGAACACTTCCTCCCAAACACAGTCACACCCTCTATAACTGCTCCAAAATGAGCTCTTATCCTTCTCGTCAAGACGGCAAAAGTTCTTTCCTCAAATGTTGATGAGCTCCTCATGCGTCAAACACTTCATCTGCTGCTGGGAAACGACAGCAGTAGCTGCGCCATATTCACATATTAATTAAGCATGGCCCATCTCATCCTCAGCCATCAACAGAGGCATCTTTAATTCATCTGTCGTATGGCTGGCATGCCTTTCAACAGATGCGAACAACAAAACTCAGAACACAAACAGACTTGCTGGAGAGGAAAATCTGGTCCATACTCCACACACACACACACATATTCAGATATTCACACAGAAGAAAACTGCCTTAGAGAGCTAAAAAGTAATGTTATTATGCCATTTTCCTCGAATTCATGTCTATTTTGAACACTAAAGAATAGATCAGGGGTATTAGATGTTCAAATATTGTTCAGGCCTAACGTATTTTCGTAGGCTCGCATGGACGTTAGCATTGCACTGATTCACTTAAATAAAGATTTTCACATTATTCTTGGAATATTACTGATAATAAGGTCTGTGGCAAACACAAACATATAAACATTACATGTTTTGTTCTTTGTGGTAGAAAAACTTAGCTTTTAAAGAGTTAAAAGTTTTTATTAAGGTACTATAGGACTACAGCATGGTTGCTCCACATCAATAACACTAATATTAACAATAAAAACTAAAATATCCTGTGGTTGGCATGGTGGAACAGGTGGTATACCTGCACAGTGAGAAGGTGAGTCAAGCTTTTCTGTATGGTTTTCCATTCTCTCCCTGTGCATGTGTGGGTTCTCGGCATTCTTGGCTTCATCCCACAGACCAAAAATACACCCACTAGGTTGAGAACTGACTACCACTGAACACCA
Source organism: Scarus forsteni (assembly GCA_036419115.1). Taxonomy (NCBI): domain Eukaryota; kingdom Metazoa; phylum Chordata; class Actinopteri; order Labriformes; family Labridae; genus Scarus; species Scarus forsteni. The sequence goes on along the minus strand of JAZDUH010000104.1, from coordinate 3,541,218 downwards.
ATTGCCCTTAGGTATGAATGTGAATGTTTGTCTCTGTATGAGGCCCTGTGATTGACTGGTGACCAGTCCAAGATGTTATCTGGGATAGGCTCCATAAATTGGAAAAATAAGATTTAATTGTTTTGAAAGATGCAAAAAAAGCAAAACAAAACAAAAAAACGGTGACATCAATCCATACAGAAGAATAAACATGAAAAAATAAAGAGTTTACATGTGGGTATTTTTTTCTTTTAAATGAGTGTTTTAATAATGGACTTCAAAGAAGAGAAAGAGGCACACTGTAAAAAAAAAATCGTAAAACGACGGTAATTTTCCGGCAGCCGGAGCTCCAAAAAAATACCGTGAAATAACAGAAAAATGCTTTCTCATAAAAATAGTTTCTCTCCATAATTAAAATACAGTTTGTAGTTGTAATTTTAACAAGATTTTTTTAAGAGTTGTAAAGTTGAATTTATAGTTTATTCCCTTAAATAACAGAAAAATATTAGCGAAATAACAATACACTTGTTGACGTATTTTAACAATAAATATTCATATTTCTAACGGGGTTTCTTTGTAAAAGAACAGAAATATTGTGTTTTTCACAGTTACAGTAATTTCCTGTTATATTACATTCGACATGTAAAATCACAGTTTATTTTTGTGAATTAATTAGCATTTTAAAAATACAGAAAAAACTGTTAAATAAACAGTAAAATACTGTTATTTTACTTTTTTTTTTTTTTTTTTTTTACAGTGCATGGCATCCTTTATTTTTTTTTTTACTTGACAGGTAGTAATGCCAACAATCTGGCTGATCTGTTCTTTTTTCCTTGAACTAGCTCTCAGTTTAACGACAGCATTTTAGACTAATTATGGACCATGGTGTGAAGCCTGTGATATTCCAGAGTAGACTGGGACAGAATGAAAGCATGTACTACCCTGTGTCAGCTATTAAAAGATAAAAATGATTTGATTCTTTTTTTTTTTACTTAAATAAGTGTTGCTGTGAATTCCATCATTTACTAAACTTGTAAATAATCAGAAGTTGTGTTTCCTCTTATCTATGTCCATCTTTTAATCAAATCACACTTATAATTGATCAATTATTTATTGCAACCTCATCTTTTCCTGCTATCAATTTAGCACTTTTTCCCACAGTAGGCTGCTTTTAGGTTTTTAAGATGATTTTTTTTTTTTTCTGAATTTACAGAGGGGACCTGCAAACCATCCTCTACACAGATAAATAGATTAAGATACAAGCAATTGGAGCTTGTTTTAGGACCTTCATTGTCCTCAAGAGTCTGTTTCAATCAGTTATTACACTTTCATACTTGTTTATAGATGTTGGAGGTCTCCTCCTCCTTTCATAACTTTATTTATATAAAGTTGTTTTTATTGGATGCTTTTTAATTTAGCTCATATTGTCTGCTGTATCTGTTGCCTGTTTGTTGTTTGTGTGTTGAGCTCCTACTTTAATAGCACTTCTTTTTTTAATAAAGGTTTGAGCACTTTAAAACTGTTTTAATTTTCATGTGATTTTGAAGTATGTGTGTTCACTGTTTATAATAGCACTGAGGATGAAATCTTCCCTGCAGCAAAATTTTAGCACATAATTTCCTAAACTGGTAAAAAATGGGACAACAGCACTCACACTGGTTCCCAGGTTGCTTCCAAGCAGGTCCTTAAGCACCGGAGTGTTTAATTATGTACCAGAGCTCCTGCTGACAGTCCTGTTCACTGGCCCATCATCCCTGTCTTTATTTTCAAAGTTTCATTTTGATGGGGCTTTAACAAAGTCAAAGTTCTTTTAAGAATTACTACCAAGTATTTTATTGATAAACATACTTAACAGAGACAAATATGGTGGGGATGCACTTGTGGTCTGGGCATCCATGAGTTCATCACTACCATAAATTCTTATTTTCAGTAAGAATATCATTGATTATACTTCTATAAAATGATCACCACAACCATTCAGACATGAGGACCCTCCTGAAAACCAGATGTAGCATCTCAAGAGGCTAACCTCTAATAAATCAGACGACAGGTCTATGGTTCATGGATCTGTCCCTAACTTTAGTTCTTACTTTAGTCCACTTGTCTCCTCTTACCTTCCTTCCTTCACCCTCACACCAACACAGCATGGTGTGGATTTGCTGTTCATCATGAGACTGGGATCCACATTCAAGATTTCCTGCTGCTTAACAGAAGGTTTTTTCTTGAGCCATGATGGAGGGATTCATGATTGGCTATATGGATTCATGTTGGGTGCTGGATGTATATATTTGTATATATATGTATATGTGTATTTTATATATGTATATATCTATGCATATATGTGTATCCATAAAATGAAGAGCTTTATGCTCTATTGCAGAGGTGGGCAACCTTTATTACCCAGAGGGCCACATAAAAACTGTTTTTCCCAGCCTGAGGGCCGCGATATGTCAAATTTCCAGATACTCTTGATGGGGAAAAATTACGTCTGATGAACAAAATATGCAAATATAAAGTAGTCAGAAATATTGTACACAAATATTGATGTAGTATAACACAAATACAAGTTATCATGAATAGTCAAACAGATTTGACATAGGATTCAAGCTAATTTAGCCAATCTACACATAATTAAAGCCAATCAAGCTATTTTTCAATCAACCAAACAATGAGTATTTTCAGTTTTTAAAGCACAAATATTTGACCGCTGCAATTTTCTAAATACAGTATTAAGTAACACTTGATGTGCTAGTGCTTTATGAAAGAGATTTAGAGACACTATTACAGCAAAGTTCTATAAAAACTTACTTAACATAATCAAGTAACAGAATTAATCCTGTTTGGTTTCTGGATTTTCTACATTATTGTGGATTTTCGGATATGACTGGCGGGCCACATTCAGACTGGCGCTATACAAATAAAGATTGATTGATTGAAACATAGAGACCACAGGAGCTGGTGACCCCACCCAGACCTAATTCAGCTCACTGTTACCAAACAAACTGAACCGTACCATGACCCAAAAACTGCTTCATGAACAGAACTGTGAACCATCACACACACCACACAAGTCTCCATCATCCTTCTGAAATTCAACATTGATGACTTCTCGATAGCAGTGCTCCATGGGTGACTCAGGTTCCTCCGTTAAGACACAACAAAGAGCAGAAAAAAGCAGCTTTTCATTTCAGGCGTCAGAGATTCAAATCAAAAGTTAACAGAAGTGACTTTAGAAGAGAGTGTTTGCAAAAATCATTGAAATTCAAGACACAAAAGCACAATGACGACAGTTTGCACGCTGTCACCTCAGGTTACATTAAACTGATTTCATGGCCTGAATTTTTCTTATTGTTGCTTGTGATGCAACCCTGCAGCAGAGTCTGAACGCAGACAGTTTTATTTTTCCCAAGTGTTCTCAATCCACCTCTTGGCCGATAAGATCATCTTCACACCGTCTGCCGTCATGCCTCTCCCCATTAAACTGCCTTTGATATATCTTTTTTCATCCTCACACCTCAAATGGGTGACAATCGACACTCGCAGATCCCCGCTGATAGCTTGGCTTCCACGTGCATCCTCCACACCAGGTGCCAGGTGGTTGCTATGGCTACTGTATCATCTTCACGTGTTTCTCTGCCTCAAATGTGAAACATCTTTTGCACATCTGGCGTTCTCCGTTGATTGCTGGACGGATTTATCCTCCAGATTTACAGTTTACCATCTTTCACGCTCCAATTCAACTAAAAATTATTATTCATTACAACATTAAAGATAACCACAGGGCATGAAAACTGCTTATTTATAGCCTCTTCATGCAGGTGAGCAGCTGCGCGGTGATCTGGGTTTTTGGAGAGAATATGAGAATCCCCCTCGCAGCACACAGAAGTGATTTCTCAGCCCGAGCATCTGGTATGAAATAATAAAACCGTATTGACAGGCTGCAGTCTGCAGAGATCCTGCGTCATATCACAGCTCGCTCGCTCTGATGGCCTGATATCTGATTATTAATTCAAGGCCAATATCGACAAATCCATATATCACATTCTTCCAAATAAGCAGCCACATGTGCACAGCAGCACACACACACACACACACACACACACACACTCACAGATGGGGAGCAGATTTTGTTGTTTTGTCTCCGAAAGACGGAGCTGCGAGGCTCCACATGGAACTGTCAATGAATACGAACTCAAAGATGAGAACTCGCAGTCGGATCCCCAATGCATGCTGGGTAAGAGAGATTGAAGAGCAGGGAGAAAAAAGAAGGGAGGGGACAAATGAAGGCTCAGAAAGGAGGACAGAAGAAGAGAGAGAATGGGGAGGGATGGAGGAAGAAAGTGAGAAGTGGAAAGACAAGGAGGAGGAGGAAGAAGAGAAAGCATGGTGTCTTCTGGGACTCGCTGTCAAACCTCTCCAGGAATGTGAGCAGAAACAGAAGCAGCTTCACCCACACACTAGATGCAGACACAAACACACACACACACACACACATATACGTTTTGACAGCAGGTCCTTGCAAATTGACAGCTATTGAAGTCTCTGCACAAACATCACTAAGCAATACTCCCACAAGGCTTTGCTTCAGCCCAGACATCACCTTAGCAAGAGTGAAAAGCTGAAAATGTGCCGAATTGATGGGCAGAGAGCGTTCAATATCAGAACAGCAGGATGTCCAGAGGCGCAAAAAAGCTGCTGTGAAGGATAAACACACAAGCACAGACAGGAGGGTGTGACCTGCAAACAGGCATTTTGCAAAGTGTTGTCATTGCTATGCAGCTTTTGACAAGCTTTGACCATAAGTTCAATCAACCTGGAAATTTAACTTTGAGTTTCCAGTTAAAATCACTATTTAGACTTTATTTTATTTTACCAATCATCATAGGAACTCTGTAAGCCTATAGGAGGGCATTTAAACTTGTAATCTGATCTTTATCCAAATGAAAACTGAACTGATCCACGAAAAAAAAGCTTTTCTAAATTTCCATTGTTGTTTTTTCTCTCCTTTTTCCTGCCTGTTGTTTTTCCACTTGAGCTTAAGGAGGTGCTCCCCCAAAACTGACTTTTTTGTGTGTTTTTTGTCCCATTCACATGTTTTTTGCAGCCCCACATGACCTTACAATCATTATAAAAGCAAGGCACAGATATTTTAATTAGAGAGTAAATCTCTTTGGGATATACTACCTGCTGACCAAAGGTCCACCACTGTTCTAAATTTAACTCTCGGAGAGTGCAGACCTCCGCCAGCGCCACAGTCGTCTCCCATATTGTGATTGTTAACGTAACTATTAGTCCTACCTTTATTTCATCTAAATATTTAGATTCCTTGACCATGAAAACATACCATTAGCAATTTGATTTGTAATGATATCTATTTTAGTTCAGTAGTTATTCTCCAAAATCACATTTTTCGTCATGGTGGCCAGATGCTGATCTGGATCAACACCAAAATTGAATCAGTTCTTTCTTTTCCCATGCTGAACATTTCCTGAAAATTTCATCAAAATCCATCCAAAACTTTTTGAGTTATTTTGTTCACAGACAGACGGATGGACAGATAGACAAACAAACTCTCGAACATAAAAGTATAAAAACATAACCTCCTTGGCGGAGGTAAAGATAAACTTAAAAGTACCTTTTCATGCATATAGCTGATAATTTGGTTTGCTTGTAAATCCCTTTGCACTAATTATCTAAGTTTATATCTCTAATATCCTTCCCTAGTGTTAAACTGCTTCATTTTATGTCTTATTAAATCAAGCACATTGTTTAAATTAAATTTTTAATACAAAACTAAAAGCATGGCAAACAAACCAGTCATGGGTTCACTCCCTCAACCCTTTCATGCTCGAATTATTAAGTCACAAAGTAATAGTATTTTCAATGTTTGTTTTTACTTTCAAACAAAAAACGATGTTCATTTTTTTCAGTTATATTTCAGGGAGTTATGCATCTGTCCACTTCACCATGCATCAGTGGTATAAATAGTAAGTTAGTTGAACTAAATACGATCCACCAACATCTCTGACAAACTTTTAAGAGTAATAAAAACAAAAGAAAAGTCTGAAGTATCTGTAAACGTGTAAATGTTTTAATTTTGTATTTTTTAAATAAAAAATACAAAATTACAGGTGTAATGCCAAATTTTCCCTTCATTGTCTGTTTTGGATTTATGATGCAGTATCTGAATATGGTAATAAATAAATAAATAAATAAGAGTGAAGGTAATATTTTTAGTGTTTGGGAGTCCCCCCCTAGTACTTGGGCATTGTACTGCAACCTAAAGGGTATAAAATTTATTTCAAATATCTGTCTACTGTAGCGGACATCACGCACGAAAGGGTTAAGCAGGTTTAACAACAACACTGAAGATTGTAATGATCAGAATGTTTGATTTGTTTAGTGTCACAATGTTACAATTGTGTTTTTATACAGTCCTACTCATTATTATTGGCACCTACTTTGACACCTACCTAACTTTGCTCTGCATCACTTTATCAGACTCAAACTTGGCAGAAGTAATGTTCACATATTAAGGTTTGTAAATTATACTTCATTAGCTACTATGATCATGCAGTCATATTTAGATTAGGCAGTTTTAATTGCAACCACTTGAAGCCTACAAGGAAAAGAACACCCTACCAGCAATTAAGCATGGTGGAGGTGCCATAATGGTTTGGGGCTGCTTTGCTGCATCGGGTACTGGAGGCTTTGACCGTATCACAGGAATCATGAAATCAGAGAATTATCAAGTAATTTTAGAGCGAAATGTCCGACCCAGTGTAAGAACACTTGGTTTGAGTCGAAGATCGTGGGCCTTCCAGCAAGACAAAGACCTAAATCACACATCGAAAAGCACACAGGAATGGTTGAAAAGGAAAAAAATGGACTGTTTTAAAATGGCCAGCAATGAGTCCTGATCTCAATCTGAAAATCTTTGGTATGGCTGCAATCTGCTATTGGGGAAAAGAAACCTGCATATGAAGAGTGGGAGAAAATACCAGCTGAGAAGTGCAAGAAGCTTATAGATGGCTACAAGAAACATTTGGAGGCTGTCATCAGTGCCAAAGGGTGTGTAACAGAATACTGAAGAGGGGTGCCATTATTGCTGCACATGCTTTTTTTTTAGTTCCCTCTTTGAAATTACCATATGTAACCTGTAAAAATGTTTGTTTTTTTTGTTAAATTATTTTGGACCTTCAATTAAAAGAACCTTATGACATAAATTGTGTACATTTCAATTTATTTCTTAAGATATTGTTAAAGCAATGAAAATAATGAAGGGGTGCCAATAATACTGAGCAGGACTGTATGTTTTAGATTTCCTACCCATGACCAGCCACTTAAGACTTCCTCACCTCCATTTGGTCTAATTTTAAACATATTAGGGTCCTAAAGTTAATAAGAAAATACTGTTAAATTGAGGATTTATCTTAAAGAATCACTAGAAAAGAAGTTTTTTTCTTTTTTTCTTTCCCCTAAGAGGGTTTAAAAGAGAGGGCTGTTTACTGCTCAAGTTTCTGAGGAATAAAATAAAAGCTAATATGCAGAAAATCACTCAAAGTGCTCTCATGGTCACCTTTAACATTCTCCTAAAGCATAATAACACACTAATACATCACAGGCGGACCCGTGCACACACGCACTACCTTATACACACAGCTGCTAACAGGCTGGGCAGTGCAGCACCATTAGCCAAACACTTAGACACACACCATGTCTTTCATTGAGCGTGAATGACAGATACAGCCCTCCATGTGTAAGTGTGTGTGGGAGCGTGGTCAGCGGTGGGACCAACAACCACCATAAAGCCGTGGCTTCAATAACACATTTTCCTAAAAGAACGCACAAGGGGCTCTTCAACAACCCGCAGCAGCTCAGCGTGCGTACAGGCGCCGCGTGCGTGTGTGTGTGTGTGTTATAGCCACTGAGGGGGCCATTACAGCCTCAGCGCTTCGGCTCCGTGAGTAAACTGTGTAGAAGTGTAGCCAAACAAGCACACACACACATACACACACTGTAATGCACACACAGTAGATATATGACCTCAGGGTTGGGTATGAAGGGCTGGCTGGGGTGATGTATAGGCCAAGGTCCCGACCATAGATCTAATAGATACAATGGACTGGACCTTGGAGCACGCACACACAAACACACACCACACACTCAGGCTGAGGCAGACCCAGTTGATAAGGACTGATTATCTCCCTCTGCACACACAGTCACACACACACACATCTAATAAGTCATATTTCCACATCATGTCCGTCACATGAAATGCTGACATGCTGCTCCCTGGTGTAACTGGTGTACAACTGGTTGTTCGCAGCTATTTGCAGCGTCATCGAGTTCTCTGGCTTGGGGCGAGCCATCTGCTGGAGCTGACATGTGATAACCAGACTGATAATCCTCTCAGTATCTGCACTGATGGGAAGGGCGAATTCATAAAAAACAGTTTTTATTTTTACATTACTTGAAAATGAAGTTTCTGTCCTTAATGCCAATTACAATGAAGTCCAGCGTTCCAATTTGTGGAGTTTTCTAATACTAGTCTTTAAATCTATCCTCAAAATGTTTTAATCAAACTGATTTCATACACTGTTGTACTGAACTGAGAGACGTCTTTTATATTGTAGTTTAATCCCTTCTTCACTGCATGTTGGAAAGCAAGGAGCCAAAGAAGTTCACCTCTCTGTCCTAAAATTGTTGAAAAGTGGCAAGCATTCAAGTGTTGTTTAAGAGGAAATAGCACTCACTCCAGTTGATTTATTTTAGTTGTTCAGCACAACAATCACATCTAACTCCTGACACTTCCCCTGTAACAACATTCACTTCAGTCAGTGTTTACCACATATTTACGTTATTTCCTCAGGTCACATGACTTCTTCAAGACTGCAGGAAGAGAGAGGACTTTATTAAAAAAAATTTAAAAAAACACTTGGACACATTATTTCGGTTGATTATTTCTCCTATTTGATAAAACCTATTGCTACTGTATTGTAGGTCTTTGGAAAGACACATTATTCACCTTTACAACAAGGTACAACTTTTAACCCTTTAAGGCCCAATACCGTAGATTATAGCCAGAAAACACAAATTTTTTGGAGATAAAATGTTTGTTTCACTTTCTGCTAAAATCCATAAAAATCAAAATGTCCATAAAATTCAACCTATAGAGTTTTCATATCTCATTTGATACATTAGGTGTTTTTGGCAACTTATAATCCATTCGAGGACATTTTTATCATTTATCTGATTGTATTCAGATGTTTGTCTTTTATTTGTTGATCATATTGAGTAGAAAGAGGTATTATAAAAGTATGTATCAAATATGATACAATTGGCTTTATAGGGTTAAAGGTGCGGAGTGCAGAAATTGGCATCTTGGCGACATCTAGCGTTCACATTTTGGAATGAGCCTGTCTGTTACATCACGAGGATGAGCTGGTGAAGACCAAAAGGATCATGAACAGGGCATCATTTACAACAGTTATGAGATGATCATATTTGTAACTATTATTTTGATAGATTATAGTCAGTTAAGTTGCCACATGCCATCCAGGTAGATTTCAAGACCTGCAGCCAGACCCAATTAAAAATCATGTTTCGATCATTACGTCAGCCTCCACAGAGTGGAGACCCATGGTACAAAGATATAAAAAGATCTTTCCAACTTAATAAAAAGAAAAACAAAGTTTTATGAGGATGGTTGTACACCTATTTTGACAGACTTTACATACAGATAGAAACATATGCTATATTCACCGTTTCTGTTCAGCGAAATGCTGCCAACTTCTACACATGACACTTTTAATGACTGCATTCTTGAAATGAACAACAAAGCTGAATGATTGGGTAGAGTCTCCCCAAACAGAGCCAAGGACCAAGTTCCTTGAGACCAGTGAAGTCAAAGACAGACTTCAGATTAGGTGACACCCTAACCCTAACACCCCAAGAAGTCTAGTTACATACCTAGGCTCTGATGAGGAACAGTAAGTTTTCATTCAAGGGACAGATGTAAAAATTTTGCAGCTAGAGCTGGGCTCAGTCTCTTAACCTTTTGGTCAGATAAGGTCAGGTACGGGAGCATTATGATAGTTTGGCACTTTGCCTTGCCAGCTTGTTTCCTGTTCTTTTCTGTCCTCCTGCTGGCCTCCATCCAGGCCCATGTTCCAACTCCCCAGGTTTCCTTTAATCTAACCCCTTCACAATGCACCAAATCGGCCCTGTGGTCTGGTCCAACCAACTGGGTTCTAGGTGCACAGTCTACAGTCAGGTGCCAAACAAAGCACCTGACCTGTCCTATCCAGCACATTAGCATTGGACTCATGGTCCTGCCAACAATACCCAAAATGTGTCAGCTCTGTGATTGCTATCAGCCTCTCGGTAAGTAGAATTATGAATATGCTGCCAAGGCCTTTTGTTAATGGTGGAGCAACTCACCAAACTGAGAAACCAACATTCACTTAATCCCCAAATTTACCATAGGAGATATGACTTTTGTCCTGTATTTACTCTTTGACATCTGAAGTTAAGAAGATAAGATAAAATCCTTTATTACCTTTTCTAAAGTATAAAGCAAATTTCTGGCCAATATTTGTCAGGTTGTCTGTTTGGTGATTTGTTCGACTTGGAGCAAGATAACTCAACAAGGTTGGGACAAATTTTGATTAAATTTACAGGGAATGTTGGTCATGGCACAAGGAAGAAGGGTTTTTTATTTTATTTTTAAAAGATCAGAAACAAAAACAAAAACTGAGGATAAAGGGCAAAACACGTTTATTGTGTCTTAGTATTGGAGAGGGGCAGGTGTGTTGTTGCTTGTTTGAACAAAACAAGTAAGGAAAAGACAGATAAGTGAATTACAGGTCATTTGTTTCAGATTTAAATTAAGTTCCATGATAAAAGCAATTAACACTTTCAAGCACCGGGATTAACAACTCCTTATGTTGAGGGGACGAAGTCTTGAATGTCAGTCACCTGGAATAGATGCAATGTTTGACAAATCACTGTTCAAATCTTCTTTCTCATCATCTTATGGTCAAAATTCTGTTTTAATTTCTTCTACATTGATTAAAACTACTAAACCAGAGGTACTACTTACAAGAAAATGCTCATAAGGCCACATTTAGTATCAGGGAAATTGCTGTTTCATATTTCCTTTGAGACGCAACATCTCTTACTCAATTCTGTCCAAATCTAATCTTCCAAACGAATAATACTGCGATGGAAAGTGCTAAAGTCTCAGCTTAATAAGAAGTTAACCCTTGTTAAAAGAAATACAATTTTCTGACTTGTTGACAGAGTGACTTGTAAAGGCAGAAATGTATCACTTTAACCACTCTGCTGTTCTCCCCTTTATTTCTTTCTGGCTTCATCCCTGTCCTAATTGAGTTTCTTGCTTTATTTGAATCTCAGCTGGCAGAATGCAATCTTCATTTAATGATCTCCTGGATAGTGCAATTAGAAAAGTCTCTGGATGCTTTTTATTGTTAGCACATACGTGATTCTGCCAGCGTGTGTGTGTTTGTGTGAAGTGAGGGTTGTAAATAGAATAAGGATGTTTGCATCCATGTTATTCTCTGGACAGCTGAGTAATAAGATTGCAGCTTAATTGATCATAGCTGTTAACCTGTGGATTTCAGTCTGGTGGTAGCACAAAGCAACAGAGACAATATAAAGTGGCAGACGGTGGTTTAATATGCCCTGCTGTGTGTGTATGTGCGTGTGTTCTCTTGTGAGGCCACTAAATGCATCCTTGCTAACCTTACCAGCTGTCGGCCCAACAGAGCACCTGTTCCATTTCCTATCATGACTCTAACATGACACATACACATCTACATACACGCACAAGCTTACACACAAAACCTGCATGTTAGTTACACATAAAAATGCCCCAAATTAAAATCTAAAGACAAAATAACTCCTTATTCAAAGGTTAGACTGGATTTCTAAATGCCAATACTGTATTATCCACATTAACCGTAAAACAGGCTGCTCATATTAAGCTCAAACAATGCATATACACACATACATCAATATAAATATCATTAAGTAAACCGTCATTTTGGGTAGTGCTATGGATTCTGTGTTGGCCTCCATTTTTCTGCTCCACAAGGTGAAATTTCTAAAAACAAGGCAGCTCACTTGTCTTTTCAGGAGTGCAGGCATGGAGGGAAAGAAAGATGGATGAAATGCTGCATGATGGTAAAATGAAAAACAGTGGCTCATTGATGACAGTTTAGGATCTCAGGTAACGGGAAGAATAATATATTTTGTTGGAAATCCAAAAAGTTTGCAAAAAAGCTTGATAAAGGTGAAGCTTTTCCACATTTTCCACAATGTCCACAGAGTGCAATATGATGACCATGTAAAATGATGAGCTGCAGCCTCAGCCTCAACCTTCTGCATCGTAGCAATCTTACATTAAAGGGGCAGTGTGCAAAAATTGGCATTTTAGCGCTATCTAGTGTTCAGATTTTGGAATGAGCCTGTCTATTTCCAAAACATCACATCACTAAGCAACGAGAGCCGGTGAAGACAAAAAAGGATTGTGATCATTTACAACAGCTACAGGCAAGGGTTTTTTAATTCATTTTTGTAACTATTATTTTGATAAATTAAAGGTCAGTTAAGATGATGATTATAGGTGTTATAAACTTTTATAGACGCAAATTCAAAAGTCGCTTTTCCGCCCTTTTTGCCCCAAAAACCCTACCTGTAGACAACATGGCAGATCATTATGTCAGCCTCTACAGAGGGGAGAACTGCGGTACATAGATATAAAAAGCTTTTTCTGATATAACAAAAAAGAAAACCAAAGTTTTATGAGGTTGTTTCTACACCTATTTTGAAGGACTTTACATACAGATAGAAACATATGCTATATTCTTCGTTTCTGTTCGGCAAAATGCTGCCAACTTCTACACACGACACCTTTAAGCTTCGATTATCTGTTTGTTAAAACTTATTTGTCAAGGTATTTCTAAGATTGACATAACCATCCCATAACATGCAAACATATGGTAACATACTTATGGCCCTTTTCCACTAGCCCTACTCTACTCTACTCAACTCTCCCGGCTCTACTCTACTCGCCTTGTGCTGCTTTTCCATTAGCCCCAGTCGCCTGTCCAACAGGATGCAGTGTTGCTGTAAACAGCTGTGCAGCTCTGCGGTGACGTCATTTTGGGCGCGACACAACAATCTGTGGCTTTTTGTCACAAACCGAGTAAAAAAGGAAAGCAGAAGAAGGCTGCAGGTGGTAAGAAGAAATACCCCTTGAGAAGCACAGGAGAGTTTTGGAAGCTATACAACAGAATGAAGCCGAGGACGAGAGCAATCCAGCTGCAAAGAAAAGACATATGAGGGTAAGCTAACGGTAGCTACAGCTAGCATGCTAGCTCGTCGCGCTCATGACTCATCGATGAGGACATCGATGTCTGACCAATCAGTAGCTGGCAGTCGGTGACGTCATCTTTAAGTCTCGACTCAGCTCGCTTGGAACCAGAGCGGAGTAGGTACTAAAACTAGCTTGTTTTAGGAGGTACCAGGCTAGTGGAAACACGCTGCTAATCGAGTAGAGCCGAGTAGAGTAGGGCCAAAGCATGCTAGTGGAAAAGGGCTATTAGCCACACAACAAACCATGTACAATACACATCAGATCATAAACCTAACAAAATACTATTCCATTCTGAATCAAAGCAAATGAACAGATAGAATACTCTTTAAAATGTTTCTAATGGTTGCAGCGCTACTATTTCTGGTTTCCAGTACTCAATGTGGGCAAACATTTGCATGCCATCCAGTCCTTATGCCACTTCAACCTGACACAACCAACACACTCTTTAGCCTGATGTTCTAAATCAAAATACTGCATGTTGTAACATTGCTTATTTAAACTCTATTGTACTTTTCATCATTTAAATGTCTTTAGTAATTTTCCTGCTGTGATATTGTGAATAAAAGCAACTGAAACAACCAAAGTTTCCTTTAGGAATTAATTAAGCATTTCCAATTCTGATTAAGGTATTATTTTATTTTCAAATCAGTCATAAACATGCCAGAAATCACTTAAGGGACCTAAATTTAATAATGTTCATCACCATTTGAAACAGTGTTGGGAAAAGGCATTTAATTAGAGTTGCTGGTGGATTTATCATTGTATAAAATGTCAAGTCACAAATTAAACTGAGTTATGATGTCACTTTTATGTATTTTCCATGAAATAAGATTACAAAATTATACAGTGGATTATTCCTGCACCGATGTGTGTCACTGTGTGTTCCAATGGCCCGACTTGGCCACAGTCCCGTGAGGGTGATGGACGGGCTGCTGAGTCAGATTGGAGGGGAGTCACCCACTGACTCCCCTGCACACGTTTACACTGGCTTAGCCTGTTTATCAAACTGAAACTATCACACACCAGCAGACGCACACATATTCAAATACACACATCCACACACAGCAGATGACAGAAACTGTTAGCTGCCCTGTTGATCTGATGTAAAAGCAATCCAGTTGATGGGCATAATCCCTTTTAGAGAGGAAGCAGAGGGAGGGGGATGTGACATAACAGTAAGCTCTCCTCAACAAGGGGAAACGGCCGCAGAAGCCACAATAATGGGAATACCGCAGCCTCAACAATAAACGATGGCTACAATCAAAGTCGACAGCATTTTATTGGCTGGGTAGATACTGTGCATGAAAATGGAGAGCAGGGGAGTCCCACATGTCGAGAGTATGCACTGACCAATCACAGAAAATTAAAATAAAAAAGATTTTATTGGTATGTGAGAAATTCTGAAACTGAAAGATCTGAATTTGGTTTCCTCTTAAAATATTAACCATTAAAATGAACCGTTTATCTTATAAAGCAAACATGTTCTCGTCGCTAATCTGAATTTTGTCATCAGCATAACCCTGGAAAAAAAAATTGGTTTGCATTTTTATGACGTTACTTGTGTGGTGTGAAAACTCACAAACTCTGTGAAAACCATCCAAACCAAACCAGGACCAAATGAGGCAAGCAAACCTAAAATCTTTTGAGTTTTGCAGAGATATGACTAAAGAGAACAACGTTAAGAATGCTAATGTAGCATTCACTGAAACATCAAGCTGAGTGTGGCTAACATTAGCATTGTTAGCACCACTAGCTTATAGTAACATTTTTTTCTTAATTGAACACAAGTTATTAATGTCAACCAATGAAATAAAAGTGCAACATATGTCAAGAAGTTGATAGAAATTGAACATCTACAAAGATAACAAATCAGGAAATAAAGATAACATGCAATAGTTGAAAATAAAAGCAGAGAGCTAAGACAACACAACTAAATGAGAAAAAGAAAACAAAAAACAACCAAAAATAAAATAAAATAAAAGATAAATAAATAGATAAACATCAGGGAAACATTTACTGGTTTTCAAATTTCAGATCTTTACAAGAATGATATTAGCCCATAGTTACAGGTAGCTTCAGTTGATATGCCAGTTCAAACTGACTCAGCTGAAGCAGCTTTTGAGCTTTTTCAACCTATATAAAGTTATTACCTAGAGCCTGCTTGTGTATTTCAGGGTCATGGTCCAACAGAGAGGCAATGGCAGGGACAAAGACCACAGCCAAAGCCTTAAGTAGGTGGTGGATGATTATATTTCACAGCATTTGACAGCCTCTCTCCTTTAGTCTGTACTGCAGTGTAAAAGAAAACTGAACCAAACTGTAATAATAGGTCATAACTGTAATAATATACATATACAAAAAATGTATAGCCATCTGAAGAATTAGTTTTCAGCATTACAACAAATTCCTCCTGAAATGCAAACCAGACTTTTCCATTTTTTCTCCGACAACACTGTGGCTACTTCCTGTTTCCTGTTGTGACCTGACTTCAAAATAAGGCACCAAGGCAATCATCCATTTAACAATGAACTTTATCAAAAAATCCAACATTATGAGCAGAAAACAATCTCTTAACTGTAAGAGGGCTCTTGGCTCAACTGCTGTGAAGTTCAACACAACAAAGAGGGAGAATTGGGATGGTGTAGCTGGCTCTTGGTCTGTGGCTTTTTGTTAGCGGTGGGCGGATCCATCCAAAAAATATCGATATATCGATCCAACGTTGGAATTGATATCGATTGATACTAGTGTAGTGGTATCGATACTTTAGTTCCTGTTCTATCTGTGCTGCTGCGGAGGCGACCTGTCCGTCTGTTTCTGTGTAAGTGTCGCTGCTTTCGACTGCTGCTACTTTCACAGCACGAGCACGGCCAAGCAGGCTCCTCCTACTTCCTCTTGTGCTTTAATGACCCAGGTAAAAAGCAAGAGGTGCTGCTGGCAATATTTAAGAAAAATAGCGCCCTGAAGGGCAGTAATTTTGCCTTATTTTTTTTCTTTTCTTATTTTTTATAGCTTTTTATTATGTTAATGAAGTATTTTACTTATAAACTATCCTGGTTGGACCCCTATTAACTAATAGTTGATTAATTAAAAATCCAAATGAAAGGATGGAGCATGAAAGGAGCGCCGTAAGTATCGGTATCGATATTGATATCGGCAATACTTACTGGTATCGGATCGGTATCGGATTGATACCAAATCTTACGGTATCGCACACACTGAAACATTTTTTTTGTTGTTTAGCAGACAAAAGCATCTAAACTTCATACTGTACATGTCAAAGCAAAGGGAGGTCTGAAAATGTGCACAGCTGGAGAGCAACATGAGGCAATTTCAATGACAAGAACCTCTCCTGTGACTCTTGTAATGACATCTTTGACCATTCAGCAGTCAGCAGTGTCTTCTTTGTCGTGGTTCTAATCACTTGTAACCTTGTCAGATGTGCTATAGAAAAATGAATCAAGTACAAGGTTTGATCCTCAATGGAAAAAAAAGACTTAATGTGAGCCCAGCCAGTACCATAAAGCAAGAATACAAACCAGTATATAAGGTAAAGTCACAGGGCTCCCAGAGGGTGCATAAAAAAGAATAAAGGGTTTTCTCTGTGTGACAGTTTTCATTGAATTTAGCCAAGTACACAACATGGAGCTCTTTAGATCTATGAAGCTCTCTCTAATGCCATCCGTCACTACCTTATGGAGTTTGTACCTTTGCTAGCTACTGGTGGTATAAGAGCTGACTTCCTGGCTAAGGGTGATAAAAATAAAAAAGCAGAAACAAAGCCTGTGAGCTGCAAAGCAAACCTCCTCTGGTCACATAATGTTTGTAAGGGAGAAGTCTTTGTTCAAACCAGCATGCTACAAGGATTATTCACTTAACAGTATATTACTGTTTTATTCTAAAGCAGAAGGATGAAAGAACAGCAACACAAGCAGAAAACTGTCAAATCAACGTATTCTAACTTATTTACAACCACACACAAAACATAAAGCAGGGGCTGCCTTGTACTTAACTCTGCAGCATTACTACCTGCCAAATGCATCACCTGATTGGCCTGTAATAAATGCCATTTGACAGGATAATCTTCCAATCACATCTGATCTGATGTGTATTTTAAGGTTCTGCCCTTTCCAAACACTTTCTACAGTCTGTATCTACAGTCTCAGACACCTATGTATATGTCAGTATTGCATTGTTTGCAGTCCCCATAAGAGATCAAGTCAATCTAATACACAACAGATGTTAAGGTATGTGGAAACGTAACATTGGCTTAAGTTCTGTAGTCTGTTAGCTGATATTGTGCAAGCTACATGTTCATTTTTCTCTTTCTCATGAAAGTAAGGCCTCTGTATAACTCAAATGTCATATTTCTTCACCCATCTAACAAAATCTATGCAACTTCCAGTTAAAGTAAACTAATTGGGTTCATGCATGGCTTCTCTCTGAGCACTCAGGCTTCCTCACACCAAAAACCAGAGACCAAAAAACATGCCTAACACTTGGTTAATTGGTGACCATAAATTACCCTCAGGTGTGGGTGAGTGTGCAAATTGTTGTCTGTCTCTCTATCAGTGGCGATTGCTCTAAGACTGCATGGGAAGCTCAGCTTCCCCTAAAATGTCCCCAAAAAAGTGGTGATATGTCCTGCTGTGTGTACATTTCATTGACTAAATATGCGCTAGAATACCTTCATCTTTTGTTCAGAATCAGCTACTTATCACAGGTAACTGGAGCGACTTCCTTCTCATTCATCCCCGCAGCGTCTCAGCGCTTTAACACAGTCGGATGCTGAGCGTCTTCTGACTTCGATGGGGAAGCGTAGAGTGGGTTGTTCCACTGTGGAAACTGGACGATCATTGGATAAACGCTGGGCTTTGTCCCGCCCATCGGACGCTCAGCGTCTCTGGGGGTCTATGAGGCAGTGGGCTGGCCTGGACGCTCAGCTTCTGCATGATGATTGGATGATCTGTCTGAGGCCGAATCCCTTTTTGATTGACAGTGAAATGAGCCAATCAGTGATCTTGAAGTATAACCCTCCACTGGAGCATCTTTTAAGTTTTACATTCAGTTGTTCTGGAGAGGAGCTTCTCCTGTTTAAAGAGGCTCAAGTCTTACACCCGTAACACAATGGGCCAAGACTGTTTAAGCAGTCTAGCTCTGCTGGTCATTGAGAGAACACTGGTCAAATCCCTGGAAAAGACACCTAGTTGGTACAACAGGGTCACAGATAATTTTCTTGAAAAGGAACGGAGGATAGAATTTACATTTACATAAATAAACAAATTTATGATGTAGGATGGAAAAAAATGAGCTTCCCCTCCTTGACCGACCAGCAGCCACCACTGCTCTCTATGTAGCCCCAAGATTGGCTGACGGCTGCTCCAGGATGTTCCCTGCCTCCCCCTCAGTATTAGCTGGGGTAGACTCTAGCGCCCCCACTGCTCCCTTAAGGGATAAATGATGGATGAATGGATATCTTGATATCCTGACTATTACATTGAGTAAAGGAGCATCTGAAAGAATGGACTTTCCCTTTTGGGATTCACAAACTAATTCTTACACTAAATCTGATTCTGATTTTCTAGTGGGCCAGGGCCGTGACTGTGACACTACCATATTTTAGTAAATCTCTCAGTTCCTCACCCACACTGTTCCAAGGGTTCTGAGGCCACTGATGTCAATAATTTGGTCAGTCAAATACAACTTTTGGTCTTTGTACTGTGCTGCTTTTAATTTGAACTTTTTAACCTTCAATTTTCCTGGCAAGCATGAATGAGGGATGATTTCAAAGCACGGTCGCATTCTTGCAAGAGAGAGGTTCATGAATACCCCAATCAGTGAATTCAAGGCTGTATTATTGACTTTAATTTTTAAGATTCTTAATGGATTCAGAGAAAAATGACACAGGCCTTTTTGAGTATTTTCCAATCAGGGTGTTATGATTGGTGCCTGACGAGGAGCACTGCAGCTTGAATCAGTGTTCTGAAACCGACTGATGTGAAGACATTATGTTCAAATATTCTCCATCCAAAGCGCTGAGCATTAGCGTGAAGCCACGGCTTTGCAAGTCAACAAAGTCGATCATGAGGAAATGTTTTAAAGTTGTGAGCTGATGAATTTAAAGTCTGCTTCTCAGGCATTGTTTTTCTTTCTCGGTGCAGAATGTAATGTGCCAACAGCTGCCTCAGAATTATTCCTCTCTTTCCTTCCAGACAGGAAAAAAAAAGAGAAGTTGGATTTGAAATGGAAAGGCAGTACCTATTAGTCAAGAACCCTCCGACATGAACTCTCTCAGCAGATAACATGAAATCACTGGGCGGCTGCAGAGCTGCCTCCTTTTCAAATGAAATGCTCCTAATATGTAGCCTGTCGTCTGCGTGTGCACGTCTGCTTGTGTGTGTGGGCGTGCGCCTTCAGACGAAAGGTTAATTGGGTGGCTGCTGTTGTCCCACAGACAGAGACAACAGGATTTGTAATAGCTGTGACATTCCTGCCTTCTCCCCCTGCACACTCCAGGCAATGGTGTGAGAGCGTGTGCTGTGTGGGTGGATGTGCGGCGGGGGAGTGGAGGGAGGTGTTGTGGTTTGACGTCCCTATATAAAGTCTACTTTGTTTTCTCTTGGAGAGACAGTCAGACTGAAGGAGGAGAAAAAGTTTGGTTTTTCTGCAGTGGTTCCATTAGGTGCTTGTTGAAGCACCATGTTGGAAACATTTGGTCTTTCTTTGTTGTCCAGATGATTGACTGTAAGATGCTGCTTCTTTTTATAACAGCTTTTCCTGCTGAGATGTTGGAAAAAATTACCAGCAGAAAAAAACTGCAGTGAGAAAGTGCTTTCAAGATGCTATAAGGAGTGTCTAAGTAATAACAAAAAAAGTCTCACTTTTAGATATATGACTGATGGGTTTTATAGCTCAAAATAGGTTATCTATAAATGCTATTCCTTAGCTTCACGGTCGGGTCGGACAGGACTGGCCTGGATACTCAACTTCGGGAACGAGACAATTATAACTAGAGCAAATTTATATTATTCGGACACGTCTACAAAACAACAATACTAAGTTTTCCAAAAATTGTCACGTCTTTTGGTGCGTTTCAGTTGTAGTCAAAAGTAGGAATTTCCGAGTTCCAAGTAGGAAACTGCAACTGGAACGTCCCCTGAAGTCGGAATTTCTTACTGGGAACTCGGTGAAACCTCGCCACCCCCGAGTTGACAATGGAAGATGGCTGCCCCCAGTGTGAACAGTTATTTAGCTCCTGTAATAATCCATTTATTTGCACTTCTGACTGGGGTGTGTCGCTCTAGATCAGCTGTATACATAGTATTGTTAGACTTATATTTACAAAAATGCTGCCATAGTGATAATCACATTCCTCATGTGATATTTGTGAACAACAACGCAGGGCGTGCTAACAACAGCTAACAATAGCCTGGTAGATCGGCATGTTTTTTTCAGACTTCAACTGGAACGCCGATAAGTCAGAGATGATGTCACTCCCATTTCTGAGGTTACTGGAACGCAGCATTACGACAGTCGCTGAGCGTGCTCATGGGTAGCAGAGTCTTAATGTCGCCGGGAATAGATTCTCCTCATAGCACCTTTAAGAACTTGCGAGAGTGCTGACATAAAAACAAAACTGTTTGTTTTGATCAGATGAGACCTCAAAAGCCCCTGAAGTCCCTGCATCTTTATATTTCTCATTCTGACTGAAGTTAACAAAATTACATTTTACTTTACAATTCCCTTTGCAAGGACCGAATAAACAAACAAAGAACAGAAATCATGAATTTTCAGAGAAATACAGTGTGTATCTCATCTTTTTATGATTTGAGATTATCCTTTTCTGTTACATTTTTTAAAATTATTGTTGTCAACTACTTATGATGCATCACTGAAGTGATTTGGTAAAAGTGTCATTAAAAGTTTCTTTTAATCCAGTAAATATCCTGTTTCTTCCACTGAAGTGCCTGCATTTGCTTCAAAGCAGCATTTAGCACATAAAGTATATCGCATTACTCCATCCATCAATCCATTATCTTACCACTTATCTCTTTTAGGGTTACATGAGGCTGGAGCCTGTCCCAGTTTACACATCCTGAACCATTTGAAAGCCAAGTCCAAAACAGAGGGGAAGAATGATGGTGTATATTTACTGTAAGATATATACTTACATACACATATATATATATGTATATATATATATATATATATATATATATATATATATATATATATATATATATATATATATATATATATATATATGTATATATATATATATATATATATATATATACATATATATATATATACATATGTGTGTGTTTATGTGTTATGACACTCAGCACACTATGAGTTATGTAGACTAACTGTACATTTCTATTTTTGCACAAGTTCATATGTCAAGTAAATAAATACGAGTTTGTTCACAAAAAAATAATACTATTTTCAATGATACATTCTTTGCCGAGGAGGTATGATGAGGTAGAGTAACACTATTTGTAGACTTGCCTAATTTAGATGCTGCTGGCATAAGGATACATAGTCTGTGTGTCGTGTACTAAAGTAGTAAAGAAAGAAAGTGGCTTGGCATGAAAAAAATAAGGGACTGTAAATGCTCAGTCAATATGTCAACCTTTAATTATTTTCATTGAGGTTTTATAATACCAAACTATCCATTGAATTAAATTTATTTTCAAAGTACAGCAGGAGATCTCAAATTTTCAATAACACAACACTGAAACACTTTAGCATGAATGAAATTATTATAATATTTAATGCAAGATGACTCATTAGTTAGATGCTAACTGTAGATTGAGGCATTTTGCTGACGATGCAAGACATCCAACAAATAATAATCTGGATTTTTCCACATTTTTTGCCCTCTTTCATGATAAAATTATGGGCTAAGCGTTTCTTTGGAGCAGATGTTTCAAAAGCCAAACCAAAGCAACAGTCAGTCAAATAAAAAATGCACAGCAGGTAAGAAAGATGTCCCGAATCTAACGTAGGCCCTCAAGCTCTCATGCTGAGGGAAATGCGCAGTGATGTTCAATATTTCAACACGCACACACACACACACCAAAAAACACATATCCCTCTTGAGGGCTCAGGTGATGCGAGTGCAGGTGTCGTGAGCCATCAGCTCACCGAGTGTGTTACAAGATAGCCGGATATAGACACACACACACACACACACACACATGCAGTCACACTCACACACTCATGCATGAATGTTGCATTGGTGTGAACAGACTGGAGAAAGCTGCTAGCTAAAATAAGGCTGCGCTCATCTAATAATGATGCTGCTGGAGAAAATCAGAGCTGATAGAGGCTTTCATCACCATCACATGTATAATCCACGCAGAGAGGGAGAGGCAGACAGGGCGACAAAAAGGAAATGATGGAGGCAGAGAGTGTGGAGGAAGGACAAGAGGTACAGATAAAAGTCTATTTTACAGCTCATACCCCCCACACAGGCACATTATGCAGCTCACTGCTTTGTGATTGATGTGTTTTTAAGCAGGGACGTACAGTCTTAATTAAATGTTCCCCCTGAAGACTGTCCCGTCTTCTTTCATCCGCACAGATCTATTGGTGAGCCCAGCAGGTGATCAGAGGTCTTACCTGCCTGCATTGATTTCTAGAAAGTGTAACAGATCCCCTCAATGCAGAGCTGATTGCTATAAAAGAGACTGAAAGAGGGGATTTGCTTTGCTGTGACAGTGCCGGGAATACTCCCACATGACCCACAGAGGCAGCCAAAAGCATCTGCAGCTACTTTTCAGTTGCCGTGTTAAATAAACTATTTGTGCCTCACTGCAATGAGTGAGAAATGGGACAAGTCAGCTGTACTGGGAGATAAAGCAGTGTCGAGTGAGCCTGATTAGGTATACAAACCCTGATCCCACATTTATAAACCACAGAGATCACCCATCTAAAGACAGTAATGAGAAATGTATTGAGGGGATTAACTGGGCACACCAGATGGAAAGTTCAGAATATTTCATTAGTCCATGTTGGACACAAACAATCTGCTAATACAAGGCAAAAACTCTTTTCAAAGGTGCTATGAGGAGAATCTATTACCGGTGCTGTTAAGACTCTGCTACCCATAAGCACGCGTGGCGACTGTCGTAATGCTGCATTCCAGTAACCTCGGAAATGGGAGTGACATCATCTCCGACTTATCGGCATTCTAGTTGAAGTTGGAAAAAAACATGCCAATCTACAAGGCTATTGTTAGCTGTTGTTAGCACGCCCTGCGTTGTTGTATGAAGAATGTTATTATCACTAGGCAGCATTTTTGTAAATATTAGTCTAACAATACTATGTATACAGCTGATCTAGAGTGACACACCCCAGTCAGAAGTGCAAATAAATGGATTATTACAGGAGCTAAATAACTGTTCACACTGGGGGTATCCATCTTCCATTATCAACTTGGGGGTGGCGAGGTTTCACTGAGTTCCCAGTAGGAAATTCCGACTTCGGGGGAC
Organism: Scarus forsteni; assembly: GCA_036419115.1. NCBI lineage: Eukaryota > Metazoa > Chordata > Actinopteri > Labriformes > Labridae > Scarus > Scarus forsteni. The sequence goes on along the minus strand of JAZDUH010000104.1, from coordinate 3,517,341 downwards.
GTTCCAGTTGCAGTTTCCTACTCGGAACTCGGAAATTCCTACTTTTGACTACAACTGGAACGCACCAAAAGACGTAACCCACGCCAAAGCGTGTATTTGTCGTGATGCTAATGAATGCAGCTCGGGCCTTCCTCAGAACTCTGCATTGCTTTACAACTTCTTTTTTCAACAACTTACAGGATGCAAAGTGATGAGGTGATGTATCTCTTTCTAGTTACGTAGCAGTAGTTTTTGATGTGTGACAACAAGCAATTTTTGGAAAACTTAGAATCATAGTTTTGTAGCAGCCTGTCCAACCCAACCACGAAGCCAAGGAATAGCATTTATAGATAACCTATTTTGATGCTATAAAACTCATCTTAAAGTGTGTATTTCGATCAGGCATGTATCTAAAAGTGAGACTTTTTTGTAATTACTTAGAAACTCCTCATAGCATCTTTAACAATCCACAGCCAAAATTAACTGCTGTTACAGATATTAACTGTCACATATTTAGCCCAACAATTAAAGTTTTGAGAGAAGGTTAACAAATACATTCAAAATAAACACCTCCTCTCATTCAAAGAAATACTCCTGCTCCTTTTTTCTGTCTTCTATCTGATGAAGAGGGTTATATGTTGAGTAAAGTTAGACTGCAGAGTGCTGAAGTGCCTTGAGATGGTATGCAAATAAGTATTTGAAGAATTTGCATTCCAATACTTGTGCTAATGGATGACATTGTAGCTTCCTTTAGTGTAAAGAGGGAATACAGAATGCTTTATGTGCTGTATCATAAAATAAATATTGAAACTAATGTGTTACAAGACAAATAGAAAATAAAGTAATGGCTTTTTCATTTTAAAAAGAGGGCTGGTAATTATTCAGGCAGAAACATGGCAAAATACGCCCGCCAACTTTTCCCCGAGGAACTTTGCAAACCACGTGCAGCCCTCTGGTAAATGTGAGAGCACGACTACATACCTTCACATTACGCGTGAAGTCATGTGGCTCTGATGAATACTGGAGCTGTCTGTACATTTCATTATTTATAATCTATATTGTGGAAGCTCTGAGAAAGTGTGAACCCATTGCAGGGAGCGAGACAGAGCTTTTAAATGTGTGTGTGGAGCAGCAGGGAGGAAACCTGCAGGTGGATGGCTGCTCACGCTATGATCAAGTATACACTCGGCTCCAACACACACACACTCTCATGGCCTCTGGCTGAGAGTTGCCATGTGTACACCCTTCCAGGTCAGTAACTTCACGTCTGCTGAAACACACGCACACTTTTTCGCTGTCCTCCTTCCACCTTTTGTCTTTCCAACGTTTTCCTTCCTCCTCTCTTTTTAATGCCAACACCAGCTCCTCTGGCCGGCCTTCGTTTTCTCCTTCAGCTATCAGCTGATTTAACTCGTCCACCTGATTTATTTAATCTGATTATGAAACTATGACTGGATAGCGGCTTTGTCAAGCTACGGCTGGATGATGTGTGGCTTTCACATCTAAAATTCAGAGGACTTAATATTATTTAATTTCTCTCTTAGTTTGGATTTGTTTCATTGCACCTACTCCGCAGACCAAATGTTGTGTAATCTATCCTCCTGCCACTAGTTGGAGCTGAAGTTGCGGTGATATTTCCGCCATGCCTCCAGCTCATTGATGCATTATGAGCTGAAAATACTCAAGTAGCATTGAATTTTTCAGCTTGAAGCACTTTGGAAGTATCTCTTGCCATAAAATAAAGATACATTTGCATTTAGGCAGCTTTGGATTGCACTTACAAATTGATCCGAGTAATGTGTCAACATATTCATTAGCTTCTCTGCTGTAATATTCAACCAAATCCAAGCTCCAGTGCTCTCCCCTTTGGTTCATTTGTCAAATTGGATCTTGTGTTTCGTGTGAGTTTTCACACCAGTCCAAATAAACCAAAGTGAACTATAGTTTGTTTGGTCTTAAACAAATATTGTAGGTATGAGAGCACCCTTAGAATAGGTTATTTGAAAACCACTTTCAGATGCTTTCCCAGCATCTTACAGCAGCTAAAGAGCAAATCAAAACTCAAAACTATGATCATCTTTTGTATAATTTTGCAAAAGGTGACATCACAAAAAACTTGTTCTTCAATAGCATTCTGTAAAACATGTTCAAATACAAAAAGGGAACAAAATATGCTCAGGTTTCTCAAAAAAAGTTTAGAAACATCAATTTGGTTTATTTCTAAATATGACAATTTTTACTTTAGCATGATTAATATTGATTCAGGGCAGGTTGCATGCAAGAACATCATGTGTTAAGCACATTTCATGCCCTGATAATCGAGAAAATTAAGTGTATAAAGAGACTTTAATCCAAAGGTTTAAGTCAATTTAATGCAAAGAGGGAATATTGTGCCCCACCAATTTAGATTACACTGAAGCTCTTCAAGCAGTTTTCAACCCCCCAAAATCAAAATTCAAACATTTTAAAATTTGCAATAAGGACCACACAAAGGCAGTAATGTTGAGTTAAAGTTGTTGTTAATGGGGGTATTAAGACATGGAGATTAAACAGCATCACAAATGCCTGCATGATTTTTCTTTTTCATTTTTTTCTTCTGCATGAAACACAAGTATGACAAGGAAGCAAAAGAAGAAAAATACTAGCACAGGATTAGGAAAATTCTTAACTTCTGCAAAAAGTAAGTTTGTTTTTGAGATTAAAAAAAATAGCCTGTAGGCCTATTTAAATAATTTAGTGCCCCTGGCAGCCATGATTCCTCATTGAAAAGCCAGCCAATGAAAATGCTTCTCATCCACAATATACAGTATTCATTTTCAGTGATTATTATTTTAAGATCTATTTTTATTGTATCTAAGGTTTGAAAAATCCAATCCAATCCTGGAATCCAAGCCTCTAACACCATCACTTGTTGATATATCGTTTAGATTTTCTTGAAAAAGTAGGCAAACTCCTGCAAAGTGTCTAAATATGCTTTAGCAATATTTAGCTGGATGTGCCGAGGAGGCTAACTCCAGCATATTATCTCTATCAGCTTTCTTCTTTTAGTTGAACATGTAAGTTAGGATCATTTGATCTACGTACTATCTTTTACCAATAGTCACTAATTAGGCTATAGGTTTTCCACTACTTTAACAGTGTGCATTATTTGATTTTTATGCAATATTTGATTTTCTGAAATTTCCCAACGCTGGATGTCTAAATTTATTTAAAGGTTGATGTATTATTAAAAATGGCGTTTGTTCCCAAAGATGTTCATAGGATAATACAATTTACTAATAAAAGTAGCCTTCTATCTTATGCTACAGCCACACCGGACACAAATTCGCAAAGACACACGTTGAGATTACATACAAAGTCAATGCAAAGACACGTTTGGACGCAGATTCGCCCCGGGCGGCGCGTTGGACGCGTTGCTGCGGCGTGTATGAAGCATCCGGCGCGTTTGGGGCGTCAAACACCTCTATGCTAGAGTTAAAAATATTGAACTTTAGCCGCAAATTTGCGTGACGATGTGTCACTGAGTCCGACTGGCCCCGGCTCTCTACTCCGCCTGCGCAGTGACGTGCGACTCCCCTCAGCTTATCAAATGCTCCAGCGTCCAGCCTCATTAGCATTACTGATGGAATATTAGGACATAATGCCTGTGCATTTATGTTTTTAGTCTGGAAACCCCGGCCCTTTGGCAACCCTCCTCTCATTCCCATAACCTTTTCTCCTATACATGTATATATATATATATATATATATATATATATATATATATATATATATATATATATATATATATATATATATATATATATATAAGTGTATTTATCGGCTCAACTTTTCGCCCTGTGCCTTCATTTTTCCCTCATTCTCACTTTCTTTCAGCTCTGTGATTCAGAGAGGCTGAAGGCGGCGATCACCTCCTAACACCATAACCGTTGTGACAACCCGGAGTCACAGCAGGGCCGGCTTACCGCAGAGAAGACCAGGAGACAGAGGAAAAAGAGGAGGGATTGATTAAACTGTACACAGGCGAAAAGACGTCAGCTCACTCCTGTTTACGTCATTGTGCTCTGGATATTTTCTGCCACGTTTTTCTCTGCCTTTTACTTTCTTTATCCTTCACTGTCAAGTCTCTGAAGTCAGGCTTGGATCGGTGGCTGCTCCGTTAAAAAGTGATTGAAAAGCCTTGTTATACAAGTTTGATATGCTGTCTTTGAGATCTTTCAGATGCTGCTGGAGATAAATATTCAGTCTTTTGTGCAATGAAACAAACCAAAATGTCAGATCAGTGACTTCAAGTAATCGTGCTTTCTCGTCTTTGAAACAGAACCATATGGTAGAAGGGAATGAAGAATTATTAAAAATCTGAGCACCAAGTATGATCAAAAGAGAGCAGCTGGATATAGTCTTATTTGAGCCATAAACAACCCGTGAGGAGCCAATTAAACAACACAGATAGATAATGGAGAAAACAGGCGGACAGTGGCGATGTAACACACGAACAGAGAGTAGACGACAGAACGAAAGTTCCGACATAACTGCTGTCTTCCCCTCGTTAAGCTTTCCCTCCAGATGACATTGATGGTTTTGCTTAATGAGGCCACAGTGTCTGGGATATGGAGCATCTGCTTATTTACACCACATACCATGACTATTTAATGTGAACCCAACAGGAGCCCATTTTTGTTCATTATGATGTTTTCTCCAACGTTTAGAAGCTCTTTGGTTGTTGAAAAATATAAAACTTCCCTCTCTTTCATTTCATTTTCCCTTTTGACCATGAATACCTTTCCATTTATTTCTTTTTTACACACAGTCAAGTTTATAACTTTATCAGACTTCCATTTTCTGTTTATGAGCCGTGATGACACAGATGCAGCTGCTTCAGTATCACCTTATGCCTACCATAAGACTGTTGAATTTCAATGACGAGCTAACTTCAAGCCACTAACCTTCCCATTTACACATTTCATGTTAACATTCTTTGGCATCATTTTCTGTTTATACATGCCTGTATGTAAGATGTTGGACTGGGGGACACCACTAGAGGGCACAAAAGGTGTATGTAACTACCTGTTGTGTTAGAGGTACAATGCAAACACGGCAGTAATTCTGAGAGTCAAAGTAAAAAAACAAACAAATTATCAATATCTTCATAAAATATTCGTTGACCACTGATGGCCATGTGGTCAGACCTCACCATCATCATTATTTGAACTTCATTTTTACAATATTTGCCACTTTGAGCTGTGGGAACTGTCTTGATGTATGGGTGTAATGCAGTGTTAATTTGGTCATCAACAATCTTCTTTTCCCCTGACAAAGACAAGACTTTAACTGAATAAAACAAGAGTACATTGACAAAACTGACATTTTTCTTAACAAATAAAATCTAGACTAAAACATCTGACAAGTAACTAAGTCCAATCAGATCCAATTTCATCCTGTTGAAAGTAGAGACAAGTTAGGAATCACTTCCTACTTTGGTTATTTGGAAAAGTTGGATGAGTTAAGAGGGGGATCCAGTGACATCTTAGCTTCATAGTGACAGGATCCAAGTGTAAAACATGACATCAGAAATTCAAAGAAACATAAAAATGCCTTAAACTTTCCACTTCATAATTTAGTAGACTAAATTTACAGTAGATTTTGTCATCTAAAACTAGGCTTAAGTTCAAACATTTCAGATGACTATATTGTAACTAGAAAATAAAGATAAAGATATTTTAGGCAAAAGACTGTAATTTAACCCTCTATGGTACCATGTTGCCTACAAGCAATATACCCATTTTGTGCTCTTAAAACTCAATAAATACGTCCCAGTTATGATGCAATACTTTTAAAAAAGAGACAGGACTTTAAGGATAGTAACTCTTGAATTTGTCACATAACTCCCTGGAGGCCATTTTTAACCCCTTTTCTGCCGACTTTATCTCTAGACGCACCTCAGATATCCAGGAAAAAATATATTTTCCCACTTACAGGTAAATAAAGCTTAATTTCTAATCATTTAATTAACTTTATTTGCCCATTAAGTAATGTAAAAATGTAACACTGTACCATTATGGATTCATCATGGCAATAGTTTGGTATTCTGTCTTTTGTTATACTTACTGTTTAGAAGCAAACAAGTCATATTAGTTTTCTCTGCATCTCTATGGTTTAACCTAGATAAATTTGTTGTTAGTTTTAGAAAAGTCAAGGCAATTACTGCATATCGTGGGCTCCTGTTTACCATTTCAATGAACTTTGTGAGCCTTCCTTGCAGAGCACATGCTTATATTTCCTATGATTCTTTCATTTACAGAATGAATGTAGGCATTTTTCTATGGCTCTTCAAGGAGGAAGGTAGAAGTAGCACTACCAGTTGATTCTAGTGAGGATGAATTAGAACTGAGTAGCACTATTTATTATTTATTAGCATTATATTTCCAGTATAGGATTGGGTTTAAAATGTATTGATAATTCATTAATTATTGCATTTCTTGATATTTCCAAACCATGCTTGGGCAACTGCTTCATGATTTCCCATGAGCAGTGATCCAAAGATGGCAGCAACACAATACCTGATGGCAACACATGTCAGAAAAAACACAGGAGACTTGCAGTTCAAATACCAGTGATCAAACACTAACATTTGACAGAAGGTTATGATATATTCTAGTTCAGTGAAATAAATTTAGACTCTTTTTTTCATATCTTACCATTATGGTGCAGTGTTGCTTCGAGGCAACGCGCCCCCAAAAAATGTCCTCAAATTTGGTCTATTTTTATTTGGTCTATTTTAAGATATAAAGATAATACAAATATATTTTTTTCCTAACCTGCATCACAATGCCTACCATAGAGGGTTAAGCTCAATAGAAAAGTGACGTCAAAATCGACGCTGGTGTAATGACGACTGAACCATGTTTAGAAATTGATTTGGTAGCTGAAGAGGTGCCAGCTAAACCTCCTTGGCACTGCCAAAGTGCCCTTGAACAGCCACCAAAACTTCAGGAGCAGCTAGCCATGACTCAATCATCTTTTCATTAGTGCATGATCATAGCATCTGTCTGTACATGTCCATGTGTTTTTCAGCCTATGTGTGCATAGCATGTTGACAACAAAGTGTTAAGAATTTAACCATATATAGCCAATTGTACCATATTTGATACGTACTTTTATAATATCTACATCATATATCTACTCAATATGATCAACAAATTACAAAAAAAACATCTGAATACAATCAGATAAATGATAAAAATGTCCTCAAATGGATTATCAGTTGCCAAAAACATCTAATGAATCACATACGAAAAAATCTATATGTTGAATTCTTTAGACATTTTCATTTTTGTAGGATTTTAGCAGAAAGTGAAATAAAAAATTAATTTCCAAAAAATTAGAACTTTCTGGCTAAAATCTATGGTCTTGGGCCTTACAGGGTTAAATTTTGATAAATAAAGTATGTCGTCTTCCTCTTCCTACCCTCTCCTAAATAGTAAAGCAAAGTCTAAGTCTATATACAGACTGTCAAAAGAAATCATGAATGAATGAATGAATGAAACTTTCATCACCCCCAAGGGGATTTGTCCAAAACGGTAAGCTAGACAAAAGTAACCTCGAACGTCAGCAGCCACACAGGACTGCACATACTGTAGTGACAACATTTAGTCAAAATAAAAATCTTAGGAGGACAGAAAGTACAAAATAGAAAGTATTTTAATGTGATGTCTCTTTTAGTCCTCATTTTTGGCATTCTGTACCTCTGTCCTGAGTTTAAGAGCTCAAACCTAGACCAAAGGGGGCATCTAGATAATATAGCTAAGATAATATAATACTTTCATCACAAAGCGATAATATAACCTAAAAAAAGGGCCAGACTGGTTCACCACAGAAACATTCATTAGCTGCATCCTTATTCTTTAGTTAATTTGGGGCAAGTACTGAAATGAAAAGCTTTTGTTGTCATTGTTGTTGTTGTTTTGTGTGTGTGTAAGTTGTCTTTGTCCCCCTGGTGTAAAGCAATCCATTCATAAGCTGTCCTTCAGTTTGCTCTCATGACTCCTCCACACTTATCGAACACACTCAAATGCCAGTCTGTGGAATCCGGGGACACAACTTTTTGATTTTCTTCAATGAGTCATCTCTTCTGTACAACTTAAAGACTCAGTCTTACCAGAGTGGAGGTAAGGTTGTCTTTTCCTAACAGGTGAGTCACAAAAGTGCACTTTGCAGGGGTCTCAAACTGTGTAGGCTGCAGCCTGAACTGAGTGTAATCACTCCAAACGCTAACATACCACTGCAGCATCCAAAATGCAACAGGACTATAACTCAGTCTAAACTGAACATAACTGAGATCAGATCAAAATATTCAGTAAATCCAATTAAATCCATTATTGGTCTCCAATCTAATTCAAATGTTTGCATCCTCTAAAACCAAAGTATTCAGGGTTAATCACAGTGGAAGCAGGCACACCATACATTTCAGCATACACCTTATACACTCTACAGAGCTGAACACCCTGATCAAAATGTAGTTTGAGCCTGTGGGTGATCATTTTTAGGGCGTGCTCCTCTTTGGTTTGTATTTTCAAGTGTCAAACAGACACACTGCAGTTTGGTAACCAGATGCATGAATCAAACGGAGTATCAGAAACCAAAACACTTCAAAAGGTTCGTCGAGCAATATGATAGAAATTTCTCAAGAGTCGTAAGAATGAATATTTCACATTTTACCATAGAAATGGCCAATTAAGCAGGAGAGCTCGGGTGTACTGCAGAGAAGTCTGATACCTCACAATCACCACAACCCTCATTATGGCTGCAGCGTACACTTCTCTATTTCTTGAGAGTTTGGACCAATATTTTCAAACTGTAGCTGAATGAGTTACTCAAACTAATCTTCAATTATCCAACAGTAGTTTTTGATTCAAGTGAGAATCAATTAACTTACATTTACTATGGGATTTCTGCATCAAAGCAGTAAAACCAAGAACAAGCCAATGTGGCTCATATTAAAGTAAACCCATCACTGCTATCAGCACTGTGTGAACCCCGTTGAAGCTTTCTCCTCCTCGCTCAGAGGGTGCACAGCAGGGATCATCACTCAATCTATTTTGTCAAGGGCTCCATCTTTAATTTTTACTGAGCAATATGCAATGCAACTAGCACTTTATATTCCTATGTACTCTAGGTATCACAAATTACCATCGCTGGTATTAGATTATTGCAATATGCAATTGAACATCAGGCAATCAAAATATCATTGAAAACATCCCCATGAATTCATTTTTTGGATGTCCCCATGAGAAGGTGCTTCCCTCACAAGACGACAGAGCCTCAATCTTTTCCTTGGTTATTAAATTAGCTGCCAAACTAACTGAGAGTAAATTTGGCACCAAAAATTCTCCCAAATACAGCCCAGAATTGACAACCTATGACCGTCAGTGTGTCATGGGCATGCATCTGTAGCCTTTTAAGGTGAGATCAGTCCATATCTCCCATAGAGCTGCAGGCCATATGAAGCCAATTGAGATCATTTGGCAACTTGGTTTTGGGGTTGTCATTTTTGGGATGTTTGACCCATAGTATTGGTATTATATTGATATTATATTGTTGGGGTTGTATACACAGTTATAGGGACAAAACTACAAAAACACACTCTCAAAGTCACAAACATATTTTTAGAATTTAACAACACTCTAAAGGTGTGTACACACCGGACACTACTTGTACTACCTCTGCGATCACTCTCCATGCAAAGTCAATGTACAGCCGCGATGGGGCGGGGCTAACCCTCCCGCGATGCGTTTGCTGCCTACAGGATGATCACTTCACTCGTTGCGCAATGTCAAAGTTAAAAAAAGTTTATCTTTTCAGGCGATGCTGTGCGGCAACCAGACAGTTTTTCATCCGGACGACAGAGGAACAATCCATGTCCGTGTGGGAAACATTAGTCAGTGAGGACATTAGTTCCGCCTAGACGAACCGCGGGAAACTCACAGATGCTGCTGCTGCAGGGCATCAGCTGCAGTGTTTTGTGGTTGATAAGTGAATGAAAAGGAAACAACTGGAATAATGTCCGCTTATGCATCCTATTACATGATATATGACATGACAACAGAGAAAATTGAGCAGACGTGACGTCACCGAGCGACGGCAACGGTAACCAAAATGAGGTATTTATGGACGCGCAGCGATACTTCAGTGGGCGACGTGATTTTGATCGCAGAGTCGCTTGCAGTGTGAACGCAGCATAAGAGCCATTTAGGAAACTGTGGAGGGGCCTAATGTGGCCCTCGGATCACCTGTTCAAGGTGTATTGGCTCAATATTTAACCTGTTAATTGGGGACTTTCAGCTGACTGACTTAATTTAGGTTTAAGGATAAAACTGGAGCTCCCGCCGATTCTACCTCATGGTGAGTTGAGATAGGCTTGCAGAGCAGACAGACCGGCCTGATTCTGAAATCCTGCCAACGAATTTACTCGCCTGAATTCTTTACGGCCCAATCAGGGAAGAGAGGCGGGAGCTGCAGAATGCAGACGTGACGACAACTAAGTTGAGAACCGTCATGCCGATTAGCCTATTGTCCTCATGGCTACCTTGTGAAACTTGGTGAAATCTGCTCTCCTCAGAAGTTTACTTGTAGGGATTGTCTTTGACGAGGTTCATGTCACATAGAAGTGTTAAATGAATCATCTGTGTGGTACAATTTAGTGTAAGACCATAGTATAAGGCCGTTAGCTGTTAGCAGCTAAGTTAGCGGCTAAAGGCTAACAGTCATTAACTGTTGTTAGCTGTTAGCGGCTAAGTTAGCCGCTATGGCTGACACCCATGAACTGTTGTTTACTGTTGTTAGCCATTAGCCGCTACATTAGCTGCTATGTATGCTACATGAGGAGGCAACCCTGCTTGATGTGGATTGGTCTGTGATGAATGTGACGAGCCAAACGATTGTCCAATCACAAGCTTGTGTTTTTTTTTAAACGTTCTGCCCCTGAAAACAAATTCAAAGGGCTCCTACCCAGATGGACTAGTGAAATATTTCTGTGGCAGATATATGGAGCTGTCCATCTGGCTTGTCAGGTTAGAGTTGAGATGCAGTAAGAGATCGAATGCGATATAAGACAGGAAATACATGTGACGTGACATTCCAACCCTGGATTCGTAAATACAACCATATTCAAGGTCGACAATCCCTATAGCAGTCAGCTTCTTTGTAATGGGCAAAATTATTAAAACATTATTCTTTGAGAAAGCTAGTGACTATGAAAACCTTTCAAATCAAATCCAACACAATTCTGGCTTCTGATATAAATGATCCTGGCAGTGCTCTGTTCATTTTGTGGCAAAGGTTCAGCTGCTAATGATAGCTAACAAGTCCTTCCTCAGGGTTTTTGTGCTCACATTCAAATAAAGCAAAATATAGAGAAAAGAAGACCACGGTCATGACTTCACAGTAAAACAAGGCGGATTCTGTGTTTGGCTTCCTTCATTATGTACACTGAGTCCATCAATCACCAAAGGCAAGACACTTAGCCTCAGTGTGACTTCACAAACAGCCTTCAGAGCAGAAACCGTATCCAGATAACAGTCAGACCAAAGGCACATCACACACTGTTACGCAAACCCAGAGATGCCTTGTTAAAGCTTTTCATGTAAACACCATTTTGCCTGCCAAGCTACAGCCACTGGGAGATACTTTTCTTTGTGAACGCAGCTCATCTGGAGTTCAGAGCCGAGGCAGGAACGGGAGAGGGGAACTTGGAAACAGGAAGAAATAAAGACACCTGAAGGAAAGGCCACACTGAAAAAAAGAGCTCGGGACGGAGGAGGAAGAAGAAAAGAGATGCAGGCATCCTAGATAAAGAGGTTTAATTGACTGTCACAGGGCCTTGTGGGTGTGCTGCAGCTACTAATAGCCAGCTAGAGGCTCCCGCGGACACACACAGAAGCCGGACTCTTCTCTCATTATCGCTGCTACCCTGAAGCTTTCGCTCTCGTTTCCTTTCAGTCTCACAAACAGTCTGCGCTCCAGCTCCATTTTAACTTATTTGGTCCAACTGGCTGTGCTGTACTGGCACAAATGTTGAATCCCTGATCTCAAAGCGCCGCACAATAAAAAGAAATCATAAAAATAACAAGCATAATGACAAAAGCTGCACTGCTATGACGGAAAGTATATAAGTGTGTGCATCACAGCCCTGAGACACACGGAGAGGGTTTTAGGCTGTTGTGTGTAAAATAATATGATTTTATTTCAGATTTATGGGCCTCATCTGTTTGTATGTGTGCTTGTCTTTTTATAGTCAGTTAAGTTCACAATGCTTTATGAGAACAAATGGTGGATAAAAGTACTGCCAAAGCATCAATATGCCATCAAATAAAAACAAAAGGGGAATTAATTAGCTCATAAACATCTGCTGACATTACTTTCTATTTCAGTAAGTGTTCATATTTGTGAATGTGATTCAGGCTGTTATTGTATTCAGTTTGGCATTTGTACCTCTTAAAGACAAGAAAACAGACTCTGCAACACATCTAAAGAGAAGCTCAGTTCTTTTACAACGTCCATATAATCATACAGTCTGTACTGCCTGTGTGTGTTTGATTATTGGACATAATTTGAATTATGAATTTATTTATTTGATAGGGACAATGCAGCTTAACATAGTTACATCACATGAATCTGATGTGCTGCATAGAGAGTTTATAGCAAATGCTAATTTCCAACTCTTGTCCCTAGTTTGGCCTTCTAAAAACAGCCACATAAAAACAAATGATAACACAAACCAGTTCAAAATAAGTAATAAAAAAAAAAGTCTAATGTCTTAGCTATTTAAAGTCAACTTATAGGAAGTTACTTGGGTGTAAAATAATTGTATAAACTGCTGTAAAAGAGAAGTTTGTATTTTAGCAGAAATATTTTAAAGCTCTTGTAAACACAAAACATTTGAATACTATCAGTTGTATAAAAATCTTAGGGCTAATCTTTACTCTGTTTTTAAAATATCAGTCAAGTCAGTTCAGTTTTGAGGATGGGTTTACTTCTACGCTTGCTTCTGACAGTCATTTATTAGATATTTAAAAATGCATGAACTTTTAAAAAAAAATTCTTAGAGTGAATTTGCTTCAATATGACCTATAACAACAGGGATGTTACTATAGTTAATAAAATCAAAATACAAGTAATTTACTTATGAAAACTGTGATTTATTGATTTAACTTTCTTAAGGATCAGTTAAGGAAAACAAGGGGTATGCTGTCAAAAGATAATAAAACCAAAAGTAATAAAAACAATCTTTTCATTGGAAAGGAAGTCTAACAAGGTAACCCAAAGGTGTGAAACAATTTGGATGATAAACATAGTATTGAGAACATTTTATAGCTGATTTAAGACACGGGAAGCTGATCTGTTAAAGAGGACATATCATGCTTGTTTCTCCTTTTCACTATGCCAGACTAGGATGCCTGTAAAGCATTTCTGCCCTCAGTACAAGTCATTTAGTTCCTTCATTGCCCCACAATAGCGTTCTCAAAATCCTCATTTTAGGCCATTATGAAGCCCACGTTGAAACACTCGGTCTCAAGGCTGACCTAAAGTTACCTTGCAACGTCACAGCCCTTTGTGCTCTGATTGGTCAGTTCTATCGGGGGGTTGAACCAGCTTGTCCTTCTTCTTCTACTGTATTTTCTGGCAGGCTTAAAGCAGCGACCGCGTATTGAGTCCCCCTACAGGCCAGAGCTGGTAATGAGTGAGTGTGAGCTAGGGAGCTATATACCCCTGCTGGTGGATGTGTTACTCGGTGACGGTTTGTGGCTAACGTACATCACAGAGGAGGAAGTGTTTTATCAGATTACTCCAATAATAAGAAAGGTACCTCGTGCGTCACGAAGATTGAAATCTCGCGGACATCTCGCAATGACCTATTTTCAGAGGCATCAAATCTCGTTCTAGGATATCAGAAAAAATACAATATCTCATTTTTTGAAAATTAAGGGGGTGTAAGGTCTTGTTTTCAAATTTATTATATTATATGTAAGTATTAAATCATGCACCAGCATGATATGTCTCCTTTAACATAAGAGATTTATACAATTTATAAATGATTATTAAATCATTTATAACTTAAGTTACAAGACATTTATAAGCTATTAGTTGATATTGAACTAATAATGAATAAACCATATATATATTTGTTCATCTGGTAGTTTAACACAGCTGAAAATGATCATCTATTAATGTCGTTCCTGCTCCTGCCCGCTCCCGTTGCTTTTCTTTCCTGTCCCGTCCTGATCACGGGATAAATTAAAAAATGACTCCCATCCCGTGGGATTCCCGCAGGAATCACGTGACCCACGGGAATTCCCGAAAAATGTCATCTCTTGTACACATGCACCTTCTAGTGCAACTCAAGTGTGGAAACAACTGGAAGTTCGATTTCTCTGCACAGACCAAAGTCTAAAGAAGAAAACTTGAAACACTTTGGCAAAGTAGGAGCCTGAACATCTGCGGCCCTCTGCACTGATGATCTTGGTATTTACTTTTTAAAAGGTGATTTAAAAAAAAACATATCCAGATCTCTTTTCCCCTCTCTCCTTCTTTTCACTTTGTCCTAATCCCCCTTTTCCCTCACCTTCATCCCCCCCCCCCCCCATGTCCCTCCTGCCCTGTACACTCTAATAGGCTATTGATTTTCCATCTGCTCACGAAGCAGCCTTTACTTTTACCGTTCACTCATGATATTAGCTGTCCATTAACAGCAGCCAGCCGCTCTACTGGCACGTCAGCACCTCGGCTCTCACGTATTCACACACCAGCACTCACACAAACACACAGAAGGTCAGCTGATGTTAGTCCTCCTCACAACGCCCACTTTTCTTACATTGCGTTTTAATTCTCCTTTAACAAACAGGGGAGTTAGAGGGTAAAAGCGGTTATTTTTACCCTTAGCGACATAATTGCTCAGCTTTCCCTGTGATTATGATTAATTGCAGGGTCATAATTTCAGCTCCCTTCACTGCAAAATAAATCTTTTCCTCAGCAATAACACATAACCTGATGTTACAAATGTCAAGTTGTCACCACGAGTCAGACGTACATCGTTTAGAGAAACTTGATTCAAACTCAAGCTGACATATGTGAATAATGACCTCAATTAAATTTGTTTGCAAAGTGTATGTCAACACTGACACTGGCCATACACAACGCTGCTCAATTATAGAAGGAGCTAATGCCACGGAAAACATTTGCAAATCCTCAAAGTAATTGTAGTGTTGATAATGCTGATAATTAAATCTGCTGATTGGATAACTCAGTTCGCCCTTTTACTAGCTAATGACTGTGTCCACTTAGCATGCACAGCAGCTGCATCTTCCCTGATTTAATGTCTGTAGCAAAGCTGATCCATCTTGAAAAGCTCCAGTCTACAACTATTGTGAGCGGCCCAAAGCTACACGGTCCAATCAAAGTCCTTTGGAGCAGGAAGAGGAACGAGCTACAAGCAGAAGAAAGTTCGCCATCTATGTTAGCATAGATGCTAACAGCTTCAGTAGCTGTTATTTTAAGAGCTGGACCACATTTCTTTATTTAATGAAAAACAATCATCAACACAACAAGCTTCTTCATAGTAAGGATGTTTTATGCTCCACTTCCCACATGTTCTGATTCGAGTTCTGTAGTTGCCCTCTTACAACAGGGGTTTGCACTTTTGATCACCAAGAGGGCCACATAATTTTTTATTCAGTGTCTGGGGCCGCACTGTTACATACATGTTGGTCACGCTGAACAAGAAAAAATATACATAAATTAACAAAAAATAGCAAATATAAAGAGGATTATACCAACATTAATATTTTAACTGAAACACAATTACTTTAATGAACATTAAACATAACTAAAGCCAATTTAAGTTTCTTTTTAGTACGACAAAAGACTGAACGTTAACCAGTTTTTAATCACAAATATATTACCTTCACTATTGTTTCCATATATAGTGTTTACCAATAAAATATATTATATTTTAATGCCTCATTAAAGATTTTTAGAGAAATAATCACAGCAAAGCAAGTACTTTAATACTTGTAAAAAGCAAAGTAGGCTATGTACCAGCAGTCTTAGGTTAGTAGAAATATTTTATCACATATCATACTATGTGCACTATGTAGTGCACTCATGACTAATCATATTTTGCAGTTGGTGTTATTTGTTCTTCACATTTCCAACTCTGTCCTACATCATTATCTGATTGGCTAGTAAGAAAATTAATTACTGGAAGGATTGTCCAGTGACCTAGCTGCTTCTGAGTGGTCCTGCCCTCCCCAAACACTTTCTATGGGCTCTTTCTTAGATGGACTTGTGGAATTTATTTAACAGTCAATCTGATGTGTCCGGTAAGTGTCCACAGGTAGCTGGCTACATAAAGAAAATAAGTTTTCCTCCTCCTTTTTTCAAAAGTTACCCTGTTGATACACATCTGCGGTTGCATAAAAATGCATGAAACTTATTTAGGTGCGTTCACACCAGACGCTACCTGTACTACCTCGGCGATCACTCTCCATGCAAAGTCAATGTACAGCCGCGATGGGGCGGGGCTAACCCTCCCGCGACGCGGCAGCTGGCGACAAGACGACCGCTTCACTCGTCGCGCCATGTCAAAGTTTAAAAAAAAGTTGATCTATTCAGGCGATGTCGTGCGTGGCTGTGCAGCATCAGCAAATCAGCGGTGTGTGTACGTGTGACGGTGCCGTTATTCATCCGGACTACAGGGCGGATGACTTCCCGCATAGAACTAATCTCAGTGAGGACATTTGCAGACGGACCGCAGTAAACTCACAGAGGATGCTGCTGCATCATCAGCTGCAGAGTTTTGTGTCTGATAAGTGAATGAAAAGGATACAGCTGAAATAATGTCCGCTTATACATCCTATTATGTGATATATGATATGATCGCGGTAAAACTCGAGCGGACGTGACGTCACCAACCCACGGCCGATGCCTGGCGACCAAACGGGCAGGCTATTTATGGACGCGCGACGCTACCTCAGTGGGCAACGCGACTTTGGTAGCTGGGTCGCTTGCGGTGTGAACGCACCTTTATAATGTTCATGATGTGCAACTTCTTTGGCACTTCTTTATCAAATATTTTCATTTCATCAGCTATTCAAAGTAGTCTTTATGCTGTTATGGTTTATTTTGTGGCCACATTAACTAGTGTTTGCAGGCACATTATAAATGTTTGATATTGTTATATCTAAATTGCATTCTTTTTGCAGATGATAGTCCTTTTATTATGGAAAACTTATGTTGGATGTGGTTGAAATAATGTTAATTAAAAAGAAAATGTTTGATATTAGTAATTCCCACACGCACAATTTATTTAGTTTCCTTCGTTAGTGCACTCTTCAACACCTCGCACCACATCATGTTCACACACCCCCACACACACTGCTGATATATCTGATAATACACACTCCATACTTGTATTTATTCTTCGTTTGCTTTACCTTTTGTTTTTTATGTGGTTATTTTGAAATCGTACTCCTCCAGTCCTTTTGTCATGGCCATTGAGCCAGGTTGGTAAAATTGTAATTATGGAACAATCTTGACAGAAAACAAAAGAATTAAATTCATATTTACGATTTGAACAATAACCACAATGTATGGACAATATTATGAGAACTGAAAGCAAAGTTTTGCCCGGTCTGTGTAATTATTTAATTGGGTTTAATGCTTTTTTAACCTTCTGTTTCAGATGAAGTGGAAAGTGAGTCTGACCCTGCACCTACATGAAATAAGGTTTTTGTGTTTTATTATGTACTTTGTAAATAAGTGTCTTGTAAAAAAAGGGGCAGGTCATATATGATTATTCTACTTTCTGCTCTTTTACATTTATCATTTTTGCCTTTTGTTTGTATTGACATGCTCCAAGATTACATACAAAGTCAATGCAAAGACGCGTCTTGACGCAGATTCGCCCCGGGCGGCGCGTTGGACGCGTTTGGCGCGGCGTGTCTGGAGCGTTGGACGTGTTTGGTGCGGCGCATTTGGAGCGTGGAGGCATTTGGGGCGTCAAACGCCTCGATGCTCGAGTTGAAAATATTGAACTTTCTATGCCAGTTTGCGTGACACTGTGGCGCGGCAGCCAATCAGCGATGACATTCCCCCCCCCCAAGTCATTAATTTGATGAAGTGTGACGCTCCGGTCACCTGCTCCGGCTCAAACCCCTCTCAAAGATGGAGGAGAGGTTGATCTGCGCTGTTTGCTATCATCCGGAGCTATACGATTCGACGTGTGTACTCTACAGAGACCGGAACCACAGGGAGCAGGCTTGGGTGAAAGTTGCTGAGGAGACAGGTTTTGAAGGTAAGTTCTGTAAATATTCGTTTCCAGCTGGATTTGCCTGCACGGGTCATCACTGAGTCCGACAAGCTCTGGCTCTCTACTGCGCCTGCGCCAGGACTCAGCTTGTCAAAATGTCCAGCGTCCAGCCTCGGGCGTTAAGCGCGGCGCGTCACAGGCTTTGAGCGCGTTTAAATTCGCCAATTTGTGTCCGGTGTGGCCGTAGCATTAGAGCTACCCAAAAAGGCTTAGGAGTATAAGGATGGACTACTCATTTGACTTGAAGCTCCCGAGAAATGTAAATGTTAACAGTTGACCTTAAAATAAGTCATATTATGTATTGAACAGGCTACATTTTATTTTTCTTTCCATGATTCCACACAAAAAACATTTCAAATGACGAGTAAAGAACATGAAAACAATCTTACTTAAGTGTTTTTATCTGATACAGGTACACTGTACGGCCTCTAGCTGGCACCAGTAATGATAATAAGTGTGACATCAGTGCATCAACGCAAACTTTAACCCCACGCAGGTCAAGTTTAAAGGTAGCAAATACATGTTCAGCACATAATGTATTTATTGTATTTGAGTTGATGTATTAAGATTTGTTTTTAAAAACATAAATAAACACAGAAACGATGGGTGTTTGTTTCCCTATGCCTGCCATTTAACCAATAACCTGTAAAATGCTCATACTGCCCTCCAGAATACTGACAGTTTCATTGCATGTTGTATTATTTGGATTCCTTTGCTTCCTCTTCAGCACACATAAAAGCCTGCAGAAGCGTGAGATTGTGAATGGGCTTCCTTTGTCTGTTTGGAAATACAGAAACGATTGTGTCATTTTAATTGTCAGCAGAGAGATCAGACGGGCCAAGCAGGCAATGCAGGAACACAGCGAAGGGAAATGAGACGACAGGGATAAAGACTAAGGGGACAATGCTGCAGAGCGACATGGCAGGAAATTGGACAAATCTCCTATTTTTGGAGCATCTGATTATGCGGATCATATTCAATAAGAATTCAACAGTTCACTCACATGGTCTAACAACGGGGCAAATGAGCTGCAGATGCTCCCAAAGTTACACTTGATAAGAAATGATGGGGAAAGACGGGCTGAAGCTGCACCATGACAAGAGGAATATGAACAAACTAACATTGCAGCTACCTGTCTGTTTCCTATTTTACTCAAATCTGTGGGAGGGCATATTGAATTTTGTTGTTTTAAGAACAGAGTGTCAGATTTTTCATTTCTTTTCCAAATGCTGCATGTATTACCATGAATTTCCCTTGAGCTGCTTTAAGCAGATATTATTATGAGGTCTAGCAATGGTGTGAGACTTTTTAAAAGACTTAGGAGACAAATGAACCTCAGAAATTAAGGATCAGATGAACAGGAGAATAATAAATCTATTAGAGCTTTCCAACTGAAGTTAAACACCAGCATGGGTTCAACTACAGATGTGAACATATTCTACTAAATGTTAAGTCTAAATAAACACCATGCTTCTTTTTCTCTGTCTCAGTGAGAGTTAAAGTCATTGACAAGCAGTGTATTGATGGCATAATGAAATGTAACCTCTGCTTTCAAAATAAAACCAATTTATGTATTTGTCAGGATGTGACAGAGGAAAAGAAGAGCCTTCACATCAGAACAATCCTCCATTACATTTCTATTGATCAGCACTCCACAGGGCACCTTTAAACAGGATATCAGAGTCAGAAAAGAACTCTACACTGAAGAGAAAGCAGAAATAAATACTATTATACCCCTTTCAGACTGGCCAAAACCTGTCTGGACCCAGTAACAATCAGCTCCTGTCGGTAGTTTGAAAGGGTTTAATGGGCATTTCAACCCGAGTCGATTGATCCTGCAAGCAGCATGGGTTTTAATCGGCTTAACCCTGAACAGCTTCAGTGAAAACAACACACCCGGGTCGACACGTTAATTTAAGGATGACGTCGGTGTAACGTCCCGACGGTATAACATCACGCCTGCCCCCTCCTTCTTTAACTTACATGACTCTTTGTTGTCTCAGCAACTTATTTCATCTCCCTTTGTTTTATCAGCATTGAATTAGTACATTTTCAAAGAGGGACAAAAGTACAAAGTCAAGAAAACCATGTCCACGCTCCTCTCCATTGTTTACATGGAGGAGCTTCCTTGCACTGATGATGTCATCAACATGATGGCATCAGCTTGATGCGCCAGAGGAAAAAAAACAGCCCCACAGCTCGTCTGCTGCCAGTTAGACTGGAGTCTGCTTACAATGGGAAAAGAGTCACTTACCGATTTGTAGCGGGTTAAACTGCTTTGAAAAACTTGCGTTGCCCCGCTAATTTTAGTGTGAAAGCGGTATTACTGGTCACTTTTCAAAAAAAGCAAGTCATTTATCAGCATGGCAGTATCTCAGATGACCTGCCATGGTTCAGATTGAGAGCTAAAAAGGTGGTTTAGGTGACTTTAATTGTATCTATCTTTTTCCAGAGAATGGTCTTGTTATAATTATATACAGGCTAAGATGTCCAAAGATGTCATTTTATGCTAACAGTTATTCAAACATATTATGGTAGGGCAGATCAGTTCAAACATGTTTGTTCAACAGGTTAAATGTGTCGTAAATCGTAATGTGACATTATCCATGCTATTTGTTTTGTTTTTATTATCTCATCTCATTAGAGCCACAAGAGTGAACAGGAGTTCGCATGTTCCTGTCATGGACTAGCCTAGGCTCTGCCAAGGAAACTGGGGAAAATAGAGATGATCTCATGTGTGTGTTAGAAGCTTATAACCTACACCACTTATCCGTTTTGTTATTGTAACTATGTGGTTATAAACTAATATATGCCAAGCACAGACTATTAAAATGCAACCTGACAGTCTGGACATATACAAGATGTATATGACAAGCAAAATAACATTTAATTATTACTTTTTTGTGTTCACTAACCTGCCTCAGTTTTGGCTTTCTGGATTTTGAATATGTCAAAGAAAAACTAAACCCGGTATGTAACAGAATGTGACTATAACTAAGCTGCTCCAGAACAACTACATGCTCAAACAAATTCAGATACCTGACCGTGAATGTGGAGAGGCCCCTGAACACACCATCAGTCAGCCCTGTGAGGTAAATCATTCTGTCGATCCAGACACAGCGATTTAGTAATTGAGTCATTATTTTCATGATACATCTTTCAACAGTCAAACCTCAAACTGAGCACTTCTTGTCTGGCAGATGCTCCTTCTTTTGTGCTGGAGTTGAAGTTAAGGTTGAAGTTAAACATCAGGACCTGATTTACTGGATTTGAAATGAATCTAATCAAAGTAAGGTCCTTAAAGGTGTGTGTCTACAGTGTGCATGTACGTGTCTGTATATGTGTGTGTACGTTTGTGCAGGATGAAATTGCCCTGGCCTTTACAGCGCTGAGTTAATTGTCTGATTGGGTGGCTGGGCTCCCTCCTGAACGGCTGTAATTCACAGATTCCCCGGCATATGTGAGGCTGCAGCAACACACGCTTGACCTTCTCAAATAAGGGGCCAAAAGAAAGTAAGGAGGGAAGAGAGTGAGAGGTGTCAAACACGTATGTCTGTATATGTGTATGTACGCGGATAATTTGTTTAATAAGTGGACAGCTGGGCCGACAGCTCTCTCTCTTTGGAGAGCTAAAAGCCTCTTTAATTTAGAGTTGCATTGAGGGAAATAGAGGCACACAAATGGACAATAATTGAGACCACTAAAAAATGTGGGCTGCACAGAGAGGACCTAAATGAGATGAGACAGATGTGGATTTCTACTCTAGAGTCCAAATATAAATAGATGGGAAAATACATGGAAATGTCATATTACAAACAGATCCAGGCCTCCAGCTCTTAAACTCATTAGAAAATAAACAATCCCCATTTTTCTGCACAAAAGAGATGCAGCATTTACCAATACGACACTGATCCATTCAGTGTCTTAAGTTCAAAATCAGATATAAATTGTGGCGTATTTGTTCAAAGGTAAAAGCTCAAACTCGCTGCAGCTCAATTCTTAAGGGTACATTTCAGCTTGGAAAGGCCGGCATGAAAAACCACTTTGATTTTCATCAATTTGACGCGCTACCCTCATTAGCAAACACAAATTGCTATTAATTAACATGTTTGATTTGTAAGATGGAGACAGGAGGTTGTGAATAGCTTGTATACAGTTGCCATGCAACAGCAGTGCAGTGTAACCTCGCTTTGAAAGTCCATCCTATTGTGTCCAGAGAAATTGCTTTATTGACATTTAGCTTTATTTAATAGGCACTTTTCAACAATGGAGTGATGGATGACATTTTGACCACAGTTAATGATCACAGTGACAATAAAAACCTGCAGCGCTACGATAGCAGCCGAACATTAAGAAGGTGTTACATTCACTCATTCAGGTTAAATGATGTTAAGCCTTTAAAAAAACAAAAAAACTTTCAAACATCTCAAACATTTTGAGGTTCAAATTTCAAGGCTCGAGAACTCTGTTCATATCAAAACATGTAATGGAGATGAAAAATCATGTTGAAAAAGTCCCAACAATAAATCATAACTTTATCATGAAAACACTGAGCTGAATCTTTCAGAGTTCTTCCAAAGGGACTTCTGTTGATCTAAACACTTCTATGATATCTAAAAAAATGTGCAGGGGGCAGGAGGGTTCAACCAATTCAGAAAAAAAGGTTGAAAGCATGTTTATAAAATGTCATACACATCACTTTCTTTCAGGAGTGATACTACATTTGCATGAGAGGTGCTTTTTGCCTGATTGTCCTACCCTCATATTTTTGTTGATTATAAATCCATAATAGTACTTAGGTCTTTTGTCAATTTCAACTCTTTTGAAAGTTTTGATTTTTTGGGGGGTCAGTTTATTCTGCAGGGCTTATTAACCAGAGGTTATAAAACCTTTTTTCAAGGGAATGATAAAGTTCAGATAAAGACGACAACGTGAAATATGGTGAAATGATTCCCAAAGTCACTGTTATAAAACCACTTTAATTGTCTGAACTGTGGCACATACTCAAATTTTTGTGGCCTGTAAGATTTATTTAGTGAGTTGCGGAGTGGAGCAGCAGGTAGTGCACGTGCATCACAGCAAAAGGTTGCTGGTTTTATTCCTGTGTCGGTCAGGGCCATCCATGTACCCGTGTGGGTTTCTCTCCAGGCACTTTTACTTCCTCCCACAGACCAAAAATATGCCCATTAAGTCAGTGGCTCAAAATTGGCCTTATTTTATTTTTTATTTTTATTTAACCAGATAAATTCCATTGAGATCAGGATCTCATTTACAAGGGCGACCTGGCCAAGAGGTCAGCAGCACACGCCAGGTGTCAATAAAAATGAAAAATAAAATAAAATAGGTACAGGCAATAAATTACATCCAATAAATAAATCAGAAACAACAACTTGACAATGGATGAGCAGTAATTTTCAGGACAGCTACGATTAAAAGCACAGGCATTGTTCAAAGGATTCTCGCTGTCTGGTGAGCCGGATGGAACAGAAAGCTTTGAGTCTGTATCGTGTTCCAGGCTGTGGGGGCAGCATAAGAAAAAGCTCTTTTTCCAAAGGCAGTTCAGACTCTGGGCACGTGTAAATGATAGACTGCACAAGAGTGTTTGTCTCTCTTTGTGGCCCTGCGACTGGTTGGCAACTGGTTCAGGGTGTACCCTGCTTTAGCCCAATGTCCACTGGGATAGACTACAACTTCTGACTACACCACTACAAGTGGTGTAGATAATGGATGCATGGATAGATGGATTTATACAAATCAAATTCTTGTGTTGAATCAGAAGCACTGTTGCTCACCCTTAGCCAACATTTACCTCTTGGCCAAGCTTCAAACAGTTATGCTGGGGTCCTATTGCTTTTTTATCCCTCTTTTTTTAATCTCCTTCATTTGATGCCATCCCAACTCTGGTTCTGGTCCTCAAATGGCAGCCAAATACCCAGCCCAACACCGAGTCCAACTGACCTCACAAAATGATCATACAATGGAAAAAAGGACAGGAGCGTTTCAAGAAAATTAAGGCTCCATCCACACAAAGCCAAATCGAGGTCTAAACGCATACGGTTTTTGCCAAATCTGCGTATCATCTATACGAAGACGGCGTTTTGGGGGTCTGTAAACGATCATTTTTGAAACCAGGTTCCAGAGTGGAAAGATTTTGAAATGCCGTATATGCAGCTCCGTGATTACTGGCTCTCCGCAAGTTTTCAGATCCGGTTGCGTCATAGTTTCATATCTTCATTGACACACATGCGCCACACGCGGCAACGACAACAACAATGGTGGCGTACGTGAAGCATATGTGCTGATGAAGCTCGTGACCCTACTATCCCTGTTGCAACAAAATCTCCTTCTTCTCAGTCACCACTGAGTTGAACAAACAATTATCGAGGACACATTACGCCACTTTATGATCACTTTATCACAATCTCTGTTTACCACTTTTGCCGCAAGTGCGCATGCCCACTGTTTTTTTGTCTGTTTCCGTCATATCGTTACGGCGCCCCTAGAGGTCTGGCATGTGTTTTTAACAGCGTTTTGATTCGTATCGAGTGCATTCATATGGACGCACACATTTTCTGAGACGCCTTTGTCTTTATGACGATCGTTTTGGAAAAATGTTAAGCGTTTTGTCTTTGTGTGGATGGGGCCTAAGTTTAGGTTTTGAACCAGACTTCATTGCTTCAACAAATAAGCATGTCATTTTGTTTGCAAGTGTTTATGTTGAAGGTGAAATTCAGCTATAACCACAGATGCAGCCACGGAAACTCCCTCTTGGCTGGTATTTGGCAGGTTGTTCTCTGTCGATATGTTAGCTTGTCCAATAACCAAGGAAAAGACTGAAGCTATGCAATCTAGTGAGGGAAGTGTCATCACAAGGAGACACCTTTCAAAAGCTTAAATGGGTTGGTTTTCTGTGGAATTCAAGTACAACCCTTGAGAGATGTGGAGGACTTCTAATAGCTGGTGACTGGCTGGAATTTGCATCTGGCTGGGAGGGAAAAGTTGAAGTAACTGGATTAGGATGGACCACTTTGAATTCTTGGGCCTCCAGATGAGGCAGGGTCTGCTGTTCCCTTTATATCACCTTATGGGCATCCAACCATAGTGTGTGCTTCTTTTTCAAAAACAAACAAGAAATTAGAGTTTTATAGAAAAGATAAACCAAGTCATTTCCAAGATTATTTTTTTCATTTTTTTGAGGCAGCTTACTTTCACACTCATAGAATCTTGCTGGTGAAGAACATTTTAAGCTCTAAATCTGACCATTTATGGCACATATGGTTCAGATGTATTCAAAGGTGTCAACATGTGTGTAACTTAGTATTTATGTATGTGCATATTCTGGTGACTTTGGCTGCTCGTGTGTGTAGGAGGGTGTGCATGCATACAGATGCCTGTTTGTTGGTGCAATGTCTGCAACGTGAACTTCAGAATTATTCATCATTTTCTTGCAAAGACACCACAGGGAGCCAAAAAATAAGGCTATTTATACTGAGCTACCATGCACTCCTTCACTCCTCTGCATTTTAAATTGATGTGGACTTTGGAAAAAAGACCTGCTATGTACAAAACATGCTACACACTTTGCCCACCTCCTCGCCTGCACCATCAGCTGCATGCAGAAGAGAAGACATCAGTGTAATGAAAGTATCTGCAGTGGTATGTATGGTTTAAGCTCTCTGTTCTGGATCCATGCTGTAATTAGTTCTGCCCTGCTGACTGGAGAAATTTTTCCCTACATGGCTGCCAACAAGAGCAGAATTTGAGATTTTGCTACACTAAAAAGTATCTCTGAAATGACTGGATGCTCAAACGGCTTTAACCTGTGAACTGCAAAACTGGCACGGTATTAAGATGTAAAATAGATAAAGTAATTGGTTTGTATATTTTAGCATTCATGGCAAAAACTTTCAGCAGTTTATTTCAGTGTTGGGTTATGTTTCTATTGGAAGGGGGTAGTTTTGTCCCTTCTGTGATAATTCAATCCACAGCTGCCTTTCTGTTAGGGCAGTAATCTACATTAATGTTCACCTCTTACTATCTTATTGCACTACAGTCTAGTTAGGTAATGTAGAGAGCTTCCAGTGTTTAGTAATGACACCTACTCCTGTAAAACATCAGCCCAGCACGAACCTTGCAAAATGCTGTCAGGAAATGAAATGTTCAAGTTCATGTGTAATTTTGTCTTTTAAAACTTTGGAAATAATGTGGCAAAATTGTTATTAATTAAATATCATCGCTGGGATTTTGAGTTAAATAACGTTCATGA
This sequence comes from Scarus forsteni, assembly GCA_036419115.1. Lineage (NCBI taxonomy): Eukaryota > Metazoa > Chordata > Actinopteri > Labriformes > Labridae > Scarus > Scarus forsteni. Next base: position 3,490,732 of record JAZDUH010000104.1, on the reverse strand, counting down.
CACATGATGATCATCTGCAGTAAAGTGGGTAAAAAGTCAAGTTAACTGATTACTGAGGTATAATTTAGTAGTAAATGTTAAAACAACCAGGGATGGGAATCTAAAACCAAAGTGTTTCTAAGAGCTCACCTCACAAATGCAAAGCTGGCAGACATGTATCCTGACACAGATCCCTTCTGTCCTCGTTGCAAGGGTCGACCAGCAGACCACATACGTATGCTTTGGTCATGTCCTGCACTTTCCTTTTTTTGGTCAAATATATATATATTTTTTTTAAATGTATTTTTTGGGCATTTTGTGCCTTTATTGATAGGAGAGAGACAGTGGATAGGCTTGTGAAAGGGGGGAGAGAGAGTAGGGAAAGACACTCTGCAAACTGGTCACAGGTGGGATTCGAACCTGGACCGGCAGAAGCAAGTACATGGGATGCCTGGTTGCTAACCACTCCGCCAAACCAGCGCCCTTGGTCAAATATTTTTGATGCATTTTCAAAAAATTTTAAGGTAAAGATGTGCCTTAATCCAATAAGTGCTTTACTTGGACCCACCCCACTGACTTTACCAAACAAGGCACGTGATGTGATTGCATCACCACTCTGATTGCAAGAAGATGCATCCTGCGTAATTGGAAACAGCAATCTCCACCTAGCTTTACAAGATGGATTAGAGAGAAATTAGAAAAAATAAGATTCATGTTAAAAGGAACTACTCAGCAATTTTTAGAGACCTGGAACCCTTTTCTAAACTATTTTGAGGAATTACAAATATCTCTGGACGAGAGAAATGCTGAACTCGACTAAGTTTATGTTTGTGTTTCTTTATTTTTTCATTTATTTATTTTTGTTTTTTTTATTTTTGAAACATCATTCCTTTTTATATACTTGTATGTATTATTTATTTATGTATTTCTTTTACTTTTGTAAATAATTATTATTCCTAATTTTGTAAACATACATTTGTAAAATGATTGTATATTGCAAGCTGCACATTCTTGAAAGTGATACCTGGGTAGGTGGGTGGGTGGGATTAGCGTTGATGCCATGTTTTATTAATATGTATGACAAATGTTGACCAATGTAATTGTAAATCTGTTTTCTGCTTGTATTCATCGATCCATATGAATGTGCCTTAATAATCCCCTCATCAATTCTTCCTCTAACTTCTGGAAGCCTTGCAAATCAAGGAGGTTACACTGTTATTCATGGATGCAACAAGGATGACAGCAAAGTAAATATCATTGGCTGTGTGATTTCAAGAAAAGAGAGAAAACACCTGAGATGTGCTGATGGATTTGTCTTTGCAGAATAGCATGAAGTGGAAGCTAGAAAACAAACCTCCACTCAGGCATTGGTGGCGACTGTTGCAGGAAATTTGGAAATCTGCCCCCTCCCTTGTGCCATGGTCAGCATTCCCAGAATATGTCATCCAAATCTGTTAAAAGCTTTATAATTACAAATGGAAACTCTTGATAACTGTGCAAATCACTGTCTGTTTAAATAACTTGATTTAAATGAATCACTTGTTCCATTTGCCATGTCCAACTTGTTCAAAAAATGTCTTAAAATTGATCAACAACTTGTCTCAGTAACCGTCTCGGTGACAAACAAACTGACAGTAAAACAAAAACTGGCAAAAACATATATCTCCTGGGCAAGGTAAAAATATCAACCATACTAAATGTCTAAATGTAATGGTTAAGACCTGCTTAGGGCATTTATTTAATTCAAATATAAAATTCAGAGGCATCAATAAAAAACAATCAAAATAAATAATGGTTGGTAGGCAGAATCATATATGGCATAGATGTCATCAAAAGCTTTTATATTGTCATACCTGAAGCAAAAGCCTTAAATCTTTATGTTATGGCAATCTTAAAATAAATAAAATAAATGAAAATGAAAAAAATAATAACATTGGCTGATAAGCTGACACTGATTTAAATCTAAAATGTAGTTATTCCTGATTCAGAGCTCTGCACAGAGGTAGTTTCTATCCATCTGAAGTCTCCATATTAGATAATAAAAACTGTTATTAATATGGCACCTTTTTAAACAGTTATAGCAGCACTATGGACCACACAGTTGCACTTTCCTACCCTCAAATGTAAATATCCCAGTATGCTGTAAATATTCTGCACATTTTATCCCAGCCTCTCTTTTTACACTTACATTAATTTAATTTTATTTTATCTTGTTTGTGTCTACCTCCTTGTACTAGAGAAAACAACTGCCGGAGTCAAATTCCTTGTATGTGCTGCTTACTTGGCAATAAAACCCAATTCTGATTCTGATTCTGATTCTGATAATATATTTTCAACTGCAACAGTTATTGTGGTCATGCATACACTCATATGGACAACAATATTCTTAAAATCACAACAGGTTTGTCTCCAGTTGCATCAATCTTCCCCTTAAGCCAATTACCAGCCAACTTCCGAGTGCCTAGATTCTTTAGAAAACAGGCTAATTAAGCATTTGCAGGGCGGCTTCCTGAGATGATGCTTCCCTATTGCTTCAGCCTCTTCCTTCTTTTTTAGAGTAACTGTTAAATCAACAGAGAGGAATGTTGACACCACAAATGAACACAAACATGGCCTGAAATTTGAAAAATTTAAAACATTTAGGGTGGGCAGGTCCCATCAATAATAAAGTAACTAAAATAATTACTAAAGTTCTATCTAATGTAATTTAATCTAATCATGGACCAAGCACGATCCCACCAGGCAAAGTGGGGAAGTCTTATGTGTCTGTATCTGCATATTTTCAGAATATAAGAGCTTTAAAATACCAATACTGATTTAAGGCTGATAATATTGTGCATTCCCAGCTTTAACTTCTATGAATGTCTCTTGTCATGCACCTGCAGTCCAGGCACACCTCATGTGACCCTCATCAGCAAACACCATCTGCTCGTATGCTCTTACATCCACACAATGCCAGCATCACACACTTCCTTTGCACCCTCACGTTTGCAGACAACAGTAAGCCTTCCACTGAGACCTGAGGGAGTCAATTTCACCAACCAGCAGTGCATCTGAATTTCCCAGCTGGCTGTTGCCTTCTCCTGGTGGTGGCTCTTTATTATCTGTTAGCAGGACCCAGTCGTGTTGGTTTAACCCCTCCAGGTATCTGCTTGCTATCATGGTGATTTTGGCTCTCTGCTCTGTTATATGACTCCTTTCAGCCCGGCTAATCCTTCACTTTTTAGGCTAATCCTGCTCGTTCATGCTGCTGCCAGTCTCCCCTCTTCTCCTGCCTCTCTCAGAGCTCATTTTCTCAGTCTCTCACACTTTAAGGAGCGCTCTTTTGATATCTCTACTCCCCTTTTTAACAAAACCAGTCTGCCATTCTCCTTTTTCTCTTTCTGGCTTATATGTTTATTGAAAAAATCCAAAAGCAACATTTAAAAAATTCTTACACGGTCTTACTCTAAGCAAAGAGCTCCTCTCCAGCTGTTAGTAAAGCTAAGGGCGTTGTGTTTTCAGGTCGTCAGTCAAACATTCATTCTTCTAAGTATAATATCTCCATAATATCTCAAGAGTTCTCTCAAGGGTTTTCCTCAAGGTTGGACAAAAGTGATTTTGGAGGTAAACTTCCCAGGTTCAATCATTAGTTGCAAATGCAACATGTCAAAGGGGCCTTAAGGTGGAGCTGAAGAATTGATCATTTTAACTCTGCAACTGCAGGGTGCATATGTGAAACAGTCAGAAAGCTAAATGTGCAGTCCCAGTTATGTGATGGATTTAATTAGATATAAATGATTGCTTTTACCGATTGATCATCATCTTTAGCAAATGTATGCAAAGTATATTTACATTCTTTTTAGTATGTGCATGAGGTAAAAAACAAAACAAATAAAAAGAAAACAGTGATCTTATGAGAGATGCTCGGCACATTTTTTGTGAGCTAGTGCTGCATATTTTGGCATCAAGACAATCATCATATTAAGACTCGTGATATCTTTGGTTTCTTTTAGCTTTTAAACTGAGTCAGTTTCTGCTTCCAAACACACTATAGTCTAAGATGGACTTGTGGGGAGCCTCTCCCAGCTGACATTAGGTGAGTGGTGGGGTACACCCTGAACCAGTCGCCAGTCGACGTGCACTTAAAGAAGTCCAACTGACTTTAGAGTATAAAGTGCAGTGATGAGTCAGAAATCCACAGTTTGTGATAAATCTCAGAGCTCCATGATAAACACTTTCTAACATCTGCAAACTCTGAGCAGAGGCATTCATGTATGAAACTTCACCGTAGTCAAGAGGAGGTTAAAATGTGGACTCAATCAGTCTCTTTTAACATTAAAAGAGAAACAGGGCTTGTTTCTGTAACAAGAGCTAAGTAAAACCTTCAGCTTTCTAGCAGCATGCTGAATAAAAGCTGGTGCACTTGTAGTTGCACAGCAATAAATAACTATCATCAGCATAGAAATGAAAATGAACATTTGGAACATTCTGACCCAGGCAGTTGATATAAATAATAAACAAGAGCGGTCCCAGAACTGAACCTTGAGGTACACCATTATGTATTTGGGGTTCTGCCAGTAAGGTAATTTGCAAACCACCTGGTTGCATGCTCAGAGAACCCAAAGGCTTTTAAGCGGTCCAAAAGGATACTATGATCCACAGTGTTAAAAGCCTTAGAAAAATCAATAAAAAGGGAAAGGCAACACTGTTTGCTGTCTAAGGCTTCCAGAATATCATTCACAAATATGAAGTCATAGTCAAGTTATCCTTTTAAGTGTAAAAAGGGAGATTTGATGGGTCAATTGTTATGAACCAAATTTGGCTTGTTGTGAAACTGTAGGCAGGAAGTTCATTCACAAAGGCTCTGAACAAACATGCTGCTCACATGTTAAAATACATTTAGACTGTTGCACTTCAAAAGATAGAGCATTTACAAGGAATGCTTCTTTTAAAAATGTTATGTACTTTAGTATATCTTAAGAGCAACATCATGGTGATTTAATTTTCCACCACGTTGAATGATCTTATTCTAAATTTGGAGTCATGCCCACTGTGGCATGGGGTAAACTAAAATCCTTTTGAGTGACTTTAACTACACAAGAAAGGCCGTTTAGAGGAAACTGAAATGCAGCAATGAATCTGGACAAGAAGAGGAAATATAGTTTTAGTGAAAATGAGATGCTCGGGGAAAGAGTTCAAAGAATTCAGGGAGCTGATGGGGCTTTTTTACATCCTTTATTGTCCTCCTAACCAGCCTTAATTAGCAGCTTCTATTTTGGATCGTTATGTGAGACTGAGCCAATAATCTAAAACACACATTTCCAGTATGTTGAGACTGAAGGAGATATAATTGGACTCATATTGGTGTTTCATTTGTCATCTGGTCAGGCGGGATAGTTTTGGTCCAAACTTTCTATGATGACACTCTTATGCATAATTAAAACTGTGCTCCACTTGAACATTGGAAGGAAGCTGTTATATGGTGTTGATTCAAATCAGACATTTTGATCATCTTGCACTCAAGTATTCATGATTATGTGTGATAGTAATGATTGTTTTTATTATTCATGTTTTTAATGGACACTTCAAAGTGGCCGTCTTCATGCTGTTTTGGAGGCTCCTTTGCCCGCTAACAAACAGCGTTATGGAGAGGATGTTTGATATAAAACCGGCCTAATGACCACCAGCTCTGAGAGGGCTGCTGAAAATATCATTTCATTTTCACTCTTGTGGTTTACAGCTTTGTTTTGGGAAAAAAAGGAAGCTTTGAAGAGGAAAAACAGAGAGGGTTTTCTTTCAGCTTTATTTATTTTTTTACTCTCTGCAGTGGAGCCAATATTGGACATCATTTAGGCGAGGCCAGAGTAGGTTATTGCTTTTTCAGCCTTTAGATGTTACTCTAGTCTTTTGGTGCCATGTAGGGAGGGCAAAGGAGCTATTAGACCGACAGTTCACCCATGTCCTGACCGAAAAACCACTCAGATGTCTGTCTGGGGCTAAAAGCTCTGCATGTTGATGCACTCTGCTGCTGGGGGAGGACACGGTAAGTGGAAGTGGTTACAGGGGAAGCAATACCTGTCACTGCACAGTAAATCCTAATCTACAAATAAAGATGTGTGGATGAGTGTGTAATGGGGGAGAGGGGTTGGTCAATTTGGCTCATGTCTGATTGGGGCAACTAAAAGTCCTGTTGAGACTTCTATACGTCTATGTAATAACATCCAAAACGTACACGATAATTTCCGTTGTAAAGTAATAATCAGGCATCTTCTTTGATGCTAGGCTCCTATAAAGTTAGCCTTGCAGAGCAGACAGACCTGCCTGATTCTGAAATCCTGCAGGTCCGTCTTGCCAGCCTCCGTTATCCAACAAATTCACTCGCCTGAATTCTTAACGGCCCAATCAGGGAAGAGAGGCGGGAGCAGCAGAATGCGGACGTGACGACAACTGGAAGTTGAGAACGGACATGCCGATTAGCCTGTTGTCCTCATGGCTACTCAGTGAAACTTGGTGAAATCTGCCCTCCTCAGAAGTTTACTTGTAGGGATTGTCTTTGCTGAGGTTCATGTCACATGTAAGTGTTAAATGAATCATCTGTTTGGTTCAATTTAGTGTAAGACGAAAAGGCCATCAGCTGTTAGCAGCTAAGTTAGCGGCTAACGGTCATTAACTCTTGTTAGCTGTTACCCGCTACATTGGTTGCTATGTATGCTACATTATAGGAGGCAACCCTGCTTGATGTGGATTGGTCTGTGATGAATGTGGCTAGCCAAACGATTGTTCAATCACAAGCTTGTGTTTTTTTTAACGTTCTGCCCCTGAAAAAAAATTTAAAGGGCTCCTACCCAGATGGACTAGTGAAATATTTCTGTGGCAGATATATGAAGCTGTCCGTCTGGCTTGTCAGGTTACTATAAAAGAACACCTATGCAAAAACACTTCTTTGCACACATTAGTAAGGGCTGATCAAATCACTGTTTTACATCACAGTTGCAGTTTGATTTGATTAATTCCACTCTGTTGATTTGGCAGCTACTCCAAAATCCAAGGGGAAAACTAAAGCTGTGGGGTAGCACCATCTGGAGGAGGCTCCCTGCAAATGCATTAATGAGCATGTTTTTTTAGAGGAATTTAGGTACTTGAAAGTTGGCTGGAAACTGGCTGGAAGATGGCAGGTTACTGGCAGGGAGGGGAAAATTGAAGCAGCTGGATCTGTATAAACCAAAACTGTCAGTTTTGCTGTATCCTTGTCACAGATAGAGTGGAGCTACTGTTAGAATGATTTGATGTGTAATCGAATAATAATATAATATAGAAAAGTGATCTAGAGATCCTGTTTATATTGTAACACATGAAACAGTAAGCTGGAAAGCTCCTTTAGAGAAAATTACAATGTTTGATGCAGAAAAAAGTTGCAAGAAATGTAATTTTTCCAATACTGCTCTGCCCTAACATTAGTGTTGCTTCTGTATTTTGCTGTACACTTTTGGAATAACCTTGCAGTGTAGTTTGATCCAGCCAGAAAGTCAGTAACAAAAAATATCTGACACAGAGTATGGGGTCTCTTCAAAATAAAACTACATTTTCAGACACAAAGAACAACACAGGGCATCCAGTATTTTCAAAACAAAACTACACCCATAGTTTTCCGTGAAGACATCATCACCTGTCGCATCAGTTCTCAAGTCAAATGCGAGATAAGATTCTCTTTGACACATCGTCACCTTTAAGATGAAACTGGAGCCACTCAAAGCAATGTTCTTCAGCCTTTGTTTGTTGTAGGCTACCATGGTTTTTATTGCCTTATCTCTGGCATGATTTTTTACGTCTCCTGACTTTTTGTCCCCTTGTGACAAAAGCCTGGGCAGAGCTGTGGAGTGGTGGGTCTGAAATGCTGCCTGCAGGTTTTGTCTGGAGTCCGCTGTACCACAGTTGTGGAAATTCAGAATAAGTGTCTTCAACACATGCATGCCTTCAGAGAGAAGTCCATTTAGCAGTAACCTCCTCACTGCAGAAGCAGCTACTGTGTGTCTATAAAAGGATGCACGTGAGCAGCACCACTCTTCACCAAATGGGAAGCCTGTTGTAATTTTCCCATCTATGAGCATATTCACGGTCAAAAAAAGGAAAAGGAAAATCAATTTATCGTACAATCTAAGGTCAAAGCCTTTCCAAAGTGTTTGCACACACCAATACAAACACTCTAAAACCCTCTCTTCACAAACACAGCTGAGCAGATAATTACTTTTACAATGGACATGCATGGAGCACAAATGAGATTCATCATGTAGGCGGTGCGGAGCTGGTTTTACCTGCTCCACTCTCTGTAACATGGTTCTGTGCCAGCTGCACTGTATGCAAATGGAGTCTTTCTGAGTCATAATGCTGTTGCTTCTGCAGAGGTTTTAACAGGTTGCATTAACTTCATTGTAAAGCAGTATCTGAACGTTTAACTCAAGGTCTATGGATGCATTGTTACTAATAATTCATTTTAATTTCAACCACTCTTACAGTGTCTCAGCTTTGCATTGCCTCTTAAGCTGCGGTGTTATTTCATTCTTAACAGGACTGAGTTTTAAAGTAGACAGAACATGAATAATACTGCTTTATCTGAAACATGATGATGGTCTATTCAAAGTCCACAGTGTGGGCTAAACACACATCAGGATTCTTCACATGTAACGAGAACTGAGTGAAGTCATACAGATTTAATGACTGTCCTGGTGCTGAATCAGATTCCCAGGAAATTAATTGTATTATTAGCAGAACATGTGTAGACTGAAGAGCACTTGTAAGTATGATTAGCCTGAGATAGAGGCAGAGAGTTAGACAAAGCTCCTAAATCAACAAAAAAAAAAAAAGTCACAATAACTCAATCTGATTGGTCTGGATGACTTTCCCCAAGTTTTTTTTTTCTTCCTTTTTTGGGAGCAGATTCCTTCAAACTTCTTCACTGGAAACAGGGAAAGTGGATAAAAGTTGGGTAATTTAAGAGGCTGCATCTATACATAATAAAAATGTTGTGTAATAGAACTGAGCAGCAGGAGTGCTGACTGTAAATCTATCATAGCATAAAGAGAGGCCTTTGCCCCTTTTGTTTGCTCCTGTTCTCGTCTCTGGCTCTGGTCTTGTAGGTGGCCTGGGATCCTTGGTGGAGACCCGCTGCTGTGGAGTCACGAAGCCTCAATAACTGCAATTACAGACATGACACATATTTGGCCATTTCATTAGGAACATTCCATTCCCATTATCATTATAGCTGTTAATGTAGATTTCAGCATGATCTCTCTGTTCATGGTTGATACATCTACAGTATCTATATTTAGCACCACATAGTCATGAGGTCCCTCTGAAAATGGGATGTCACATCTCCAGAGGCCTAGAATACGTTTATACTTAACAGAGACAAATATGGTAGGGATGCACTTGTGGTCTGGGCACCCATGAGTTCGTCACTACCATAAATTCTTGTTTTCAGTAAGAATATCATCGATTATACTTCTATAAAATGATCACCACGACCATTCAGACATGAGGACCCTCCTGAAAACCAGATGTAGCGTCTCAACAGGCTAACCTCTAATAAATCAGACGACAGGTCTATGGTTCATGGATCTGTCCCTAACTTTATTTCTTACTTTAGTCCACTTGTCTCCTCTTACCTCCCTTCCTTTGCCCTCACCGAACACAGCATGGTGTGGATTTGCTGTTCATCATGAGACTGGGATCCACATTCAAGATTTCCTGCTGCTTAACAGAAGGTTTTTTCTTGAGCCATGATGGAGGGATTCATGATTGGCTATATGGATTCATGTTGGTGTTGGATGTATATATTTGTAAATATATGTATAGGTGTATTTTCTATATGTACATATGTATCTATGCATATGTGTGTATCCATAAAATGAAGAACTTTTTGCTCTATTGTAAAGTGTCTTGAGATAACACTTGTTATGAATTGGCGCTATACAAACAAAGATTGATTGACTGATCATTTAACCATTTACCTCTCCTGCAACCACACCATATCCTTATATGGACTGGTATTTTTCCACAGCCTGATAAACAAAATAAAAGAAACACTGTCACTTGTTGTCTAGCGCTTAACAAAACACTGCTCTAGTGTCTCTACCGTACTATAGTGCTAGCAGACAAATGAGCCCACAGATTCGTCAGAGAAACCTGAATATTTCTGCACACTGCTCTTCAGATATCTTAGTGTTGTTGTTGTCTGCTCTTGCATTTCCTCAAAATGTATGTCACTCATCATTGAGGTCAAGAAAGCAACAATAGGGTAACGTCATATTAGGAGTGCCCTCTGTTGGATGAAGCAGGTCACTGCTCCAGGTTTATGCTTGGATTTTTAATTCTGATTTTTACCTCCCAGTTCAAACAGATATTTGAATATTGAACATAAATGTCAGCCCCATCTAAATATATAAGCACTCCCACTGTGTGTTTAACAGTTTTAAAAAGGCAGATTAGCATAAAGCCATCAGACAATGATGTAAAACAGCTTGAGTGACCACAGGGGAGAGGTATGGAGGCATGCAACAGGTACAGGGAGCCAGAAGGGAGCCCTAATACCTGAGCCATAAAGTATTTAAGATCCATCTTGCTCCTGTCAGCTGTGACACAAAGTTTGCCGTATGAAGACATTTGGATTGATAAATGTCCTTCATCTGCCATCAGCGAGTGGTATTACACTCAGTAATAGTGGATGGTCTGTTGGATGCCAGTGGCCTGTGTGATGACACCATCAAAGGTGACCGCTTGTCCTGCCTGCAGGGAGGGATGTGTGAAGCATTGGCAAAGACAAACACCTTGTCAAAACCGCGATTTGCCGTCTCTCTCTGTTCAGACACGAGATTAAGGTTTAGCTCTGCCAAAAACCACTGTCAAAACAGGATCAGTGTGTGTGTGCCGCCATATAACAGGGTTATTTCTCTACAGACAGCTCTGGGCAGTTGTGAGACCTATTCCTCCCAGAAGCCATCTTGTGGAAATCGATTCACCTTTCGCCTTTCGAACACACACGTTGACACATACACAATCGCATGCACAACACACAGATCCGAGCATGCACGCACAAAGGGGAAAAATATCACATCTGGTGCCTCAGCGGAGGCACTTTTGTGAGAAGTTGGAGTGACATCAATTGCACTCAGATAAAAATGAATTTGGCCCCGGCTGCTGGCTCGGTAATACATTCTGATGCTGCAGCACAGGAAGATTTATCAGGAGTCAAAATCAGACGCCTCACTTTCACACACAAACACGGCACACGTGGGAAAACGCAAAGAACTACAGCCCACCATGCTCGCTGCTGCATTTGTTCAATCTAATGTTATCAAGGAACCTCGTTACTTCAGAGATCTGCTCATGTGTGATGTCATAAAAGTGAGATGGCCACATCTTAGGCCCCATCCACACAAAACAAACCGAGATCTAAACACATACATTTTTTGCCAAATCTGTGTATCATCCATATGAAGACGGCGTTTTGGGGGTCTGTAAACGATCATTTTTGAAACCAGGTTCCAGAGTGGAAAGATTTTGAAATGCCGTATACGCAGCTCCATGATTACTGGCTCTCTTCAACTTATCAGATACGCTTATGTCATAGTTTCATATCTTCATTGACACGCATGCGTCACACGCGGCAACAACAACAACAACAACAATGGCGGCGTACGTGTAGCATATGTGCTGATTAAGCTAGTGAGCCTACTATCCCTGTTGCAGCAAAATCTCCTTCTTCTCAATCACCACCGAGTTGAACAAACAATTATCAAGGACACATTACGGCACTTTATGATCACTTTATCACAATCTCTGTTTACAACTTTTGCCGCAAGTGCGCATGCCCACTGTTTTTTTGTCTTTTTCTGTCATATCGTTACAGCGCCCCTAGAGGTCTGGCATGTGTTTTACAGCGTCTTCATGCGTATCGAGAGCATTCATGGGGACGCACACATTTTCTGAGACGCCTTCGTCTTTATGACGATCGTTTTGGAAACTGTTAAGCGTTTTGTCTTCGTGTGGATGGGGCCTTAAACCCTGCAGTGCAGCTGGATCCACCTGAATCAACATTTGTAATCAGACTGATCCATCTAGCCAAGGTCTGATCTAGAAGAAGAGGTGTGAGCTGTGAGCAAGAGACAGCAGAAGTGATTGCTCGTACAGAGGTTAGTTTCAGTAGCAGTTTCATCAGATCTGGACTGTATTTCGTTATGAAATGAAAAACAAACACTCCTACTTTGCTCCATTTGTATTCTGTGTTGGTGTGAGTTTGACCTACAAAGTTACAGTTTGTGTTTTACATCACAGCAGTAACGTTAACCTACTACAGTATCTGAGCAGGTTGTATGTGAGTTATTGGAGGTATTAACCATCAGGTCCAAGAGCATCACCTAAAACACTAAAGTTAGGAATCAAATGAGTACAGACCAAAGGTACAAGGTATAAATGTTACTAAAACGACCATAAAAGGTCGAGCTACAAGAGCTGCAGTCTGTTGATCAGTAACAAATGTCAATTCTAATGTGACAGGAAAACAAATACCACGGTCAAATAAGCCATGGATTAAAAGTGATTTGTCCAGTGCTGTTGTTGTATAGAATGTCAACACAAAACAATTCTCCATGGAGTGCTGGCTGGCTCAAATTTCTCCATTGTTGTTCTTAGTTAATAATCGTGGTGACAGCTACACTGTGTCCACGACTGTGATGTCAAGCGTTTATGTAGTTGGGGTGACCCCCTCCTCCAGGATCAAATCCAAACCCTTAAGTGAAGGTGCAGCTGCAGTGGAAATGCAAACAAATCAGGGTCAGCTGTTCCAAACCTTACTGATCTGGACCAACCCAGATCACTCTGGGGAAATGAGGCTTAAAAGTGTAGAATACACCACAATATAAGGTCAAATTCACCACTGAATGAAACAATAATCAACATTTCCTTTACAGGAATCATTTGTGAGTGTGTGAGTTCACTTCATTTATTCTGGTGAATAAAGAATTCATATTAGGCCTTCAAACAAAACAAAACATACATTAAAAATATGCTAATGTGCATTGAAGTGGATATAAACCAATAAACCAATAATACCAACAAATAAATAATTGTCCTTTGACACAAGTCTGCTTAAAGCGGTCACTTTATATCAGATATTTGAATAACCGATTGAATATGGGAATAAATATCCGTAACCGAATTGTAAATAAGTATTTGAATGTAAAATTTTGAGTGTGGCGGCACATCAGGTCTGGAGCAGTGGAATGTTCCGTCCAACAGAGGGCGCTGTGAGTGCAGCTTGACCATCAGTCACATCCGCTGCTCTCTTGACCTCAGTCAGCAAAGAGTTTTCACTTCAAGCGGACATTAACAGCTCTGAATCATCTGAGGAGAGCCGTCAGTTTTTCATCCAAGCTATACGATCGAGTGCAGCGGCGCTTCGTCAAGAGTTTAACCCCATGTGACTGTGTTTTTTCGGCAGGGTGTTTACCGAAGGGGCGGATAACAGAGTCTCTGTCCCTTACTGGTACGGGGGGATCTTCGCATGATTGAGTTTGATGTTTAGGAATAGTGACAGTCTTAGTCTGCTTAGTCACAGTCACACGCAATGACGAAATCAACTACGTCATTGCGTCACACGTTACTATTCAGCCTGGCTATTACCTCACTCCACCGAAGGCCAAATATGGCTTTTTTTTTTTTTTTTTGCAATATTCGGCCACCGAATATTTGGTGCATCCTTATCCACAAAACAAAAAAAATGCTCAAATAGTCGATTGGTGATTCTGATCTGCCTGCATCAGTGTGAATGGGGCTGGTTTTTGACTGACTGGCAACCAGTCCAATGAGAGCTGCTAAAGCCTGTAGCTGCCACACATCCAAATGGGATAGGTATAATAAGGGTTGAACGAAGCAGGGTTGTTGGCTGTTCCTTTAAACTGGCAAAAATCTGAGATTGTATTTTACCTGTTTTGTCAAACCTGTGCTTCGGCTCAAGAAATGTTTATAATTTTGCATATGGATGTTCACTTGCAGATGCTTACTTAAAGCACACTTTGCAATTCCCACTCTGACACAGTCTACCAGGACACGTTAGCATGCTGTGTTTGGATGTCTAAATTCAAATCTATGATAAAACCGAGTCACCTTGGAACATGTGCGCTTGCATCTAGAGTCCATGGTAAATCAGGTGCCAAGTTTCAGGGCTATTGAATGGCCAAAGGGGAATGTTCTGGTGTTTACAGGGTGAAGTCTTAAATTTATGTAACTCTGATTGTTTTTCAAGTTTACTAAGAACTACAAAACAAACTGAAAAGGCTGTCCTAACTGACCTCTGGACTTTTTAGCTGAGCAGCTCACCCTGAGGTCTGCAAAACTTTTGTTGGCCCAGGAGATTAAGCTCAGCCTTTAGTCCTTGTTTTAATTTACAACCTTCAGGACAAATATATATATTGTTTTGGGTTTTTTTATGAGAAAATCTTGGCCAGACCTAACCGCCTCACCTGTTATAGGTTAAAGGGACTTTGTTGATGCCCAGTTGCTCAAAAATAGATGACAACAGAGGAGTAGGGAAAAGAAATCCCTTAAAAGTGGACATTTTTCTGGTTAAATAAATGCAGCCTCAGTGACGTGTTTGTGAAAAGTATCAGGGATGCTCCGTACTTTCCAGGCCTCGACACTTCTCGCCAGCATTCTTAATGATCCGTCTCAAGTGAAAACTGAAGTTGGCCGACAACAGCCTCCTGATTACCCAGAAGTCTCCTCCGTGAGTGGCCAGTAGTGAACGCAGAGCTCCATCAGTCTGGAGTGTACGGTGGAGTTGAGTTGGCCAGGGATCAGGAGTCTTCATCGTCCAGATATCCAGCTGATGGTCTGTTAACCGAACAGTGCCTGGCATTCATTTAATGCTCCAGTGGACCCGTTGTTGGGCAGCGACTCAGACACTGCTTGCCCTGCTGTGAAACACTTACAACTTTGATCCCTAATTGACACAAAATCCTTTACAGCAGGGTACAGAGGAGAACACAGAAAAGAGAATGGGAGGGGGGGTTGGGAATCCGGCCCAGCTGATACATTTGGGGAGAGTCTTTTGGCTCCGAAATGAAGTTACAACAAACACAAAGGTGAATAAATATGACACATCCAAAAGCTACTGAGGAGTGTTACCAGGTACAGCAGGTGGCTGTATGCTGACCTCAGGCTTGTAGGAGCCATTAAAAGCATCAGGTTTCAAAATAATTTGATTTTTCACCTATTTCATTGAGTATTAGCTTGGTGGGGGCATCTCTATGTGTACCCAATTATTTTGGTTGATCTTGTTAAAGGGCTTCTGTGTGGAGAATAAGCTCATGTGATTATATGATCACAGTGCTTTTCCCTGACCACAAATCCACCTATCACCTACACCACTTATCCCTTTTTTGGGGTCCTGGGGGCTGGAGCCTATCCCAGCTGAGAGGTGGGGTCCATAATGAATAATCACAAGGCCACATAGAGAGACGGACAACCATTCACGCTCACACTCATACCTAAGGGCAATTGTAGTCACCAAGTAACCTTATGAGGATTATTTTAGTCAATAGGATTGAGCTAGTGTGCCTGGAGAGAACCCACACATGTACATGGAGAACATACAAACTTCACATAGAAAGGGCTGACCAACAAAAGAATCCAACCAGCAACCTTCTTGTAGTGAGGCGCATGCACTACCTTCTGCACCACTGTGCTGCCCTGAACAAAAATGCATCATTTTATTTTTATATTTACTGATATTATCATTTAGGATAATTACAACAGGCCAACTGCAGCCTTAGATAAAGATAATCTATTACTCATGAATCTTTGATAATTTCTTTGTTGCCATATTTATTGAGGGTTATAGCTGAATTAATACTCTTTGTGTCTTATGTGAAGTGAAACATAAATATTTCCCTGCACTAGGTTTTGCATCTTTCTTTTTTTATCCTCTTTCGGTAGCATTTCTTTAAAGAACTTTGGTGTGGGGGATGTGCGGCTCATACTGGCAGTCTGAAAGCTCTGACTTGGTAGCATGTTGGCTGAAATAAAATTAATAAAAAAAACATGTATGTGCCACTGCAGTCATGAGAAGCCCAGTCACAGCACCAGGGGCGTAGAATTGTGTAGGGATTGGGTAAAAAATGCTTATATTTAATGCTAAAGAGATACTCATTTTGTTTATCTTACTTATTATCCATATATTATTTTTGTACTGAACGGCAGCAACTGTTTGAGACTAACAATAACAGTTTGTAGGGAAAAAAATACAATGAAACCTTGGATTAAAAACATGACTTTATACATTTATTTTGTTGGGGAATACACTTATCAGTTGTCCTTTTTCGTTTTGGTTATATATTTATCAGACTATAACCATACCGTCAAAATTTCTGATTGATTCCAAATTGTCCCACTGTTCATATGTCATGCATCAATATAATTTTGTCAAGGAACAGACAGTAGAGATTTAGGAGGAGAGGTTGGAGGTATTTAATAAACCAGTAGAATAGTTTTTCTGAATATGATAGTTTGCTTGTTTGTTCGATTAGCTTTACATGGCATTAAAAACAGTCATATATGCAAAACACATCAACTTGCAGAGGTGCCATTTTGGTGTTCTTTTATGTTCCCACCAATGTTAAAATCATACCTACACCCTTGCACAGCACAATGAACAAAGCATGATTTGGCTGAAATCCACCTCAACTTGAGAGCAAGTTGCATCTATAGGTCTGGTCAAACTCACATGGAACTAAAATAAAATAAATTTAAAGGTGCTATGAGGAGAATCTGTTACCGGCGACATTAGGACTCTGTTACCCATGAGCACGCGCGGCGACTGTCGTAGTGCTGCATTCCAGTAACCTCGGAACTGGGAGTGACATCATCTCCGAGTTATCGGCGTTCCAGTTGAAGTCGGAAAAAAACATCCCGATCTACCAGGCTATTGTTAGCTGTTGTTAGCTCAAGATTGGCGAGATTTCACTGAGTTCCCAGTAGGAAATTCCGACTTCGGGGGACGTTCCAGTTGCAGTTTCCTACTTGGAACTCAGAAATTCCTACTTCTGACTACAACTGGAACGCACCAAAAGACACAAGCCAAAAGGTGCCTTTGTTGTGATGCTAATGAATGCAGCTCAGACCTTCCTCAGAACTCTGCATTGCTTTACAACTTCTTTTTTCAACAACTTACAGGATGCAAAGCCACGAGGTAATGTATCTCTTTCTAGTTACGTAGTGGTAGTTTTTGATGTGTGACAACAAGCAGTTTTTGGAAAACTTAGTATGGTAGTTCTGTAGCCGGCTATATATCGCTACTTACAGCCCGGTGCTCTAAGACGTGTCTGAATAATATAAATTTGCTCTAGGTTTAATTGTCTTGTTCCAGAAATTGAGTATCCAGGCCAGTCTAGCCCTGTCCGACCCGACCAGAAGGCTAAGGAATAGCATTGATAGATAACCTATTTTGATGCTATAAAACTCATCTTAAAGTGTGTATTTAGATCAGGCATATATCTAAAAGTGAGACTTTGTTGTAATAACTTAAAAACTCCTCACAGTCCCTTTAAAGAAAAAAAATATTGTTGAATTGCAGTTTTATCAGCCATGTTCTTAATTTTGCTTAAACCATGTCTTTTTAAACAAAAACAGACAAGTTTTAAAAGTGTTAGCCTCCCCAAAGGTGTGCCCATAAAGGAATTTACTAAAATATACTTAAGTTTAATGAAAGTGGTGTGTATATGGTTTATGATGCCTCATGTTAATAATAAAGAGAGTGCAGTGTTTTTATCAACCTGGCCTTGACTCGTCCATACCAGAGATGACTGATCAATTTAAACATCTTAGACTCAAGTTTAATAATAATTTGACCAGGCTGACGTCTGAGCTGTGGATAATCTTTAGTCTTCAAATGTCCCTTTTCTGTTACCAAGAGCATCACAACACAAAAAGATGAAGATAGAGAAAAGAGAGCATACAAAGGACTCATAAAATCCTGACCTCTGCCCTGCAGCAAAACAGCTTTTATCAATAAAGGTTCCCGGATCATCTACCAGACTGCAGGAGTCCATAAAAATTTTATGCTGTGGCTTTAGGTTGATGGTGTCTTACATTCCTCCTCTGATATAAAAAAGTAGGGCAGAGTCAAAGGAAGAGGGACGAAGAAAAGGGAAACACTGGGAGTAACTTTGGGTAAGCTAATTGTAACACAGGGATTAAAAAGACAGTTGAGGTTGTCGGACAAAATGCAGCATTTGGAGAGAAGAGGAAATAAGGCAGACCAAGGAGTCCAGATCTGCTGCCAAGTCTAATCACCGTTACCTCCGGGACCAGTGGGGAGAAACCTTCTGCAACATAATGACTAGATGGAGGGAAAAATGACTCTCTGGAGAAGAATGACAGAACAAAACCCCAATCTGTCCTGAGAGTGCTCATATGTGCCCTTACGTATGCCTTGACATGTGCGTGCCGTTGTTCCACATGGACAGTGCCAGTGAAGGCATGCACACACATGCCACTGACAGCCATGTTAGACCAGTTATAAATTAGCGGGTCCAGAGGCTCAGCTGGAGGAAATATATTTAGAATGAGGAGTGCTTAAAGACCTAAAAATGTCTAATAAAACATGGAATTACAAGCCCTTTTGTTACGTTATTGTGGTTGTACATGACTATAGATCTTCTTTATAAATCCTTGAGTTCAAAAATTGGTATTGAGATTAGCCTGCAGGCATATCATGAAAAACCATCAAACAAACAAATAAAACTAAGCGCATTATATTCAGCATCTTAATTAAAATCTTAGTTTCAGAGGGTAAATGTTGTCTAATTGGTTGTTCAGCCCAAATCTTGTCACTTGTTTACATCTGAGACGTATAGCATCATCAGAAATAGACAGCCAAGGAAGTAGAAGGAAGGTTAGTGTTAGTGATTTATTTATTTCATTTATATATCAGAAATAAAAAAAAAATCATACATGCATATAAGCATAGAATTGAATGAAAAGGAACAGAAAGAACAATCTTATGTTATCTACCCATTTTAGACACTTAAAAAATATTTCAAAAACAACTAAAACACCATGATCAACATAATTCGTAACAACAATAATAATAAAATAAAACAGCCGTCATCAACACTGCTGGTCTCAAATTCTTTTTGATTCTCAATGACAGCAAGCAACAACCACCAAAATAACACTAATAATTATAATGTTTGAGAGATTTCATCAATTACAAAAATGTTAATGGTACTTTCTTAACATACTTCCCTTTAATATTCCTTTAAATGTAAATTTTGATATGGATTGTTTAATGTCTTTGGTTAGATTATTCTATAAATTAACCCCTTTGACAGATACACAACAACCCATCATTTTTGTCCTAAATTTTGTTTAGGTACTTTACAGTTCAAGAATAAAATGTCACTGTGAGTCTAAATAAAGAAAATCAATAACAGAAATCCCGATATGGAGTTCACCAAACCCTGAGCACACCCTCTGTGTTTTGAGCTGGCTGAAGCAGGAAGTGAACGTAGCTATAGCTGTGATAAAAATAGATAGACAACAGAAAAAGAAGCTGTTGGAAAACATGAGTACCTATAGCACGATCTGTGAATCATATATAACAAAGTGATTTAAGATATAAAGGAGGAGGAACTGTTGAAACTGCAGTTCCTCCTGCTGACGTCTGCCATGTTTGTTCTCTCCCTGCACCAGATTACAAGCTGCAAGAGTTGTGGCCCTGGTTGTTGGTGGGTGAGTTGGTTTGTTTGTGGTGTACTGTGTTAGAACAAAACAGGCAACAAGGGCACTATTACATGGGCAGAGGAGGTAATAATTGTTCTATTAAAGGTGTAGTCAGCGATCTTCTAATCTTCTAATCTAATGCACTATTTGTCAGATTCACCGTATTTTTCCTCTCCATCCACAAGATGTCCCCACTGACAGCATGTTGAAAAAAAAAGTCCGGTTTCAATACACAGCCTTGGCTCTGAATTTCAGCAGGTAAATACTGTGGCTCGGCCAAGCCGCCAAAACAGAGTACACCCCCCCACATCCAGGGGGCGATCATACTCATGCGCAGATCAGACAGAGGGGGGAGGGGGAGTAGTAAGTTGCGTAGCGTGCGCAGTTAGCGTAAGAGAGAGATAATAGGTGCAGTAGCAATGGCTGAAAAACAGCCCAAAAGAAAAAGGTCAGAGGAGTGAAAAGTGAAAAAGAAGGGCTATGACCATGAAAGAGCGAAGACCTGGGTCAACATTGGTGTTGCTTTCCGACGGTGGAGAGAACTCCGCGAATTGAAAGACCTGAAAACGGACGTGGATGTCGCCATCTTTCTGCTGGATAGGTAAGCAACATTAGCTTTGTGGTGCTTCACATAACAGTAACAGCCGTCGGGCATTCACCTTATTGTCTAATCTGCCAGAATGCACAGTTGTTTTGATGTTATCAATAACGGCAGTGGAGTTGTCTGACTGGGTTACCTTAGCTACGTTGGTCAGCTACACAGTTTCTACGGCCGTATCCATAACGATGCACGTCCATCAGCTTTCGGGGGTGGAGCCAGGGGTGAGGTATGTAGGGAGAGGTGGGTCTAAATTTGTTTATCAACAAACTCTCCACTCGTTTTCTCCCACATTGCTGACTACACCTTCAAAAGTATAGATTTGGGCTCTATTTGTCATTACATAAAGTGATTTCATACAGACTGAAAAATCCAAATAATTCCCAACTCTAAGTTGCTTATTCAGGATCTCTGGTTTGTGTATGGTCTAGGAAATAAACCCAAAATTGTATTTTTAGGACTATCGCAACAGAGAGAGTAACAGAATTGGTCATTTGTTGAAGCACCTAAAGTGACCTTTCATTTTCTCCACAAGTGACCTTTAATTATTCTGAAAATGCAGACTTTTCCATGAAGCAAAGGTTAAAGTTATGCTAATGAATCTTAATATCTCTTTAAGAAGACATCAGTGGAAATGGTTGGACAGATCAGGAGACAGATTTTGAGCTTTCATTTTCAACCAAACAAGTTAAAATCATTTTTTAGTTTCAAATAAGTTATCTTGCTGCCTCCAGTTGGAAACCCGTACATGCTCATAGAGTAAAAGCCCTTTTCTCTTCTCATATGGGTTTTTTGAAGGCACTGAATGACACTGCCATCCTGGGAACAGATGCATCAGATCAGAAAGTTCTGAGTTTTTCAGATAGGAAATGAAAAACAGCTCTGTATTGGATATTGGATATCGGCATCTGCTTCCATTTCTTTCTGTTTGGTCCCCCTTTATTCTTTTCCTCATCCTTATAACCTCTCTCCACCTTCTTCTTGACCACCTTCTCTTGTTTTCCACCCCTTTAACCTCCTAACCTACTTCTCTTCCTCCTCTCTCATGCTTCATTACCTCTCCCTGTCCATCACAGCATACAATTTTCCCATCCCAGGCAATCATCCTGCCTCATCCTTCCTTCCCTTTCCACATTCATTTGTCCATCCACTACCACAATATTCCTCCCAGTGCTGAAAAGCCTGAAGGAGACAGGGAGGAGAGCAATCAACTGCTCAGAGATAGCAAATTAAACATACTACCTCTCCCCTCCTTCTACTTGTCATTACAATGTCCACACTTTTTTCTCCAAAGTCCTTGACCGTCTTTTCTTTCCATGTGTTCTTATTTTTTCAACTAAATTAGTACTATCTCTACTACTTTCTCTTTAAGGATGTTAACTTTTTTATTCAAGTGAAAATTAGTAGCTATTTCCATGCAAAAAGCGCCGACCAATACATCCATGTATCACTCCTGATAGGATGTGTGATTACACCCAGTCATAAGACAGCAGGAGGCGATGGTCCATATCGGAGGTGGGCTTCTGTCTCATCAATGCAAGTCAATTTGAAATGTACAAAAAAGGCACAATCTTCTCCATATCCCTGTTCTCCATAAGAAATAAACTAAAAACAAATAAAATCAAGAGTAGAAAATTGAATACAATTCCTCCCTCACAATCCTCACACAACACACACTCACTTTTACCCCTTTTAGACTGCCAAAAAACTTGTTCAAACCCGGTAACAATCAGCTCCTGTCCACAGTTTGATCATTATTTTGACTGACCCTGCAAATGACACAGGTTTAAATTGGCTTCAGTGAGAACATCACATCAATCCGCTAATTTACGTCCCCACGTCACACCATTATGCCCACCCACTCTATCTGCAACGTACGTGACTCTTTGCCATCTGAGCAACAAGGCTCTTCTTTGGTTAAGGAGGTAGACACCCTCTCTACCTTTAAGTTAGACTTGAAACATTTCCCTTTGATAAAGCTTTTGATTAGGGCTGCTCAGGCCTGGACCAGCTCATAGCTCACAGTTATGCTGCAGTAGGCTAAAGGTGCTTACACACTGGACGCTACTTGTACCACCTCGGCAATCATTCTCCATGCAAAGTCAATGTACAGCCACGATGGGGTGGGGTTAACCCCCCTGTGATGCATTTGCTGTCTACAAGATGATCACTTCACATGTCGCACAATGTCAGAGTTAAAAAAAGTTGATCTTGTAATGCAATGTCGTGTGTGGCTGTGCTACAACAGCCAATCAACGGTGTGTGCACGTGTGATGGTACCCGTGACAGACAGTTTTTATTCCGAACTACAGAGGAACAATTTATGTCCGTGTGGGAAACAGTCAGTGATGGACCGCAGAAAACTGACAGACGATGCAGTTGCAGGACATCAGCTGCAGTGTTTTGTGGTTGGTAGGTGAATGAAAAGGATGCAGTTGGAATAATGTCAGCTTATACATCCTATTATATGATATATGATATGATCGGGGTGAAATTTGAGTGGACGTCTTGTAGGTTGCTTGACATCGCTGATGTGGATGGCCTCCTGCTGTGGACCTACAACGCTTCAATTATGGCAACTACAAATATTTGACCATTCCTTCAGCTTCATTCCATTAAAATAAACTCGTACTTTAGGCCAGATAAGCCCAACTTATTGGAATGGCCTCTCTATCCATGGTTGTTATTGATTATAGGTCCATAATAAATATCTTTATTTATTAGATAGCCAGATCTATCGTATGTATCTTAATACACAGTATAAGGGAAATTTAAAAAATCAATACAGATTATTTGTTTATTGCAGTAAAAAGTGTGTTAAGCTTATTAAATTAAGCATTATTGTTTGGTTTTGATCCGGGTAATATGTGTATTAATTACAAAAAAAGCTTTTTTTTTTTTGTTGATAAATTACACAAACTTTTAGTTATACTGTTAATAGTATTCTTTTATTTGTAACCAACTGGCCTTCTGCAATAGAGAATAACATTAATGTTGCCCTCATGGTCATAAAAGTTCCCCGTCACTGGCCTTCATAGAAACAGAAAAGTCCCATTTTGAATCATGACAAGCAAATTCTTTTACTAGTGCTGATTGCCAATGTCAAACTTCAATTGTGTGGTGATGCATCAGAGGTCGCTTGATTATTCTGCACAGCATGTCTGAGTGTGAACAGAAGTGTCTGCCAAAAGCAGATTGGGTTTCATGTCAAGCACAGTACAGTGAGCAGAGGCCAGAGGCTGTGTTTAAGTAATGCAATCTGCATTTAGAGGCAAAGTACTCGACGCTCCTGGGGGTCAAAGGTAATCACAGAATGATTTTGGCTTCTGTGCACATTTAATATTCCCCTGCAAGTCAAATAAATAGTCCAGGGCTCTCAAGTGCTTCACACCTCTGCTCCAAGTGAAAATATGTACCGTATGGTTGCTCTCTTCTCCAGCACATTAACTAGGAGAGCTGATTTTCCCATCACCAAGTGTTCATAATAAGTGCAAGCACTTGGGCTTTAAAGTTCAGGTGCAGAAGGTGAGACTGGTCATGACCAGGGTGAGTAATAGTACCATGAATTTACAAAACTTCAACTTCAACAACTATCACTGAAGTGCTGCGCTAGCACAGTGCCATTGGCAGTAATAGAATCAGTAAACAAATTGTTTAATGCATGTGCTGACTGAGTCACCTCTCCCAGAAAATCACTGAGCTATGGGGCCTCCTGCTGTATAGATCCTGGAGAGAACACCCTCCCAAAGCTGGCCGCTGCGTGCATGAATTCTGCAGTGCTGCCCAGTGTATGCATAAAACTGGACTCTCTGGAGCCCAGAATCTATTTACATAACAATAACTCCTGTTTGGCATCAGTCTAAGGGGAGCGGTTCCACACGGAGGACACAAAGAAGGAGGAGGATGCATCAGGGTGTTTCAATGGAGCAGAACTTGCATTTAATTAATTCCAAATTAATTAGACGGGATGTCAAGGAAAATTTCTTTTCAGATTTAATGCAAATTTTCTCAATATATATATATTTTTTACCAACAGAAATAGTGTGTCAAACTTTTCTAGCTTGATGCTATCATATGTTGGACACTGTCATGAACAAGTTTACAAATTAAATTTTATACTTCTAGAAAATGATCACCACAACCATTCAGACATGAGGACCCTCTTGAAAATGAGATGTAGCATCTCAAGAGGCTAACCTCTAATAAATCAGACGACAGGTTGATGGTACATGAACCTGTCCCTAATTTTAGTTCTTACTTTAGTCCACTTGTCTCCTCTTACCTTCCTTCCTTTGCCCTCACACCCAACACAGCATGGTGTGGATTTGCTGTTCATCATGAGACTGGGATCCACATTCAAGATTTCCTGCTGCTTAACAGAAGGTTTTTTCTTGCCGCCATGATGGAGGGATTCATGATTGGCTATATGCATTCATGTTGGGTGTTGGATGTATATATTTGTATATATATGTATATGTGTATTTTATATGTATATATGTATATATGCATATATGTGTATCCACAAAATGAAGAGCTTTATGCTCTTTTGTAAAGTGTCTTGAGATAACACTTGTTATGAATTGGCGCTATACAAATAAAGATTGATTGATTGATTGATTGATTGATTGAAATTAAGCCTGACTAATGCTGAATGCATGTACTAATGTAAAAACAACATGATGTTAACAAAGGAAACAATGTGGTGTATTTTTCAAAGTTTTAGTGTAGATGATGTGTACTCACTTCACATGATGCCCCCTTCACATTTCTGACTGCCCCCTCCCTCATACATGCCATCCTAGACCAGCCCTGATCTGAAGGCTGTTTTAATGCTGCATAAGAACTCAGGCTCAGAAAGAGCCACTCGGTTACACAGCTGTGCTCCTGCAAGCATCAAGAACAGGAGTAGCATTTGTCTTCCCTTCACGAGTACTCTTGGAGAAAATGCAGTGTGCTGATAGAAGGATGGTTACTGTGCTGCTGTATTTCATCCAAAGATTAAATGTGTTGCTGATAGTGTTGCTCGTGTAGCACGGCTGGTATCTAAAGCACTTTAAGTTCATCTTAATCTTATTCAAACACCTATGAGGAGCTAGTTTCCAGACAGATGCACAATCCCAGTGGATGCCTCCTTCTCTGCTATCAGATGGTTCGGGACCATAAAGCAGAGCCCTGCCACTCAGGTATGAGTAAACACACACAAGTATGCACAATCACGCTGGTACTGTGCACACAATAGGATACAGAGGCTGGTTCACTTATGATAGATTTGACTGTCATGATGTTTTGTCATTGTTATCTCACTTATTTTCTCCATCCTCCTCCTCTAAAAAGGTCTCTGCTGTAAGAGGAGCTTTCGTCAGTGGCAGACAGGCACAGATAGAGACGTAAACAGGACATGACTGCAACTGCAAAACATATAAGTGCCATGGAGTGAGTCGAGTGCCTTTTTTCTCTTTTGTTAACATTTGACCACAGGAATGACAAAAGATGGCAGGAAGATAAACAACAATAAATGCATCCTCACTTCAGAGTTGGGCTTAAGAGCACGGCTGGCTCGAGGATGCCCCTCAGAGTTTGAATATAATCAGATCATTTCTGTGTTTAACAGTTGGAGAAATGACCAAAAAGACAATTTAGTAATATAAAATCTGGTGAATTAGACCAGCTACTTTATTGTCTGATTCATAGTTTCCTTGAAATTATACTAAAAGTAAAATTGTGCAAATGCTTCAGATGAATACATCTTAAAGCAACAATGGGGAAAAGGAACATGCAGTTTTTACTGTTGACTTTTGTGCAAAATTTTAAAAAGTACATTACTTTTTTTGTAAAAAAAAAAAAAAAAATGCATGTAAATCCTCAACCATTTCAACTTAGATTATAACTTTGTTAAACATCTTATGTTTTTAAACAACCTAGGCTATCAGAGGATTTGTTTTACAATTATGTCACAGGAATGTGATAATAGTTATTATCCAAAATAAAATACATTAAAGGTGCTATGAGGAGAATCTATTTCCAGCGACATAAAGATTCTGCTACCCATGAGCACGCTCGGCGACTGTCGTGAAGACGTGACCCAAGCAAAAGCGTGCGTTTGTTGTGATGCTAATGAATGCAGCTCGGACCTTCCTCAGAACTCTGCATTGCTCTACAACTTCTTTTTTCAACAACTTACAGGATGCAAAGTGACGAGGTAATGTGTCTCTTTCTAGTTACGTAGCGGTAGTTTTTGATGTGTGACAACAAGCAATTTTTGGAAAACTTAGTATCGTAGTTTTGTAGCCGGCTATATATGGCTACTTACAGCCCGGTGCTCTAAGACGTGTCTGAATATTATAAATTTGCTCTAGTTTTAATTGTCTTGTTCCTGAAGTTGAGTATCCAGGCCAGTCCAGTCCTGTCCGACCCGACCACGAAGCTCAGAAATAGCATTTATAGATTAGCTATTTTGATGCTATAAAACTCATCTTAAAGTGTGTATTTCCATCAGGCGTATATCTAAAAGTGAGACTTTTTTGTAATAACTTAGAAACGCCTCATAGCATCTTTAAAATAAAACAAATACACTAAAATAAAAACACACACCAAACAAAAAATGTATATAAAATTTGCTTGGTTCCCTCAAGCCTTGGATATTTTTACTTTTTTCTCCAGGCATCAAAAGAATAAAACTATTTGCCCCAACACTGAGAGAAGTTTTTTTTTATTTTATTTTTTTTACCAGAACAAGACAGAGTGTCACTTCACACTGGTTGACTCCACTCGTCACCCTGCAGAGGACTCTGCCTTCTTCCTTTGCCTCTGGGCCTTTGGTATAAGATAAATCCACCTCGGTATCCCAGTGGTGCTAAAATCTGTGCCTTTATCTCTTCCAAGGTGTAAAACTTTTTGGATGACATTAAAAAAAGGTTTAACAATCATTAGCAATTAAACATTCCACAAAAGAAACTCCAAAGTTATAAATGAACTTGCATGAATGACATACAGCACAAACACCTTCTCCTCTTAGTTTTCACATTAAATTGATCATGGAGGACAATTTCTGTGTTCTTTTTGGGCAGGGACGATCATTATCTCCTGTCTTGTTTTGGCTGCAACTGCTACTGGAAAGAAAACAAGAGAATGAGAATTGAGATTGGCTGAAAGACTGACCAGTAGTTTTCACTCCCTTTGAAATATAACATGGAGGTCTGGCAAAATAAAATAAACTTTTTCCATTTTAAAGTGTGGAAATAACCATAAAATAAAGAATTTATCAAACTTTATTTGTATCATAAAACCTTTGAAAACCTCTGGATTAAAAACTTCTGTAAAGGATAACTCAAACATAATCACGATTTACGTCCTCGTCCTTCCTCTTTCATTTGCTCTCCTTGTCTTTCAGTATCTATTTCAAACTGACAAAATCCAACTGATGGCAGACCCCAAGGAGCTGCAGCCGTGTGTGTGTGTGTTCTTGATTGGATGCGCAGTCTTGCTTTTGTGTGCATGATTTCATAACAAAAGTATGACTGTGCAAAAATGTGTGTTTGTGCACAGAGGCCTGTTTGTGTAAGTGTGCGTGTCCAGAGAGATGATGTTGGCCCTCCTATCTGAAGGCTCCTGCTGGAAGGCAATAAACGCTGTCGCAGAGACGAGGCCTCAGCAATGAGATTTCCGGGATGTAAATGTTCAATCACTTTTGCTCTTTTTCTGCTCTGCCTTTGTGTATGACCGAGAGGCTGGTGGGCGGATGGAGAGACAAATAAAAAAGAGGAAGGGGGAAGTGAGGTGAACACTAAAGAAAAAAACTCTGTTAATAGGACGTAGAGAATGTAAGCAGAGATAAATGCAGATAGAGGAGAGAATGAGACGCAGGGAAGTAGATGATAGCGAGGAATGATTGCACACACAGCAAGGACATCTTTGTGTTAAACACGCCACCCAGCCCTGGACAGATGGTCGTGAGCTGGGAGTAAGGAGGAGTGACCAGAATGTATTTTCAGCCGTGTGTCGTATGCCATGAGTCTGTGCATGTGGCCAGTCTGCCAGGTCATACAGTTAGACTGTAATATTTACAGGCAGTATAGGGCAGCAAACAATGCTACAGCTAATTGTCATACTGGAACAAAAGCTACTACAATCACAAACCATTGTTGCTTTTGCAGAAGTTTTTTTATTATCCTTGATTATAAGCCACTCAGTCATGTCAGAGTAGACTTAGGGACATCTAGAACCAGTTTAAACCAGTTTGAAAAGGTTTTAATACAGGGTGACGTGCAGATATGGTGCCGATTTTGGGTTATATTGGTTTAGACCAGGGGTGTCCAAACTTTTTGCCATGAGGGCCAGACTTGGTAAGGTGAAAATGTGCGGGGGCAGACCATTCAGCTTTTGACTCTAATTGTCTCTTAATATCTAATCAAACTACCTCAATTCTCCGTACCACAGTGTTACGAGCCAGGCAGACATTGGCAAAATCTTGCTTCTTCTCAGGACAAATCTTCTCAACTATTTTCAGCACACAGTCTTTCATAAATTCACCCTCAGTGAAAGGTTTGGCAATCAGCGTTGCCACCTCATAGCTCGCCCTTGTGGCATTTTCATTTGACTCATGCCATTAAAAAAGCTTTCAGTTGTTTTAATTTTTCGCCGCGTTCAGCCCCAGTTAGCTTGTCCTAGTTAGCATGTTTTGTCTGTTAGTGCTGCTTGACATTGAATTCCTTGAAAACAGCTACAGTCTCGTGGCAAATTAGGCAGACACAGTTGTTTCAT
This sequence comes from Scarus forsteni, assembly GCA_036419115.1. Lineage (NCBI taxonomy): Eukaryota > Metazoa > Chordata > Actinopteri > Labriformes > Labridae > Scarus > Scarus forsteni. The sequence continues at coordinate 3,461,637 of JAZDUH010000104.1, read as the reverse complement.
ATTTCGGCGAAAAAATACTTCAATTTCCACTTGTTCTGGAAACGGCGGCACTCACTGTCAACTTTTCTCTTTTTAGATACAGTCACCATCTTCTGGTAAAATGTAAAATAGGCTTTTTGTACACAAGTATTTTATACAGCAGTCAACAGTGCAAGAGGGCCACATGTAATTGATTTTATATCAGAGACTGTGGGCCAGCGAAAATTTGAACACGGGCCGCATTTGGCCCCCGGGCCTGACTTTGGACATGCCTGGTTTAGACTCATCAGTTTTTCAGATGCATCCCGTGTGACAGGTGCCATAAGGACTAAAGACACAGGAGACAATGACAGCAGCGTTGCCAGTTATCGTACCAGAGTCTCAAAATTATCGTATTTTGGGGGAAATTATCGTACACCCGACATGATCAAAGTAACTGTCTTATTGATGTGCGAAAGTCACAATTGCTCACTCTGTTTAGTGTCCTACAGGCACTTTTGTGGGCATTCATCGCCCCGCCCCACATCAGCAGTGTTTGATCAGCAGCTCCAGGCTTACTCACCCTCGTCCTCTCCTCGTGGATGTATTCATGAACATAGATATCTATAGATATCTATCTTCATACCTCTCTCCTGCAGAGCTCATTTTTCTCAACTGACTTCCTGACTGAGCTCCTACGAGCACGATTGGCTGTCAATCATTCTGAGACAAATGACCCTCAAACTATAATTGGCTGGAAACGTCATGTGATATAAGATGCGTTTAGGGTTTACAAATAACTATCCATCAGACTTGGGTAGATCTATAACAACCACAAGAAACTGTCAAATTATCGTACATTTAGCCTTTTTTGGAATTATTGATCGTACAGAGGGCTAAATTATCGTACAAATACAATAATTACCGTACATCTGGCAACGCTGAATGACAGACTAAGGTCACCAAACATCTAAAGGCTAACAGAATTGGTATTGGTACCCTAACCCTACCCGGCGTTTATTTGGTATTTTACGATAAGTAAAATAAAGTAAGATAATATTTTATCACCAATCCAGATTTATGCATTACATGGTACTGGTTACTCACATAATGCATGTTTTTCATTTTTCCAGTTTGTTTTGTTTTTTTGTGGAAATGACTGGTGGGCCGCATTGAGCAAGGTGAAGGGCCACATATGGCCCCTGGGCCGCCAGTTGCCCAACCCCTCTTTAGGGCTTTAGGACCAGCAGCCTTCCTTCTAAAACACAAATATGAACATTTCTTTTGTCAATATTGGCTAGTCTTATGAGCAGGTGATTAGTATTGGCCAATGAAAACCAGATTGCTGCACCCCTAATATGTTAAAAGCACGATGAGGTAAGTCTCCAAAATCATCATTGCTGCAAAGTTTGTGGTTCAGCTGCTCCCTTCATTCTGCAACATCCAATATTGATGTTATCCTACGAATGCTGGCTTCTATCTTTAACATTCTCATTTAAACTGACTCCTAACAAGAGCACACCACATGACTGAATAACCAATCTGCGTTCCCTCTGTGTGTCGTGCCTGGATGGAGGTAAAACAGCAAAGAATTGAGCCATCTGTCTGTCTGTGAGACAGAGACACCCTCCCCTGCATCATTCCTTGTAAGCGGTGGACTCAATCACAATAAAAGCCTGCCGCACTGGCACTACGCACTCACGGCGCCTGCTCCGGGGAGATCCATGTGATGAGGATGAGGACACAGAGGAGGAGGAGGAGGCCTCTCTTCCTCTCTTCTCACCTCTTCTGTCTCTCTCTCAGGATAATGAATCAGGCATAGGGAGCGGGGTTTCTCAGAGAGTGGCCAATGCATAAATAACACCTGCAGGATAGAGGTCCCTATTATAGTGTTGCTGCATGAATTCATGTTTCACTCTCAACTGTGCACGCAGAGGGGAACACACACCTCTGCTGAGCTTCCATAGCAAGGTCTACACAGCCATAAAAAGCTTTCAGACAAATGGCAATCTGTCCTTTATCATAAATTTAGTGACATGAACAGGCAGGGAAAGTGAGCAACTGTGTGTGTGTATATGCATTTGCATACTTTCAGGTGTAAACACTAAATAAAAGAACAGAATGATAACACAAAACAAACAAATCTGGATTCAATTTTTCATTCCACTTTAGAGTTTTTCTTTCTTTTTTCAACATAACAAGTACAAATCACAGCCCTGTGGTTAGGCAGCAGAATATATAACACAATTCCTTTACTTCAGTAATATCTTTACTGTAAAATACCAAATAAATGCAGAGTGTAGCAGTACATTTTGACAAATAGACACCCATTCCAAATAAACGCCCGGTGTAATTTATTCGGCACAGCCTACGAGCTACGGTCGAAGTTTACAGAACACACATGCAAACGTTGAGCTCACAGCAGACTGTTCACTCTTAAAAAGAAACATGATCAGACTGAACCGTAACAGTCCACATGGTTTATTTGTCTCTCTGGATGTCCTGTCCGCTTGCTTCTCCTCCCTCTGTATGTCAGCAAAAGGCACGTTGGTGTACGGCGCTCTGTTTCACGACACTGCAGTTACACTCAACGACCACAGAGGGCACTAGAGCGCAGAAAGCCGGAATCTTACATACTAGGGCTTCACAAATCCAAAAAAGACGTCACCGCTGCTGCAACAAGCAATAAACTGCTTAAAGCAGAACTTTAAGCACAATCTCACTGCCATTTTTGTGATGTTTGTGATGCAGAGTCACTGTGTAACAATCACTAAACTGTATAAGCTCCAACCAACTCTTATCAAAGAGAGTAGTGTAACTCTGAAAGTGTGACCACATCAAAGCTAGAATTTTAAGTATTTTTGCTTTTGTTTTGTCTTCATTTCAATCATTATTCTAAAAAGTCACAGTAGGCAGATCCAGCTGTTTCCATTTTCCCCTCCCTGCCAGTTGCCATCCAAATCCAGCCACTTGAAGCCCCCTGCTTCTCCAAGGCTTGTGCAAAGCATCAACTGAAAACAAACACAGTAATGCACTTGCAGGATGTCTCAGTGGGATGGTGCTTCCCTCACAGGAGGACATAACCTCAATCTTTTCTTTAGTTAGTAAATCAGCTGCCAAATCAACTGAGAGCAAACATAACACCACTAATTCACTCAAATATGGCCCAAACTTAACAATCTCTGACTGTCAGGGACCAGCCAAGACCCTGTCATGGAAAGTAGGAAGTTGAAGTGCATTTGTCTTTATTGAATATTTAAACTGACACAGCTTTTGTCTGTTAAATTGCCTCCAAAGAAATGCAAAATACATATAAAAGGATGAAATATTGCCGTGTCACTTTTTAACAATATTGTCTGGCCCTTCTTTGTATACCATCAATTTATGAATTATAAATATCAGCTTTTATAGCATAAATCTGCCAATACTTAAATTATGTCAATAACTGTGTGCATTTCCAGCTGCAAATTTAAATATTGTTTTTACATCAAAACTCAACATTCTGATATGGTTAAAGTATAATCCTTCAAGGCCCCATCCACACGAAGAGAAAACGCTTAACAGTTTCAAAAACGATCGTCATAAAGACGAAGGCATCTCAGAAAATGTGTGCGTCTACATGAATGCACTCGATACACATCAAAACGCTGTAAAACACATGCCAGACCTCTAGGGGCGCTGTAACGATATGACGGAAACAAGCGGAAACAGACGAAAAAACAGTGGCATGTGCACTTGCGGCAAAAGTTGTAAACAGAGATTGTGATAAAGTGATCATAAAGTGGCGTAATGTGTCCTCGATAATTGTTTGTTCAACTCGGTGGTGATTGAGAAGAAGGAGATTTTGCTGCAACAGGGATAGTAGGGTCACTAGCTTCATCAGCACATACGCTACACGTACGCCGCCATTGTCGTTGCTGCGTGTGGCACATGCCTGTCAATGAAGATATGAAACTATGAAGTAAGCGTATCTGAAAACTTGCTGAGAGACAGTAATCACGGAGCTGCGTATACGGCATTTCAGAATCTTTCCACTCTTGAACCTGGTTTCAGAAATGATTGTTTACAGACCCCCAAAACGTCATCTTCATATGGATGATGCGTAGATTCGGCAAAAAACATATGCATTTAGACCTCGGTTCAGCTTTGTGTGGATGGGGCCTAAGTTTTGGAGAAATCATCCCTCATGAAACACAAAAACTTTGATTTCAATCTTTTTGCTTCACTATTTTTCTTTGCAGTCTCCTCATTCACATCTGTATGCACCAGTCTGGGACCAACCGTACCAACCATCTCTCCAAGCTCCAACAGCAAAGCTATGAAACATCCCCCCTCTGTCTTTACTTTCTACTTGGATCTGAGTTTGATTTATCTTTTTTACCAGGTCAGCCCACAGAAGAGAGATCAGTTACTCTACCTCAAAGACAGGCCTAAAAAAAGCCCATCACACCAGCAAAGCCAAATTAATAATGCAGGTCAGTCACACATTCCAGCAGCCAAACAGACTGTAAAACATTAAATAATCATGCTTTTATTTTATCCATCTCTCAGTGTCAGTCCGGCCCTCCATCTCTGCAGCTGTCTCACAGACTCTCCATCTTTAAACACATCAGGAGAGAAGTGGAATCCTTTCTCTTCTCTTTCAGGGAAACTTAATAATTCAAAAGTGCATAGACAATCCATTCTGTGCTGTGTGTGTGTTTCTATGTATGCTGTGTGTGTGTGCACAGGGTTTACTTTGAGCATTAGAGCTGCTTTGATTTGTTTAATCAAGACTCCTTATTTATGTGCAGTGTGATTAAAGAAATGAAACTCTTTATGAAGTAAATTCACATACTGAAGCAGATTAGACTCTTAATAAAAGCACCGATTAACCTCTGCTGTGATATCACCATCAAATAACTCATGAATACATGCATTCACATTCATTCTAACATTAATATTATCAAGCTCTTAGGGAGAATCTGCACTTTGTATACACTACAAAGATAGACGTTGAACTAGACAAAGGCAGTTTACAGAAATAAAACATAATATTAAAACTGTGGAACACAATGCAAACATTAAAGGTACTAGGGGAGAATCTGTTTCCGGCAACATAAAGACTCTGCTACCCATGAGCACGCGCAGCGACTGTCGTAAAGACGTGACTGAAGCCAAAGCGTGCGTTTGTTGTGATGCTAATGAATGCAGCTCGGACCTTCCTCAGAACTCTGCATTGCTTTACAACTTCTTTTTTCAACAACTTACAGGATGCAAAGCAACGAGGTAATGTATCTCTTTCTAGTTTTGTTGTGTGACAACAAGCAATTTTTGGAAAACTTAGTATCGTAGTTTTGTAGCCGGCTATATATCTCTACTTACAGCCTGGTGCTCTAAGACGTGTCTGAATAATATAAATTTGCTCTAGTTTTAATTGTCTTGTTCCTGAAGTTGAGTATCCAGGCCAGTCCAGCCCTGTCCGACCTGACCATGAAGCTAAGGAATAGCATTTACAGATAACCTATTTAGATGCTATAAAACTCATCTTAAAGTGTGTATTTCCATCAGGCATATATCTAAAAGTCAGACTTTTTTGTAATTACTTAGAAACTCCTCATAGCATATTTTAAGGAGGTCCAAAAATAGTCTTAGTTTCACATTAGTCTAAATTAATCAGGATTTTTGTAAAGTTGAGTCTTTAGTTAAACAGATAAAAACGTTTGGAAACACACCTGCTTATCTCAAGTTTTCTCGAATGATCCCATCACTATTAAGAAAACTAAAATTTCATCCATCCATTATCCATACTGCTTATCCCTGTCGGGGTCATGGGGGCTGGAGCCTATCGCAGCTGGACTTCTGAGAGAGGCGGAGTACACCCTGAACTGGTGGCCAGGAAATTACAGAGCCACATAGAGAGACAGACAACCTCACGCTCACATTAAGGGCAATTTGGAGACACCAGTCAACCAATTGAGTACCTTTTTGGTCTGTGGGAGGAAGCTGGAGTGCCTGGAGTGAACCTAAGCATGCACCAAATAGCTAGCATTAAATACACATTTCAGTAAAAATAAATAAATAAATAATGCAAGTTTCTTGTATGTAATTCCTAAACTTTGACAAAACTTTGAATAATTTGTTTGGGGTCAGGCATGATCAGATCAAGTGCTGTTTACACCTTTCAAGACGATTTTTTTTACAACCCAAAAAATCTCAGTTTGGACAAAAACTCAAAAATCTCATGCAGAGTAACCTTGAATTACTGAGTTTCTGGAATTTATTTCTTTTTTTTTTTTTTCCAGTGTATTGGAGTGGGAAGCTGGGTGCACATGTGTCAGACATCTAAGTGCTTTTGCTAGGAACTATATCTTAAGTTTCTGGACCAATCATGGTGCTCTGTCAGAGTTTATTTCGGGAAAATTGGAAAAACTATCCGCAGGGCGCACGCTAAAACCACCACAGATGTGCTTGTTGACTTACTTAACCCTGTAAGACCCAAGACCGTAGATTATAGCCAGAAAATTCTATTTATTTGGAGATTACATTTTTATTTCACTTTCTGCTAAAATCCTACAACAATCAAAATGTCCATAAAATTCAAAATATAGATTTTTGGTATCTTATTTGATACATTCGGTGTTTTTAGCAACTGATAATCCATTATAGGACATTTTTATCATTTATCTGATTGTATTCAGATGTTTTTTTGTAATTTGTTGATCATACTGAGGAGATGGAGGTATTATAAAAGTAGGTATCAATTATGATACAATTGGCTTTGGGTTAAAAGGTAAAAAAAGAGTCACAACAAGCACACAGGACTGTTTGGAGATGATTGCATTGGGTCTTCAGCTACCCAGCATTTCACTAACAACTATCCTTTTAAAACACAATAAAGCTAAACACCTAGGCAATATGGGATGCTTTTGAGCTTCAGAACTGTTTGCATGTTTGCTTCAGACTGTGTTTTGGGCATTTATCAGGGAGGTCACTCAATTACGAGGCCAGAAAATAAACCTGAGCAGCTGTAAACGCACCTGTGTGGTCCACCCATTTCTCTTCCACGTGTGCTGAAATACTGCAACCTATATTTCTGCAATTCATGCATTTAGGAAAGCTGGAATATGACCATTTATTATTTTTAATGAAACAGCTAATCATAGAAAATGTCTGGATGAATTCTTCACTCCTGCTTTAGAGTGGTGAGAGTATGAGGTGGTAAAGTTTAGAAAAATGTGCTCTGGATGCAACGAGTCTGAACCGCAGCTGGTAATATGCTGACAGGGTGCAGTTTCATATCGGAAATGCATCTCTCTCTTCTGTCTTTGTCTATTTCCCAAAGTCTTCTTTTTTCCCTCTGAGGCTTGTGCTGAACAAGCTGCTACAACTGAAGCTATTAGATAAGGAGTTTGTGAGTCCATGTGTGCATCTTTATGTGTGTGTGTGTGCGGGGTCACGAGCAAATTTGTCGATGCATGAATCTATGAGAAAATATTCATGTGGTTTGTTGTCCTGTATATTGCAGCAGTGCTGTAAGGGTGTGGGATGTGCTTTATTATTAATGCATGGACTTTGAATGTGCATAGTCTGTATGTTTGCATGTGTGTGTCTGCGTGTGTGTAAAAAGTATGAAAAACACAGAGAGCTGGCTGCTGAAAAGAACAACCTCCAACCCCGACATCCAACTCCCAATGGCTCAGTGTGTACAGAAGACAAAACATCAAGCCAGCAGGCCAGCAGATCACGCCTGAGTCTCGCCCAGCCACACACACACATGCACACACACACACAGCAAACACATTGGACGACACACATGTCCTCTGGGTGCTGCAACAACAGCCGTCGCCCCGCGGCATGGGACAGTCGTGAGTGCAACTGAACCAGACTGCAACAGAACAGACTATCAGAGCCTGCGGATCAATGTATTCTCAAACACACTCAGTTACACAAACACACACTCCCACACACACACACACGCCCACACACTTCCTGGCAGCTCTGACTAATCTATTGTCAACAACACAGCGAGCCAGACCAACCACTACCAATATCGTCCAATTGCAGAGGAGCTGCGCCAGCAGATCCTGAGCTGTGGCTCTGAGCGTGGCGGCAGGCTCCACCTGTCGGGGAGAGAGGGAACAGACTTCACCGTGCAGGCGCAGACCCTCTGTCAGACTCAGAGCTGCACACAGGTGAGTTTAAGTTAACAATCAAATCACCTCACTGATGGCAAGAAATTAAAGAAATGCCATGATCTAATTTTTTTTTACAGGTATATCACTGTTGTTTATGTTGGATAAACAGGTCCAACAACAACACTGGGGAAATGCACTGGCTTTAATTAAGGCTGAGTTAGATATATCATTAAAAATTGTGTTTGTAGTTAGTAAAGAGTAAGAAAGTAAGCTAAAAATAGAGATTGTTTTGGTGTAGACTTGGGGAAACAAACAAACAAAAAAATCCAACTCTGTAAAACATGCATCACATTAAGTTATTTACTGGTATGGTTAAACATTTACTGACAGTAAAGTCATTTTCAGTGTGCAGCAGAATTATTCTGATTCCACATAAACTGTTCTTTTTTTTAGTTCAAACACCATTTATGTTTTATGTTTAACTTATTAGACTGTTACCTGTTTCATATGGCCAAACAGGTCCTACAACAACACAGGGAAATGCACTGGCTTTAAGAAAGGCTGGGAATAACACAGAGTTAGATGTATCATTACAAATTTACATTTGTATTTAGCAAAGAGTAAGAAAGTAAGCTTACAATAGAGATTATTCGGGTGTAGATTTAAGAATACAAACCAACAAAAAATCCAACTCTGTAAAACATGCATCACACCAAGTTCTTTACTAGCATGGGCTAAACATTTACTGAGAGTAAATTCATTGTCAGTGTGCAGAAGAATTATCTCTGTTTCCACATAAGCTGTTCCTTTTTTAGTTCAAACAGCATTTATGCCATATGTTTGACTTGTTAGATTGTTACCTTTTTGATATCACAGAAACAAAAGTAGCAAATATTGTCTAACTTCCTGTTATCAGTTTGGGAAAATACAATTCTTGCACTAGGTTCAAAATGCTGATTTGTTGGTAGCATTTGAAAACATTGCAGTATTTGCTTGAGCTTCTTTCTCCAGTTTTGCCAAATGTTGTGCAGTTAAAACAGCAGAAATGTTCTTTTAAATGTGCAAAGAGCAAAGGTGAAGAAAACATTCATGCAATTGATGTCACTGAATTCTGACAATTTAGACCATGTGTCTCTGGTTTAGATGAGTGCCAAAAGTGTAAAAGATAAAAAAGTCCAAAATTGAGTGACAAGGGCTTTTATTTGTTGTTGTAAGAAAGGTATCAATATTATCTGAATTTTATTAGACTCACATTATTGTTATAAATCAGAAAGTCTGCTCTACATTCACTGGATATTTCCATGTAATTTTTAGAGATCACTTTGAAGAGCATTCTTTGGTCAACATGATCGATCATATTTAAGCCTGTGTTAATGTAAACTCCTACACACACAGGTAGAAAACATGCTGGTCTTTTTTGTGGATTTACATCCAAAATCTTCTATATTTTCCTTAAATGTCCTGAAGGTGCTGCAGATATTAAAACACTGAACAGGGGTTTTCATGAAGATTTTTAGAAGCCCCCTCCCTGACTGCAAAAACTACAGACACTTAGAGAAATGTTAAGGATGGCTACCTTAAAATATTTAAAGCATAAAAGAAAACACTGCATGTGTGAAAACACTGAAATAAAACCTCCTAATTTGGGTTTGAAACACATGAATGATATTTTGGTTCCACATATTGTCACAAATGTATTTGGCAATGCATAAAGGAAGTTTAATGCCACCTCTTACTCTACTTTCCTTTGTTTTATTTCCTCTGAAGTGTTACCTTGATATTGTCTTTTCAGATTTTATGCCAGCTGCCCACACCTGATTTAGATGATCACCTGTGGAAATGACTATTTTAGTTACAATGCTGTTTTTTCACAGTACCTGCTGCAAACCTTTAAAAGAGGCTGATTGGTCAGAGCTCTGGATTTGAAGCAGATAGTTGTGTCCCCTCATTCTTGCAACATTGAGAAAAATATTTAAAAATAATGGTCTTAAAGCCTCATTGGAGAAAGTATTGTCCGTCAGCTGGTCTGTAATTCTGATTGAACCTGCACTAAAGTTTAACCTCTCTCATGGACAATGTTGCTCAAAGGGGTTTTACATTATTTTAATATTTTGGTCAAGTTTAAGTTGTGAACAAATAAAGAAAGGGTATTATCTCATAATACTCCATTGATAAAAATGGATGTCAACAAAGTCCTTCACCCAAAAGCACCTAATGATAAACTCAACAGAACAATTTCCACGGCCTGATTTGTCCAACAGACATCTGCAGAGTTATGGAGGGCTTTGCAGAAGCCATAAGCTCCCATATTGGCAATTAGGCCTGATAGGAGTTTGTGTAATGAGGCTGCATTAAGACTTAAACCCTCTGATGATGCCAGCAGCTTATATCTATAGCTGACACATAATTAGGCCAGTCTATGTAAACAGATGAATATTTCCCAGACTGTCACGGAACAGAAACAACAAACAGAGATGTGTGGGATGATTTTATTTGCAGGTGGGAGGCCTGTCTGACTGACTGCCTGTTTTTACACAATACTGAATGTGCAGCACCAAGACTCAAAATCCAATAAAGACATAGGGGACACAGAAAGAATATACTGATCTGTATATACATGGAAGTTATAATAATGTTATAAATATAAGTAATAAAGACTGCAGCAAACAAAAATGGCTAAACATCAGCTTTAAAGCTAAAACGTGATAAAGTCGCTGCATGTGCTGCAGAAAAAAAAACATGTCTACAACAGCAGATCTATAAGAATCTGGAGGAAAAAATGTTCAGATTTATTACTGTGCTTGTGGTTTGAACAGGGCTGCCACCACAGATATCAATGTGGGCCTCACCGATGTAGCCCAACTAAGCAGCTCCTAAACTTTTATAAAAAACGAACACATTATTAAGTCACACAACAATAATTTTGAGTAAAAGACCACTTAATGTCCTGAGGAGATAAGGCGAGCTGAATCAGTGACATCATTTAAATCACGTCTTAAAACCCCCTTTTTTAAACTTGCTTTTCCATGATTTCCTTTTTTAATTTTTTATAATCTTTTATTCTTACTTGTTTTATTATTTTAAGTTCTACTGTTCTTATCCTTCTCTTGGATTTTCATTGTTTTGTTATAGTTTTTACTTTCTTGTCTTGTTTTGACATACTCAGTTATTATAATCGTTATTTTATTTTACTTTATTTTATGTATTGATTTATTTATTGTTAGTATTTTTTTTCTCTTTTAACCTGTCCCCTCTTCTTTTCAATCCTCCTGATGTGATGTTGTCAACCTTCAACAGTCTTAAATTCATCTATGTATCTGTAAATACATTATATATCTACTGTCCTTTTATCTCCTTGTCATTATGCATTATACCAGCTGTTTTAAACCTCACAGTTTATTCTGTTTCCTTTTATTTTGTTGCTTTAGTTAACACGACCCTCTGTGCCTTCTCCTCTGACTCTTGTGGTCTCTGTTGACCTGATTGATGATTCTATTTAGCCTTTTTCTTCCTTTGTTCTGTCTGTTAAAGTACTTTGTAAACTTCTGTTTTTAAAGGTGCTATATAAATAAAGTTATTATTATTATTAATGTGGGCATCAATAGCCTGGCAGCCATGTATAATGATTCATTTTCTGCATGTCATTCGTCACGACTTCCAGAGTTTCTGACTCTCTGAACTGTCTCTTATTGTCTCGTGAAGTCATGAAAAGAATTCATATAAACCTAAAAACAGCAAAAACAATAATGATCTTTACACTCTGTTACAGTTAGTCTACCCAAAACTCTCATGTCATCCTTAACATGTAAACATAATATACCTACATTGTTATATAATAAATTAGGGCTGTCAAAAATATCACTTCTGCAGAAAGTATCAATACTCAAAAGGTTGTATCCGAATATGATACTTGTTTGCCATGGTACCAATACTATAAAGTGCCCGCATGCTGCAGACAGAGTCCAGCAGTCATAAGAGCCTCCACCTCAACCCAGCTGTCCCACGCTGTGAGTAGAACGACTAAGTTGGTAAAACACCTTAAGGACTGGCCCCCTGGCCTTCATGACGAGTTCCGACAGGTTAATAAAGCTCCTGTTCATCATTATCTTACTGTATCAAACTGATTACTGAAGAAATTAAAGCCAGCTCTGCCACTGCTGTTTGAAAAAAGAAAAAATATGAACCCAAGTCTCCTGAAGCTGTAAACTTCTCCAGCAGCTAAATCCACAGTATGTTCTTCTATCAAGAAACTGTTGTACAATACAACAAAACAAACTAATGTAGCAGCTTCAAGGGAAGTCTAGTCTTGTTTTTTTTTAATTTTCAGATTATTTAAATGTTTATTTATTTGATTATTTATCTGCAGTTCTGTTTTTTCATGTTTATAAAGATGCTTTTTATGCCTTTTTAAAGTCTTTGCCATTTGTTTTTATCCCTGTGGTATTGAAAATTGGATTGAAAATGTATCATGTATCAAATATCTTTTGGGTATCAATATTGAGTTTAAAATTTTAGTATTGTGACAATTCTATAATACATGTATCACAAAATAGCGAAACTATAAAAAAAGTTGGCCCTATTTTGACAGCGTGTAGCACATCGCCTGAACTGCATGGCGCACAGTGGCTGGAACGTATTGGTCAATACTTTGCGCTAAACTCTTATCGCAAAGTCAGGTGCAGGGCGCAAAGAGGACAGATTAAATGCCTTAATTATACACAAGTAAGTATTGGGTGTAACATTGATTAATATAACCAGAATGTCTGTTTTCATTCCTTTTAAAGCCTACTGTTAAAACAGTGAAGTTAATTGTATTCTATTGTACATGTAAAGCACACTGGACAGCCTGTTTTATTACCTGTGAGCACAACTGTAGGTGTGATTAATTGGTATGTATACAAGAATTAGAAATGTAGCTTGGTATTGCTTTAAAATCTACAATCTTTTTAATGTTTTTCTTGTTACTGTCTTGTTTAACTTATGCATTACATATGTTTGAAAGAGGCTCAGTGAAGTGTGAGTTTTGATCTCACACCATTTTCTGTTCTAAATGTTTGAGCACATGGTCAAAAAAACACGACTACATCAAGCAAAAATTACAGAAGACACCTAAGCTTTGTGTCGGGAATACTTGCATAGGACTCATTAGCCCATTAAATGGTAATGTTTTCTGGTCTTTGGGGCATTTCTAATCATCCCTGTTTCCAAAAGTCTTAAAGAGTTTTGTTTTTTGACATTTTCTTTTTGCTATAAAAACCAAAGAGAAGCATAACGACTGGTGGTTTTACAAACATAATGTGAAAAAGAGGTCTTCTTTGATGAAAATACATTGATGATTTATGAAAACAGTGTGGTATTTTTTGGATTTTTCACAGGCCTTTTTCATTTTCCCAACACCATCCCTGAGTTTAATCAATATAAAATAAAAAAACAAGGACATGAAAATTAAGTATGCATTCTCGTAGCATAGCTTGTGGTACCAGAGAGCACTTGAAACATATGAATCTGAAGAGCTCAAACTCCGTTCTCTTTCATTTTCAAGGTGAATTTTCAACATCGCTTTGGCAGTATAAAGCTTGCAGCATAAGGTCGGATTTTACTGTGGTGGTAGATTACATAATAAAATGTAGTGGCAGAAACAGCCTTGATGTTGGTCACTGCTGTTAAATTCCCATGAGGCCAAGGTTCAGATGGTCTGTGTGGATGAAATGAACAGATGCATAAGGGAGCTTAATGCAGCCAGGGTGTGGCACAAGAGCTCCTGCTACACAAAAGTACAAATGGAGGAGGAATTAAACATACTTTGAATGTCTAAAATATTGGTCAAAACACTGAACTATTGTTCTTACTCTGGCTCTACCATGTCTAAATTTCATACTGTGCATTTCCATAATTAATCCATATTTCCTCTGTGGAAGATTTGGGAGGCATGTCTGGAAACAGTGTGACATCATTAGTGCACAACAGGAGGGATCTGAATAAAGCACATAGTGAGTGACTGATTATCAGCTCGGGACTGTAATAAAAATAAATCCCTCAAATGGAAGTAATTAACAAAATGAATTGAGGGATAAAATTACATTCAAAATCAATCAAATACTGCTATCACAGGCTTGGAATCTCCGACTTAAGACGAATTTCTCTTTAAAAAGGTTAACCCAGCCATGGTAGCTTTAATCGTATGATTAAAATAGATCATCTGCTGTGAATAGGACAATTATCGTGCAATAGTGACGCTTTAATCTGACTTCCAGGCAGAAAACAATGCCCTGCTTCATCACTCACATTGTTTGCCATTTGCATAAATAAATAGAATAGTTTGTGTGATTCATAGTGCCAAGGAAAATGAGTTCCTTGTTGTCTACTGTCCTTTTCCCCTGAAACCACACACAAACTAGAGCAAACAACAACATGATAATAATGCTTATTTTGCTTTCCATAATGAGGTTGCACAAGGAGAAAAATCCATGTAATCCTCAGTAGTGTAACCCTACTTTAAATTATTCCAAACATTCAACTACAAAAGACAGAGCTGGCACTACTTCTGCCTGCCATGGTCTTTAAATAACACATTATATTTTCTTCTAAACAGCAGAAGAGATAGGGATATTTATTTGGTAGAGATGCGCTCATAGGAACACTCCAGTTCTTTGAGTTATTGCTAAAACAATTAATTTTTTACAAATATGCTAGTCATTTGGCCTTGAAAATGCTGTTCCATTTAACAGAACTTGGAGCTCTAAAGTGCTGAGATTTAACAAAACAAACAAATTTAACCTTCAAGCAACATCATTCAGTCAAGTTTATCACTAAAGTATAATTATGCCTTTCCTAAAGTTGCAATTTAACCAGTAATGCTGCATTTGTGCAAATCATGGCCTGCACTGACGTTGATATTGAAAAAGCAATTTACTCAACATTTTATTTCATGTTTGATCAGAGCAGATTTATTACATCTGCAAAATACATCCCTGAATTAACAGCTAGCATCCAGAATTTCAATCTCATCACTGCACTCGCTGCACAGAGCCCTGAACACTTTCTGTGGACTATAATCAGGGCTGAATGACTTACGGAACAAAATTGCAATTTCAGACAACATAATCATGTAATTGCCAAGGCTGCAATATTTTGCAGCACTCCTGCCTGGCCAAGGATTTAGTGTGTCAGATATTTTACATATATTTAGCAAATTGGCAGGAAATTGACATCCCCCCCCTGCCCCAGTCAACAATGGTGTCCCTCAAGGCTCCGTGCTGGGTCCCACACTCTTCGCCATCGACCTGCTCCCCCTCGGCAAGATCATACGCCGCCATGGACTTTATTTCCACTGCTATGCTGATGATACACAACTTTACCTTAGCACCTCACCTTCCTCTCAGCTCCCCCCACAGTCTCAGGTTAACTTCCTCCATGACATTAAAATCTGGATGACAACCAACCTCCTCAAACTGAACAGCAGCAAGACAAAGCTCATGGTTGTGCCCTCCAAGCCACTGCTCCAGAAGGTTGGGGATTTCCTCATCGGCGTCGATGGCTGTTCCATCAGCCCAGCCTCTGAGGGCAACCTGGGGGTCATTTTTGACCCCTCCCTTTCATTCCAGTCACATATTAAATCTGTCTCTAAATCGGCCTTCCACCATCTCAAAAGCATTTCCCGTCTCCGTTCCTCACTATCAGACTCTGTGACTGAAACTCTAATCCATGCTTTCGTTACATACCGGCTGGACTATTGCAATGGAGTCCTGTCCTAGCAAAACCCTGGACAGGCTCCAATATGTGCAAAACTCTGCTGTGGTTCTTACCAGGGTTCTTACTCACACTAAACCCTGACAGCACATCACCCTCACTCTCATTCACCTTCACTGGCTCCCGGTCAAGTTCTGCATTCACTACAAGCTCCTCCTACTCACCTACAAGTCCCTTCATGCACTTGCCCCCCAGTACCTGGCTGATCTCCTCCTCCAACACACCCCATCCAGGAGCCTGCGGTCATCTGATGCTGGTCTCCTCTCCATCTCGCGGACCAAACTTAAAACTTTCGGTGACAGAGCCTTTTGTGTGGCTGCCCCCACCCTCTGGAACTCTCTCCCCGCAGCAATCCGCAACTCTCCCACTCTGGACTGTTTCAAATCACTTCTAAAAACTCTCCTCTTCTCCCTGGCCTTCCCTGTTTAAATGTCCAGCTTATGTCCAAATCAGGTTTCCTGCTTTGGTCTTTGTTGTTGATTCTACTTTGGAAAGTGACCTTGGGTTCCTTGAAAGGCGCTATGTAAATTTAAGTTATTATTATTATTATTATTATTTAAAAATGATGCGTAAATGAACGGTTTACAACTGCGAATCAGTTCTCGTTGTTTACTTAAAAGAACTGTTCAAAAGAGTTGAGTCACATTTCCACTGCACAAGTGCTGGTAAGCAGGTAAACAACACAAAGCCTCTGTTTAGGAGTAGAAGTTTGAGTATGTTTATCGAGTATAGATGAAGAATAATGCGTTATGTTCTTTTGATCACTGATTTCCTTACTGTTGTCTATACTGTAAACTGAATACTGGGCTGAAGCTTAATTAGACAAAAAACGTGAATTGAATTGAAATCACAACATCTGCCAGAAAATCACAATAAGATCTTTTCTTAAAACCCTTCAGTCCCAGCTAAGATACATGCTGAAGCATGGGCATGATGCTCAGCAGTTAGAGGTTGTGCAAATGAGAGGCGAGCTACAGATGCAGAAACAAGAAGGTCAGTTGAAGGATTTTGAGCTTTTTGTGTCAAATTAAACTGCTGTACATATACAGACATACCAGCTGGACATATGACGCTATGTTGCATCTCTGTGTTTTTAATGAACTCAACTTACAGAAAAAAATAGGCAAGCCTCTTACTCTCAAGATTTTCATGAGCTGCAGTCTGTAGTCTGAAAGCTCGGAAATGAAAACACAGGTCATCATGTTCTTGTTTAAGACACTTAACCCCAGGTTTCTTGCACTTGTGGCGTGTAAATGGGTATGTAAAGGCGAGGATATGTGAAAGTACAGACGGACAACTTACATAAAAACTTGAACCATTAAGGAGTGAATGTGTAGATGTGACCTGCGATGTTAAAGCACTTTTAGTCACCACAAAGACTATAAAACTGCTCTATGAGTCCTTTTACTATAGCTCATACTAACAGCTGAATAATCTTCTTATTCACCATTGACAATTAGACAAAACTGCACAAAACACACATTTACACATATAAAGCAATATTCAATCAAGTTTAGTTAAGTCTTATCCACTTCTCATGAGATGTAGTTCACCAGCTCTCCAAATCACATACATGGAATTCTACCTTTCTGTTTTCGCAGCCATCTTGAAATATACCCTCAAGGCTGAGCCAGCACTCCAGACTCAAGTGCCTCATACATCTTTATTTCACAGGCCTCAGTTTCTACTCTGCAGCCACATCGCTGTATTTGCCCAGTCAAGGCCGGCGCTCCACAGACTGGCAGAGTCTGCAGAGTGAGCAAAGCAGAAAGGTGAGGGTGAGTCAAACTGGTGATGTAGTCTGGGGCCCAGTTGATCATTCTGTTAGCATAGGCTGCTACAGGCAAAGTAACGTGGCTCTGGACCATTCAGCATGCACCCCACTTTCAGAGGCAATCTCCTGAGACACAGACATAGAGTGGGAGAGAGGGAGGGAGAAGGGAGAGATAAAGAGAGGGAGCGAGGGGATGGAAACATGAGGGAGACAGAATAGAATAAAGAGAGGGAGAGATAAAAGGCCTTTCTGTATTCACTCGGCTTCCATCCTCTTTTCCCCCCGCGGGCCGGGATCGCCTGCACTTATTGAAGAATAAGTGCCATTGGTGGATTTGCTGATAGCTAAGACAATAATGGGCAGGGCACAGGGATGGAGGACAAAAGATGGGGGAGAGAGAGGGGGAGGATGACGAAGAGGTAGAGGAGTTAAGAGGAGAAGAATTGAGAGGGAGCGCTCAGACCCTCCATTTGAAACACCCTGCATATTTTAAACACAAACACTTGTGCTGCACACTCCACAAAACAGCCTAACCGGAGCATTAGGCCACTGCAGTGCTGCATCACAGCTCCAAGGTCAAACAGTACGACGGGACGGTGGATGGTACCAAACAAGAGGAGACACCAGAATCTCTAAATCTCTATTAAAGCCAGTCGCATTGGCTCCTATTAGCTCTCCAATTCTGTGATAACTGCACAGGCTCTGACGAGGCATTGTTAGCTTTGTGTCCTCAAAGACAAATTTACCCTCAAGGACCCAACATACAGACTGCTCATCTGAATGCATGATGTAAAAATCTGTTATCCCTGATCTCTGTGGAAGGCAAAAATGCAAAGGGAACAATTCAATGCACAAAAAAATAACAACTAATGACTAAAAACATGCACAGATCCAGCTGTTGCTGACAGCTGTGGGATCATTAGACTTGTTTTGCATCTGTCCATAACCTGCTATCTCAGTTAACTTTTAAATTAAATACATTCACTTTCATAAAGATAGTGTGATTTGTTTGATTTATTTATATTTAAAGATAAATTATTGTTTTTCTAACTCTAAGCAACACAACAGGGTCAGCTCAGCGAGCATGATTACCATTAAAAATGGTGAAAACACAGACAGCTGTTGAGATGATGTTCTCTGCTGTCATATATAGTTTAGTGGCTGCTTTAATTTAATATGAGTAATGCTAACTGTAGCCTATACATTAGCAGGGCAAAGCTTGTGAATCTTAAAGCCAAATCATGCACTGTCGCTGAAATGAAAGTGATTTTTTTTCAGTTGTCAGTTGTAAAGCCAGAGTTACCCTGTCAGCACCCACAAAATATAATGGGTAAATAATAAAATTTAAAAAAAGCTGAAGAAATTTAAAAAAGTGCAAAACAAAATGTGGATGTTGGACTGTAAGGATGTCCCTCAACAGCTGATTATTTCCGAAAAGCAAAAGATGAAGTCTTTCATTGCTTTAAACTCATTATGTCTTTACTGACATGGGGATCAAATCTACGGTGGGGTCAGAAGGGTCAAACGCACTGCAACGCGAAAACAGCTGCAAGTCGAGAAGAGCGGCCAAGAAGGGTCAAACGCGTGGCATAGAGTCAAAGAAAATACAAACTAAACGTGTTGCAAGAAGAATGCGGTGCAAATTTAGAAAACGCGTTACATTCAGAGAAGCGATGCAAAAAACAAACTCATTAAAAAGTGTAAACGAGGTACAAAAAGACGAAAACCATGAAAGAACAAAAGCAAATGCATTCCGGTCAAACACCAGTCAAGAGAGCACACACGTTGTTTTGCGGTGTGCGCATATATGGCACATTACGGTAATAGCAACAAACCCCTCATTTTCGAGTAAAAGCATTTGCTTTTGTTCTTTCATGGCGTTTGTCTTTTTGTACCTTGTTTACACTTTTTAGTGAGTTTGTTCATTTGCATTGCTTCCCTGAATGCAGTGTGTTTGGTGAGGATGCTTTTGCTTTTATTTCTGCACCGCGTTTTTTCATTTTGCGCCGTATTCTTCTTCTTGCAATGCTTTTAATTTGTGTTTGTGTTTGATTCTATGCCGTGCGTTTGACCCTTCTTGGCCGCTCTACTCGACTTGCAGCTGTTTCTGCATTGCAGCTCGTTTGACCCTTCTCCGCCACTGTACAAATCTAATCAGCCACTGCTCCTCTACTCCATACAGCACTTCTGCAATCAGGACAAAATCTGCAGCACTAAAAAGCTTCCTCCTCAGCTGAGACAAATGTAATCCTGTCAGTGTGACATCCTACCAGTGTTGCATCAAGACCTGTAAACCAATCAGAGCAGCTCCACATGAGGAAGTGAGTCTTAAAGAGGCAGGAGCTCAGACAGAGAGAGAATACAGCACTATCAGGGGCATATGCACTGTTTTGAAGATTTGTGATTGTCAGCAGAGGCTGTAATGTTCTATTTTACGTTTATCCCCAACACATCACCCTCTGTGCTGACTTTCCCTCGGGCCAAGGCCGCTTCATGTGACCTTCTCACTGTTGCTAAAATGTTGCTGATTGGACTATTTACATGCAAACACATATTTTCTGTTGCTCCCTCGCTGTGACGCTGCTTTTAAAGACTGAGGATACAAACTCTGCCAACATTTTGGATGAGACATTTGGATGGTAACTCATAGTCTGTGGTTACCATGATGACAACAGATGTAAAAAGCAAGGGGATCCTAGAAACTTTTTAGTAATAGGATTTGATAATGATTATTAGACCTGTCTTTGAAAAGTCTTCTCCAACTGTAACACCCATCAGACTTCTGGTCAGAAAAATAACTATTACTTTGACTTGTGAACCACACTGGATGACCTAGTTTGTTATCAATGAGTATAGTCATCTGTCAGATTCATAATTTGTATACAAATATTAAAATGTTGCTCGGCATGGCTTAAAAATCTTTCATATTGAGTGTGTTGTTCTTGTTACTGGGAGTATTATGCACACTGGAGCGCACAGGAATAGCTGTAAAAAAAGCCAAACTAGGCTTTTGGGTGGATATAATCTTAATCATGATTAAATAAAATAAAAGAATAATAAAAAAGTAATTGTCCAGCACTAATGTCAAGAAATTAGCACAGTATGATGTGAAAGTTTTGCAGCTGAAAGAGAGCAAAAGAAATCTCTTGCCAAAAGATTTTAAAGAGTATTTCCTTTGCACATCACCGGAGTTAAAATGTGCATTCTTGAAAGTTGTACATAAAATTTCAACACCAAACATATAAAGTATTTTTGCTACATCAAATAATACTTATGTGCATTCTGCTCCTGCCTGTGTGACAGACTGGCCCAGATGGTTTGTGGTAAACTGCGGGATAAGACACGCAGAACACTGGAGAGGATTGTTGGTTTGTCTGATCCCACATCCTTTATGTCGTCTGATGAGGGTGACACGTTCAAGCACTGAGGCAGAAACTGTAAACAAAGGAGGGGCTAGGATATGAAGCAGGAAGCTGTAGGTGTTTTACACCTGGTGCTACATTGATTGTAGAAAGCCTGCTGTCTTTGGGGAGGCTGGTTTTTAAATGAGAGTGTTGGAAAAAAAAGAGTCTACAGATGCAGACAGAGAGGAAAAAGGGAGAGGAGCTGTTTAGAGAATGAGGAGCTTGACATTATCAGCCTCCCAGGAGAAGTGCAGCCATTTGCAGATAAATTAAGCCCCTTAGTTTAAAGTTAATTGGATCAACCGGCAGTGCACCTTGGCAGTCACTGGGGTCAGTTTGGGTTATTCATATTCAGGTAATTATGTATTACGCGGATGTGTTTTTGTCAGCCAGCCATCGACGGGCTGAACTCCGCACAACATGCGAGAAGGTTAAACTGGCCTCCGGCTGTGGAGCTCAGGGAGCAAATAAGGTGAAATATTATCATAGCTGTCTGCTGGGGTCCTCGCTGCTGTGTAAATGTGAACAAAAAAACACAGAAACTGGTAAATGACTTAATCTGTGTGTTTGTCCTTTATGAACCTTAGAAAAAAACGTGAATATCATTTTCATACTGCAGTACAACTACTGCTACTGCCAGAATAAAACCTGTTTCCCACAAAATTACACCCATTTCCTTGTCTTTTTATCTTCCTCTATGACAGTTACATCTTCTGCCTTTCTGCACAGCATTTTTCATCCTCCACGTCTGTCGAGCCAACACGTACCTTGTCATGGCTCACGGACACACACACCTTCTTGCCATGGGAGCCTCTGTGCCGGTGAATAAAAACCCCATTATTCAGCTAATTAATAACTTAATTAAAGCTCACTGGCACGTCAGCCCTGCTTGATTACATCATTATTAGGAGTAATTGGGGATTTCTTTAATGGCACCTTGAGAGAAGGAGAGAGAGGCTGAGAGAGATACAGGCCGACAGAGAAAGAGAGACACACGGAGAGAGATGCTCTCGCTGCTACAAAGTGCTTGCTTTTCCTTTAATGCTCAAGTGAACATTTGACAAACATCCATGGTAGAAAACAGCAGGAGATTTTAATTTAACTCAGTTAAATCCTTGCTGTCTGTTAAGTGGTCTGTGCATAGTTTGCCATCAATGAGTCATCAATAAATCAGCTGACAGCTGCTGCTGGGCAATAGATGCCATTTTACATTTTGTGCCTAAAGCTAAAAAGATGTAATGCTGCATCCAGGAAAGGGAATAAAAAAAACCAGCTTCACTCCAAGCATTGCCCTTCATGCTTCACAACTACCTTTCAGTGCTTTCCACTTGGTCCTGTGTGCCTTGAAGAAATGTCCCTCCTCATGGGAGGTAGACTATGTCCTGATGAAGGCAGGTATTGTTGAAAACAAAAGTTTATCCAATACATTTTATACAGCAGCAGACGAAAGCAAACAGCCGAGAACAGCTCGATGCTCTTTGAAAGGAAGAAGAAGGCTTCAAAAACAGGACAGATTCAAGTAAAGAAACACAACCAAAGGTCAGAACAAAAGACAAATACCAAGACAAAACGCGCTGCAAGAAAAAGACACAAATGCATTAGTGACAATGCAAATGTATTTAAACACAACATAACAATCCAAACTGCAAGAGCAGAAATGCAGCAGAATCGAGATCAACAGAAGAGCTCTAAATCTGCAAGGGGCTGCAGCAGAGTCAAGTCCAACTTTAGTTTGATTCCCCTCAACCTAACATTAAAATATGTTTTTAAAATCTTCAATCCCAGTTGAAGTTCAGCTGTTGTCCTTTTCTGTCTCTGCCTCATGCTCACTCTGTCACAGCGCCCCCTGCAGGCTTGAAGCTCTTCAGTTGTTCTTGGTTTTGTTGCTCTTGCAGGTGTTTCTAAAGTAGGATTGTATTTTGGGTTTGCTTCATGTCCAACTTGTAGTATGTTTTGTACTTGAATCTCTCTTTTCTTAAAACTGTTTTCCTCTTATTGAGCTGCATCATATGGGAGGCTGCTTGCTCTGGTTGGTCGTCATAGTTTTGGCCTTCTGACCACACAAGAAAGGCGTTTTAGATCATGTTGGTCCTATCAGGTTGGAGCTTATGGCTGCAGCAATATTTTGTTTATCAAAACGATAAGCAATGCAATTTTGCAGTTCCTGTTTTGCAGTTTTTTAACACAATAAATATATTGTTTTCTATTTTGTTAAATCGAATGCGATCATTGTGTTGTATGCATTATCATGACCCTTAACTTTGGCACTCATCCCTAAGACTGATCTAAAATCTCAAACTTCAGCACTGGGAACCAGCAGGTCCGAAATGTTGGTACATTTCTGCCTTTTTTGTCTCTTTCCTGAAGCACACTATAAAACAGAATAATATTTGGATTCAAAACTCAACATGTGTGATTTGAATATAAAAAACATTTTGTCATCAATTCTTGGCTCTTTTCGTGCCTTAATTACGCAGACAGGACAGAGATGAAGTAGATGTAATTTGGTAAAGGAGCCACAGGCTGAGTGTAAACCAGAGCCAACACTTTTCAGAGCTACAGCCTGTATGTTTGTGATGTGTGGACATTACTGCAGCTATCTGAGCTCTACTTTCAGATTTATCCTCAGGTATCTACTATGTGAGAACAACTCGGCCAGAGCTGTGTGGAGCTTTAGGATTTAGCCTTTACAGCTGTTCTGTACTTCACTGACAACAAACAAGGATGCTCACATGCAAACATCTTGCCCCTAGCTTGTAAATTACATATTAATGTCCAAAAACACATTATCGGTTGTTTAGCAAAACAAATCCCAATCTGTGGTGATGCATCAGAGCCAGAAACCAGCACAAACTAAGTCTTCATTTAGCTTCCAGTGTAAACCCCACATGCACTTAGCTGCAGACCCATAGTCTTCCCAATAACCATCCCATATACAATACATCAGCTGTTATCGGAGCATTTTGCTTTTCTCCGGACTTTAATGCCCCATCCCAGAATGTCCCCTTTATCTCTGCCTACAATAACTGGGGACAGGAGGACGCTAATGAAATTAGTCCAGACAAACCCCCTCCATTCTCTTTGTGCCTCATTAGAGCCTGATGTCCATTCATTGTGAACCATCCAGCAGATCACTGCCCAGCCCCTCAATGGGAACCATTAAAAGCTTGGAAAATCCACCTCACTCTAATGAACTGCTTAGTGAACAGAAAGCAAAAGGGGGAAATGAACAGGTGAAAACAAAGTGCTGCAGTCCAGTTTTCTTTAGAGAGGCTTCCTCTCCAGTATCAATTAGACTCATTTCCTTCTCACACAGTGATCTTATCGAGTCTACAGATTTAAAACTTAACTGAATGTCAAGTTTAAGAATACAGAACCAATGCACTACGAGCATGACACATGACACCACGTCTACAAATGGAGACTCTTTCTTTGCTGATCCATGAAAGGTCTGGGATGAGACCATCATGTTTGTGATGAGATCCACTGTGTAGCTTCTCAGTAAGGCTGTGGTTGAAGCCCACTGCATGTGTCCTTGTCTCACAGGGACACCCTGCAACTGCATGAAGGGGAGAGTTCATGAGTGGAATTTAGCCACACCCACAGAAAGGTGGGGGATTCCCAGTGGCTGGAAGATGGGTGGTAATCTGGAGGAATTTGGCAAGTTCTGGTGGAAGGGGATAATTGAGGTTGTGTTACCCCCAAATTCCACTGCACGCGAAAGTGCAGCACAGCACAGCTCCAACAGGCCAAACCCACTGAAAGCAGCACGCTGAGCAGCGCCGCGGTGCATAGCCCCAGAGGGGGAGGGCTGATCCCTGGAGAGCCACAGGCTCTCATGAGAATAGCGATGTCACATGTTAATAAAACATGTCATAGACTGAGGAAAGAAACAAAAACACATCACTTCGCTTCTCTAAGGTCCTTTTGCTGGTCCCAACCACACAGCCTCATGATTTAGTCACCTTCTATCCGTCTATATCCTTGTAGAAAAGATATTTGGTGTCATGTATACAATGTTTTATATTTCTGTACCTCTACGATTCACTTTTCTTCGTCCATGGTGTCGTGTTGTCTCTGAGACCCTCTGACGGACTGCTGACCTGATGCTGGTGCCTCCGGTTTTGACGTAATGACAAAGAATTGAGGAAATTTACGTTCCAAACAGCGTGCATTGTGTTTTATTTTGAAACTTCCGGATACTCCACACGGTGACTTCCTGTCTGGCGCTTTCTTTATGACAGTGAATTTACAAGGTTTGGAAGCGGCTGCGCAGAAAATAGACCTGAAGCGAATCTCTCGCGCCTTCATTGCCTGCTTTCCAGGTAGATTTCCGAACCGAACCGGATGAGATCAAGTTGTTTTACTGTTTTAAAACTGTAGTTTAAAGAAGTTTAATTACTGTGTTGGCATTAAAAATACTATTGGAATTGGATTGCTTTTAGAAGTTTGTTAAACTAAACAATTCAAGTAGAGCTGACTTAATAGCAAGTTTATTGAACTTAAGAAGTTCACTTGATCTGAAACGTTCTTAATTCAACTGAACTTAAATTTCTAAATTCAGAAAACTTAAACTTTAAGGCAGCCCTGACCCTAACTGTTTTAAGTTAAACAACTAGCCTTTTTTACAGTGTGGTGTGAAAATCTCCTGAACTCTATAAATCCTCATCCCTCATTTAAGTATCCTCCGTATAAAAATGACGTATTAATACAGGTGCAAATGGCACAAGGCTAACACCATACTTGACATTTTGTAAGTCCTCTTCCCTTTAAGCATATCCGACTTCCCCTCTATTATCTGAGGGCAGCTCTGAAACTTCTAGGTGAGGAAGAGGACAAATTGGTTCTTCGTTTTTGTCCTGAAACAAAGAGGCAGATGGAGCAGAGGTGTGGGGCAGCCTATATGTGAGATCGAGGGTATAATGAGAAACAGAGCATGTGGTATAGCAGATACTAAAGTTGTCTGGACTTTTCTAAAAGACTAAGTGCGCTATAATAAATGTGTTTGGACTGTCTGAGGGGACAGTAGTGTTTGTGTAAAGGAGCTATTCTTAAGTGGATTTTATTGTTTCCTTTTCCTCCACTAAATCCCATTTCTTTGTATTTTTTCTTGCGTAGATGAAGAATAATCACCAAGGAACAAGGCTGGCTTTTTCATTTATGAAGCACATTTAAGCAGATGTTCATTCTAACCTGTGAGAATTAAAGAGCCGGCTGCATCTTTGTGCAAAATTTGCTGATCCACTTTTAAATCTCTATTTATTTAATTTTATACACTCCGCCGCTGTGGGAGTAGATCGACTATAAGCTTGTTTGGAGGCACAATTTTCAACTTTATTTTCACACAAGGAGGCAAAGTGAGAAACAAACTACTGTGTTACCCACATTATCTCATTACCATCGGAATAACCTGCTGTATTCCATTTCAGAGGAAAGTAAATAAATCATCAGGATATTAAATCAAACCCCATCTTGTAACCAGTGTATTTTTCTGTAAAGTATTTTGGGATGTCTACCTTCAGGAAAGAAAACAAGCCAAACAATGGCACCCTGTTATGTAACTCTTAAAGAAAACAGAAAATGAATAACAATGTCTCCAAGGTCTCCGAGTTAAGCGCTGTTCTTTTTCCATGTCCCAATGTTACGGAACACTTATTTTATTTAACCTCCTGCTGTTCGTTTTCTTCTCAGAAATAAGTGACAATCGGTCTCATGGGGCGAGCACAGTGAATAAAACTCCATGAGTCCAACTCCACAGGGAGACGGTGTGGATCATCACACGGCGAGGAGGCTTATTTCTCCTCCAAAGGAAAGAGAAACGGAGGGACGGCCGTGAAGATGTCTGTCAACTCGAATGGGAAATGAAAGTTGTCACCTTGCTGGTTGAGGAGATATTTGCATAAGTTCAGATGTCCACCACTTGAAAGATAAACTGAACTAAATATAAAAGTAAATGATTGAAAAAAACATTCTGTCTGACGTCTTGTTGGAGCTTTGAGGCTCCTCGTGTTGTTTTTTTAATTCACTGTCAGCGGTTGAAAAGCTTGAGTATTAACAGTCACTTTGCATTTTCATGATCTGCTTTACGTCTTTCATATTTACTTCATGTGTTTTCAGACACAGCTGAAGATCAAGTACCTCAGCATGAGGTTCTTTATTTACTTTCTTTAATCTCAAAGCACCTCAACAGACTAAATGTGTGCATTCTGCCAATTTCTTTTTAATTTTATTCACAATATACGGGTCAGTTTAAAGGCTAATTGTATGAAACAGCCAGTATGTTTTTTTAGGGTTATTTTAACACTTCCATGGTCTCCTCCATTACAAAATATGCAGAATATTGGTTGAATCCATCACCTCCAACACTGAAGGAGTAATTTTGTTCCCCTGACACAAAAAGTAATAATACCACTACTACTAATAATAATAAAATGTATTACCTCCGCCAAGGGGGTTATGTTTTAGAGAGTTTATTTGTCCGTCCGTCCGTGAACAAAATAACTAAAAAAGTTATGGATGGATTTTGATGAAATTTTCAGGAAATGTTCAGCATGGGAAAAGGAAGAACTGATTTGATTTTTGTGTTGATCTGGATCAGCATCTGGCCGCCATGGCGAAAAATGTGATTTCTGTGAATAACTACTGAACTAAAATAGATATCATTATGAATCCAGTTGCTAATGGTATGTTTTCATGGTCAAGGAATCTAAATATTTAAATGAAATAAAGGTAGGACTAATATTTATGGTCAAAATGACAATATGGCTGAGGACTGTGGCGCTGGTGGAGGTCTGCGCTCTCCGAGTGCTTTCTATTTATTATTATTATTGTTATTATTATTATTATTATTATTATTATTATTATTATTATTATTATTATCATAATTTATTTATTTATTTATTTTTTTTATTTTCTGTTAGTATACTGTGTAAACTGCCTTGGTTCATGAGCTTTCAGATGTTTATTCATATTTAAAAATGGGGAAAGAGGAGGAAACTGATGTTGTAAAATAATTTTGAATGATACTGAAAATGTTGTGTATATACATATATATATATATACATATATATATATATATATATATATATATATATATATATATATATATATATATATATATATATATATATATATATATATATACATATATACACACACACATATATAGATATAGATAGATAAATAGATATAGATAGATATAGATAGATATAGATATAAATATAGTAGGGATGGGATGAAATATCGTTTGGCAATATATCCCGATACAGTACGTAACGAAAAACATCGAGTTTGAAAAAAATGGATCGTGAAACAAAGACGTCATGTCCGCTAATAGCGCACGTGACCAGAAGTGGCGACAACAAACATTAGCACCAACTACCTTGCCTCCAAAACACTGAATGATGGAGTCGAATGAGGTCCAAATTGAGGACACTCCGCCTGGATACAAGTCATCTGTCTGGCAGTATTTTGGCTTTCTCATTAAAAAAAAAGCGAAGGCGAGCAGGCCTACCGCTCGTTAGCATACACTCCCTCTAACCTCTCTAGGGTTAGAGAGAGTGTTATTGTTTGTGTTCAGCCTGTTAGGCCTTGTGTTTTCCTGTGTGCAACTCAAACAAAAACAAATAAGTTGTAATTACACAGTAATATTTTTTCTTTTTTACTTTTTTGACTTTGATATTGTATCGTGACGTATCGTATCGTGACCCGGGCACATCGAGGTGCAGCGTATCGTGAGCTTAAGTGTATCGTCCCATCCGTAATAAATTTGCATACATTTAAATATACACATATTTGTATGCATAATTTCTCTAATAAAAAGATAACTAAAAACAATATATGCAGAATAGAACATTTGTCAATAACAATATCTACCCTCTGGGCCACTTTGTTACAACTGACTTCAATTGTGTCCACTTATTTTTGATGTACTAACAGTCTGACATATTGTGGTGCTTATTCCATAAATGCTCTATCAATTTAAGGATCTGCCTTACATAATGTCAAGTAATGTTTCAATGGAGGCCTGGTTCTCTTAATTTCTCTAATGCATGCCAATGAAAAAAAAAGACTAACATAAAAGTTTAACTTTACTGGGAAAGTGAACTGTTGTATGTCAGGCCAAATAGCTCTTTTTCTTGAACAAGACAGAGAGAGGGTTTTAAAACAAAAAGGAAAAAAACATATGCATATATACATTGTACTTAATAGTATTGCAATAATAAGTACTAGCATACTGTGTATCAGAAAAACTCTGGTATTGTGCTCATGCAAACTTCCAGTCTCCATTTTTTAAAGATTTGCATTTAATTTTGTGAATCAGTTTTATTAGTCACCTTCGATGTGTGCAAGTGGATTTTATGAACCTGAAATCAAATAAAAGTGCAAAAACTAATTTGTAATCAGGTCACTGCAAATATTCATCCAATTAGTAGCAAAGCATTTCGTTTTAATTTCCTGAGAAATACTAATTTCAGAGATAAGAGGTTTGTGCCGAACGCCAATATTAGACTTTTTATCTCCAGGTGATCCATCCATCCTCTGTACTGCTGCTTCCTGTCAGGGCAGTGACAGCTGAGGCCTGTCCCTGCTGACATTTGGTAGGAGAGGGGGAACACCCTGGAGTGGTCTGCAGGCAATCACAGGGCTGACATACGCAGACATCATTCCCACCAATACAATGGTAAATTGGTCTCCACTGGAACCAGCATCCTTCTTACTGAGAGGCAGCAGCTCTACATGTTTTACAGCTGTAGAGCCCCATGTACTGGATTATTCTGAGAATTTAAGACATTAAATCACTGAATATACGTACTTTCCATTTTCAGACTTTAAGATTCTGCTTTATTAGAGGCTGATAAAACTTCTTTTCTCCTCCATTGGCCAAAAGCACTAGTTGTTCCTTTTGCAGCAATGTGAGTAAAAATGAAAACACAAGTCTGAAAATCATATCTTATGATCCAAACATACCACAGCTGCTTTAAAACCTTAGGCATACTGTGCATTTTCCTTTTTTCAGAAGCTGCCAATTACACTGACAGCTATTCTACAGCCGAGTTAGTTATTCATGAGGAAAGTCTAACACGGAGTTACATGTATTTTAATAACTCAATCAGTCAGGTGGCAGCTCAGCACTTATTTTTAGCCTTAATCTGTCAAACTGTCCAGACTGGCAAAATGGAGACCCAGGAAGTCACCATTCAAATTTCTGCAAGGTGGAAATGACTTCTAGCTCCTCAGGTCAGGTCTGATGCATAGTCCTGGAGACGATCCCTATTTTTGACACGCTAGAAGCTCAAAGGCAGAGTCACATCTCATTACCTCCACCAAGGAGGTTATGTTTGTCTTTTTGTTTGTTTGTTTGTTTGTTCGTCTGTCTCTTACAAAGATAACACAAAAACTACAGGATGGTTTTACCTTAAACATTTATCATGGGTGTGGTTTGGTCCAAGAAAGAAGACATGACATTTGGTGGTGATCTGTATATTTGTACACACTTCATATAATAAAACTCCATCATCAGGGTAAGTTTCATCTGGATTTGATCCAGATCGATGTCACAAAAAACATGTTAGTTTATACAGTGGTGGCTGCTGGTCAGTCAAGGAGGGGAAGCTCATTTTTTTCTGGCCTACATCATAAATTTGTTTATTTATTTAAATGTAAATTCTACCCACCTACCCTTTCAAGAAAATGATCTGTGACCCTGTCGTAACAACTAGGTGTCTTGTTCAGGGATTTTACCAGTGTTCTCTCAATGGCCAGCAGAGCTAGACTGCTTAAATGGTCTTGGTCCATTGTGTTGTGGGTGTAAGACTTGAGCCTCTTTAAACAGGAGAAGCTCCTCTCTAGAACAACTGAATGTAAAACTTAGAAGATGCTCCGGTGGAGGGTTACACTTCAAGATCGCTGATTGGCTCATTTCACTGTCAATCAAAAAGGGAATCGGCCTCAGACAGATCATCCAATCATCATGCAGAAGCCGAGCGTCCAGGCCAGCCCACTGCCTCATAGACCCCCAGAGACGCTGAGCGTCCGATGGGCAGGACAAAGCCCAGCATTTATCCAATGACCGTCCAGTTTCCACAGTGGAACAACCCACTCTACGCTTCCCCATCGAAGACAGAAGACGCTCAGCGTCCGACTGTGTTAAAGCGCTGAGACGCTGCGTGGATGAATGAGAAGGAAGTCGCTCCAGTTACCTGTGATAAGAAGCTGATTCTGAACAAAAGATGAAGGTATTCTAGCACGTATTTAGTCAATGAAATGTACACACAGCAGGACATATCACCACTTTTTGGGGGCATTTTAGGGGAAGCTGAGCTTCCCTTGCAGTCCTAGAGCAATCGCCACTGAGTTTATAACAGTAAATCTCATTAATTTCTCCTGGACTACTGTGAGGGTTCTGCCCCCTTAACATCATTATGGGAATTGTAGTTTATTTGCAGACTGGCGTCATTTTTTTTCAAACCTTTGTCACTGCATTACCCAGCTTCCTTTGCAATGCCAGCGAAGGAGTCCTCCACATGGAGAGACATGAGCGGAGACTCTGCCGTCATGTCTGATGATCCACAATTGCATCTTGTGCTTTTCTAGTTAAATAAAGTAATGTAAATTGCTGCTTTTGTTCTTTTTTGACTGCAGTGTTTGCTTGTTTCTAACACCTCCCTCCTTTGCTCAGCCTCTCCCTGTCTCTGCTTCCCTCCAGATTTCCTCTTTCCAGCCTCTACACGCAGCCCCAGCTGATGGTCGTAGTGTTTTTCCGCCAGAAAACCCATATCCCATATGTATTATTTATTTTTCATTTCCTTCCTGCTCGGCGGTGGGGTGAGGTCAGCCGTCTATTTCTAGCATGAAGTTAAACTTCTGAGCCAATCAATAGCCAGGATGAAGAGATGGACACAGGACAAGCAGTAAGAACCTCAAGAAGCTAGCATCACTTTAGCTTTCATATCTTCTTTTCTACATCTCATTTTCCTCTGACAACATGCAACGCTCCCATATCAGACTGTTTTCTGGCCTCTATGTGAGCTGATTGGCTGATTCCTTCATCAACTCGTATCTGTCTCATTTTATTTGATGTCTTTTGCCTCAGACTCTGTGTCTAATGTTACAAATGTGCAATATAAATGTTGGAATGTTTATTGAAGTCAGCTGTCAGTATTAATGTATTTCTGGTCAGTGCAAAAATCTATTAATATTTCATGTGTGCAGCTCAGTTGATGCTTTAGCAGTGAAGTCGGGCGCTGTCCATGGTGCTGATCTTTCTTTATATAGCCTCAGTTTGCAGAACCTTTTTTTTCTTTTCATTCTCTTCCATTTTATTTCATTTCTTTTTATTTATACTTAAAAAAATACTTTAAAAAATAATAATATCATTAAAACCAACTATTGGCAGCACATTCCTGTAAATTTAAGCATAATTCTTCGTATTACAATGTCGATTTACCATCTTTATGGGTAATTTAATATTTTTTAATGTTAAATGTTTGTAATTAAATGTTAAAGAACCTTAAATTAAGGAAAAGTCTTGTTAAAATTACAATTACAAACTGTATTTTAATTACAGAAAGAAACTGTATTTTTATGAGAAAGCAATTTTCTGTGATTTCACGGTATTTTTTTGGCGACCCAGCTGCTGGAAAATTACCGTTTTTTTTATGATTTTTTTTTTTTTTTTTTTTTTTACAGTGTATGGTTCATGGATCTGTCCCTAACTTTAGTTCTTCCTTTAGTCCACTTGTCTCCTCTTACCTCCCTTCCTTCACCCTCACACCAACACAGCATGGTGTGGATTTGCTGTTCATCATGAGACTGGGATCCACATTCAAGATTTCCTGCTGCTTAACAGAAGGTTTTTTCTTGAGCCATGATGGAGGGATTCATGATTGGCTATATGGATTCATGTTGGTGTTGGATGGATATATTTGTATATATACGATATATTGTATTGTATCGTTGTATTTAATATTATTTTGTTATATGTTAACTTATTTTAACCCTTTTATTTTGTTTAATTACGACATTTCAGTTCAGATTCAATATCATTTTAGTTTTAGCTCCTGTGTTTTTTCAGTCCTCTAATTCTGTTTTCTGTCAGAATTTCCTTTTTATGTCTTTGTGTGTTTGAGTAAGTGAGTGTGTATATTGAATGTGGTTTGGGGGAGGGGGGATTGTGGGGGTCTTATGTTTTCATTTTATGCAATTATGCAATTTTCTGCTTTTTATTTCACTTATTGTTGTTTTGTTTTATCTTTTTTTTTCATGTAAAGCACTTTATATTACAAAGTCTTGTATGAAAAGTGCTCTACAAATAAAGTTTGATTGATTGATTGATATGTATATGTGTATTTTATATGTATATATGTATCTATGCATATATGTGTATCCATAAAATCAAGAGCTTTATGCTCTATTGAAAAAGTGTCTTGAGATAACACTTGTTATGATTCGGCGCTATACAAATAAAGTTTGATTGATTGATTGAGATTGATGAAACAATCGTCCAATGACTGGAAATGCATTTGAAACATTCTGCCCATTTCCAAACACTTCGGATGGATTATTGTATTTATGATCTGTGAAAGTTATGGAACAGTCTATGACAGAGGTCACTAACTGGAGGACCCCGGTCCGGGTCTGGACCCAGAAACTGTCCCATTCGGACCCAGACTCAGAACAGAAGAATTATTACTGAAAAACTAACGGGGCGCTACTGCTTTAAGCGGCACAGCTTTTGTAGACTTTACAGCAGCCGTTTGGTGGGTGACGAGGTGTACAGACCAATCACAGGCGAGTTAAGCCATCCAGAGTCTGTGCATACCCAGAAGTAAACATTGACTTTACGCTGTACAGAAAAAGACGGAGAAGATGAAAGAGCAACACTCCTGCACTGGATAAAGTTCGGTTAAAGACTGAGGAGGGGAGAGATAGAGACCGTAACACGAGAAAGGGCTGAGTTGAAGCAAGAATGTTCCCTTATTTTATTTTTCTAAAGTTAAGCACTATTTGTTACTTAATTCATGAATCTATTGTTCTTAGACCTGCTATGACATTTCTCTTCTTAGGGTGAAAAATCTGTTCCTCTGATTTTCCTCTGCTTTTATTTTTGAATGAGAGAAAATTAAACATATTGGCAGTCATAAATAAATGTTCATTTCTGTGTTACATGACAAAGTTTTAAAAAAGTTGTGGAATTGTACTGGATTCATTTGATTTGACAAAGTACTGATTATATGCAGATGTGGAAATAACTAATAGGCTACTAAAATATCTATCTCATCAAATAGACAATATGTTACTGACTGTCAGGCTTCCTCCTCAGGGTCTGGGGGCTGTCTGTGACGCATCATAGTTTCACAAAAAAAAAAAAGTATTTTTTGGTGCTGGAGTGGCAGATCTGTGGATGTGTTGGGGGTGGCCTTGTTGTCTGGGTGGAGCGGGGGTTTGGAAGTCCTCTGGTGGGGCACTGTTGTTGATCTGTGGGTGTGGGTGGTTGCAATGAATAGGATGATAAAGCATTGGGGGGGGAGGGTTGACAATATTTGTTTTTCTGGGTATCAAAAAAAATAAATAAATAAGACACACACACACACCACTTATACACACACGCACACATATCATACACACCAAAACAGCTCACTCCTTAGTTGCGTTTTGTATTTTTTTTACTTTATTTCCTCTCTGTTTTGTTACATAAGTTGTCATGTTATATGTCTTTGTCTCTGTCTGTATTGTTTGTTTGTTTTTCCAATTAAAAAAAAAAAAAATAGACAATATGATCTTTCAGACCTTTGCTTCAAGTAATTTTCTTGAACTGGACCTCCTTAAATTTTAGTTGAATACCCCTGGTCTGTGAGGTTGGTTAAAAACGTTAAACCAAATAAAACGAAACACACATTTGGTCGCCATGATTTCTGTGTCGCCTTACGTTTGTGTCATGAACTGTGCATAAAGTAAGAGCTCAGCTGACTCACATTTTTGTGTGTGAACATGCCTCACAGCATTTTTGGCTTGGAAGGAAAAAATCACAGAGCTACCTCAGCAGCCATTAGGTAGTGCTGCAGTGGGAAGTGGCCAAATGCAGCTCTAATCAGAGCTGAACTGGTGATAGTGACGGAGCTCCAGGCTGCAGCGCTGGTGCCTGCTGCTGCTCGTGGAGAACATGACAAACATTCTTTAAGAGTCCTTTAACTCTCAGACACAGCTGTCTCTCTGATCACTCTCTCCTTTAAACACACCAGGTTAAACGCGTCGCCTGCTCGCTGCATATGCCTGTCCAACTGCCCGTGTAACTTTTTTTTTTGTTGCCACATGTTAACACGCTCTGTCACATCAGTGCTGGCTGCCGGCCAGACGACGGCGAATCACACTCCGTCTGCGAGAGCTCGTGTGTGTGTGTGTGTCAGCAAGCGTGAGAGTTGAGTAATGCTCTGAGCTGAAGAAGCAGCCCAGACCGCCTGCTCCAAATGAGAGGAGAAGAATAAAATAAGCATCTCTGACCATTTCAGCAGGAAAATGGAAATGTTTGCACTCCCTTTAATTGGCCTCATTGCTGCTATAAATCAAGACGGGATGCAAATGTGCCGGGACATGTCAGCAGATGAAGTCGTCACGCGTGAAAACAGATGGGAGCTGTTGCCGTAATTTCCGTTTTAGATCAAAGCGACATGAACGCACATATTTGTGCTGTGATGCCGTCCGGCAGGCTGAGGCAAACAAGCAGAGCTCCAACGACTGCATTCCCCCTCGCATTCAGGCTGCAGCCATCTTTCATGCACACTGCTGCCTGCTGGCTCAAATTAAGTGCACGTAAATTTAATCAGCTGCACATGGAGGCAAAACAATCCTCGGGAAACAGCAAATATTCATAATTGTGTTTAGCAAAAACATGGAATATTTTACATTATGTGTTTTAAGCTTGTTTTTCAGTTGGGTGCCCAATCAGCTGAGGCCTCAAGAGATCTAAGTTGAAAAAATGATTTCGTTTTTAAAAGGATACACCAACATTTCTTTTGAGTCCATGACAAGTAGATAGACTCAATTCTTTTGACTTTGCATGGCAGTCGCGCTCAAATTAAAGTCCCAAGCTCCCGTCTTTAGCTTTAAGGCTGCTGTTCATGCTGTTTTATGCTAATATACTTATGATGCTGATGAAAATACGTGATAGAATAACCAAGCTGGGAAAAGCTCTATGTTTTCCTGGCTGCGGCTTGAAGGGATACGGCAACATTTTATTGTTTTTTTGTCTTACCTCCCTCCCGAACTGATGACAAGCAGATAGACACCATTGTTTTGATGATGCGTGCAGTAACAAGGAAGAGACACCGCTTATTAGCTAAGCTCAAACTCTGTGGTAACCTGCCTTTGACTACAGTCATTAGATAAACTCTTCAGCAACTCTAAACGGTCCTGTGTGCTTGTTACAACTTAATAAAAACAAACAAAATAATGTTGGTGTCTCCCTCTAAAGTAAAAACCCACTTTAATCCTTAATCTGACTGATATTGTTTTGGATAACAACAATAACATCTATGACATACAGACTGAATCATTACTTCTCATGTGCCATGTTAACTTAAAGATGTGTTGCTAAGAATTTTGATTAAAAAAAAAAAACATCAAGCAGCAGATGTTTTGGTCAACATTAAACTAAATTGTTAACTTCTTGTTTAATTTTTCCAAAAAAAAATTGTTTACAGCACAAGGGAGGAGTAGTGATCCAATCAGGATGTGAATTCAGGAATTTAGCATATATATATATATGTATTTTTTTTTTTAACATTGCAAGATGGGGCAATTTTGCACATTTTTGAAAATAAATTGCATGGGAATTTTGGGAATATTTTGGTGAAGGTTTGCTTATTATGACGAAAAAATTTCAACCCCTTACCCTTGTCTCCTGTAATGTTTCCATTAAAAACACACAGGCTTTAAATCACATTTTCAAGTTGTTAAAATGAATAGAAAACCATATAAAGGGACATTTTGATCAATTTCTGAACCCGTCTGGTCATTCTACCATTCCCAGCATGCAGGTTTTCTGTGCCTGTTTGTCAATGAGACTCCTTTTAATGCAGATATGATTTTTATTTTTGTTCATTCAGAGTCAAAATTCATGAAAGTGTTGCAAACAACTTACAAACTACACACAGAAAGGATCAAACCAACATCTGAATCAAACCTTCTTCCTTCTTCCTGCGAGGCCTGTGCACTACCTGCTGCACCACTGTTTCACTCACAGTCTATTATCCATCCATTCATTTCACCCCACACACAAAAGGCCCCGACCTTGTGGTATCTGCTTTGCCACCCACAGTTAAATATGCTTTACCATACTCATCCATGCATTTATTTGCTTACTTATTTATATTTTTTACCAACTAGTAGGTGATTATGTTTAAATATTTTTAGTTAATCAAGCTGTTATTTATCTAAATATAGTCCTGGTTTCTGCAGGGCTGATTTTCCACTGCAGAGCTGAACATGAAAAAAAAAAAATCTGTTTGGGTGATGATGAAGTATTTAGTCATTCCATTCATTCTCAAACACATATTACTAATATATGCTATTATAACAAAATTAAACTCTGTCTCTTCCTCCCAAGGATCCCAGAGGACCTCCCCAAACCCCACTCTGTGGTGCAGTGGTCCATATATCCTCCTCTTCCACAGAGTACAGAGAAAAAGGCTCTGGCCTACATTTTACAGCTCATTAACTATACCAAGACTAGCTGAACAAAATCTACAGACAGAGAGCATGACGATGCTGTCTCCAGGCTCATCCCCGAGAGCAAACACGTGTGAATGCATGCACATACGTGGAGGAGACGGAAGGAGCGACTGAGGCATGGAGGTCAAAGTGCTGGGCTTGTGATGAAAAAGGTTATGGGGGAAGTATGTTTGAGAAATATAGATACAGAATGACTGCAGGGCAAAAGAGGGGCACAAACATGATAAATAAAAGGAATTAGCGAGGCAAACAGAAAACAGGGGGGAAATCAGTCTGGAAACAAAGCAGAAAAAGGTCAAATGAAATCAGCCGATTCCCCAGAATGCACTGGTACATAAAGCTTGTGTTCAAACAGGGATGATGAACTTAATGAAAGAGCATCAGCACGTCTCGGTAGAACAATAGCCATGGACATAGAGCACCCCCTTAACATCCACTTTCAAATTCTGCCCTCTGGCCGCAGGTACAGAACACTGAAATGGAGAAGAGCTCGCTTTAACAAGAGCTTTGTACCATCTGCCATCTCCATCCTGAACAAGACAACCACTGACCAATGGGTTGTAATGGAAAATGCATGCTTGATGGTTTTCTATGGTTTTTACATGGTTTTACATGTAGTATCTGTTTCCCTAACTGTATGTTTTTCTTGTTGTATATGTCCTTCTTGTTTGGCAGGCTGTGAAAACAAATTTCGAATTGGGACAATAAAGTTATCTATCTATCTTTCTATCTATCTATCTGATATAAAGGCATAGTTCAGTTCTGACAGGAGGGAAGCAGAGTAGTGTGCCTAATGGTGGAAAACAATTTCAGCTAAATTTAAGCTAAATTACTACCCAGACAGAAGTCATAGGGCCCTTTACTTTGATGGCACTTCTAAAACGTGGTGTACAAAGAAGTTTGGGGTGTTTTGGTCTGCATTGTACTGTTTTTTATACATGTGTTTATTGTTTTTTGTTTGCACATTACAATGTGTCAAACCGTAAGATATTGTTACATCCAACAAATGCAAACTTTTTCCCTCTCCTCCCAACCATCTCCTCTTTCCCTTACCAGAAAAAAATAAGAAAACGTGTTAAAACAATTTAAGAAAAAGGGAGAAGTAAGACAATAAATGTTAAAATAATGTTGATACCAGTACAATAATCAGTACTGTATGCAGTATGTACCACAAATATATATACAAACATGCAACTCTCACCTCAGTATATTCATAATATCAATTTAGATTTTCTGTCTGCATTTAACAATTTCAAAGACACTCATATTATTATAGCTTTAAATAAAAGGTGTCTAAGCTGGAGCATAGCTGCAGCTCTCCATCACTTAATTTTGCTGTGAAAATTAAAAATGTAAAAGCAAAGTCCGCTCTTTTATTTCCTCGGCCTCTTAAGGAACTCCAAGTTAACATCGTAAGTCAAGCAGAGTTTAAAATAGTTCACCCTCCTTCATTCCTTTGGTCCCATTCATGATCAGAGTAGAATAAAGATATTTCTGTGTAATAATAATATAACAGAGGAGCTTCTGATCCTTAGTGAACAAGCACCCTGACTTCTTCAATGCAGTATTGAAAAAGAAAATCCTCCTCTACACCCATTCACCATCACATCATCTATGAAACCATCTTTCCCCTTAACCAGTGACTTCCAGCTCTTTTTCCTCCGTTGGTGTCGCTGAACCATCATTAGCTGATTAATGTCTCCCTGCTGTGAGTGTTAATTGACATAATTTATTCTTCATTAGCGTTGCCCCGCTGCAGACAGAGTCAATGTGTTCCTTCACCCCTCATTGCACTTGAGGTGGTTTTGCCCTTCACCTTGGGTTAATAGTGGGTTGAACCAAGTCAAGGTCGTTGCAGGGTGGCAGAGGGGAGGAAAGGGTTAAATGCTGCCCTTTGCTGCGTGCCACTAGCTCTTGAGGCGAGGAACATTTAAGTGCTACACTTAAGATTCACAAGATTCTCCAACCATCCTAATGGTTAAAAGATTATGGGTGTAACAGACTGTTCAGAATGTTCTAAAGTCTAAGATTGAGTCTCTTTTCTTATGTTATCCTTCGCTGTCCTCTTTTAATATCATTTATATAATGTATCATTAGCTTCCTTAGCTTCAGAAACACTGCAGACATGAGAAAAAGTCCTTAAAAGAAGTATGAACCTGTCATGAAATGCCCCTTGCTCACTCCAAAACTTATATAATTTTCACATTTTCACCTTTTTGAAAATTACTCTCTTTTTCTCGTTCTAACCTTGTCAGTCACTGTCCCAGACTTTCTAGTCTTTCTCCACAGAAACTCCAGAAAATGTGACAAACTCTACCAAAAGCCATCACAACACTGTCAGTCATGATAGGAAAATAAGAGATATGGAGTTTAGATGACACTGATGGTGAGGTCTGACCACCTGTTATCAGTTGCTTACACATATTTGATTATGATGTTTGTTTTGTTACTTTTATCTTTACTTTAATTAAAGCCATGTTTTCAGTTTACTTTAAACACAACAGGTACGTACAGACTGAGGTTGCTCGTACCCTCTAGTGTTTTCTTTTAAAAGCACGTCTCATACAGGTAAGGGTACATCAAATACACTAATGATGCCGACAGACACAAACTCAAACATGCAAGAATAGATACAACTAAAATCTGCTTATGTTCATTCCTAAATTAATTGATTGCATTTCAAATATTAAAATAGACAAATATCCAAGATAAGAGACCAAGATATTCACCAAAAAAATGATCATCAGTATCTGCAGATTAGAGGTTTTATTTTTGCTATTTTGACCATACAAAGTGATCTTACACATCCCATATGCCAAGATTATTTACCTCATGAATTGCTTATTCTATTATTTTTAATCTTAAATATATATTTTAGCCTATCAAGTTGTCTCATGATTCTTTAATTTTTAGTGCTCTGTTTTCATCTTGTTTACATTTTATGTTGTGTGACATCCGACTTTCTATCATTACAGTTGGAACACTACTTAGTAGATGGGCCTCTGATGAGCATTCAATTTATAATATACAATATTTATATAGTCAATCATTTTCTGTCTAAATGTAAAGCGCTTCAAACTGCAATTACATTTCTATGAATAAAGTTTGATTGGTTTATCATGCAATGTCTCCTTTAATGAATCAAGACTATAAGTTTAAAAAGTTCAGATTGATGTTTTTATTCTTAACATTAGTTTCTAACATAATTAGTCAGGAAGGGACTTTGTGCTAACCTGACAAGCCGGATGGACAGCTCCATATATCTGCCACAGAAATATTACACTAGTCCATCTGGGTCCCTTGAAATTTGTTTTCAGGGGCAGAACATTAAAAAAAAAACACAAGCTTGTGATTGGACAATCATTTGGCTCGTCACATTCATCACAGACCAATCCACATCAAGCAGGGTTGCCTCCTATAATGTAGCATACATAGCAGCCAATGTAGCGGCTAATGGCTAACAGCAGTTAACAACAGCTTATGGATGTTAGCCATAGCGGCTAACTTAGCCGCTAACAGCTAACAACAGTGAATGACCATTAGCCTTTAGCCACTAACTTAGCTGCTAACGGCCTTTTACTATCATCTTACACTAAATTGTAGCACACAGATGATTCATTTAACACTTATATGTGACATGAACCTCGTCAAAGACAATCCCTACAAGTAAACTTCTGAGGAGGGCAGATTTCGCCAAGTTTCACTGAGTAGCTATGAGGACAATAGACTAATCGTCATGTCCGTTCTCTACTTCCGGTTGTCGCCACGTCCGCATTCTGCAGCTCCCGCCTCTCTTCCCTGATTGGGCCGTTAAGAATTCAGATGAGTGAATTCGTTGGACAACGGAGGCCGGCAAGACGGACCTGCAGGATTTCACAACAAGGCAGGTCTGTCTGCTCTGCAAGGCTAACTTTGTGCTCTTCACACAAAAAAATCAGAATCAGGAACAATGACTTAGAAAATATTGGCATTTCAGATTTAGGCAACAATCCAATATTGTTCAACTAAATTTTATGAGTATATTATTTAAATTTCATTGATCAGGGCCTCAAGCATGAGTGTGAGATTAATGTGGCCCACTTGGTCTCCAAAGCTGCTCATTCCCGCTGTCAATCATCTTTATACAGAGCATAAGGCCTTAACAACATAAAGAAATGAACATTAATGATAGTATGTCAACACACAGATTTAAATTGCTTTACCCTTTATCTGTCTGTGTTATGTTTCCCAGCCTTTTTTATACTACTCTGACCAAAAGTCCCCATTTACTCAACTTGGGGTTACCTTGCATACTTAACCGACTGCTGCTGTCAAAGCACTTTGTAAACCAATGTTTTTAAAGGTGCTATACAAATAAAGTTTATTATTATTATCATTATTATTATTAACCAGCAAACGCTGATGTGAATTTTATTTCCTTACAAACAAGTAAAAGCTGTCATTGTGTTATGACTTTTGTTGGGTTCTTTTCTGCTAAACTATAAAAAAGAGAAAAGACAGTTGTCAGCAGTGATACAGCAGTTAGAAAATTCACAAATAAACAATATAAAAAAGTGAGCAAAAACTGTGATTTAAGCCTGAGCAAAAACAGAACTGCGTGTCCTTAGACACAGCCACGTTGGAAAGCAAATTCTGTTATCACTGAAATGAAAATACAGGAAAGCAAAGTCATTTTTAAGAACTTCCAAGAAGTCAAAAAAGTCAAACAAAAAAGTTGTTCTTAGAAAACTGAGTAAACTCAAGCGGAGACGAGTTATACTTCATTGCATTGACAAGTCAAGAACGTCAACATGTTGTTGTTGAAAAGTCGGGGGAAGCGAGCAGACAGAGGCGGAGATCTGGGTGTATATTTAGACTAAAACCAGCACTGAAAGAACGACAAGGATGGAGGGGAAATGAAGTTGAGGAGGGTGTTATGGATTGATTTTCTTTGACATTTCCCACTGATAAAGTTCTGAACTCGTCACAGAGAGTTGAAAAAAAAGGAAGAAGAAGAAAGGAGG
Organism: Scarus forsteni; assembly: GCA_036419115.1. Lineage (NCBI taxonomy): Eukaryota > Metazoa > Chordata > Actinopteri > Labriformes > Labridae > Scarus > Scarus forsteni. The sequence goes on along the minus strand of JAZDUH010000104.1, from coordinate 3,418,901 downwards.
CATATCTAAAACATACACTGGCTCCCCTATCCGTTTCTTAGCAACAGCCTGCACCCGAGGCGAGAACAACGAGCTGTGGAGATGGAGTGATGGAGAGAGATAGGAAGAGAGGGAAAGCTGCAGAAGAGAAAGAGACACAAAGAAAAGAGCGATGCTGGAGTACATGACTTTAATTCAAGATTTGGTACATGTTGATTTTAGCTGCTCATGTTGATTAACCCTTAAGATTTATTTTTTTCGTTTTTTGGCAAGAGTGAGCTCATTTCACTCCAGTGATGCATGTTTTTACAGTAAAAAAAAACACTTTAAAGCATTTATCTAAATGATTTTTATACAGTATCTAATGAGATGTACCTGCAACATGCACACGGTCTGTTATTCTGCTATCTATAAAGCCTGACTGATAGAAGCGATCAATCAGGTGGTTTGATGTCATGTGAAAAGGTTGTTTACAGAGAAGTATTAATCAAAAAGAAGCCTTTTTTTGGTACATCTGCATTTGGTTTTATCAGACCTGCTTTGAGACTCTGCAGACAGCTGTTATGTAACAGTTACAAGACTAAAGCCTCAACAGAATTTATAAGATACAAGTTCATGATATAAAAACTGCCACAAACAAACAAACAAAGAATAAAAAAGGTATCAGAGGACAACAAATCGTCCCTTAGGGAATTCTGTGAGACGGGACTACATTGTTATGAAGCCTTTTTCACCTCAGGTACTTACATTAATTATTTAAATGTGCTATGAGGAGAATCATAAAGACTCTGCCACCCATGAGCTCGCGAGGCGACTGTCGTAAAGACGTGACCCAAGCCAAAGCGTGTGTTTGTTGTGATGCTAATGAATGCAGCTTGGACCTTCCTCAGAACTCTGCATTGCTTTATAGCTTCTTTTTTCAACAACTTACAGGATGCAAAGCGTCGAGGTAATGTATCTCTTTCGAGTTACGTAGTGGTAGTTTTTGATGTGTGACAACAAGCAATTTTTGGAAAACTTAGTATGGTAGTTTTGCAGCCGGCTATATATGGCTACTTACAGCTCGGTGCTCTAAGACGTGTCTGAATAATATAAATTTGCTCTAGTTTTAATTGTCTTGTTCCTGAAGTTGAGTATCCAGGCCAGTCCAGCCCTGTCCGACCGCAAAGCTAAGGAATAGCATTTATAGATAACCTATTTTGATGCTATAAAACTCATCTTAAAGTGTGTATTTGGATCAGGCATGTATCCAAGAGATAGACTTTTTTGTAGTTACTTAGAAACTCCTCATAGCATCTTTAACACCAGAAGAATTCTGCTAAGTAACATCTGTTTTGTTGTATGTTTTGGCTCTTTTTTAAAAAGACTTCAGATGTAGAGAGTCTCAGCTGCTGCTCAATGTAAAAAATGGTTCAATGATGTAAGGAGAAGGGCCAAAAGAAAGCTGTTGGATCGAAGAAGGCACACGGTGGCCCCCGGGGGAGCCCCTCCACCAGCCTCACCATGAGCATCCTCCACACTTTGGTGGGATTAAAGTTGAGATTACAGTTAAATCTAACTAATTTTCTACTAAAACAGGAGAGGATGGCTCTCCTCAGGCTCCTTCCTTCCTTCTACAACCAGCAGTCCAAGAGGAGGAAGAGGAAGGAGACGGGTTAAGATACAATGTATTTTTCTAATGAATGATTTAGAGTAAATTGTGGCCAAAACATAAATAAACGATAGTCATGTAAGCACATTTAAGGACAGAGCTGCGCAGCCTGGTGGTCTCTCCTCTCCCGTGTGCACTGCTCACCTGTCAGCCAAATTACCGCTGCACCAGGTGCACTTGGTCTGCGCCGAGAATAGACCAGGATGGAGCAGGGGAGCTTTCAGTGCACCTTCACAGTGTTTTGGCACAAAATTGTCATTGTGCCAAGCTGATTCTGTCGACACCTCCCCCTCGGTGCAGCCGGTCTACCAAATTGCCAAATTGGCTGGGCACGGTGGTGTGCCGGACGTACCACTGCGCGGAGTGCACCACGCTCTGCCACCCTGCGCTGTGCCAGGAAATTAGAGCCTTTAGTTTCGGGGCCAAAAAAAAAGGATTACAGTTTTCTCTTTATTTAACTGAAGGAATTTTCTGCCCATCTACTCACTGATTTCTTCAAAACACCTGTTGAGTGAGTGTTAGGGACTGTTCTCAGTGTTTGACTCTTCAAGTTTGAACTGAAGTTTTAGTGGAAGTACTTCAAATTACACTGCATTTATCTGGTACAGTCCTTTAAAACCACAGTAAAAAGGCAGAAGGACACAATACTTGATTGTTAGTTTGTTCCAAAAATCATTCAGCTCTACAGTAAAGCTATGAAGGGCATTTAATTTCAGCAAATATTGTTCTGCTGCTTGAAGACAGTAAGTGTGCTTCTGCATGTGTGCGTTCCTCAGCAGGAAGTGAGTATTTGACCTTCATGCCAGCATGGCAGACGGACAACTGTAGCCACCAGATGGCCAGCGACCCATCAACTCCAGCTGCTGGATACGTGGTGCAAACACACGCTCCTACACCCACAGCTCCTCACAGAGTTTATTTGGGGGGTGCTGTTGTTCACAGTTTGTTGTCTTCTATTGTGGGAGCTTAGCATGTGCTGCAGCTGGCAAGTTGGAAAATTTGAAGAAAGAAAAGAAGAAACAAAATATGTCTTTTCATATCTTTGTAGAAAACTGGAAACTTTTTCTTTGAGGTGATGGTATCAATATCTAAACTAAAATCTTATCAGGGTTCCCACTCTTTTCTTTAAATCATTTTCCAGGACTTTTTCCAGTGTCACTTAACCAACCGAAGTCACAATGTTGCTGTGGGCAGTTTTCAATTCTAGCTAGCCTTCTAAAAAACAAGATTAGAGGTTGATGAACAATATCTCTAGCTATTGATCATATTGATCTTAGAATTTCTTTGTTTCTAACTCTCCAGCACGAACATTGTCTGTTAGCTATCTGTTTAGTCTGGCTTTTATGTGTCTTACTATTATAAATGCATGGTTATACGTATTTTTTAATCTTTATTTACTTTGCTTTTTTATTAATAGATTATGTTCAATTAGCCTGAATTTTCTTATGTCATTTTTTTATTATTTCTTTTTGTCCCCATTGTTTTAAGTTTTTATATTTTATGCCTTAACTTGCATTATTTTACCTACTCACATTTTCTCACTTGGTAACTACATTAGTGACCAAGTACATTTTTACTTCATTTCCTATGTTTCAAGCTAGAAGGAAGACCAATAATTTTCCAGGAATTAACTTTTTTCCTCATTTTCCATATGTTTTCCATGACTGAAAATTGGGCAATCATTTTCCAGGTTTTCCAGGTTTTCCAGGACATGGGGGAACCCTGCTTATAGATCAACACAGAATCTGCACATCCCTGGAGCCATGTCTTCAGTTTGGTGATACTTCATCATAAATGTGAGGAAGCCCCACAGAATGAAAGGCTGGGGAACATCTGATAGATAAAACAAACTTTTCCTTAATATCAGAATCAGTACTGATATCGTTAAATTTTTATATTTGTGCTTTGTATCAGGGAGTTCCCAAATGTCAGTACTTATGCTTGATTTGGAGCAGAACTGGTGCATTTCTAGTTTTCAGGAAGAACACACACAGCTCGGAGAGTGTTTCATCTCTAACAGGAATGCTGCATTACTCTAATGAAGTGGGTGCTGTTTCGTAACCAGACAAAATCAAGAGCAGGAGGAGGCAGAGCTGAAACGACTGAAGAGAGAGGCATGACAGGAAAAGCTTTCCTCGTCGAAGAGGCTGTGCAGTGATCGAAAGAGAAGAACTGAGAGGGGTTGTTATCTATAAATAGTTAATGGACTTGGTAAAATGGAGAGAGGACTTGAGTTTGTATGGTTCTTTTCGAGTCTCCATCACAAGTCATTTATTTATGGGCTTGTGTCTTTGGCTCTTCCCTCAAAGCAGATGAAGTTTCTCACCCATTGATTAAGAGCCGGGGCTTAGTGCCTAAATTGCTTTACAGACTCACGCCCAAGGACCAAAGACTATGGAGCGATGAGAGAGGATACAACAGATCAGACCTTATGGGAGGATGAATAACGGATAAAACCTACATTAAACCAAAGAAGGAAAAGGACAAAACTGACATATTACAGTGTAAAGCTGGTCCCTAATGAAATGGAGTACTATTAAGAACTGAATAATAACCTAAGAATGAAATTAAAGTCCAAGAATTAATAGAACTTTAAAACTTTAAAAATCATAACAAACCACATTTTTGTCCATTTTTTGTTGTGTTCAGTTAATTAAAGTCTCTAAGTTATCACAAAAAAAGTCTCACTTTTACAAATATGCCTGATTGAAATACACACTTTAAGATGAGTTTTATGGCATCAAAATAGGTCATCTATAAATGCTATTCCTTAGCTTCATGGTCGGGTTGGACGGGGCTGGACTGGCCTGGATACTCAACTTCAGGAACAAGACAATTAAAACTAGAGCAAATTTATATTATTCAGACACGTCTTAGAGCACCGGGCTGTAAGTAGCCATATATAGCCGGCTGCAAAACTATGATACTAAGTTTTCCAAAAATTGCTTGTTGTCACACATCAAAAACTACCGCTACGTAACTAGAAAGAGATACATTACCTCGACGCTTTGCATCCTGTAAGTTGTTGGAAAAAGAAGTTGTTCATTCATTAGCATCACAACAAACGCATGCTTTGGCTTGGGTCACGTCTTTGCTACCCATGAGCACGCGCCGCGACTGTCATAGAGTCTTTATGTCACCGGAAATAGATTCTCCTCATAGCACCTTTAAATTCTTAAAATAATAAAGTCAGAGAGTATACATATTTAAGAACTTTAACATAACATAGTCTTCATTTTAAAAGGATCATACCAGAGACACTGTGTTTGATAATAAAAAGCGAATTATCATAGAATATAATGATCAACAAACTATTAATTATTATTACAATGAACCAGTTCAAGGGTTTGAATCATTCTACAGGTTGTTTTCCATGTTCAAGAGTTTAATCAGGACAATAAAGAAACAAAACATGTTTACCCTCATTTGTTCATCAGCATCTAGTTGAAAAAAACATCCCTTGTCCTATTTCTATTTCTTGTGAGGTGTGAGGGGCTAAGTCCAAGGAAAAGACCCACATCATGGACCCACGCCTCAAACTAATTGACATGGAAGCAGCCAGTGTGTCAAGCTTCAGTGCACTCCTTGTCTTTGTCCAATGGAAACATGTCTCAGTAACAAAAGTTCCTACCTTGAGCAGGATTGTACTGCAATAGATTCAGCAAAATCAGACTATGAACCTTTTAGAATATATTTTAAGTTCTTTTTTACTGGATTATTTTTATTATTATTGTTAATTTTAAATCCCTGAATGGTGTTGCTCCTTCTTCTTTATCCAATTTGCTTAGACCCTATGAATCCAATAGAGCCTGAGAGAGATTTGTAAGAGTGTCCTGAACAAGACAGGCAGCTGTAGGCTGATTATATTTATCATCGTTTCATCTTATTTATATATTTATTTATGTATATTTTAACTCTCTTCATACGTTTTATTTCTCAATTTCAGTTGGATTTATTATTCAGAATTTTATTCTCTGTTCATGAGTTTTCTTTTCAGTATCCTACTTCAGTAGATACTGAATTTAACTGTATTATTTTTTAATTAATTTAATTTATTCATTTATTTTCGCGTAATTAATGTAATCTCATTTCTTATCATGACTGGTGGCCTCTCGGGGACCCACGAGTGATCGTCGTCACTTCCTGAAAAAAGGGCCTCTCTCCCCTTTTTATGTCTTTGCATCTGCAGAGGCGAGTGTGTGTGCTGTATGTGGATCGTACGGGTGAGTGCAGTTTTGTATTTTCATTGTATTTCAGTTTCTTCCTTTATTTTGTTTAATTTATTTTGCTTTATTGAAGCACTTTGTGCCACATGTTGTATGAAAAGTGTTATAAAAATGATTGATTGATGGATATTTAAAGGAATGACAAATAGACTAATGAATAAACTAACTCTAAACAATGATAACAACACCTGTGATTTTAGTTTTGGCTGATTAAACTAATACTGCACTAGTTTGCAGACAGTTAATGGAAACAGGTAAAAAACCCTCCGACACAGTGGCACATGGTGTGGCAAGCCAGATTTTTAGGACGACGACTGAGCCACCAAACTGGACCCTGTTATGTTCAGGAGCAAAAATCCTCTCCTGCTACATTTTAGGGTCTTGCTACAGACTTAAAGTGATGTTGAAATGAAAAAAGGCCAGTTGTACTTATGCATGATTGTGATTAAAAAAAGATGTCGACTTCTGCTGGAATAAATATCATCACAGATGAGTGCAAAAAACATCAAGACATCTACCAAACAACAAAATAAATTTACCTCAGTGCTCCCAGTATCATCATAATTGCAGGTATGTTATTATGTTTTTAAAATATTCAATAACAAGCTAGATTTAAGCACACACACTCAGTGGACGAGGGACGAGCAGCTGCCAATCAGATCACATCTCAAAACTGACATTTGACAGTTTCCTCTGCCCTGACAACAAAAAGAGAGCAAACTGGATTTATTTGTATCTTGCTGATGCTTTTTAGATAAAAGCAGCACCAGGGATGTACAATATATATCTCAATCTTTGCTTTCCCCCAGTAATTCCCCACCTTTTTCGGCAGTGAGCTGGTGCGAGTCTGGAGACAGTCTATTTGGGACAGTGATGGCAGCTAAAGATAGAAGCCTGAGTTTGAGAGGCGCAGAGAGGAAACATGGCTTCTTTCTGAGAGATCTAATGTATGATCTGAGCCTGAATCAAGGCAGAGAATAACAGAGATTATAAATAAGCGATGATTCTCTCTCTCTTTCATTTCTGCCATGTTTAGATCTCCCTCACTTCTTGCTCTACCTCTCTATCTACTTTTAGATGTCCTCGTGTGTTCTCACTTCCTCCCCTCTCCCACTGGCTCTGTTTTCTGCCTTTAAATCTTCTCACTGCTTGCCATCCTCTCTATTAGAGCGTCTTCCCATCCATACACCCACCATATGTGTCATGAAACAAGGTCGTTGTCATGAGGACGCGTGGCATCGCCTTTGCAGCATGTCCCGGCCGCACGCCCTTCGTCCCTCTTTCATCCACTTCTCCTGTCTCTTCTTTTGAATACACATTGTGCTGCCAACAAGCAGATCCCCATCCATAATAGATGCTCTGTTATTTTTCCAGTCATGAATGCCCAGCCTTTTCTCACTTCCGATTCAGCAAACACAGCAGCTTGAAAAGTGGCCCCATGCCGCTGATGATGTGCTGTTGAAGTACGGTGACATTATCTCAAGAGAGTGGAGGTCCTCTAAGGGTGGCATTCAGGACCCTGAATGAGCTGAGCTAGTGTGGAGGATGGCTGTCTTTTCCAGGGAGGTAAAAGATTGTTTTCACTCTAACAGGGCAGGAATAATTTCAACATTTTTCCATATTTTCCCATGACAAGCATAGAGGAGAGATACACAGTTGGCTACTTGATGTTAAAGATGCTATGAGGAGTTTCTAAATAATTACAAAAAGTCTCCCTTTTAGATATATGCCTGAACGAAATACACACTTTAAGATGAGTTTTATCGCATCAAAATAGGTTATCTATAAATGCTATTCCTTAGCTTCACGGTCGGGTCAGACAGGGCTGGACTGGCCTGGATACTCAACTTCAGGAACAAGACAATTAAAACTAGAGCCAATTTATATTATTCAGACACGTCTTAGAGCACCAGGCTGTAAGTAGCCATATATAGCCGGCTACAAAACTACGATACTAAGTTTTCCAAAACTTGCTTGTTGTCACACATCAAAAACTACCGCTACGTAACTAGAAAGAGATACATTACCTCGACGCTTTGCATCCTGTAAGTTGTTGGAAAAAGAAGTTGTAAAGCAATGCAGAGTTCTGATGAAGGTCCGAGCTGCATTCATTAGCATCACAACAAACAAACACTTTGGCTTGGGTCACGTCGTTACGACAGTCGCCACGCGTGCTCATGGGTAGCAGAGTCTTTAAATAGATTCTCCTCATAGCACCTTTAAAATAGTAGAAGCAGCCACATAACTTGACAAACTGCTGGAAATTATTGATGACGCCCTCTGCACAGCATCATCAGCAACCAGAGGAGGCCGAGAATAGACCGAGAAGCAGGAAGACTGAGGATGGGAAGAAGCAGCAGCCAGCAAGAAGACATATTTTTAATTTATTTATATATTTTTATATCTGCAAATTGTTCTAACTTGTTTCACTTTCGATATCCTCTGTTCTTTTTGCCCTGTACTGCCATGCAATCCTGCTGGAATCTTAATTTCTCTAAAGGAGTCTTCCCAAGGGATCAATAAAGTTCCATCTAATCTAATCGAATAGTGGCTACATACCCTTTGTATTTGCTCAGTGTGTTGGCAGAGCACATGCTGCCAACTTTGTAGTCTGACCTCGGCATTAATCAGACACTTTAACACAAACAACGTGATTTAAAATATTAGTGCAAACACCCAAAACATGCTGGATCATTATTTTTAGAGTAACCATCAATATCATGAGAGCCATGACCTTGAAGGGATTTTTGATTTTTAAAACCTCTTAGACTTTTTTTTTTTTTTTTTGCAGAAAATAAGTAGGAATTGATACGGGAGCCAATAATGGCATTGGTATGAATAAAATATTCCTGTTTAATTTAAAATCTTTCAAAATCAATTCCCATCTCTCCCTTCAATACGATAATCTGAGAGCACATGACCATTTGACAGATCAGCAAGATTTTTTTTTGTTTGATGGTTCAAGTGATTTGTTAAGATCGGCCATGATGAAGAGAAAAGATGCTTTTGAACAGCCAATCTAAGATTTCCAAACACATACAACAAAACAAAGAACAAAGGAGAAGAAAGAGAGGACTGATCTGCTGTTAGACTCCTTCATTGTGTTTGTTTGAGTGCAAGGCAACAGAAAAAATCTGAAAAGTGAATCACACAGTAATGACTGAAGAGAGGAGCTAGCCTTCAGCTGCCTGTCCCTCAGACTGTCAGTGTGCAGAATGAGGATGGAAATGGTTTTGTTATCATGACAAATCCTCTTGTTTTGCCAAACCACAAGTCAATGTTAATCAGAATTCTTCCAAAATGGGCTCAAGTGGAAGCAAGCCTGTTCATGCATACAGTCCTCACTGCAGAGCAATTTACCGCAGCAAAGTGAATCCACAGAAAGTCAGCACTCACAAAAGACCCAATCAAAGTGAAGAGGACGAAAAGGCAGGGTACTTTTTTTCAGCAAACTAACCCAGAAGTCTTTGACTTCCTCCTTTGTCTGCTCAGGTGTCAGTCATCCTCCACCACACACAAACACTCAGTCTGGGCAGGCGGGGAGGCCGCGGCTGCCTGTGGGCCATGTTTGCAATGCAGATCACTCGCAGGGGTTGAGGCAAAGAGTGCTCTTAACTTGTCACCATGGTAACTCCACAGGACACAACTTGGCCTCTCGGCTCGTTTTATTTGTTGTGTGTTTGTTTACTTGTTAGTTTACAACAAATAAGAGGAGCCAAGCTGCTTCTGTTGAAGACTGGAAAACAGTCAGAGCTGAGAGACAGAGGAGGGAATTATTGATAATATGTGAAATCATTTTGAGCTGCAACTGCATGTGATGGTTTATGAGTCCTGAAATAAGTCGGTCTCCAAACACAGTTCTTTACACATATAGGGACCAATAAATCTCTTATTTCCCCAAATTCTACTTTAATTTTTTTCCCGTTTGAGTATTTTTAAAGGTGCTATAAGGAGAATCTATCTCCAGCGACATAAAGACTCTGCTACCTCAGAACTCTGCATTGCTTTACAACTTCTTTTTTCAACAACTTACAGGATGCAAAGCCACGAGGTAATGTATCTCTTTCTAGTTACATAGTGGTAGTTTTTGATGTGTGACAACAAGCAATTTTTGGAAAACGTAGTATTGTAGTTTTGCCGGCTATATATCTCTACTTACAGCCCGGTGCTCTAAGACGTGTGTGAACAATATAAATTTGCCCTAATTTTAATTGTCTTGTTCCAAAAGTTAGATAACCCATTTTGATGCTATAAAACTCATCTTAAAGTGTGTATTTCCATCAGGCATGTAGCTTAAAGTGAGACTTTTTTGTAACGACTTAGAAACTCCTCATAGCATCTTTAAGCAAATTTAACCCTGAGACACAGTTTATATATATTTTTTGTCAACTGTATGTTGACAAATTTGAAAAAGATTTAATCTCCTGACACGCAACAATCATTGACAAACTCCTCTGCCCTGTACTCTGGAGTGAACCTGGAGTTTGGTAGCTTCTTTGCTGACTCTATGCGCCGCTCGTGCCACTCACATTGAGCCACTCGCCCCTCAATGCCACCTTCCATTGAAAATGTATGGCAGCTTGACGCACAGGACACTCAAATCGCTCTTGGTGTGAACACAGGGTCAGCCGGTGTCTCAGACCGCGATGACATGGGGAGAAAAAGTGAAGCGAGCACTGTCCGCAGCCTCAGTGATCTCCTCATGGAATTTTCACAAGAGATAACTTCCTTTTTAGTCAGAAAAAAACACTTTTACGTAAAATGTTAGGTATTTCCATGATAATCCGTGCTCATATTGAGTTCCACCTTTAAGTTCTAACTCTGTGACTCTTACTCCATGGACTTAGATTTCATAGGGCCCTACTCAAATGGCACTTAGTACTTTAAACTATGAAACAGAGAATTGGTCTAGACCAGGGATAGACAAGGAGACATTACTGGCAAATAAGCACTTTGCATGCAACATGTTTCTGTGTGTAGTGTGCATGTTCTCCCCTCGCATAAGTGGGTTCCCAACAAGACCAAAATCATGCACATTAGGTTGATTGGTGACCCCAAAGTGCCCTTAGGTATGAATGTGAGTGTGAATGGTTATCTGTCTCTCTAATAGATGGTTGGATGAAGTACAAGTTTCATTTTTGCAACATTTTCCCCTTAACAGCAACATCAAACATCAGAACAATAACCCTAACTGTCTGACTTCAACTGCACACAACTGTCTTTATCTAAAAATATCATAAAAGAGGCTTCACAGCACTCAAATGACAAACAAAAGGCGAGAAGCTACAGAAGAACACACAGCAAAAGCCATTATGTGATATCCCATAGATAGGTCCATGGCTTGAAGAATAATCGTTTGTTGAAAGAACAGACAGAAAATGTGATATTAGATCATTTGTGAATATTTGAAAAGAAAAAAACAAAGTAAAGAGTCATAATCGCTGATGAGAGGAAAACAAAAACCTACCAGGGGACCTACACATTCACCTGTTCAGTTATTTTTTCAGTTCTACACAGGAGAAAGTACGGGTATTTTACGTTTTAATGGACAAATGAATCTGTGTTGCTCTGTTGTTTCCATGCTGTGGTGCATTCAAGTGTCATGAGAAAAACATACATCATCCTCCTCCGCTTTTAGATGACACTGTTGAGCTACGACGTACCAAATCATGTAGCTTTTATTTCTTTTTTTATTGCTCTCTGTGCACTGTATCATTTTGATGAGATAAGAACAAATCAAGAAGATGGCAGTTATGATGAAGCTCCGTCATTAACCGTGATGGATGTTTTAACACTAAAAGCCCCATTCGAGGAGCTGCAATCTCTGCAGTCTGTCATATCAAAGTTTGTTGTTTAATGCAGCCAGTGTCTGAATAATTGAGCACAAGATAACTGTAACAGATTAACAGAATAAAAGTTTAATTAGTTTAACCTTGAAGTTTCATTATTACCTACTCCAGTGTGAACATTTTTGTTTATATATTTATATCTAAACACGTGTAAAATTTTCATTTATATACTTAATTTAAAACTTACTCACTACTGACTGGTGTTATGGTTAAACTTGTGTCTATATTAACTGATGGCAGCAGACGAATTGAGCAAATTTTCCTTCTTTTATTTCATTTGTAAACATTTCTGACTGTGGCAAAATCATGAAGCAACAACACCAGGTCAGAAAAGTATGTATAGGCATGTAAATCTTTCTAATATTGCTGAAATTGGGGGTGAAATGAGGTACAGACTGTGACAGTTTCAGCCCAAATATGATTTCCCTGCCCACATGGACAGAGAGACGACTTCACATCTGCAAAACACATTTCCAGAATTTGTTTACAACTTGTAGACAAAAGGACAAAACTCACAGAAAAGGCTGCCTTGTGTAAATATAGTCTTAGTCTTTTCTCTGGTGTTTAAGAAAAAGAAATGTAATTACTTTTTCATATATTTGATATATTCTCTGTAGCTGTGGTCTCGTTTGATTTAATGAAAATTCATAAACACTGAGGAGCAATTTAAGGCAATGCAAAGTCCTTGAATATTAGTCAACACATTCATTTTAAGCTGCGCTTCCAACAAGCAGTCTGGATCAGTTTAGGTCGGCATGCCACTCATTTACAGATAATCAACCCCTCTGAAGTGTGGTTGAGTGTACCAAACCAACCCTAAAAGGTGGAGCTAAAAGTGCTGCAGTCTGTTGATTGATCATAAGAATCACCATTTCCCGTGTGACAGCAGCCAAAATGAATGTACAGCCAACAGTGGGAACACAGAAGAGATCAGGGTTTACTGATCCAAACCAGACTAAACCATGTCTCCTATTTATTGTAATTATTCAAAACGGGGAGAAAAAATGTTGATCATGTTGGAAATTGAAATGAAAATTAAACTTCATGAATTGCAGCCAAGACCAGATATTTGACACTACTGCATTCCCAGTTACAGGTTGTTTTAAAGGTGCAGTTTGTAGAATTTGGCATTTTAGCAACATCTAGCGTTTAAATTCTAGAATGAACCTAACTGTAGCCAAGACGTCACGTCACTGAGCAACGGAATCTTGTGAAGACCAAAAAGGATTAACTAAAGTGACAAGGTTTGTAACCCTTATTTTTATAGATTATAGGTCAGTTGTTAGCTGTCGATTGTAGGTTTTGTAAACTTGTAGTAACACAAACAAACATTAGAGCATTAATGCTAATCAGATCAAGCCTGATGTGGATTCAGTGAAATAAAGTGAAGAAGAGAGAGAGAGAGTACAATGTGGTGGAAAGCTGGGCCGGACGAATGAGAGTTTTGTAATATGATTAATGGAGTATTTATTTTCCACCGCTTATGGCCGTTATAAATAAACGTTAAAACGTTTTAAGCCATTTGCTTTGTTAGCGGTCAGCACTGTTGCTAAAATTGGGTTTCTTTCCAATAAACAATGCGATTTAAACATAATAAACACTGTTACAAAACGTAATAAAACTGCATATTGCAGCCTTACCTGTCCAGCAGAAAACAAGCAACTTCTGCGTCAGTCTTCAGACATAACTTTGTAAACAAGGCTCTCCACGTTTTAAAAGCAACACCAATGTTTATCCTTGTTTTCTGACGTTTTCTGCCTTAATTCTGCTTTATTTCATCGTGCTTTCTTTTTTCCAAAGAGGTTGATCGGACTCTAGGCTCTCAAGTGATTTTGAATAAATGTGGTCTTCCATTGCCAAAGCTTTAACTGTAAAATACAAACAGTTTAAATTCCTAGTGCAAATTAACAACTGTTTATACATCCACCGCCGTCCTCTCTCTTATTCGCGCGCATTCCAGGTAGATTTCAGAACCGGCGGATTGATTCCCGTTTCGTTCTTTTTGTCCCTAAAATCCACCCGTACACAACATGGAGGATTGTTATGTCGGCCTACATGAAAGTGACCCGCGGTAATTTAATTTTTTAAAGCTTTTTCTAACTAAATAAAAATAAAAGAAATGTTTAATGGGGATGATTGTACTCCTATTTTGACGGACTAACATATACCAATAGAAACATTATATCCTATATTCACTGTTTATGTTTGGAGAAATGCTGCCAAATTCTACACACTGCACCTTTAAAGGAAAAACAGAATGACTAGCTGTAAAATGTTGTCAAGCAACTTAATTAATGGAATATAAGATTTTGAGAACAGTGGGGTATTTAAAAATATATACATATACAAATACTCCCATCAAAAGCTGTTGAAAATGAGAAGGAATGTCAAACAGAAAAAATAATTGTGATATTGGAAGTTGTATGTGAAAGAAAAATGGGAGTAACACAACGGAAGAGGAGGAGGCTGGATGGTAAAATGAAAAATACTGGCTTGGTAATTTCAAGATCTCACAAATGCATCAGAGCGATATTGTATTTGCTGAGATTTCCAAAACAGGTGGCAAAATGGAGAGCTGCAGCCCCAAACCATCAGCTTTTACAGTCCTAAAAATGTTGTGGTATAAATTTAGTTGCATGGCAGTGAGCTCTTTTTCCAGTGAGGAAAATAAGCCTACATTTGGTACTGTTAGTCAGAAATCAGTCCAACAACGAGGAAGTCATCATGTTCTCAAAACGGAGAGTTCATGAGATCTGATTGCAGCCTCAGTCTGGAGGTTTTGTTTGACAATGGCTGATTCTTTGATCGAGCTTTGTACGCCTCATTTTTTCCATTGTTTTATCTCGGGCCTTAGTGCAGAATTGAACCATGTCTCTATGGCGATAAACCACTTTAGAGGCCGGGGGCGGCCCCAATATTTTATCTCGGCGCCATCGCAGAAGGCAGGTGGAACTGATTGAAAAGAAATTATGAAAGAGAAAAGGAAGGGGGGGTAAAATAGGGAGAGGGGAGCGCTGGGGCATCTGCAGAGCCGGGCTGAGGACATTGGTGCGACGACAGAATCCACGTTATCAAATCTTAACCAGAAATAAATCTCTTTCATCAAGCTCTCCATCTCATTCTCTCTGTGACACTTCTCTGTGAGCTGCCTCGACTCTGTATAACCAGATCAAACCTGCATGAAGCGCTGACTCAGTCAAGGCTCTGGCTGCAAACCAACTGAATTATTACGCCTCTAAATCCTGCAATGGAAGTTAAAGACCCATTCTGTAGCAATCTTTGGTAGATTTGAAATATTCTATGGGTACTATATAAATTATAAGAAGTTCAGCTCAACCAACACAATGATGAAGTAGCCATTAATGCTGTTACACTGCAAAGGAAAGGGAAATAATGATAGGAAGCAGACTGGTTATTTGAATATTATTTACATAGACACTAAAAGCCCTTACTGAAGTATCTTTGTGTGTAGAACAGCATTAAATGACGGGAATGCTTAATCCTTTTGAGATGTAAACCTATGTAGGCCTGTTTTTATCACACAGGCAATCCAAAGCAATTAATGAGGGAATCGATAAATCATTTCAGCGATAGACTAAACAGGTAATGGTGCTGATATCAATGAAATTGTATCAATTCCCAACCCTAGTTATGCCCAAGTACACATCAGCCTGTGAAAGCCAGAGCTTGGCTTGAACTCTCAACCTTCATTACAGAAACCACAAGACTAACGCCTATTGTGTTTGTGTTTGTGGCCGTAAAAAGAGACAGAGTACACCACACACCAATCAACTCAGTCCACCAACAACCAGGGCCTCTACTCTCCCAGCCAGTACCCCATGTGGTAACGCACTATTTTAGCATAAACAGATGTGGCAGACAACAGCAGAATGATTTATGCTAAATGAGGCTAGCCATTAGCTTCTAATGACATCCTTGTAGGCTGTGTTTCATTCAGCTTCTCTTCTCATCAGTTTATTGTAGATAATTGATGGATAACTTTGCATCAGTGCTCAAATTTTGCCACTTATCAACAAGTCTGTATTTCTGACAACAGTCTGATGCTTCCCGTCTTCTACCATTTGCTACCTGCTTATGCTTACTCTCTGATTAGTTTTGTTCTAATCCATGTGGCTAAAAAAGATGACATGCTTGGCTGTCCTAGGTCGACTCCACGCACATCAGGATTTCTGGTTGAACCTATTGACTATTACTATTACTATCAGTTTGAGGCTTTTTTTATGTTTCCTTGAATTTCTGAAGTCCTGTTTTCCTCTTGGATAAAATCAAACATCTACTAAGCCTTTATTGAATGTTAGTAAAGTCTGAATGTCTAAATGAACAGAAACAAATGTTCCTTTGTGTGAAGTCTCCTTTATTTAGGCTACCTGGCAGAGCATCTCAGTTACAATACCAGAACTGACAACAAAGAGTGAACCTGCTCTACATGAATATATCAATTCATAAAGAGAGCAGCTCTGATTGGATCGCTCCACAACTTATCCCAGCACCACCAAGCTAAGGCAGCTGTGATTGGATGTCCCTCTGAACTCATCCAACCTTTAACACAACCAAAGTAGCTGTGATTGGATAGATACCTAACTTGTCTCTACTTCCTACATGACCATATTAGGTCTGATTGGATTAAGTCTGTCGGACATTTTTAGTTTAGTTTTTGTTTTTTATTGATGAAAATGTCAGTAACTTAAGTTTTGATTTTAAGTCATCTGCACTTCTTTTTATGAGTAACTGTCTAATTTTCATCATTTTCATCAAAAAAGTGAAACTAATCCAAGACCAGACATTTGTAATGGTTTGAAAAACATAAAAGCTTTTGTAGTGTGCTGCAACAATCTGTATTTCTTTTCAGAAAAATGTCATTATTTATTGTACCTTTCTATTCCAGTGCCACTTAGCAAACAAATGAAAGACAGAATATTTGTTCAAATCACCCAAATAATTTTATCTGACTGTCTGCTAGAGTTTATCATCTATGCCTGGACAACATGTTTTAAAACATTTTTTATTCCAGTCCAACAGGGTGGCCAAACTGTGTGCTCGGTGTATATTTAACATACCTTTCCAATTAAGTGAGCTTTGTAATTACGACATCTTCACCTCGCCTTAACAGAGAGCAGCCATATTGTGCCCACACTGTAATGCAAATCCACACAGAGGCAGGGCGGAGCAGTTTGTGTGGCAACTGTGGTAATTGCAGTGTGCTCTGACAGCCATCTTAATGAGATAACGAGAGAAGGAGGGCGAGTCAGCGCCACCCGCCTCCTCCTCTTCCTCTGTGGAGCCAGAGACAGACGGAGAGGTCAACCTCGAGTGGAGCAAGACGACAGAAGGGAGGATGGATGGAGGTTAAAAAGGGAAGAGAAAATAGGGAGACGGGAAGGAAAAGGCAGAGGGAAGGAGGTATTAAAGGGAAATGATGGAAGGGATGACACAGAAAAAGACAAATAGAGGACTTGATGATGGAATAAAGAGTTCTGACCTGGTAAATAGGAGACAAAGAACAGATGGTACAGAAAAGATGAAATAAGATGATGCAGACAGACAGACAGACAGACAGGAGGGTAATAAAGAGAATAGTGCTGCACTGAAGCGGGTTATGAGTCTGATTCCCTCGTTTGCCCCCGGCAGAAGGGGCAGCTGTGATTGGAGGCCAGCTGGTTGTTTGCCAGACTAAAAATTAACAGCAGCCGCAGCAGATACGGCGAGGGAATCGGAAACATTTTAGGGAAAGAGAAACATGCTACTGTATCACAATAATGCTCTTTATTGTCCGGCAGAGCTGGGCTCATTCAGTGAGCCAATAATGAGCAACAACCTTCCAGCTTTTTTATGTTAAATGGAAGTGTTATTGACCTCTGTTTGTGGAATGAAAAATCATTCCCTCTCTCTCTTTTTCTCCTGTATTGAGTTTCATTCTTTCAGTCTTTCAGTTTCAGTAATCTCACACTTACAAATCCAAACACAGAGAAAATGACCTTGTCTCACATCTTAGTTTTGTACCAGGCAGAGCGCTCAAAGATTTTCTAATAAATGTGAACAAATGTTAAGATTTTTACAGGTTCTGCCAAAAGACATTAATTAGAGGCAGACGTTTTAAAAAATTACCTACTCCTTGCACAGATCACTCTCTGAAATCATTTTAATTACAAGAGTAAGACCAGAAAAGCAGCTCTTCAGTCTACAGAGGAAGCTTCTCTAATGTTCCCTCCCAGTCAAGTACCAGCCAACTGACAGCTATTGAGAGTCGTCACCCATTAACAATACTGTACCTCTTTTGAGGTCTTAAAGGTGCAGCACGCTTTAAGTCTTATCAGCCACTTTGGTGAGAGTGGCTGGATCCGTATCAGTAATGTATAGGGGTGTAACAAAACGGTCAACTCATGAAATGATACAAAATACAGAACAGGGCCACGATACGAAATAAAGATTATAGAAAATCCCCAACAGTAGGAAGTTGTGCAAAAATCTCATTTTCTTTAATTTCTTTCTAATGCAGACATACAAAAAATATTTCTGCATCAGTACAAAATAAATGCTCTTTGAAAAAAACTAAATTGTAGTTTTTTTCCCTTATTTAGACTACAGTGCAAATACAAACATAAAATCTCAATAAAAAGTGCTTTGTTGTTGTAACAATCAGGATAAGTACATTCTTGAGTGAAAAGGAAAACAAATAGCAGTCCTCAGAGCTGCAGTTTAGACCTATAAATGTCTGAACTGTGAACTATAATATTTAGCCTATAACAGTGCATATACTTCTGATCTTCAAGTATGATCAAATTCTGTCAACTCAACAGTAGATGCAAAAATCAAATATTATTTTTTATGCAGACTTACACAAACATACAGTTGCTGCCTGTCTCCAGTTCAAAGTAGTTGGTAGTTGTACTCGCAGCAGTATACGGTGAACTGTAGCGGCATATTTTGTTGTTGTTTTGTCCACAATCTTCTCACCGTTCTCTCGTCTTTTACTTGGGAAGCCAAAATAGGTCCACACAACCGATTTATTTGACAAAGGATCGTCAGCTAATTCCTCGACCTCGTCCTCCTCCATTCTGAAGTGAGTGTTTTGCTACGGTAGGCGAGGAGGGTAAAAAACCACCAGCGCCCCTTATTTTGTGTTTTTTATTTTGTGCTGTCATTTCTTGCATCTTCGAATTTCATTTCGTCATTTTTTATTTCACTAGTAATGTAGAAACATGACGTCTACCTCTGAGTCATAGAAGGCAAAAAACTAAAAAGATGAATATCATAAAATTCAATGTTGATTCAGTTTTCCCAAAAGCACTTAAGTGTAGTGCTATTAAATCCAACTTCACATAAAAGCTGGTCCTCCATTCCGATCCCGTGTAGACTGCTTCACATCTGTTCCCACCCACTCCCTCAGCCTTCAGTCAGTTTGTATCACCTCTATCTCTGTCCTCACGTCTTCATCTCTCTTTCCCTAACACCACTAACACAGTCCCATCCCAGATTTGCTCCTTTTTTTGTGCTAAAATGCTCCCTAATCCAGCCCCCAGGTGTTTTCTAGGAGGTTACTGATGTGTAGTGATCCAGCCTCGTACGAGGACTCACTGTTCTTTTAGGGCACTAACACAAACACACACATGCAGATAAACACACACTCTGAGTGGAGTCCAGATGGGCACATCTGTGACCAACTGCCATCTCATCCAGACCAGGTGTTAAAATGTCCCAGCGTGCATGTGTGTGTCTGTGCTGTGCATGGGAGTGTGACTCCGTGTTTGTAACACAATGAACCGGCTCTAAAAACCCTTTTAGTGGATTGGAAAGCCATTCTCAGATTAGAGGATGTCTTTGACATTTTGTGTACAATTTGAACACTACAGCTGGGATTATGGTATCCTTGTGTTGTGCTGTATGGTATTATATTCTTTTCTCTGTCAGGCTCACATAGAACAAAAGCAAATCTATGTGACCTGACACGACTCCCTTTATCGTCCAAGCTGAGTAAAACTTACTGTGCAAGCCAGAAAAAAAAGGGTTCATATAAGTAGAGGACTTGTTTCTTTGTCATCTGAAAACATGCAGACATTTTTGGTAAGTCCACACAGGCAGGTATTTTCTCTTCTTTAAAAAAAAACATGAAAATGTAAATATTCATAAAGAGATTCTAACAGAAAACATAATAAAAGGACTGAGGAAATGCCATCTTTAATTAAATATGAGGAAACACTGGAGCTAAGACTAAATTAACAATAAAAAAAATTCTGATAAGAATTTAGATTAAAATAAATAAATAAGCATACAACAGGAAAATGAATAGGTAAATAAAATATTTTTTTTAATAATAATAAGCTAAAATTAGATGAAATGTGCTGAAGTAAGATAGTGGAAGAAAATCAGTGAAAAAAAAAGAATAAAATTCCAAACAATAAGTCTGAGCTGAAATTGAGAAATAAAACAGATTAAAATTGATACATTGATAATATTAAATAACAATTATAATAAGTGAATTTAATCAGTTAAAAGCCAGACTGACAAGGTAGATCTTTCCAGTCGAGCTCCAGCCGCTGGGAGACTTAACAAGGAATGTTCATTTCTTTTCTTAATTTCTGCACATAGTGGAATTTTTTCATTAAATACATAATTTTAATTTATATAAGCTTTAAAATATATGTAGTAGGGATTAAATGTTTATATCTCAGTACAACTAGGGTGGGCAGGTCGTAACACTTTCCTGGACCAGCCAAGGAAAGCAAGGAAAATTTAAGTGGCTTCATCCGTTTGCATTTTTAATGCAAAATTAAGATTTCACAATATTCAACCGGTGTTTTGGTTTGACTTGAAGCTGAGCTAACTGGTGATAGGAAATAGCAAGTGCTTTAAATAAATAATTTTTTGTTTATTTATCAATTTGAGACAAACTGATGGCAGTGATCAGATGCCGGTATGAATCACATTTATTGGTGCTCAGGTTCAACAACTGTCACTACCAAAGCAGCCCCACACCCAAGCATCCATGGGTCACCAGTCACCATGGTAACTCCTGAAACATAAACACTGGATTTGTCTAAAATGTAGGCAGTGTTTGTACAGTTTGAGTGACAGAAATCCTCAGTTGACATATAAATAGTCCAGTTATCCACTGCTGCACACGTAAACAAAAGTGAGAATGTCCAGAAAAGAGGCAACAAACATCAACAAATCACAAGATAAACTTTAATGACTTTCCCCCCACCTACAAATCAAGAGCTTCAGTTGATCCGAGTGACACCTGAGCTTCAATCAGGACCCCACAAATGACAATCATTTGAAAGAGACCAGAATTTTATTCATCAGCCTACTACAAAGGCCTACAGTAGATCAACAAGAAAACTTAGAACAAGCCAAAGACACAAACCAAACCAAACTGAACTGCTTGATGCTCATAGCTTTATTAGCACTCTCCTCTCTATACCCCCCCCCCCCCCTCTCTGACTTTATCCACTGTCCCAATCCACTCAGGAAAAAATGTGAAACTCATGTTTTACATGCACTATTTTATATTTAAATATTGCATGTTAAAACCTCAACCTTTAAACTGGTGTATTAAGAGTTGTTTGACCAAGAAATAGAACAAAAAAATAAAATCTATTTGAATGTCAGCCTTTCCTCATTCAAGCCTTTTTCACTCAAGGCTTGGCTAAAATTGAAGTACTCAAAGGAACTTGTTAATTCTAACATAATCACTCTTCTACCCTCAGACAGTTGTTGTTTGTGCCACTTTTGGAGGCAAATTATGATCTCAAATGCTAAGAGGGGATAACAAACTTGACTCTTTTAGACAATAGCAGATAACGAGTGTCTTGGTGGCTTTTGGCTGCTCCTGATTGGACACTATCATCAAGAAAATAAGACTCTGGATACTCGGTAGACCAACAGGAAGTTGTCTTTGTGCTAAGGGTCAAAATTAATTTAAAGAGAGAGAGTCACCAGATTTACCACCATGGATCCACAATTTCTAACTTTTCTGAAAAAAAATGTGCAATTCATGGTAGAACTTTTTTTTTTAATCTGCAATTAATATATTTGCCCAGAATGAGTGTTTTAGCTTGTGGGTTCCTGTGATCCAGCAGAGTTTGGATGATAAAAATGACAAGAATGCCACAGTGGACGTAGCACAACCATTTTAAAGCTTGACTCCGTAATTTCATTTTTATAAGGTTCAAATTTCACAGAAGCCAAAAACATGCAGCACTGTTAAACTGTCTCATAATATTTAAGATTGTCCTCAGAAAGTTTTTTCTTGACGCTTTTGAGTGGAAAATTCAATGTCAAGTATTTTATTTTGAACACTGCTGGAATCCTCTCAATGACAAATCCTCTGCCTTGAAATGTTTCTCTTAAATTCTGTTCATACAATGAGCATTCCTGTAATAGTTATAATATCAGTGATATTTCTTCATTCAGCTTCTTCCTACGTCAGACTTCTTCTGTCAGATAAACTTCATGAATTCTTCTCAAACAGAAATGCAACAAAACTATTCTGTTTTCATTTTTTTTATTTTTTTTTAATATATTTTTTGGGCATTTTGTGCCTTTATTGATAGGAGAGAAACAGTGGATAGACTTGTGAAAGGGGGAGAGAGAGTAGGGAAAGACACTCTGCAAACTGGTCACAGGCGGGATTCGAACCTGGACTGGTATAGGTACCAGATCTGCTCGGGGCTGCCAGATCGGCTCGGGGCCCTGCGCCTATCAATGACGTCACGCTGTCACGCTGTGATAGGTTAAAGACCGTCACAGTTTACTTTATTTCTGTGTTCGTTCAATTCACCTCAAACCTCCGGCCATTTTCGAATTCACATACTATACTAGAGGTGCGTATTGATTCGGGAAAAAATTCACAATATGCATCAGACCAGCCTGCTTCGCCTACTGTTACCCACAATGCAATGCGGCGGAAGCGAGGCTTCAACAACGGGAGTACACGAAAATAAATATATGAGCCACTACTTGTTATCTTTACCTTTTTAACACGTAATAAGTTGTAAAATTGTAAAAAGGTCAGTTATGGTTGTTTTTCCGTTAAGGGTTCGTAATGGCCGGATGGTGGTGTTACATCAATCTGTGGCATTATTAGCGTAAACTACAGACAAGTCTTGCATTTTACCGTTATGGTTTGTATTTTCCCTCTGTAGTACCTTTAATTTTCAGCCTCTCCTCATTCTTAATACTGTATTGTGCGTGTGATGTTTATTCTTCAACTGGTTATTTATTTTAAGCGACCCTAATACGCCGTCGTACGCCGTCACACAAACATAATTTCTCACTGAAATAATACTATTCTAAACCTACTCTGAACCAATCACAATCTTCTACGTCATTTTGCCTATTTCTAGCCAATCATATAGCGTGATGTCATCGGTAGGCGCAGGCCCCGAGTCGATCTGGCAGCCCGAGCAGATCTGGTACCTACACTGGCAGAAGCATGTACATGGGGCGCCTGGTTGCTCACCACTCCACCAAACCAGCACCTTCAGTTTTCATTTTTAGTCTATTTATCTGATGCCTTGGATTACAATGTAAGGTCTAGCCTTGATGACAACCACTTTAATAATGTGGTGTACATTATTAGCAGAGGAGGCGGTCGTCCCACACACATCCTGAGACACACACACACACACACACACACACGGTCCTGGCGCTGTAGTGCGGCGTCTCTGTCAGGTTTCCTGGATGTGACGGTGAAACTGATTTTGATTTATAGCCGGGCACAGAGCGGCCGCCTGAGATGGATGCAGCACACGCACTCTTTTAATATATCAAACATATACCACACACACACACACACACACACACACACACACACACACGCAATACTGTAATATATCACACACACACACAGTTTTAATTCATCATAGCTGACTGACCCATATATTGCAACTAAAGGAAAAGCGAGGGAGAGGACAAACAGAAGAGTAACTAAAAACTGGGGGGCAGTCGATGGTTGGATCGTGAATAGGAGTAGGATCAACGATGATGAAATCTG
The DNA here is from genome assembly GCA_036419115.1 of Scarus forsteni. NCBI lineage: Eukaryota > Metazoa > Chordata > Actinopteri > Labriformes > Labridae > Scarus > Scarus forsteni. The sequence goes on along the minus strand of JAZDUH010000104.1, from coordinate 3,395,180 downwards.
ATTTTATAAAAGGTAATTCCAGACAATAAAACAACAGATCAGACGCTTACATTCCATTTAAAATTTTAAATCAACACTCTCCTCAATCTGCAGTTCATTACTGCAGTAAAGAATTACCTAAACTGAGATTTTGATTTAACCCTTTCATGCATGATGTCCACTACAGGAGCCAGATATTTTGGATTAATTGTATTCCCTTTATGTTGCAGAACCATGTCCAACAACCAGGTGGTAAATTCCCAAAGCCTTAAAGTTTCATAAAAATATTTATTTCGGATGTTTATCCCATATTGAGATACTGCATCATAAATCCAAAAGAGTTGAAACATCCAATTAAGTATGATGTCTTAATTCGGATGTAACATAATTTTTCTTTTTTATTTTGGTGTAATTCACAGTCAAAAACACTTTGAATAAACCGCAATAATACATATACTTCAGATTTTACTTTTGTTGGCAGCCAATCACAAGGTCACATACAGATACAGGAAACAGCTCCCGCTCTAACTTACACCTTCAAGCAATCTAGGGTCTCTATCTGACCTAAAAACCTTATGTGTTGAAGAATTAGTGCCTGCAGAAACCCAAAAATGCACTGAGAGAGCATGTTATCTCCACATGCACTTTAATTTTCCCCTCCCAGCCAAATGCCAGCCAAGTTCATCCAGCTACCAGCCAAATTCCAGCCAATGGAGTTGAAACAACAATATATGCATATCACTGTATGAGATGCCCTGTTATGAGGTGATAAACCTTTAACCCTGTAGTAAGGATATTTTTCACCACTTCCAACATGTATTGCATCAAGTTCAGTTGTTGTCAAATTGTTGTTTTCATCCTATTCATTATTATTGCTTTCTTCAGGCCACATCAGGTAGAAGCACAAAGACTTCTTATCTAGCCTTAAAGGTCTAAATGGGTTTAACTATCTCCCTGTATGACTATTTCCATCCAACAAAGTCCATAAAGTACAGTTACATACTGCTGTGTAGCTCCTTAAATTAGTGGATTCATTAATAGACTTATTTTTAAAATATGAAAAAGAAGAAAGAAACAAAGAAGAAAAGTCATACAATCACAACTTCTGTTATTTACTGATGGTTACTCCTTGGAGGTGCTATGAGGAGAATCTATTACTGGCGACATAAAGACTCTGCTACCCATGAGCACGCGCGGCGACTGTCGTAAAGACGTGACCCAAGCCAAAGCGTGTGTTTGTTGTGATGCTAATGAATGCAGCTCGGACCTTCCTCAGAACTCTGTATTGCTTTACAACTTCTTTTTTCAACAACTTACAGGATGCAAAGCCACGAGGTAATGTATCTCTTTCTAGTTACGTAGCGGTAGTTTTTGATGTGTGACAACAACCAATTTTTGGAAAACTTATTATTGTAGTTTTGTAGCCGGCTATATACGGCTACTTACAGCCCGGTGCTCTAAGACGTGTCTGAATAATATAAATTTGCTCTAGTTTTAATTGTCTTGTTCCTGAAGTTGAGTATCCAGGCCAGTCCAGCCCTGTCTGACCCGACTGTGAAGCTAAGGAATAGCATTTATAGCTAACCTATTTTGATGCTATAAAACTCATCTTAAAGTGTGTATTTCCATCAGGCATACTGTATATCTAAAAGTGAGACTTTTTGTAATTACTTAGAAACTCCTCACAGTCCCTTTAATTTTACCCTTCCTGCCAACTTTCAGCCAGTTACCAGACAGCTTCAAAGTGTCCAAATTCCTCTGAAAACATTCTCGCTCAGACTTTTGCAGAGTGATTGATTATTAGAGCAACAGCCAAATCAACGGAGAGGAATCTTGACACCACAAACATGGCCTTAAATTTACAATTTAAACTTTAAGGGTGGGCAGTTTTAAAGATGGAACATGTTCCTACAGTTTCTTTTGGTAAGTTGGTCAGACTGGTATTCAGTTCAACTTTTAAAAGGATTGTTTCCCACCTGTGCATGCGTGCGTTACATCCTTTTGCATTCCTCTTTATGTATACCCTGTAGGGATGGGAATCAAAAACCAATTCCAGTTGAGAATCGTTAACAGCTCCATCAAAGAATCAATATCATTAATCTTTTTGCTTATCAATGACCTTATCAATTCCTTCCACTAACAGGGTTCAGAAGCATCATAACTGTAGCTTAATTTTCATTGCACCTACTACACAACCTTAAGTGAGTGGAAACACCAGCAACTTGCAGAAGCAGTTATCTATGCTGTGATGTGTTTGACATTGTTGCCACTGAAAATCAGACCAACATTTGCCCACATGCAAAATCTGCATGAATCGATAAGGGAATCGTTAAAGAATTGGATCCATTAGTAGGATCGTTAACAGCATTGATATTGATAAAAGCTTATCAATTCCCTTCCCTAATGCCCTGCAGTTTACTGCCGACTGGTGTGAGAAAGGTTTCATGTTATGGCAATCCCCATCATGTTGAATAGTGTTGTTAATGGATAGCGGGAAGGATGGGTGGATGTCACATTATCTTTTCCACTTTGCGAAGCTACCAAACATCCCTAGCATGAACACTACAGCTGCACATGCTCGTGCCCACGCCTTTGAGAGCATGTTTGTCATGTGATTTGCGAGTGAAAGCTTAGAAATGTCGGCTGCAGCGATCAAAGCTCCAAACACAACTGCACAGAGAAAAGGACAAGTCCTACAACAAAGCGAGCTACAAGTTAAGTGCACTTGCTTTGAAAACAGAGCACTTGAATAAAGCACTATGTACGAACCATTCAGCATAGCACACTACCTTCTGCTTCTGCTCAGTGGCCTGATTATAGTTACAGTCCTCACCAAGTCCATCAAATGAATCTGATCATGGTCTTATTCAGGTTCACTGACTCACCAGGGAAACAAAGACTAGGATAAGTAGAATATGACCAGAACATGCACGTCCAGAAAAGGGATCAAAAGGACTAAAAGACAAACAGTAACTTTGACAAAAACTCTGCTGTCATTCAAACTGTGTAATTAATCATTTTTTCCATCCCTCCACTGATGTAAAAGCAGCTCTCTGCCCCGTCTCCCCCTCCTCGGCTGCCCCCCTCCTCTCCCACTGCAGAGTGTACAGATTACATCTGTGCTTTCATTACACAGCTTTATTCTCCATCGCTGAGCTGAAATTGTGTCTTGCTGTTTGCCATCATTCGGCTTTATTACCGCAGCAGCCGGGGAGTGTCAACAGGCTGCTCCGTCTGATCCTCTTGCTCTGCTGGTTGTTAGACTGTCATGTTACGGAAGCTTGTTGACTTGGGAAATTCCTGGCAGCCATCACAGATATTAAGTATCAAAATATTGCAAGTAGAGCTTGAAATTAATACTAACCACCAGCCTGTGGTAATGATTTTATAAGTCTTGTAGGATTTGGGCTCTGTCAGTCTCACTGGCTGCTCTGGCAGGCTAAAACTCCGGGTTGTTCCAATATTTTCTCTCCCATGAGAGTAATGGGAAAATGTCACCATGCAGTTGTCAGTTTTATGACCTTGAAATAGCAATAATGTTCAGTTTGGAGGCCTCATTCATATTTTTCCTGCTTCTGCTATGAACCATTCCGACCACATGATGTTCAGTGTTTTTATAAGGCAGCTGGTTTTTATGTTAATCAGAATAAACAGTTTTTAGAGTAAAAGTAACCCTGATAGGTCTCACTCTTTACCTAACATAAGAACTAAGAAAGTTGATTTCATTGTTTCATTTTTTAAAAATAATTAATTTATTTTTATCAGCTAGTTAAGTATGAGGATTGCAAGCAAAGGAATGAAAGGACAGGAAATTAGTTATGTATCAAGCCTATAACTGATGTAAAAAATCAACAACTAATGTAGTTTCATTGCTGAAATCTCCTTAAAGACACTTTCTAAAACATTTTAATCACATTACAAGCATGTTTATAGATTATAACTTATTTATAATGTATACTAACAGGCGTAAGCACATGTTAAATTGTTATGCTTTGTGATAGTAACAATCAGTCCTGATAATGCCACTGTATGTAATGAGTTATAAACACTGATGCTGTTATATTGTGCATGTATATAGATAACCAAATCATCCATATTTGTTATGCTTTGTAAAATTAAATTCACACTGCACACTGTTGGTGTGTGGAAGTTAAGATGAACCCACATTTTGTTCAGTATCTGATCTATTCATTCATTCATTCTTTCATTTTCTATACCACTGGAGCCTATTCCAGCTGTCATTGGACGAGAGGCAGGAACACCCTGATTATATTTTTACAACAAAAATTAATTTCAGTTTTATCATCAGCTGTATCAAGCTTTAATTCTCTCAACAGCTTGTCGCCATGATGAAGGGATTCATGATTGCCTATATGGAGTCATGTTGGGTTGGATGTATATTTGTATATATATGTATATGTGTATTTTATATATGTATATATGCATATATATATGAATCCGTAAAATGAAGAGTTTTATGCTCTATTGAGATAAAACTTGTTATGAATTGGCGTATATAAATAAAGCGATTGATTGATTGACCATTTAATTACGTCAAATGTTGTCGAACTTTCTGAATTTCTGAATATTAAGTTAGCCAATCTTTATGACATCCCTTTGAAAGTGTCCAATGTTAATAAAAACTACAATGACTTGACTTTGAGTCACTTGGGGATTCAAATGTTGATCTTTAAAAATTTGAAAAAATGTTAGAGAAAATACAAAGTGTTGATCATGATGTTTGATTTTCTGAATTCAGTAGATCCCCTTTTCCCTTTGTTTAAAACATGCAGTAACCATTTATAAGGATTTATAATGTATGGGAAAAATAATCAACTTACCAAACAGAATATTAGAACTTATTTGACATCTAATGATTTTAATGACTGATGATCTAAGTGACTAACAATCAAATTATAGGGGATAATAATTGTGTTAAAATGTTTAATCCAAGATGTTGTCAAAAATGACCCCATGAGGTAATTTTCTTTGTCATGAACAGTTGAAATAATTTCATATTCCAGCTTTACCAAAAAACAACAGCAACAAAATATAAGTCAATTTAAAATGTTAAGTTACCCTTTACACTTTTTAGAAAATACTGATATTTGTATTGCAACCCCAAACAATGGGGTCAAACATGACCACACACAGGACCAACATCAATTTATTTCTGTGTAGTTTATTGTTCTCATGTTCAAAAGCTGTTATAAAGTGAAAAATTAACCTGTATCAAACATGAGTCTCATAAACTGCCACCTTTAAAATGATGTCAATAACCTGCATACGTATATGTTTAAATAACTCCCAACATTATCGACCGTTTATCGATCGTCACATTTATCAATCAGTCAATCAATCACTTGTGTAGCTCCCACTCTTAACAAATGTTCTTCAGAATAGTTACTTTAATATTAATTAATTAATATTAATATTAAATAAGTTAATGTTGCATAAATGTCACAAACAGGCTGATAGTTCTGTCGTCGTGTCGGTGATTATCTTTAATATTTGCTGCATTTCATTGTCTGTCATTTGCAGGAAAATGTTATTTCCAGAGAGAATGTTCAGCTTCTTTCTGCACAACACACCAGCAGACTGAGATCAGTGTCAGAGAAAGAGACTTTCACACACAGGAGGAGGGAAGAGATCCTTTTTTCAGGGAATTGAGGATGTAACAACCTCTCCTCAGCTCAACAGGCTACTAGATAATAATTTGAAGCAATGGGACACCTGATTCACTGGAGTCACGCACACCCACACACATGCACACCTGCCCCCAGACTCTCCTGTGAGCTGGATAATAAACATGAATCCTGAGATCTAATCAGAATGTCAGCAGCGTCTGTGAAACAGGAGAGAGACAAGACATTCACATCACCAAAATGAGCTTGTACCCGTTTTACTCTGCATCACTTAGCACTGCAAATGTGTCGTTTTACCAAATGGGTTACACTGTTGCTGCCGTATGAAGCAGATCTTATGGAAGGACTCCACAGGATGAAGAAATGAATTTAAAGCAGCTGGGAATAAAAGACTGTCAACAGATCTGGTGTTATCAAATCAAATCAAACTTTATTTATAAGGCACTTTTCATACTTAAAAGAACAAACACAAAGTGCCTCACAGAGGCTAAAAACAACATAAAAACAGAAAACTCGGCTATCCCCCTCCCACAAATAAAGAGACATATCCAGACACACACTTGCAGACATCAACATACGCACACACACACACACCTGCACACACACACATACCCACACACATTCATACGAGCTGTCATAAAAGAGAGAGAGAGAGACATGGCTGTGCATCGAGGACTGAGGTAAGGAATAAGCTACCTTTGGGGGCCATCAACACTGGGGAGGGCTCCCGGCCCACGAGGAGCGCAGCTGAAGACTTCCATCCTTCTGCGCAGACACGAGGCCCCACACCACAGTGCAGGGGCCTCTGGCCATGCGGGCGGAGCCGTCCCCCAGCAGCGGCCCCAGAAATGGACCAGGAGCAGCTCCCAGTGTGGAGAGCCCCCATGAAGAAACACTGGAGCTTAAAACCATCATACTAAAACGATAATTAATATATAAGAAAAGAAGAGAGATAAAAAAACATAAAATGGATAACTGAATTAACATAAAAAAATTAAGAATTATATGCGATAAGAAGTTTGACTAAAAGAATAAATAAGTTATAAAGTAATAGAAGAATAAAAAATAAGGAATTAATAAGTCGATCAAATTAATTAAAAGCTTGATTAAAAGGTGGGTTTTAAGCCTCTTTTAAGCAGAAAAAGGTAAAAACTACAAACACATCTGGAATTTAAGACTCTAAGCCACAGGTGGGCAATGGCAGCCTCGGGCATTATCATTATCACCTGTTATTTTGCAGAAATATTTTCATTTTGTTGATAATCTGAATTACCTTGCATATTCTGTGAAGCCTACCACAAATTTGTTAAGTGGTTAAATGTATTTTGCTTCTTTAATTTGCGATAGTTGGGCCTTTCAGTGAAGAACAGACCAAATAATAATTTAATTGTGCATCTGTGCTGATCTTCTCAACAGCTTATATGTTCTTGGATTGTGTGTGCTCCTGACTGCATTTTTTCCTCCTCAGAGATAAAATATGATGAAATGGCACCTCTTGTTGTCCTGAACTCTGATCCTGACCTCATTTTGGTGACATTATCCACGGCAGGAAAAGTAAAGCAAACATCGACAGGCAGAGTAAATTCATGACCTTGCAACAGAAATGCTGCCGCTGAATCACTAAGTCCCCTGATGTGCTGATCATTCTTGGCTTTTTGCTTCCAGTTTTTGAAGCGAGTGCTTCATTTCCTCCACTCCAAAGGACACAAAATGAAAAATCAATGGAATCATGATTTTTTTTGGCTATTGGAGGAGAGTAATTCTGTTTATTTTGCAGCTCCCCAGTGAGAGCTAGAGACAGGCATCATGGTGTCACTGGAGCAGTTTTGTTGTTATTAAAGTGTTTTTCTACACAGACACACCTGAACTTTGGAGCTCAAGTGTCACAGGTGCTAATTTTTGTAGGTATGATATAGACAATTCTACCAGAATATAAATAAAAAGGGTTTAGATTTATTTTCACCATGTAATTATGTGCTTTTGGACATTTTAGTTCTGTCCTCTCCCTTGAAGCTCTCAGACTAAAACCACTTTATATTTGGATAAAATTAGATTTCATTCATGTCATATGATTTGTTAATAAGACTGGGATAAATGTTTTTAAATATATGTCAATTAGGAGTGTAACGAAATTGTCAACTCACGAAACGATACGAAATACGAAACAGGGCTCACGATACGAAATACTCATGATACAAAACAAAGATTATAGAAAATCCCCAACAGTAGGAAGTTGTGCAAAAATCTCATTTTCTTTATTTTCTTCCTAATGCAGACAAACAAAAAAAAATATTGCTGCATCAGTACAAAATAAATACTCTTTGAAAAAAAAACAAAATTGTAGTTTTTTCCCCTTATTTAGACTACAGCGCAAACAAACATAAAATCTCAGTAAAAAGTGCTTTGTTGTTGTAACAATCAGGATAAATACATTCTTGAATGTAAAGGAAAACAAACAGCAGTCCTCAGAGCTGCAGTTTAGACCTATAAATGTCTGAACTGTGAACTATAATATTTAGCCTATAACAGTGCATATGCTTCTGATCTTCAAGTATGATCAAATTCTGTCAACTCAACAGTAGATGCAAAAATACGTATACGGCGAACTGTAGCGGCATATTTTGCACATGGTTGTTGTTTTGTCCACAATCTTCTCACCGTTCTCTCGTCTTTTACATGGGAAGCCAAAATAGGTCCACACAACCGATTTATTTGATAAAGAAGCGCCAACTAATTCCTCGACCTCGTCTTCCTCCGTTCTGAAGTGAGTGTTTTGCTACGGTAGGCGAGGAGGGTAAAAAAATCACCAGCGCCCCTTCACATTTTTTAATTTCGTGCTTTTATTTCGTGCGTCTTTGAATTTGATTTCATCATTTTTTATTTCGCGAAATTTCGTGGCATGAAATTTCATTACACCCCTAATGTTAATATTTCTTTTACAAAACCAATCTAAAAACAACAGTGCACAGGATTTCCTCATGCTCTACAGCAAATGTAGCGTCATAGCCGAATGTTGATTATTGAATTTATATAACAATGGAAATAATATTTCAGTAGATGATTCTCTTTAGTTTATTCAACAAAGCTGGTTTTCGAAACCAGCTTGGTAAAATTCAGGTTAAAGGTATTGCATTTTAAAATCTAAAGTCCTTAATCATAACTGCATTAAACAGTACTCTTGTGGAGGTTTTTTTTTAATTACTAGTATTTTTACACTGAATTATTCAATTAGAGTGCATGTGCCTTGCAGCAAGAAGGCTGCTGGTTGTAACCATGTGACAGTCATAGAGTGTGTATGTTCTCTTTGTGCTTGTGTGGGTTCTCTCTTTACACTTTGACTTCCTCCCACAGACCAAACATAAGCTCATTAGGTTGTCTGTCGACTTTAAATCACCCTTAAGTTGTCTGCCTCTCTATTTGGCCTTGTGACAAACATATTGGTTGATGGATCAATAAATGGCAGTTATTTTTGTAAAAAAATTGATTTCAAATAAAGTATAACTTCAGAGGGGTAAGGTACTTCATTACATTAACAAATTTAAAAAGAATAAAACAGAATAAATTGTTTTCATATCCTTCAAAAACATATTTTAACATGGGGATTTTAACCCTTTCATGCATGATGTCCGCTACAGTAGACAGATATTTGAAATAAATTTTATATCCTTTAGGTTGCAGTATAATGCCCAACTATCAGGTGGGGAACTCCCAAACACTTGTCTCAAGTTTAATAAAAATATTAACCTCACACTTTCTTTTTATTACCATATTGAGATATTGCTTCATAAATCCAAAACAACCGACGAAGGGCAAATTTGGCATTACACCTGTATTCAGATTTTACATAATTTTGTATTTATTATTTCAAATTAACATTGCATACACATACTTCAGATTCCTCTTTTACTTTTTTTACTCTTAAAAGTTTGTCAAAAATGTTTGTGGATCTGTATTTAATTCCACTAACTTACTATTTATACCAATAATGCATGGTAAAGTGGACACATGCAGAACTCCCTGAACATATAAAAAAATGAACAGGATTTTTAAATTGTTTGAGAGTAAAAACATTGAAAATATTATTCCTTTGTGATTTAATAATTCACGCATGAAAGGGTTAAAAGTAAAGACAACAATTCCAAATGCAGCATAGATTCATAGTAACTGTCACATTAACAGTCGTAATAACCCTGCAAAGTTACAAACTCTTCTCTGTCTGGTTTTCTGTGTCTCCACTGTCAGCCCCTCGCTGACGTAAAGAGCGCTGGAGCACAAATCGAGATACTATGGTGAGACATGGGTCGCCAAATGTTCACATTACACCTTCTGTGTTCCCATTTCCTGTCAAACTGCTGTTTCCTGTTGCACCTCAAGCCTCTCCATTAGCCTTTTGTCATCTGTGCAGCTCTCAGCCTGACACTTGCTGCTCCCCCCTCTGCATGTGTCATGGACTCATCTCCCCGGGCCTCAGCGAGTGTCTCTATTAGAGTTTGACTAAGACATCCCGTCGTTTTCAGCAGAGCGTGCAGAACAGAAAGTGTAACTGAGAGCACTGGGCTTTCACTTTATCTCATTTACCTTATAAAGCCAACAACAGTGTGATCGCCAGTCAGATGTAAAGTTCTGACTGGAGCTCGCAGTAGTATTCACAATGCACCGTCTAGACAGTAGGCAGCTGAAGAGCGGCAGTGCGACTCCAGAGTTCAAACAATGTGGGATTTCATTTTTCTAAGGCCAACTGTTTCCCAGATAAGATTTTCTTTACTGTAGGCTGTGAATAAATCATCACATACAGTTTGCTTTACTGCCATAGAGGTTAGAGGCTATGAGAGCAGACACCAAACACCAGCAAGTAAATGTCAAATATGTGAAAAACAAGCCCCCCATGACCCTTAAACGGATGATATTGTTGCAGTAAGTCTATCTTTAACCCACGCTAAAACCCTGCATCGGCAACCTAATGCTACAGATGGATTTTAAGGGAGATAAATGAAGGCCTCTTTTGTAACTAAAAACCAAAAAAGTTCCAGTTGATTTAATTTTACCTTTCCAGCTAGCTACATGCCAACTTCCATCCAGATACCAGCCAATTACCAGCCACTGGAGCCTCCCCACCTCTCTTAGGTTGTGCCTAAAATGCAGTAAAACCATGCTGTGTTCCGCACGACCCGTAACTTCGAAATTTCCCAGTTGAAATCTCCGAGTTCCAACCTGAAAGGCAAATTACGACTTTGGTTTGAGTGCAAGGAATTCTGGTATATAAAAAACCAACATGGCAGGCATTATAAGATTTATGCTTTATCAACTATCTCATTTCTGTGCAACAGAAGCGATGAAACAGCACATAAGGTAGCAGAAGCTTACACTTTACAGTGTTTGTCATTATTAAGAGGAGATTTGTTTAGGCAGTGATGTGACCTCACAAGCAAGGTTATAATAGTTTTGGATTTGACATTATAGTTTAGTTTTAGTTAGTTTTGACATTGTTTTTCTAATTATACTTTAGTATTAGTTAGTTTTGACATTTTTTTCCATTACAGTTTAGTTTTAATTAGTTTTAGAGCGGGCATTCTAGTTTTTATTTAGTTTTGATTTTTGCAACAAGGCTTAGTTTTAGTTAAGTTTTAGTTTTTTCGTACCTTATTTGCCTTATATTTAAACACAAGAAAATAATATAAACTTAATATAAAAAATATAAACATCAATATAAACTCTGGGCTTCCTTGTCTTCATAGGCTGTGTAAGCCTCCTTATGTGTGCTCCTCAAATGGGCTTTTAAGTTTGTGGGATTTTTCCCCTTAAGAAGCGCTCAACATATCTCACCAGTTTTAATTTCTCCCAAGCACTTGCATTTGTTTGTCTCAAAAAAAATCAAATTGGGACACTGCTGCCTCCTCACAACTTTAGCCATTTCTTCCACGTTGTTCCAACAACACGTTTCGTGGCGGCACAGAGCACAGCCAGTCAGTGCAGTAAACAGGCACGTCCCAGTACGTCACTATGATGGTGCCGTACGGCGCTGACAACTGCCGAAAACTGTCGTAAAATTGGTTGGAAAAATGTGTCGGATTAATTTAATCCTAAAGGCTAATAAATATTGTCAAAAACAATAACGAAGGACATTTTGTCTATAATTTTGGTTAGTTTCAGTCAGTTTTGTGAACACAAGATACAGTTTTAGTTTACTTATCGTTTTTGTTTTCTTTTCTAGTTTTTATTAGTTTGAGTTAACTGCAATATATTTTACATTTTAGTTTTTGTTCGTTTTAGTTAAATATTATAACTATTATGATTCATTTTGAGCTATCAGTACTACATAATGCACAAATTAAGAAAGGTGATAAAATATTTCTCCTAGCTCAAGATTGCTGGTTCATGCTTTCTTTTTTCTAAGTCATTAAGAACTTACTTTGCGATGAATGTATTAAAAATATATTTTGTGAAGCATTCAAATATAGTATATAGTGTTCTTAAAAACTGTAGTTGAACAACGATAAAGGTAATATGTTTGTGCTTTTATTGCTCTTTTATTGCTTACAAAAGATGCTTACATTGGCTATGGTTATTTGTCATGCTCATTTAATTGGGAATTTTAATTGTTTAAGTTAAAATGTGTAAATGTTGGTATATGAAGCTTTATATTTCCTATTTTTTGTTATTTATATATACTCATTGATACTATCCAACAGTAAGTAACAGTGTGGCCCTCAAGCACGGAGGACAGGATTTATGTGGCCCTCATGGTAATCAAAGTTGCCATCGATCTGGTACGAATTCACGAGTCGGAAGTTACGGGTTCGACTGCCGTTCCAGTGCACTTTCACGAGTTACAGGGGGGAAAAACACAAGTTTTGGGTAGCCTGGAATGCAGCATCAAACCTATATGTGCATTTGCAGGGTGTCTCCATGAAATGGGGCTTCTTTCAATCAATCAGTAAATCAAACTTTATTTGTATAGCACTTTTCTTGTAGCACAAAGTGCTCTACATAAAAAATAAAGAAGAAATGAAATTAAAATGAAAAAAAATGAATACAATGAAAACACAAGGCACTGCTCACCCTAAACATCCACATATAGAACATATATGAGTAAATCAGCTGCCAAATCAACCGGAGAATACTTGGCATCACAAATTCACTCCAGCATAGTCCAAAGTCTACAATCTAGACCGTCAGGGTGGGGCAGTGTTGCTGGATTGCCTCCCTGGTTGGTCAGAGCCTCACCTAGCACTTCCCTGATGACACCTGATGGACAAAGCTGCATGTGACTTTGTCCAAATAAAACTTACAAAAACCTCAGGCTTACTTCGTTATTACTCTCCCATACAGAAGCTACCTTTGTCCTGCTCCTCTGTACTCCACATTGTGTATGGAGGGCTTGTCTGCTTCAGCATTCTGAATGCTGATAACCAGAAAAGTCCTTTAACTGCGGCCCAGGCGTCAACGCATCACGCACTCTTTTGCTGCAGACTGATAAGGCTCTAAGAAACACACAAACACACAAACACACGGACATACAGATACAGACAATCGCCCTGTGCTGTCACAGATCCAATTTAGTCCAGTCAGCCCTGCGGCCTACAACAGCAAGTCGACAAAGCCAGTTGTCTTTTTGATATGAGCCACACTGCTAAATAGGGAAGTAATTAATTCTTAATCCTTCTTTAAGCCAGCATAGTGAGTCCATAAACACACATGTTCTTGTCTAACACATACATACCTTTAAGGACCAATGAGGAAGTGAACATGTGGGCAGTCGTGTACCTCCTTGTGCATGTTTGCTGTGATGGTAGGTGTTAATGTGCATTTGTGGTTTGGGTGAAATGTCACTTGCTGCTGGCACTGAGCTTCATGCAGCCATGCCACCCTTTGCTAATTGACTGAGGTTCTGGAAAGCTGACAAATAAAGCACTACGTTTTTTCTTTCTTCTCTACCCCACGGATTTTTTAATGAAAAGAGAAGAGAAAAGGTTAAACTCTTTGCCTCACCGTCGGCAAAGGAAACAAAAGAGGATCAGTGGAAAAGGAAAACTCTGAATGAAAGTAAAGAAAGAATGTCATAAAGGAGCTATGATGAGTGTTAGTGGATCTTTGTATTGTCTGAATGTATTTGCAGATGCAATAGTAATATTCCATTGTTGTAATTGTTTGGCAGCCATGATGAAGAGTAGGGATGGGATGATACACTTAAACTCACGATACGCTGCACCACGATATGCCCGGGTCACGATACGATATGTCACGATACAATATCAAAAAAGGTAAAAAAGAAAAAATATTACTGTGTAACTACAACTTATTTGTTTTTGTTTGAGTTGCACACAGGAAAACACAAGGCCTAACAGGCCAAACACAAACAATAACACTCTCTCTAACCCTAGAGAGGTTAGAGAGAGTGTATGCTAACGAGCGGTAGGCTCCTTTTCGCCGTCTTTGTCTTTTTTAATGAGAAAGCCAAAATACTGCCAGACAGATGATTTGTATCCAGGCAGAGCGTCCTCAATTTGGACCTCATTTGACTCCATCATTAGGCTGTTTGGAGGCAAGGTAGTATGTGCTAATGTTTGTTGTCACATCTGGTCACATGCGCTATTACCGGACGTCTTTATTTCGTGATCCATTTTTTTCAAATTTGATGCATTTCGTTACGTACTGTATCGCAATATACTGCCAAACGATATTTCATCCCATCCCTAATGAAGAGAGAACAAGAGAGCACTTGGAGAGCGTGAACTTCCATCAAGGTAACATATTGTTCATACATCTATAAGCAATAGTGTAACCATCATAATATAATTCACTGACCCTGAAAACCCACACCCACACATAATCATGTTGACCTCATTGTTAGTGAGACAGCTATTGAGAAAAAAATGTTCCCAGTTGATCTGGATCACCATTAAATTCTAATTTTTTTTTTTAAGTTGGGGCAATACCAACATGTCCTGAACATTTCAGCAAAAAACATAATCTTGCTATCAAACAAACAAACATATGCAGGCAAAACATAACCTCCTTCACAGAGGTAACACCTGTTTGAATCCATGATCACTGCCATCTGCTTCAGAAACAGATTTATGTTTGCTGTAAAACAAACAAGCACATAAACATAAAGAAACAGATAGAGATGGTTCATTGTTAGTTTGATGTTAACACTTTAAGGGGCTAGCAAATTAAGGATTTCACGTGCTAATCATACCGCATTTTCACCAAAAGATAATCAGTACAAAATGCTGTTCAATAGATCACTACATTGAAAGGCTATGAGGTCATGCTGTGTTACTGTTGTGTCTTTTGATTTAGATCTGCTGTTTTAAATAAGTAACCTTGGATTACTTTGCTAAAAAATAAATGTAAATGCAGACTGAGTGTTTGGTTATTGTTATTTCCCAATAAGACCAAACTTGGTATGGTTTGGATGAATATCACAAATGGCACTTTACTTGGTTTCATCGGGGATACAGACACAAAATCTTTCCTTTACTGTTAGAGTCTAGTGGTCCATGCACAGCCATGTCCTGAAAAACATGCCTGCTCCTGCAAGATACCAGGCATCAACAGGATGAAGCCTCACCCAGCTGTCAGGGTGCAGAACATCCTGAACTGGTCACCAGCCAATCACATGGATACACAGAGAGACAGAAAACCATTCACAGCTACATTCATACCCAAGGGTAATTTTTCAGAGTCATCAATCAACCTAGTGAGCATGTTTTTGGATCCAAGACTACAACTATATCGACTGACATATATGCAGTCAAATCAGTGTCTCAAGCTTAGTGGAGAGTTTGGGTATCTTTATTCTGTTGGTTAAACTGAGGACTGCCCCAGTTGTGATATATAAGCATTTTTCTGATTATTTATATGGACACAAGACACAAGAAAACTGTCACCTTACCCTCACAGCAGCAAACTCCCTACGGTTTGCATGTCAGAAAATGATCAGATATTCACCAAAATATGATCAACAGTGACTCAGTATTCAAAAACATTATTTTTTTTCTCAAGAGGAAAAAAGCCATGAATGTGAGGAACCACAGATCTCTACTCTAAGACCCTTTAAAAAGTTAAGAATTATTCTAACGGTGGTATTCGTTCTTTTTCTTATATTGTTTGTTCTTTTTTATATTTCAACATTCTGAATTACTGTCTATGTTTTAAAGAAATGATACTAATGAAATGTATGGTTTTATTCCCTCACACTGTAAAAAAAAAAAAAATCGTAAAAAAACGGTAATTTTCTGGCAGCTAGGGCGTCAAAAACATACCATGAAATAACTGAAAATTGCTCTCTCATAAAGACACAGCTTCTTTCCGTAATTAAAATACAGTTTTTTAGTTGTAATTTTAACAAGATTTTGCCTTAATTTAAGGTTCTTTAACATTTAATTACAAACATTTAACATTAAAAAACAATTAAATTACCCATAAAGATGGTAAATCGACATTGTAATACGAAGAATTAAGCTTAACTTTACAGGAATGTGCTGCTAATAGTTGGTTTTGATGACATTATTTTATTTATTTTTTTTAAATGTATTTTTTGGACATTTTGTGCCTTTATTGAGAGGAGAGAGACAGTGGATAGACACTCTGCAAACTGGTCACAGGCGGGATCCGAACCTGGACCAGCAGAAGTAAGTATGTGGGATGTGCATGGTTGCTAACCACTCCACCAAACCAGCACCCCTGAATGACATAATTTTTTTTAAAAGTTTTTTTTTAGAATTGTAAAGTTGAATTTTACAATTTTTCCCTTAAATAACAGAAAAACATTTGTAAAATAACAAAACACTTGTTAACGTACTTTAACAATAAATATTTGTATTTCTAACGGGGTTTCTTTGTACAAGAACAGAAATATTGTGTTTTTTCACAGTCACAGTAATTTCTTGTTATGTTACATTTGACATGTAAAATCACAGTTTGTTTTTGTGAATTACTTGGCATTTTGAAAATACAGGAAAAAACTGTAAAATAAACAGTAAAATACTGTTATATTACTTTTTTTTTCTTTACAGTGCACCCAAAAGAAAGAAAAACGCGTATGTTTGATATGTATGTTCACATGTTAGTGCACAAAGTATGTTGTTTTATGTACATATACAACAAGATGATGCCACTCATATGATTGGTTAAGTACTAAAGAATACGATAACAAAAGTACTGTGTGGTTAAATCTGAGCCTTAAAAGAAAGAAAAAAGAGATAAAGGTGAGGAAGAGAAATGTAATTGAAATGGGTAGCTACTGTTTGTGCAGCCCACCCAAGTCAACTCAGAAAATCAGGGTTTTGTGCAGGTAAATACAGGATAATGGTATGGGCAGCAGTGAATAACAGACTGAATGATTAGGTGGTAAAACATGCATCCAGCCTGCTTCCCAGCATATGCTACAGGTTGTTAGTGCAATCGGATGGAGGCCAGCGCCCACAGAGTTTGAGCTGCACCCTGCTGCCACCAATTCAAGCCTGGGAACATCAACAACTGTGGGCAGCAGATGTAGTTGCTGAGTAAAAGCACCAGCAGTTTATCTCCCCATGCCACAACACAGCACTGCCATATCCACTCATCTGCCTCCTTTTCTGCTCTTTTCTGTCTCCCTGCTTCTCTCATCACTCCGACTCAGAATAACACATAAAAGCCCAAAGCAGAAAGACAAATAATGGGATGTTTGTCTTATTAAGGATGGACAGAAAGACAGACAGGACACAGTGAACATGCATGTATTCTTGCTTGTCTTCTCCGCAGTGATGTCGTGTAAACGGTTGGCCCTTCGTTGAACCACAAAAGAGCTCCACACATGCACACGGCCACACATACAGACACTCGGAGAGCTCCGGCTTCATTCTACTCGGGTGTTCCACTTTCCAACACTGTTTCTGACTTTTAGCAGTAATGAAAATGAGTCAGAAATAGCTGGCCTACTTTCACTCCAAACCCTCTAATGACATGAAAAGAACTCATCGCTGGGGTTTCTCCCGCACTTCAGGGTGACAGGCGCGAGGTAGATGAAAGGGTAAAGTGTTGGGTCAAATGTGATTAGAAGAAGGAAGGATAAAGGTAACAGCTCCAAGTTTAATAAAGACTGGAGGAGTAAATCAAATTACAGATCCAGACGCTTCCATTTCCCCTCCCTACCAGCTGCCTGACAACTTCCAGCCAGTTACCAGCCAACTCCCAGACACCGGAAGTCCAGGATGTCTCCCTGAGATGGCGCTTCGCTCGCAACATGACGTATCCTCTACCTTTTCCTTGTTTGGTAAATCAGCTGCCAAATCAACTGGGAGCCAACTTAACACCACAAACTCTGTCAAATATGATGTAGAGTTTACAGTCCATCACGGTTGTCAGGCTGGGTTAATTAAATTAAAAAAAAACCTAATTATTTTTGTCATATTTTTCATGAACAGTCTTTTTTTCTCCTGACAAAAAACTAAGCTATAACTACAAAAAAAGAAAAAAAAACAAGTGCACATAAACAAAAACTAAAGCTTAATGAACTGACCTAATTTGGTAATGGCAAATTAGGCTAACGGCCATTAGCCGATAGCTAAACTAACAACGATTAGCCACTAACAACAGTTAGCCACTACCGCTAACGTCCATTAACTGTTGTTTGCCTTTTTAAGCCGTTTGCCATAGTGGCTAACAGTTAGCCATTAGCAGCTACGTTTGGCTTCTACATATGCTTTATCATAGAAGCGCTACTTGATATGGATTGGTCGGTGATGAGCGTGATGTGCCAAACAATCGTCCAATCAAAAGCTGCTGTTTTTTTTTAGGTTCTGCCCCTGAAAACTTTTTCGCAGGGCTCCTCCCCAGATTGATTAGTGAAATATTTCCAATATGGAACTGAAAATTATAGGTATAAGCATTACAAAGTGTTATTAACCTCTATTACGTATGTCTATATAAAATAAGACATAGGTATGTAAGCTGGAGAAGAAATAGGAGTCGCTCAAGGAGGGAGGAGACAAGAGACTGAGGTTTGGGGTTGATGGTACCATGTATTAACAAAACTTGACATACAGTGAAACGGTGCATAATATTTACAGTGGAGTTCTATGAATGGCCATTCTATTTTAGACAAGAAAATACTTCAATCTTAATTCATACAAAATGCAAAAACACAAAACAGATTGACTTTAGTCACAAAAGTTCTCTCAAACCCAACAGCCCTCCCGCAGTCCATATGGAAACGGAACCTAAACCCACGTCTGGGTTTGCATTGAGTTCAGAGGAAAGTAGTGATGATGGGGAATAAAGTTTATGGGGGAAAGTGTGTGTTGCAGGGGCCGTGGTCAAGGTGAATGGGGTATGAGTTTTCTCAGGCTACAAAGAGCCCCCTACCAGCCTGGCAGGAGGGGGGCAGCTCTCCACCGGTCAGTCTTTTTCCTTTGGTCCGACAGGCTCCTTTCAGTTCGCCATCAATGGAATTACTCACCCCTGCTCTGACTCCGTTCAACTGGCGTGCCACACTTAATATTAGCACCTGATTGGCCGCGCCAACTCATGTGACCGTGTGATGTCACCACAGACCGCGAGATTGATTGGTCAACATGACCACATGATCATATCGCAAGATCACAGGAAACACCGCGAGATTTCAAGACGGGAGATATATATAGAAGGCAAGATATGGTTTCATTACCTGGGTTACATGTCCATCTGGCATGTCAGGTTAGATCACTGTTGGGCTCTAACAAAAAATGTGATTGTTGTAAAGAACTACTGCACTTAAATAGATATCATTATGAATCCAATTGCTAATGGTATGTTTTCATGGTCAAGGAATCTAAACATTTACATGAAATAAAGGTAGGACTAATATTTATGGTGAAAATAACTACATGGGTGAAGACTGTGGCACTGGTGGAGGTCTGTGCTTTCTGAATGCCTTCTACTTTTGTATGCGGTACATGTCAGTATAGGAAAGTCTTAAGCTGCTCAAATTTGGTTGATAACTGGATGGAACTTGGCTTGAATTTGGCAGGGAGGGGAAAATTGAAGTGGCTGTATCTGTATATTATCTGATCATTTGTGAATTTAATTATTCTGCATGTGACAGCTGGAGCACATGACTAAATGATTTCGGACTTGTTTGAGCTGCATAACTTGGTGATAAAACAGGAACGTGCAAGACGGGTTTATGAGAGGGCCTTTCAGCACCGTCCCAGAGCCTGTGTTTGAAGTGACTTTTTGACGAAAGGGCTAATTAAGTGACTACAAAAGGGAGCAAAATGACCACAAAGAGCCACAAAAATGACTACAAATGACTCCATGTAGCTTTTGTGATCATTTTAGCTCCCTTTGACTCTGGGTTAATGCCAGGATTAAATTAAAGTGATGCCCCAGGGTGACCAAGCCTCTCCCTCCTGCTCCACATGCACAGACATGTCTTATCACAGTCTCCGATTCTGATCACAGCAGAGAAACACTGACCTGGATCTTCTCTAACTTAACACCAATGACACTGCTTCACCCTCCGCTGATGGAGGACAGCCATTATTCACATCATTCACACGAGGTCACTTGTCAAGGAGGATTCAGAGAGGTCCCTTTAAATCTTGGTACACACAGTACACTTGTTCTTCAGGTCGGGAAAGTTTTGTCCTTCTAGCTTAGGAAGAACAAAATTCACATCATTTTAGTAATGGACTGCAATCTATAAGTAAAAAAAGGCACACCAGTGAATGTGCTGTCAGCATGAAAACATGAAGGTGCTCTCCAATCAGGAGGGAGTGAACGCTCCGTCCAGACACGCCGACCCACCAGCCAAGGACAAGGACTTTTCTGGCATAAGTGTGGAATTACAAATACATGTGGACCACTGGGGTTTGTACTTCCCTCTGTCCACACAGCCTGACAGCAGCAGGGTGTTAAAGTTTCATGTGTCAAACACACAGATAAAACTTCCAAATGCTAAATTCATCACAACTAACCTATTTTTTAATTTACCAACTGTTTTGTTCTTTTAATCTGACCATGTTTGTTCTGTTCTGAACTAGGCGTGATGATTTCACACTTTGTTCATCGACATTATATTTTATCATTAATGTAAACCAACAAACAAGTGAATCAAAGAAAAACAGACAATGCAAAAATACGAGACTGCAATATATGTCAGAAACATTCATACACACATGTATTTATGCACCCACCTGTACTTACAAAGCCTTTAAATAGTACAATTTAATGTGAAAAGAAATAGGAAGAATGGCAACTTTTCTACCCCTCGTCTAATAATTACAAGCAATGCAGAGACTTTCCCCAAACATATTCGTTTAACTTTATGTTTGTCAGCAATGTATATCGAAATGCTCATGCACATACTAACCCTTTAAGACCCAAGCCCATGGATTACAGCCAGAAAATTCTAATTTTTTGAAGCTGAAATGTTTGTTTCACTTTCTGCTAAAATCCATAAAAATCAAAATGTCCATAAAATTCAACATATAGATTATTCGTATCTCATTTGATACATAAGGTGTTTTTGGCAACCGATAATCCATTTGAGGACATTTTTATTATTTATCTAATTTTATTCAGATTTTTTTTGTAATTTGTTGATCATGTTGAGTAGATAGAGGTAATATAAAAGTATGTATCAAATATGATACAATTGGCTTTAAAGGGCTAAGAAAATCTGCACATAAAACTGAGCTATACACTGCAGATACATTCACTCACTTGTATACCAAAAATACATCTGGATGTCCTGAGTTTAGTTGTCATGTTTAATGATGCAATGGCAATTAAGAAACTATGAACTCTGATCCATCTAATATGTTTATATGTATGTATGTATCAATCAGTTTATCTATCTATCTATCTATCTATCTATCTATCTATCTATCTATCTATCTATCTATCTATCTATCTAAGTTTATAAGTAAAGAAGCTCCTCACTGCCTTGGTTCTAGCTACATCAGGTGAATGACTTTAACTGGAAAAACTGATGCCGTGTCATTTTCTCCACATTGTTATTCACAGTATCATGGACACAATGCTCTTGTCTCACACTGAGGAGTTGGAGTATTTCACTGGAGTACCTCTCTGGAGTGTTTTAGTGTAATCTCCAGCTATAAGAGTTTTGTCTAGCTCTATCATGTGAGTTTATCTCTACTGAAAAGTGCTGAACGCTTAGTTACCCACTGCTCAGACTCCCATTTTGCATCTTCAGAAATCTCCAGGATGATGGTCAAGTAATGTTTGAGCCATGGACAAGAGCCTGCATTTCACCTGTGTGTGTGTGTATGTCTACATAGAGAGGCATCCATATTCTCCAGAGTTAAATCTGTTTTAGCTGTCAATAATCTGGAGTCTTACTCTGAAATCCTACCATCATCCTCAAGTTAAAGTTTAATGTTTTGTATGGCAGTTTTGCAATATTGTTGTTTTCTTTAAAATTACAAATTTCAGATGTGTGTGTTTATACATGTGTATGTGTGTACATATCTAAATATAAATTGTTAATCTCAAAATTGTTGATCCAAAAGTTTTTTCCTGCTTTGCTGTTCTACACTCTGAAACTGTACAGCCCTAAAGGCATTAAAATTTAATTATTTTTTGTTTATTGTTTGCATGTTACTGAATATGTCCTGAGCTAAGGTCACGTTATTTGATCTTTAACAATAATACATAGTTATATATGATTTTTCTAAGCATAATTCTTCCCGTGGATGTCACTTCTGGCCCACAATGTCACTTCCAGTTTTAGTCCGTGAGGCGCTAATGAGAGAAGCTAGCATCCTGAATGAATCTCTTTCTTTTTGAGTTTTGGTCCCCTAATGCCGTAAGTTGATGATTGTACAAACGGACATATTAAGACTAGCTTATAACGCAGTTGTTAGTTATTTGTTGGCTCAGTACAACATGTATAAGTGGATTATTTTGTACTGTTATGATTCCAGTTTGCACCATGCTCACACACTGGTGTGATTGTCAATGGAGCAGAAGCCACAGGAAATGTTGAAACTTGCTACGGCTCTGTCATCATTGGCCGTGGTTTAACTTTAATCGGAGTTTCCACACTACGACTGTGTTAGAACACTACAGAAACCAACTCCCAAATTCCACGCAATCCACCTGCAGCAGTGTGCACAGGCTGTGCACTCTGTGACGAATTATTTTTAAACACATTGAAATATTGTAAATAATTTTAATGCTAGCAGAAAATCAGAAAATGTAATCTGTTGTTTTCATGTTCCCCTCTGTGTTATCTCATAAATCTACAATAACCTCATGGATCTTTGTTTTTTGTGATCTTTAGGATCATGCCTTTCAAAATTCCTTTTCTACATTTTTTTATATTTTAATAGCAGAACACTTACTTTTGGCTGAATATGTAGTCAAAGTTCCAGAAATCTGTATCAGTATAAGAGGTGAAGTCACAGAGTCTACCATTTTCAGAGTTTTTGTAAAGCTCTAAATATGATGGGATATGTGTTAATGTGACTAAAATCACATGATGCAAAGATTTAGGGCTGCTTTAGTCAACGTTTAAGACGTTTCTTAAAGGTGACATCATCTCTGACTTATCGGCGTTCCAGTTGAAGTTGGAAAAAAACATGCCAATCTACCAGGCTATTGTTAGCTGTTGTTAGCACGCCCTGTGTTGTTGTTCACAAATATCACATGAAGAATGTGATTATCACCATGGCAGCATTTTTGTAAATATAAGTCTAACAATACTATGTATACAGCTGATCTAGAGCGACACACCCCAGTCAGAAGTGCAAATAAATTGATTATTACAGGAGCTAAATAACTGTTCACACTGGGGGCATCCATCTTCCATTGTCAACTCGGGGGTTGGCGAGGTTTCACCAAGTTCCCAGTAGGAAATTCCGACCTTGGGGGACAGTCCAGTTGCAGTTTCCTACTCAGAACTCGGAAATTCCTACTTCTGACTACAACTGGAACGCACCAAAAGACGTGACCCAAGCCAAAGCGTGTGTTTGTTGTGATGCTAATGAATGCAGCTCAGACCTTCCTCAGAACTCTGCATTGCTTTACAACTTCTTTTTTCAACAACTTACAGGATGCAAAGCCACGAGGTAATGTATCTCTTTCTAGTTACGTAGCGGTAGTTTTTGATGTGTGACAACAAGCAATTTTTGGAAAACTTAGTTTGTAGCAGGCTGTCCGACCTGACCGCGAAGCTAAGGAATAGCTTTATAGATAACCTATTTTGACGCTATAAAACTCATCTTAAAGTGTGTATTTCCATCAGGCATATATCTAAAAGTGAGACTTTTTTTGTAATTACTTAGAAACTCCTCATAGCATCTTTAAATATTCCATATGGTGTGGCGAGCTGCAATATTTCACCCCTCTGTGTCTGAATCTGAGATGCTGCTCATGACCAAAGAACAAAAGAGAGCCAGTCCTTGAATTCGTCTGGGAAATCACGCAGGCTCAACAGGAGATAAAGAGTTTTTTTCCTCAAAAGTTGTGCCACTGGCAATATCACTGTGCCCTTGGGCCAGGCACTTTCTCTGTGAGTCCCTCTTGCTCCATCTCTGAGTCATCTACGAGGCCATTAGAATGCATCAACACGTCTTGGCCCTGGTAATCAGCCAATTTGGGGATTAAATGAGCACGGCGAAAGGCAAGTAAAACATTGTTTCAGCTCAGCATGACCGGACAAATACAATCAGCCACATATTAAAATGTAACAAGCACGCATAAACACATATTCACGCAAATACATGCTGGTTATCACGTTCATTCACTGTAATTGGGAGCGTTTGGGAGCCTTGTTCCCCCAACATTACCTTGCCTCAGGCCGTAAAATGTCAGTCATTCTAAATAAGTCTGAAAGTCTTGAGATGCGTGTCAGCTGGTATTTGACTGGACCTGTGTGAAATGTTTCCAACTGAAACTGAACTATACCTACGGTGCTACGGCTGCTTGCCAAGCCTTATTTAGACAAACTCGTTTTCCAAACACAGGATGAATAATTCTCTTTGAGCCTCGTCCTCCTCCTGTCTTTTCCTCTTCCTCTTCCCTTTGCTCCTGCTCCTCCTTCCCTTCCTTTCTCCTCCTCCTTCTCCTCCTCCTCCCTACAGGATTTTTTTTTCAGAAAAAGATTTTTTTTCCCTTTATAGGAAAGAAGTAGCAGCCTTGAGATGCTCTTCCTCCAGGCTGAGATGGATTTATGATGTGCTGTCAAACTTGTGGAGGTATAGAGGGAGAGAATGAGAAAGCATCGTAAACATGTTTTCCTCCTTCCCACCATAATTTGAGGAAAGAAGGGTAAAAAAAAGGGAATTCTTTTGCCTAAGCCTTCACACAGCAAGTCAAACCAAGACAACAAAATAGGTTCGCTGGAAAACACAACTTCAGCGGTGATTCAGGAAAGTAAAGTGAGGGACACACCACAAGATAATCGGCTCAGGTTTTGACTTGGATCCCTGCTTCTGACCAAAGTCATCAAAAGGTTGATTGGTCCTATACAGCGGATCTCACCATCTTGTGGTGGGTTAAGTGTTAAGAGTCATGAACCACAGCAAAGCCAATCAAGGAGAAAGCTGGCTGAAGGAAGTGAATCTTGGCATTGAGCGCAAAGGTGAAGCTTTAGATTAGACAGACATGAGAAATGGAGGACAAACTTGTTGGTTTGACACAAACACAAGCATGATCTGAAATATATATGATAGACAGACAAGGGGGGCAGCTGGATAGATATTACCACAGCCAATCATGTCATAGGTAGCAAACTTCTGGCCACACATAGCTACTAAATACTGCCGATGTTCTCGGCCATGTTTGCGAACACAAAAGTGCCACATCAGATTACAGGCTGTGAGAGCAGAGACCCTGGTTGTTGGTGAATGAGTCAGTTGGCGACTTTGTAGAAAACTGTAAAAGTCCGGGGCACATCTAGGCCAACTGTTTACTAACTAAAGATGGAGCTCTTCATAAGTACTCAAATGTTCTCAAACATTCAGAACAGGGAACAAAGTAGCCACAGCTTTTTACATTGTTTTGTCAGATTGGTTCTTGGAAACTAATGGATAAAAATAATTGATAAAATAGTTGAATCAAACCTTGAAAAGTAGGGATGACAATCCAAAGTACATCTGGTTTAACATCAGTTTTCTTAAGTTGAACAGTCTTTATGGTGGGCTGTAAATGAGTAGTGATGTGGCAGTAGCACAATAGCATGCTACAGTTTTCAAAGGAGGAGGAGTATAAACTGCTTTTCTTACATCCTGATTGATGTGACATAAACAAATACAGCTGATTTATCTTGATGGATGCAAAGAACAGATATCAGATACATATTTATACTCTGTGTTGGCAGAAACTGTTAGGGGGCAAAAAAAAAATCTGTTCAGGACAAACCTTGTTACCACACAACAGGTTTGCCCCATATCATGCAGGTGTGGTTGTGTAAGAAAGATTATTTTCTGTAGCTAAGCCTTACATATACAGCCATTTAAACATCTGCAAATGCATAAATAAGCGTGTTTTCAATGGCTAGAAGTTGGATGGGCACTGACTGGCTGCCGGCAGGAAGGGGAAAATTAAAGTGGCTGGATCTGTATATTATTTTGGTACCAAATGATGCAAACTAGATCAAACCCACCGTGTAATTACTGATCAATATATCACCTCATTTACATTGTTCATCCTGGTACAATAGCTGAGACTGTTGTGTAGCTGTTAGGAGCCATAGGACCAAACATACTGTCATTCAAGAGCAAGTATTCAAAGTTCATTATCAGTCTTTAAAAATAATTTCTTGTTTTTACAGCCTCATTTTCATTGTTGCTTTGATGGAGTCGTTCATAGAATAGCCAGAACATCAACAATAGATAGATAGATAGATAGATAGATAGATAGATAGATAGATAGATAGATAGATAGATAGATAGATAGATAGATAGATAGATAGATAGATAGATAGATAGATAGATAGATAGATAGATAGACAGATACATAGATACATAGATAGACAGATAGATAGATAGATAGATAGATAGATAGATAGATAGATAGATAGATAGATAGATCGATAGATAGATAGATAGATAGACAGATAGACAGATAGATAGATAGATAGATAGATAGATAGATAGATAGATAGATAGATAGATAGATAGATAGATAGATAGATAGATGATAGACAGATAGATAGATAGATAGATAGATAGATAGATAGATAGATAGATAGATAGATAGATAGATATAGATAGATATATAGATAGATAGATAGATAGATAGATAGATGATAGATAGGTATATGAGTAGATATATGATAGATAAAATATAGATAGATAGATAGATAGATAGATAGATAGATAGATAGATAGATAGATAGATAGATAGATAGATAATAATAGATAGATAGATAGATAGATAGATAGATAGATAGATAGATAGATAGATAGATAGATAGATAAATAGATAGATAGATAGACAGATACGATAGATAGATAGATAGATAGATAGATAGATAGATAGATAGTATATAATCTTTTCATGTATTTGAATATCTCTTTATGATCCTGTCCTAATCTTGTTTAATTGTCCTTGTATTTGAATATCTCTTTGTAATCACTTTGTAATCAGGTTTAATAATCATTGTTTAGCTTTTGCATTCTTCTGACACACACACAAACACACACACACTATATGGCCTCGTGAAGGCTCCTTCTTATCAACAACCCGGCTCAATCCGAGACGGAGAGGAGCCTGTGTGGAGGTCACTCCATTCACACATGTCCTTATCACTCTTATAAAAGAGAGAAGACATGGTATTTCTTCAGTTCAACATTTCATGTTGTCATCTGTTATATTTATTCCTTTTTTTATCCATGGTTTTATTTCTCTATTTGTTACTCAATTTTTTAAAACTTGTTTTTCTACATATTTACTTATTATTTGCTTCTACTTGTTTCTTATCTGTTATTATTTCATCCATGTTTTTATTCTTATGGTCGTTGTGAAGAATGATTTAACCTTTGTACATATTGTATATAATCTTTTCATGTATTTGAATATCTCTTTATGATCCTGTCCTAATCTATCTATCTAATAAACTGATTTGGTAATTCACATCATTTCAACCTCCTGCAAACATCCCAAAGCATGTCACGGTTCAAAGTATTTAAGAAAACTCTCAGAGAGGGCTGATTTACATTAGAACCAAGGATTATCTCACTTCAATGCCTGACTCTTTCTTCCTCACTCCTCATAATAAAGGCTGGATTTGAAGCCACTAACTGCTTGACTAAATTACTTATTAAACGAACCCCTTTCCCAGACCTGCTCTTCTCCTTCCCCCTCTAATGCAGGCAGGATAAACTCACAAGCCACTCCGACTGGGCTGGAAAAAAAAGGAAAATGAGGAGAAAAACACCACTCCAGCATCCCATGATTTGCCCAGAATGCTGGTTCCCATAGCAACGAGGGCTATGATAAATTAGCCTGTTGGCACTAAGGATTCCACTCACACACCCGTCCTGCTTGACTCACACGTTCTTTTCTGCTTCCCGTCTCCATTTTCACCCTCTCCTCATTCACTGGTCCTACAGGCGTGATCATTTTCCCCAAAAACGTCACCGGTGTGAGCAGAAGTAAACAAACTGTCCTCCTTCAAATGGCAGAAGCACACAAAGCAGCCAGTATGGGTTTGATTTTAGAGCAAAATAAATTCTCCCACATTCGGAGCAGCAAACAGCAGAGGCATGTGGTGACAAATCATTCAAACAAAGCGAGGACTTGCAGGTCACTGCAGGAACCGCTGAGTGTCTCTGCTTGGCCGGCATTCCCCAGTTTGGCTCATTAGTTCTGTTTTTACAAAATCAGACTTTTGGAGAACAGAGGCATCAACAGGAGCCGCTTCCCAAACTTGTAAACCCTCCAGCTAATTTAATTAAAGCTTTTGTGCCCACAAGGCTTTCCCAGTATTAGTCTACCAAAAGAACAATTAGGCTATTGCAGTGGCTGCTGCTTTGGCAAGCCTGCACGTTCACACACACACACACACTCACACTTGCACATCATGACCCTTTCTGGCATGCATACCAAGATCAGGACCTTTCCCTGAAATAGTGTGTTTTAATTAGGTAAAAACTGTAGGCTCGGGCGCAGTTTATTCTCCCGCTGGGTTACATCATACAGAGAGACGAAAATTGTCCAAGACGGAGTAGAATAATGAAAGCAGGAGGGAACTCAAAGGTCACTAAAGATTAAAAACTGCAGAGATATTGTAGGAGACAAAAGGAAAAAAGGATGAAAAAGCAGCAACAACTGCAGCAGGGTGTGATTTTTTTAAACAGTGACTTTTAAGTCACTGGTAAAAAGGAGAATGAAATAAAAATGGGCAAAGTGATTGTCTTTGACTGTAAGCTTGATTCTAATGCAATGAAATGGCCAATAATAGGCTCACAGATAAGCGTTAGACTGCACCTTTTTTGCAAGAACACAGCAATAAAACTCCCAAACAGATCAATCTGCATCTAAATAAATTAGTGACTTTAACATTTGTGAATAAATTCCTACACTTACTTCAAGCACTGACGTTTCTCTCCTCAGAGTTCAACAGCATTTGCAAGTATGATGTGAATCACTGCAGTGTTTAAAGTGCACAACAGCTAATACGGATCCTAAAATAGAGAATAAATTGGATTTAGTCTCTTTTGCAGTCTTCGTTCATAGCAGTCACTTTTGCTTGTTTTTAGTTAGGGCTGAACGATTTGAGAAAATAATCTAATTGCGATATTTCTCCCCAATATTGCGATTTCAATTTACTTTGCGATTGTTTTAATGTTCCTCATCTTATGTATTCTAAAAACAAAGATAAGCAGTAGATCGTTTTATAGTAAAACCAATATGACATTAAATCAACGTGGAGAAGTGAAGAACAGAAGCAAAATAGTTATGAAATTGTAAAAACTGGGTAAAAAAAAAAAGGTACGAAAGCAGAAAAAAAGTTAATCTGTTCACAATAGGTATGAAATTGCAAAAAAAAAAAAAAAGGCAAAAAAATTCAAAAATGACGAAGGAAAGTTGATTATAGCAGCAAAGTTGGGATCAAATTTAAAAAAACATGTAAAATTCCAAACATGATCTGACAGTGGCCAAAAAAAAGATGAATGGGAGCAAGATAGGCATGAAGTTTTAAAAACTGGGTTAAAAAAGGTCAAAATAGGCTTGAAATTGCAACAAACTACATCACAATGCCAAAATGTTCAACACATTTTGGGTTAAAAATATTGCACTGTATGTGATTTGAAAATTGCAACAAGCCATATTGCGATTTAATCTAATTTGCAATTAACTGTTCAGCCCTATTTTAAGTAATGTTTGATTGTCTGTTAATAATAAACTTTGTGGATATTAAACATCTCGTAAGAGGGTGAAAGCATATGTAGGCAACATAGGAGATACTGATAAATCTATGGTATGTAACTGACTACAGCCTCACATTCACTCCTGTCTATTTGAAAACTGTCTTTGCCTTTCCTTTCTGTGCTTTAGTTTCACTTCATCAATTGAATCCATCCATTATCCCGCTCCTGTTTGCAGGGGAACTGGCAGAAAACCAGCTCTGCATTAAAAACAAAACACTGAACAGGTTCCTTAAATTTGGGTTTAGATTCAGCTTATAAGCAGTTTCCTCTCCTTTCCTACCAATTTTATTGAATACCCTCAAGAAAATATATTTGTGGAACAAAGTGGAACAAACTAACCACATCTCCTCTTTGGTTATATTTCCTTTTCTGTGTCTGGAGCTGCAGAGACTTTCCTGTAACAAAACTCAGATAGATGGGGTGTATAGCTAAAACAGAGTTTATATTTGACTGTGTGAGTAAAGGACTTTTTGTTTTAGTTCAGTGTAAATAATGTATAATATCTCACAAATCCCACACAGGAAAGACTGAATATGTCTTCTTCCTTAACAAACCTCCTGGATATCACTGTACCAATCTGAACAACTAATTCTTCTGCAAAAGTTTGGTACACTCGAAGAATTGTTCTTCCAGCATAAGCCTTGATCAATATTTTGATGCCCCAAAGTTGATTAAACAAATGTTGAGATGAGTTTTGACTTAGCAGTCCTCAATCCTTTAACACAGGATACCAGCTTCATGTAGTTTCATGCTGTCATTGTATAATACTATTTCATATACTGCAGGATCAGTGGAGGCCATGAGCTCGTTTCTCAGAAACTTTTGGAGGCTAGGACTGAACAATATCAGGAAAATAAATTATATTGCGCTATTCTTTTACTCCTGATATGTATAATGCGGTATTTCAAGGGAACTTTGCAAAGAAATGTTGAATCTTTATCTGCATTCCTACAAATGTTTTCAGGAAATCTTTCAGCTTCAGTTCTGTTCTTTTAATTTCTCCAAGGTCATCATTTTGCTCTGCTGGGCGTCAGTGGTTCTTAAGACCCTTTTTGTGGAGAAAAAGGGTCCTAATGCTCCCAGAGCAGGGCTCAGGATCCTATATGTTATCCATTATTGTATGGAGTCCAAGCTAACATCACAGCATAGCAGTCTAGTGCAATTAGTGATTTAACCCTTTCCTGCATGGTGTTTACAACAGGAGACAGATATTTGGAATAAAATGAAAATATAACCTTTGCATAGTGTTTCCACGTTGAGATATTGCATCATAAATCCAAACAGCCAAAGAAGGGCAAATTGTGTATCATGCCTGCATTCAGATTTCAAATAATTTTGTAATTTTTATTTTAAACTTTAAATAGTTTGATCACAGCAAAAATATTTACACTTCAGATTTTGTTTTTTCTTATATTTACTCTTGATAAAAGTTTGTCAATCCTCATCAAGTTTTACTAAATTACTACTGTAATGGACAGATGTATAACTCTCACAAAAAATAACTTTAAAAAATAACATAAATTTTTACTTGTTGAAAGAAAAAACAAATATTTTTAAAAATATACTGTATCTTTGAGATGCATGAAAAGGTTAATAAAAGTAGCATATTTCTGAAAAAAAATGTTAAGCCATAACATAGTTTTACTCTCATTGTCACTGAATTCACAACACTGAATCTAAAATAACAAACAGATTTATATATACATAATATGAAAAACAAACTAACAAACAAAAAAACAGAAAATCTGCATTAAAATATGATAAAATAGCAAGACCTCAAAGAAAATAGAACTGTAACTGGACTTAATGACTAATATAGTATTAATATTTGTACAAACCAGAAAAGAAATTACATCAAAATAAGAATATTCACTCTTAAATGCTCTAAAAAGTTTTTATTTAATTGCATTTAAACATATGATATTAATGGTGATAATGTTACTTCTTAGCTCGTGAATATTGTAGAAAGATAAAGCTGAATTGAAACGATCAGGTATTGCAAACTTGTGTCCCTGTTAACCTTTTCATGCATGAATTATTGAATCACAAAGAAATATTTTTTTTCCAATGCTTTTTACTTTCAAACAAGTTTAAAAAAAAATGTGTTCAATGTTTTATTTTGAGGGAGTTTGCATCTGTCCACTTCACCGTGCATCAACGGTAGAAAAAGTAATTTAATGAACTTAATAAAGATCTCCAAACACATGGCTTTGGCAAACATTTATTAAGAGTAAGTAAAAGAAAAAAGCAAATCTGAAGTTATTTTTTATTGCTGTTTAATCAACTATACACTCGTGAATTACACCAAAATCTAAAAAAAGGAAATACAAACACTTTTGAAATCTAAAACTTGCCCTTCGTCAGCTGTTTTGGATTTTGGATGCAATATCTTTATATTGTAAAATAAATAAATAAATAAATAATAAAAATATAGAAAGTGAAAAGATAACAATTATATGAGTTCAACAACTGATAGGTGGAAAGTACTGCAACCTAGAGGTAAACGTATTCCAATTATCTGTCTACTGTAGTGAACACAATGCATGCCTGTCCCTGATTTAGCACGATCACTTTTTAACCTGTTACACCGCTGCATCTGTGAAGGAGCTGTCCATCACTTTATGGATAAACTGCATTATAAGTGGTATCAGACAGATTTTTATTGTAGATATTGAAGAAAAAAAGCTTAAAAAATGTCCGTTTTTGTTTCAGTTGAGCAACACAAAGTGTGCAGAGTCATAATGAAGGGGACGACCAGCTCGGCGGAGGCACAGCGTGCAGCATGAGTTGATTTGTCTGTCCCTGGTGTCTGCAGCCACTCTCCTGACATCAGCTCCCGACAGAGAGCTACACCTCAGCATCACCTCTGGGTCAGTGTTTGACTGCTGTGTTCAGGATGCTTACAGCGTCAGACAGTGTCAGAGCGTCACCTCTATTAGCATATAAAGCATGGGGGGAGATCTCTTTGTTTTCTCACTCATCTGCCTCCCTTAATGTCCGTCTCTCCCTCTCTCTCTCCCTCTTTTATAGATCCAGACCTGCTGCTGCTGCTGCCGCTGATCACTACACAGGGGCACGTGTGCACGAGACAGAGAGGAGAAAACAGAAAGAGAAAGCATGGCACGGCTGGAACATAATGTATTAAGAGAGCTGAAGTTTTGTGCCTTTATCTGTCCAGTTGAGCTGGAATTGAATGTGATAAAAGGAAAGATGCCTCGATCGATTGAGAGCCGATCAATACCCATCCACTCATCTACCGCTCCTGCTACACTTTCATCTAAAAAAACTTTTGTCAAACCTTCACTGTTTTATCTACAATGTTGCAAACATAAAGTTGAGTGGATGTGAATTTGTTTCTTTCATATAGATGCATGACCTACCAACACCTACACTCCTCCATGAGTGGGGTCAAAACAGACTTCTATTAGAATGAATGTGCTCTATGCTGTAAACGTACGATTTTTATTAATTTTGGTCATGTTTGACATGTTCTTTTATAAACTTTTATTCATATTTTTATCACAAAACAGCTTTGAAAAGGTTAAAACTTCCAAAACTTGTCCCAACATGAGAATGATTTCATGATTACATAGTGATTTCTCACATTTTTGGTTCATCTTGTAATTTGTGCCAATATTTGAAAGCAATTTTTGAATTTAAAACATGAATGATTCAGCTTACCTTCATGACCTCATCAGTCTTTCCTGTATTATCATCAGTTCATTATTGTTAGTGGTACACAGTAAAATACTGTTGATCACAAAGGATTGTGGGAAAGTATTAGGTCACTGCTGCAGTTCATGTTCAGGAGAATCTGACCCATGGCAGGACAGATTTCTTTTCAAAGTGATTTCTTTTCATTCTTTTTTTCCAACTGTTTTGGCAAATGGGAGAAAGAAAGAGAACACACATGCTCACACACACACTAATGATATCACTCACTTATCAATGATAATATAATAGGCCACTTAATGGGTTAAATTCCATTGCTGAGGCTATAAACAGTGACGGCTGTAGGCATGGGCGAAGCAGGCAGCCACCCAGCGTGGCCTGACATGGAGGGCCAGCACGAGCACGCTAAAAAGAATCTATAATCATAAAGTTAAGTGGGCACTCAAAGAAACACTGGAGCTAAAAACCATAATATTAAAACAATAATAAAAATATAAGAAAAGGGGGACTTAAAAAAGAGAGATAACATAAAATAAAATGGATAACTGAAATAATGTAAACAATTAAGAATTAAATATGATAAGAAGTTTGACTAAAAGAATGAATAAGTTATAAACTAATAGAAGAATAAAAAGTAAGGAATAAATAATAGTCGATTAAATTAATTAAAAGCTAGATTAAAAAGGTGGGTTTTAAGCCTCTTTTAAAAAAAGTATCAACATGGAAGATTAAGCAATAAAAAGCATCTTAATTACACAGATATTGCTAAAAAAAAAAAAAAAAAAAAAAGCAACCACTGGTGTCATTTCTGAGCCCAGTTGCGCATTGAAGGATGAAGATAAAATCCTTTTTTTGACTACTTACATTGTTTGGCCTCTCAAACAGATGTTTTTTTTTCTTCTACCCATCAAATATATGGTTTGTTTACATTACTGAAGACAAGTAATAAACTAATAATACTTCAGGATACATATTGCACTGTTACTTATTCACTGAAGTCCTTTTCACATATGATTCTATCAAGATAATGTCAAGGCAGCTCACTGGAGTACTGGGAGCAGACCTAAATCAATCAATCAATCAATCAATCAACCAGCCAATTAATCTTTATTTGTATAGCCCCAATTCATAACAAGTGTTATCTCAAGACACTTTACAATAGAGCATAAAGCTCTTCATTTTATGGGCACACATATATGCATAGATACATATACACATACATAATACACATATACATATATACAAATATATACATCCAATAGCCAACATGAATCCCTCCATCATGGCTCAAGAAAAAACCTTCTGTTAAGCAGCAGGAAATCTTGAATGTGGATCCCAGTCTCATGATGAACAGCAAATATTAAGAGGAGACAAGTGGACTAAAGCAAGAACTAAAGTTACTGACATATCCATGAACCATAGACCTGCCGTCGTCATATTAAAGGTAGATGTTGCATTCCATTTTCAGGTACCTACCTTTATCCCATCTAAATATTTAGATTCCTTGACCATGAAAACATACCATTAGCAATTGGATTCATAATGATATCTATTTTAATAGCTACATTAACATCTCTAATAATTATGAACTGGAATGGAGCTAAAGAAATGGCCAAATATGTGTTAAGTCTTTATTTGTACCTGTAAAATGGCCTTATAAATAGGACGATGCTAATGCTGAAGTCTACGTTCACATAGAGAAGACCATCCTGCATATGGAAAAATTATTATTATTATAGTATTTTATTGTTACTCTAATTATTATTTGATTATTTTAGTGTTATTTAGATGTATGTTATCTGTTAAATTCTTTCACTTGCAGCTGAGTGAAGCAGACAGGGCTCTGAAAAGATTAGTGCCTTGCTTCAGGCTATTTCCTGGCAGTAGCTGCTAAGGACGTTTAAAGTGTTTCTGTCACCTGGATGGATTTGTATTTGATCTGCCTTTTCAAATCAATGAGCTGCCAGTCTCTCAGCCATTACACTCCCTCCTCTGCTGTTTGCTATTGTTGCCACAGAGAGGAAATAACAGAGTGAAATGAAGTGGGGTTCATATATGAGGGATAATTCGTGAATGATGTTCCTTTTCTCTTGTTTTATTGAAAACAGTAGCAGGTGCGAATTGGGCCGACATCTGCCAAGGTTATCAATTTCATAATAGTTATTAGTCCCCAAACTCCTCTACTGGGCCTTTCAATCAACGCAGAGTCCATTACACTGATGTGTGGCCTGTCAACACACTAACACACACACACACAGACACACACACACAACAATGATCTCCTCCTCCAGCAACTGGTGTCTGCTGCCACATTAAGTGTTGAGCCATAAAGCTCAAATCTGTCCATTCATTGCCTGCTCCTTCTGCACAACAGCAACAATAACGACGGCCATTTTAAATGCACAATTACATAGAAGTGCTCTCGGGCTGGTGGCATGTTAGCGCTCGCTCTCTGTCCCACACTCTGAGTGTTTGCATGTCCAATTTGTGGGCTGATTCTGAGAGTCTCTTGACCACAAGTGTCTGCCTGTTATGTAGGTCAAAGACGGTCAGGTGTTTTCCTCTTAGAATAAGCTCCTGTTTAGATGGTTAACTTGTCTTTTTCACCTTCTCTTTGGCTTTGAGATATTTCCCAGACATTTGTAACGTCTCAGGAAAGCAGCGACTGGCAGATAGAAACAAGGGAAGAGTGAGGACCTATCATTTGACTAAGAAAGCACCTATTTGACCTCATGGATTTGCCTTTTTTTGCACTCCAGCTGGTCTTTCTAAGGATAAACCTCTGCTGCCGAAAGGTGTTAAAAGTTAATGTGTGTTTGGTGTCTCGATGGTGAGATTTATCTTTTATTTCCACAAGGATTATTCATAAAGATAACCATCAAACCCAATGTGCCACCTCTAAAAACGCCGCCTGCTTTTGTTGTTTTCCCCCCTTTTTTTCTCAGCAGCTCTGCATTAAAAAGCACAACACCAGAGCCAGAAAGAGGGTGAACAATCAGACCGTCCTTTTCCAAGGTGTGGCACCATGTTGATGAGAGCTTAAACCAACCTGGTAGTTTATTCAAGAGTACCTCCATCATAAAAATACATGATAAGTGTAAACTAGAAAAGATCTCCGCCTAGCAGCTCAGTTATGTTGTTAGATTTTCCACAATCCCTGCAAAAGGTACTATTCTGGAATGCAAGGTAAGAGTAGAAAAGAAGTGGCATACAAAGGCTTGAAAAACATCGATGTCAGATTGCAAATAAACTACAGTTCCCACAATGAAGTAAAAGGGCTGATACACAAAGAGAAATGAATGGGATTTCCCATGATAAAGTTCAATGATACTTTGTAATGTCAACATGGATTGAATCCATATTGAATTTACCTTGATGATATAGACATGTTTACATACAAATTATGTATTTTTTTATTCATTATGCAAAATTGTAATAAATGGAATCAATTAAGTGATATAAGTATACATACATATATGTATATATTTATAAAATATATATGATAATGATAATAATAATAGTAATAATAATAAAAACAAAATTATTATCATTATTATCATTGTTATATGTTATCGATAATTTTATTATTTTATTGTCATATAATAATAATAATAATAATGTTATTTTTACTGTTATTATTATTATTATTATTATTATTGTTATTATTATTATTATTATTTTCATTATTATTATTATCGATATTATCATTATCATTATTATTATTATTATCATTATTATTATTATTATTATTATTATTATTATTATTATTATTATTATTATTATCATTATTATTATTATAACTTAGGGGATTTTAAGAAAATTTTTGGAAGTTTTTGCATCCAGACAAAGTTATGGATCACCACCAAAATTGAATGGATAATTTCTTATTTCAGTAGTTTTTGTGTCTAATCCTGCTAACAAATGAACAAACGGGGCCAAGAACCTCTGCTCCACTTTTGATTCAATCCATGACAATATTAACACAATTTCTGAACAGTCAGGGCCACCAAAACATGGAATAAGGGGGCATTGGGATTGTTTGTAAACCCAACAAATACACATTCATGAGCACTCACTCTGTTTTTATCACCTGCTCCACACTAACATTTAGTCACTGATTAAACTGCTGCACCTTTTGAGAACAGAAGAACATGCAAAGTAAATGCAGTTCATTCAATGTTTGAGGTGTTTTTCACACGAGTTGATTCAAAGTTTCTTTTAATCATTGATGGGTAATTTATTCATCCTTACCTCTGAGAAAGTTACTTCCACATCAGGAAGTTTGGCACTCTCATGTGCATAAACCGTCCTACAGTTACACACATAATGCAGAGTCAAATATATTTTTAATGAAGTCCACTGGCTGAGGAGAGCATGAGGAAAAGGTTTAACCATGAGTTCATCTCAAGTTGTACTTTTTTCACCACAGCAGTGAGACAAACACCCTTCAGGATTCATTATTCAAAAACAGTGTTTAAATTATCTTTTATTTCTCCACGACCCTGTACCAAATGTTATACAGCCTAGCATCAGTCCATGACCCAGTGGTTGGGCACCTCTGGTTTGTAGGATGTAATATCAAGTTTTTAGCTGCCTAAAATTCTGTCTTTCCTTTTGTTGTAGTGATACTTGGTAATCCTGTCTCATTTTTTATATATGCAGGTGATGGCTTAAAAGTTTTTGGTATGGCGGATATCAGAATGTTGTGTATACGGCAGAATGTTTACATGTATCATGATGTTTCACCTTTGAGCCACTAAATCTAGAGTTTGAATTTCATTTTCAGCGGGGCTCCCGCTCCACCATGAGGGAGATAGTACAGCAGAGTAACAGATTGAACGGGCCCCAAAATCAATCCTGTGATTTTGCTGATATATTCCAGTGTTTTCTGATCTAGGATGTTTTTGTCACATACTAGTATCAATGTCAGTCTATGTGATAATGAGTTAATCCACGTATTGTGCACCTGCAAAAGTCCACCATCATGCATCCTTTTGTCGTTTGATTATATTCAGTCTTGTTCAGAATCGTTGATTTTACGCCTTTGTTGTAAATCTTTAATAGTGCTCTATAAAATAATCACTTAACTCAGTTTAATTTTGTTGTTGTTGGGTTGTTTAATTGTTATTGGAGTTGTTTATTATTTTGATAGAATAGAGTCTTTGGCAAATTGCTCCTGATTAGGTGATGATTTTTTCTCTTTGCTTCTCTGTGCTGCATCTTCAGAACTGCTTATCTGTTCCACTGCGCCTCCATCCATCCATGGGCTCACCATGGCAGTCATCCAGAATGCCCAGTAGGAGCTCAGTGATGCAGAAAACTAAATAGATGTCGACCAGTTTTTCTCAAACGTTAGAGCATTTGGGGGTAAAGTCGCCCTGCGGGCCAATGAGGAGCCGTCCGTGTCAGCACTGCTAAGAGAAAATGTTTTCTCAGTAAACATGAGGAGCTTTTACAAAATACATGTGTGTACTTTTTAATCAACTGTATACCCATACAAACAAACAAAAAACATTAATTAAAACTTTAATATGGGTTATTTTAGAGCTCAAAAATAATTAGTCATTGTTCTTTTTATTCAGAAGATTAAAAAAGGGCCAAGACAAAGTAATGTTGTTCAAACTGTGACTTTGAATGGTTCGCACATCAATATTAAAGCTAAACAAACTTAAGAATACTAGAAACTTGTTGGCATGTAATAACAAAAAGTGCTCCAAAAAACTCTGCCAAGACATGCCTAATATTCCCTAAAAATGTCATCCAATCCTGCTGAGAACTTGTTGGGTTGTAAAATGTCTATTTTACCTTATGGCTATTAAAAGTTTAAAGGAAATACATTGCCCAGAATTTGAGCCATTGAAGAATAAAAATTGTGTAAAATTTAAAAAAAAGTTTGAGCCATTATTTTTTAAGTTTACAGAATTTTGATTGTCTTGCTTTCACAGTTAATTTTATTTATAACTTTGGAACATCAAATTACCACCAATAGTGCCTTAAATTATAATTATAATGCACTGTTAAAGTGATTATGGTGATTACTTTAGTATTCTATTATGATGTTTTTGTTACTTATTGTACTTTATTATTATCTTGGTGTTGATTCACTTGGTGAGCCACATTTTTTTTATCATTCATGTGGAAATCAACTCCTACATACTGTCTTACTCACAAGGAAGTAATTTATTTGCTATATTCTGTCTCCGACCATCAGGAAAACAGTGTGTTAAAGAGGGCAGGACGCCTTAAATAGGAAGTTTTTACTATCTATTAGAAGACAGACAAAAAGCAGGATATTATATTTGGGTTTAAGTGCACCTTTCTTCTCCTATGCACGTCTCTTGGAGGTTATATTATCATAGCCTGTATCATAGTCATAGCCTAGAAACAACCTGCATATCTGTATCTATAGTATTTAACACATAATTTCATCTTTGCACTTTTTATACTACATGTATAACACACTGCTATTGCACTTCTGGTTAGATGCTATCTGCATTTCGTTGCCTGTACTTGTGACACGTGCAATGACAATAAAGTTGAACCTAATCTAATCTAATCTTTAATTAGATGTGTAAAGTACCGCCGTTTTTTGGTGTAAATAAAGTCAGTGACCTGCAGTTATGTTGAATTAGTGCCTAATCTCATTGTTTTAGACCTTTTTGTCAGAACAAAATTATGATTACTTCTAATTTCCTACAGCTATAAGCATGACATAATACATTAAACAAAAATTGTTACTATATTGAGTTTCGATTGCTATTAAAAAGTAGAAAAAACAGCAGGATTATACAGCTTTAGGTATAAGTAAACTATAACATGTAATACATATGTGTTTAAATGTGTTATAAATACATAAATAAATGGTTTCATTTTCCATGGTGAATTTAGTAAATGTGTGCACAACTGTATTTTTTTTGAAGATGGTTTTCTTTGGACGTGTTTTTCTAATTTGGAGACCAAAGTCTTCACAGCTGGAGGTTTAAATGTTTTCCTTTTTTCTTTTTAAAGGTCAAGACCCCACTCAATCATCCACACTTCTATCACAATATCATGTGCACATCTGATAAACATGCACATCTGCACAAACTGATAAATTCCACAAGTGTTTTGCTCTTAACACATTCCAGGCTCTGCACAAACGACCGCCTGACCCTGAAGCTGCGTCATCTCCATCTGCATTGTAGATGAGCTCCATCACGTCTGTCCCATCACCTGAAATCTAAACCATCCTTGGCAGGCACCACACCAGGAGTTTAGGTATTTAGCTCGTGATCAAACCAGCTCCTGCTGCTTCACCTGCTGCGCTGAAGGCTGTGGGCGAGGCTGGAGGAGGTGTTTTTACACTGTTAGCTCTCTTTGGATGGGTATGCCCGGGGGCGATGGTACGCTGACCCCCCCTTTCTCTACAACCACAGGCCTGGAGGATTTACAGAGCAAAAGGAAAGGCTGCTTATCTCGAGCTCCATGTGTTACAGCAACAACTAACGAGACTGCACTTGTTTAATAAACTCATATTTAATCATTATTACCAATATTTTCATTATTAACAGCCTTGTGGGGAAGGCATTCTGGGGAAGCAGTAATAATGATTCATTATAAAGCAATACACTGCGTGGAGCGGATGTGAAGCGAGCAAAGCAATAAAACTTGTTCGCAGACTGCATCATCATTTGCATAAAACAGCAATTAGCTCCTGATTAAACTGAATGCCACAAGTAATGTATTGCATCACTCGCTCCTCTATTCAGTTCCTGCTTCTGTATGTTTCCAGCACTGAGAGACACCTGATATCACTCCTGAATGCGTTTTGATTAAATCTCTGATTTGCTATGTAAGACTGGCTGCCATCACGCTACCCGAGGCGGGGGTCAACTTGTTATCAGAAACGAGACAAGACATGAGGAGGGAAAACAGCCGTCTGCCCGGGCCCATTGAGTTTCCTCTATATCACATCAGCTCTGAATGTGGGAAACCTCAGGCATGCTAAATAGAATTTGTGAGGGGTCAACACAAACAGAGCGCGAGGTAATAATGAGAAGTACAAGCTCAGACCTCTGCCGTGTGGGTAAACCAATATAAGACGAGGAGAGAGACGGTTTCAGGGCCACATGACAATAGAAAACTGCTTCTATAATCATGTTCTGTTATACTGTGCTCTGTGAGACATTATAGAAAATATTAAGCAAATCCATGGTATAGAGGTTTGCTGCAAAGTTGTTAAATTAGAAAATGAGTTTCATTGTGCACATGACTGTGCTTGTGAGAGCCATAATTACACTGCAGAGCACTGCACCACGTAAATGACACAAATGACATCATTTAACATAAATTCACACTTTTAGAGCAGTTAAACTCGATTTAATGGCAGTGCAGCTAGATGCTGCTACATTAATCAACATCAGTCCTCTCCAGTTTATATTCATTATAAATATTAATGCTAATATCAGATTGATTCTCTGTCCATGGATGTATTGATTTTACATCCATATTAACTACCTTGACCACCATATAGACACCAGGACCCTCCTGAAAATGAGATGCCACGTCTCAAGGGTCTTACATTTAATACATTTATATCCAACAAAGACAAATATGAAGCTGGACAGATAAATATTGATTAATTTAATCAGCAGAGGCAAAAGGGACTTTAGTCTATTTGTCTCTGCTTGAATGGATATGTCTCTGAATATATGTATATGTTTATGTAAAAATATTCATGTATTTGTCAATATGCATATATGTATCCATGCATACATGTAAATCTATGAAATGAAGAGTTTATCTTCAGCCTGCTCTATTGTAAAGTGTCTTGAGATTACACTTGTTATGAACTAAAACTAAACAAATAAAGATTGATTAATTGATAATT
This sequence comes from Scarus forsteni, assembly GCA_036419115.1. Lineage (NCBI taxonomy): Eukaryota > Metazoa > Chordata > Actinopteri > Labriformes > Labridae > Scarus > Scarus forsteni. The sequence goes on along the minus strand of JAZDUH010000104.1, from coordinate 3,352,647 downwards.
GTGAACGAGCTAAACGACTAAACAAAAATTTCATATTGTGGACTTTCTCATTAGTATTGAAATCACACAGGAACAATTTCAAACCTTTTCTTTCTTTGGGTTACTCCCTCAAACATGATTACTCTGGCTGGCTATTTTAAGCAAACTCATAATCGTTATTCTAGCACTGAGCCCATGATTCAGTATGCTACCTGATACACTTCTTTTTTTACACTGACCAAGAGTTAAACTACTGAAAAGTATGTTTTTATGTCTTTTCTCAGAAAAAATAAAATTTAGGTCTTCAAAGATGCTGAACTGAAGTTTAAATTTTGAGCATGTGCTTCATCATACAGTTTGGCTTCAACTTTAAACTGTGGCTTTGTGAACATTTCTCAGAGTGTTTCGACACAGCTATCACAGGATTTGAGGCCAATAACAAAAAAAAGCAGCAATGTAAAAAAATATATAAATATAACAATGTCAACATCACAACAAAAAATACCTTCCATTGCACAAATGAAGTGTAAACTACAGTTAACCTTAACCTTTGGCTTTCTGCTCACAAAGCCCTCTCTTGTTGCCCTTTTGGCTCTGTTTCCATATTGACAACAGATTTATAGGTTTTTGTTCAGGAACAGTAACATGTTGACATAGAGGGAGAGAGGTGCGCCGTTTAGAAGCGGGAGTCGGAGCGGAGGAAAGTAAAGACGACGTAAGAGAAACTGCAGTATCGATCTGATACCAATACTCAGCTTGGTATCGATACTATCGATATTAAGATCGATACGCCCACCCCTAGTATCAAACAGTTCAATACAGATACATGTATTGTTGCACCCCTAACGTGTGGGTGTAAATTTTCCCACTTTTCATGACTTGAGTCTTGACCGGTCCATGACTGGAGTATGCTGTGACTGCAAAGAGATCCAGAAGCAAAGCGACTAGTGAACACCATCACTGCTCCAAAGAGGACGAGCCTGTTGGATGAGTTCTTGTGAGACAAGCATCATCAAATGGGCATATTAATGGACGAAATTAGGCACCCCCATTGGCTGAATGATGGCTGGTAATTGGATGGATCTCTGCAGGCATTTGGCTGGCAGGAGAAAACTGAAGTGGCTGCATCTGTATGCAGGGGCGTACTTACCATTAGGCAAACACAGGCAATTGCCTGGGGCCTCAAGATGTCCAGGGGCCCCCAAACATCTCACAAAAATGTATTATTAAAGTTTTCTTTAATTCAGTTATTATTTTAGTCTTAATTCACACGCTGTAGTATGAAGTAGAGGACATCAACATCCATATTTTGTAATCATTTTGACAGTAGACCTCATACATTTGATGTCATTGGCTTTATGTTCAATCACGATATCCTGTAAATTACTTTAATTCATAACTTTTCAAACTATATGACACTTAGTATAAAAAGCTTAAGGCCCATGCACTGGGTAATTTTGCGTGTGCACGATAAACTTCTTATTTATTTTTGCCAATGTCCCTTCAGGGGCTCCGTAATCATAAATATTTGGATTCAAAATCTTTTTTTGGTCATAAATATTATTCTCTGGATGTGGAGGACATATAAACATGGGCATGTAACTTGTAACTTAAGCTGTCAGATAACTGTAACAGATTTAAAAAGCAGGACTATTTAACACACTTGCCTTCTGTCTAAATTGAACTAAACTACAAAATTTAAGGAAATTCATTTTGTTTTGTTATGCTACCTGGTACAAGATTAAAATAAAAAAAACATTCAGCTTGCTGAAAACCAATGAAATACTGAGTTATTGACCTTGTTTGCTCCCTTTCTTCTTCTTTCCCCACCTTTTTCCCCTCTTCTTGACAATACTTCTGACCGTCTATTTTGTCTTTTGTGGTGTGAATGAGTAAGTCTGAATGAGTTATCTGAGTAGGTAATAGGTAGGTAAAGGGAACTTCGTCTCTAACATACTGTTTTTAAGGAGACATTATTTTTCACTGATATCTGTAATTTCCTTGTTTATTTTTTCTCTGCACCCATCTCATAAGTTGGAAAAAATAATAAAAATAATTTAAAAAATGTATCAGCACAATACAGAAATATGAAGGGGTTTGCCTTGGGCCCCCATATGACTAGATCCACCCCTGTCTGTATGTGTGAGTGAATCCCCTCTTCAGCTGAAGTCTGTTACCAACACAGACATTTCTCCTGACCAGCGTGAAACAGCTCCTGAGCAGCACCTCCACAGCACTGTTGAGCAGTGAAACTCTCCTCTGACACCATGACAAATGAAATTGTTCTAGGTGGGTTAGCAGGTCCTTAAGCTCAGGTGAAGCAGCTTTCACTGCACATTTTACTGACTGGTACCCTTCAGGCTACCGAGCAAACACACACACACACTCCAGCCTCCATCATATCGGTAAAAGAATAAAACTGAATTTTAATAAAGGAGCAATATCAGGTAGATAAAGCAATACTTCTCACTGAGGGAGAGAAAACTGAGACAGCAGCGTCTCACCAATAAGAGAGCTGAGAGCCACTAACCTGACAAATGTGATTTCCTTCTCTATATTTGCCCGTAACTGCATTGTTATTGAGCGGGGAACCACAGAAAATATCCATAACACACCACAGACATGACATACTGACCAACTGTTGGGAAAAGGCCTCTGATTGGTCCGTGATCTGTCACACTTCCTGACTCATATTGACGTTTCTGTGGTGTAAAAAGACTCCTGATGCTTTGGAGTCGCTCTGTTTCCTCTTCCCTTTTCTCCCTCCTCTCTGAATCCATCCCTACGCCCTCGGAAGACCTCCACCCTTTTCTCTTCCTACGTCTGAGCCCAAAGGAGGCATTAATAATTCAACCCTTAGTCATTACTTCAAATATTAGAAAAGGAAATTGACTTTTGACAGCATCCCCCCCCCAAAAAAAGAGCCAAACACTTTTGCCGACACAGAGAAAAGGCAATCACCTTGTCAAATCCAAACTTCACATCTCTTTTCTTTGCTTTTAATAATGTTGGCTGCAGCTCTCCCGCGTCATGAATCTTACATCGCCCCGATTGCTGAGCTCTTGTTCCTCCGCTACATTCTTGTTTGCTGTCTGTTGTTATTGTTTGCCTCTGTTTCCCAGTGAGGATCATTAAAGTTTAATCTAATCTAATCCATTCTAATCTAATCGCGCTAATACCTTGTCTTCTGATTAATGAGTTAACCCTTTTTTTCTGCTACAGTCTGTGCTGCAGCATTGAGAATGATCCAAAGACTGAGGGGCGTAATGAATTCAGTATGGCTTTAGAGAGTGTTCAGGATAATGCTTATCACATAAAAGACGTCTCATCTGCATCATAAACAGACTCAAATCAATGGAAGTTGTTACTGCTGGGCAATAATCCTTCTTAATATCATTTTTCATGAAAGAAATCTTCCCATTTTCTCTGATTTGTTCTGCATCCTTATCCCTATTTCCTCTTCTATTCTATAGACAAAAAGAGCAAAGTTTATTACCCTGCCTCCTCTAATATAGCTCTGCTGTGTGAAATCATTAGTGGAAAAGGCCTTTCATCGTGTAATTATTATTGATCTGACAACAAGCTGTTTCAGCCAGTGATAGCATCAGCAGCAACAGCCTTACAAGTTATTAGCATTGTTTTTAAAAAGAGACGCCGATGAGACGGATCGAAGAAACATGGGAGAGCACAAACCGACCTCTCTGGCTTATGCTGGAAGAAAAAGTTGGAAAGATTTTACAAACAGAGTCTGAATATCCTGGCAGAATAATCAAGATTAGACTGAGAGCAGAGCACATACTGAGCATGAACAAACGGTGGACTCTGGTCTGGACCCAGACTGATTTTATTGGTGTTTTAGGGTGTTTTCACACCAACCATATTTAGTGCGCACAAAAGAAGTTTTGGCCCAGGGTTTGGTACGTTAGTATCAATGTGAATGCACCAAATCAGCCGGTCCGAGACCTCCATGAAGGGGTGGTCTTGATCCGCTCCATCTCCCTATTTAGTGCAGTTTCACTGGTGTGAAACAAAGTGGTCCGAACCGATCTATTTTTGATGCATTACTTCCTGTCAGTCCCGCGGTTGAATCTTTTGCTTACTCAATTTGTCGATTTGTTTATTCTGGTTGAGGATTACGATGATTCACAAGGGTCCAGAAGGTCACTGATGCCGTCTCAAACATGATAAAAAAAACACATTTGAAGGAAAATGTAGAAGAGAGCGAAACATAAACATTGGTTGTCTGGTGTAGGAAATGGTTACCATGGTAGCCTCTTCTTTGTTCTCCTCTGTAGCAGGTTTGGTAACCAGTTACGTGCATATCGCCCCCTGCTGTTTCAAATTGAGTAAATACACAAGTGGGCCCGGGCACGGTTCGATGTTTCAAGTGTGAATGCAAGCCAGCGGGGGAGGGGGAGGAGGGCGAACCGCGCTGCAGCACGGTTCGATCAAGTGGGCCTAATGTGAAAGTGCCCTTAAACAGGGGTGCCATCTGAGCTCCAAATAACACAGCGTCTCTGGTGTTTACTGCCTGGTGGATCATCGACCAATAAATTTGTCCGATGGTGTCACACATCAACCCAAACCCGGCAATTGTTACACTATATCAGCATGCCTGTATCCCATCCATGCCTTATAATAAAACAGATAAAAATAGGAAAAATACAAGAACCTCATTTTTCTGGGAAGTTTCTATTCACAGTAATAGATATTGTCTCTGGGGCACCCTGAAACTCTGGCCCAGGGCAACATAAATCTTCTTGTTTCTTTGCCTCAGGTTCTTGCCCCAGGTTTATTTGATGTTATTTTGTAAAAACGTCTCAACTGTGTCATCACTACAAAGTCTGAATATGGTGGACGGCTGAAATAGTGGTGTAAAGACTCATTGTCTCAGAAGTTCATATCACAAGTGTAGAAATGTCTTCTATCTATCTATCTATCTATCTATCTATCTATCTATCTATCTATCTATCTATCTATCTATCTATCTATCTATCTATCTATCTCTCTCTCTATCTCTCTCTCTATCTATCTATCTATCTATCTATCTATCTATCTATCTATCATCTGTTTTATCATGTTGCTGATGTGCTGAGGTGTTTTGTCCTATCCCACGCTGTGCCCGTCTGTTTTCTTTTGTATGTACAGCATGATGGTACAGGCTTTTCTGTTCTTCTTTTTCTATTCAGTTGTGAAGATAACGGTGCTGTGAATTAGTGTTTAACTTAAAATAAAGATGATTTTGAAAAGGGCTTTCTTTCCATTCCTGTTCTATTCAGAGCCCGTCTTTAATATGAACCTTCCGTTATATTCTCATGTATATAAATCTACCATGCAGACATTGAAATAGCAATATTTCCAAGAAAACAGAGCTGTAACTAGTTGTGATTATCTCTTTAAATTCCCATTTGTGTATTTACTGTTAGTTATATAAACATAAACAATTAGTAAGTGATCTAAAAAGTTACAAGTTTATTGGGGCTGGGTTGAAAAATCAATTTAATCGATTTTAATCGATTTCCCTTTAAATGGTTCATAATCAATCCATAAAATCCAAAGATCGATCTTTTAACGTGGGTAGTTTTTTCTTCATTGGACGGTTGCAGCAGCCTGTGGTATCAACTCTGCTAGTCTTGCGTTTAGCGCTGCTTTCCACTGAACAAGATCTGGTGAGTTGTTACTGCAAGCAGTCAAAAAAAGACACGGCAGATTTAACAAGCGTGAAAGAAAAGACAAGTTGGACAAAAAACAAGTAACTTGCAGATTATGCATTAATGCATATCACCAATATGTGATTAATGTAACTGCTTTGGGTTCAGTTCATAATGTAAAAACAGTTTTAATAATGTACCAGGTACCAAAAAGTCATTTACAGCATTAGATAACCCAGATTGAACAAACTTCAAATCGTGAATCAAATCGATTTGAGACCTCTTTATATCGAATCAAATAGATCCAGAAAATCTGAATCTATACCCAGCCCTAATGTTTATTGCTCAGATTTCAAAAGTGCAGGCCCCTGGGAAGTAACATGGGCCTCTTGGTTACCACTCCTGCATTAGACAAAGCTGCTTCTTTCATTCTCTCTATAACATTTTTTATTATTTAATGTGAAAAGCTAAAAGTTTTCCAATGCATAAATGCGATCTGGCAGTAGTAGAATCCAACAATCAGGAAAAGAATGTATTTTTTACTTAATCAATTTGTTATAAGTCAAACATTTCAGGCATTGTTACTATTAGTTTTTTAAATCTTCGAACGCATGCCCATACCTCCACACCGGCCTGACCCTGATCTTTCTTCTTTTGACTCACACTCACGCTCAGTGTGCATCCATCCATGCGTCCCACAGCTTGAGCGGCCTCTACATCCCTGTCTGTGTCCTCACCTGTGCTCCTTCTACAGACACCTACTGGGAGTTACAGCCCACTGAAATAAACCACGATGCCCTCCCACACTCGGCTCGCTCATGGACCCCCGCCCAATGACACAAACTAATCATTAATTACCATAAGTGCCTCCACAAACAGGCACTCCCATGATTACTGACAGCTATTTAAGCTTCTGATCTCTGCTGTCGCCTCACATGAACCAGCAGAAGTTAAGGGGCCTCTTGCACTGAAATGAACAAATTTAAGACTCATTTCCTCTTAAAAAAGGTGTAAAAGGTTAATAATATCTACTAATGAAATAACCTTTCCTCACACCAATTAAGCGATATCCTTATCCATTTGAAATCACTGAAAACAAGGGACTTATGAAATGACCCTTGGACCGCAATTAACCAAAACAAGAGCATGCTGTGTATGGAGTGTATCTCCTGTAAATTACCTTCTCTGAAGGTCCTGATATGAATCTACTGCCCTTGAATTAAGCAAAACAACAGACCTGATGTGTATCTTATGTAAAAGAATGGACTCAAGCCAGAAAACAATGAGCATCGGTTGACGGGAAATGACCTAACAAGGGACGGATATCTACGCTTTTTGCATAAATTAGCAAGTGCATGATGTATTATGATCACACACATCGAGGAGAAATAATCATGTGCACGTGCTGATTTTGAATTTGTTGTAATAAGGTAAAATTACGAGTGTATTGGCTAAGGTAAACGGGACAAATCTAGAGCGATTAAACTTTGACTTTGTTCCACAGTGATCAGCAGACAAATACTTATTCTTCTTCTCCACTTGTTTTGAAGCTGCTTAATTTAAAACAAAGTGCGAATCATAATATGTCACAAAATCATTTTGCACATTTAACTGATGGGGTAACACAGGAGCAGCTGACAGTTCATCTACAAGAGTGAATGAGGACAATTTTGTCGCAGTGAGACGGATCTTTTCTGCAACCAGGTTCAGTTGATCAGGGCTAATTTTGACAGCTTTTTAAAATTTAGTTTTAGTCTTTTGCCCAAGAAAATCTCTGATAATCTAAGTTATTTTGGCTTTAACCTAGTTTTAGTCGATGCTATGAGGAGTTTATAAGTAATTACAAAAAAGTCTCACTTTTAGATATATGCCTGATGGAAATACACACTTTAAGATGAGTCTTATAGCATCAAAATAGGTTATCTATAAATGCTATTCCTTAGCTTCGCAGTCGGGTCAGACAGGGCTGGACTGGCCTGGATACTCAACTTTCAGGAACAAGACAATTAAAACTAGAGCAAATTTATATTATTCAGACACGTCTTAGAGCACTGGGCTGTAAGTAGCCATATGTAGCCGGCTACAAAACTACGATACTAAGTTTTCCAAAAATTGCTTGTTGTCACACATCAAAAACTACCGCTACGTAACTATAAAGAGATACATTACCTCGTGGCTTTGCATCCTGTAAGTTGTTGAAAAAAGAAGTTGTAAAGCAATGCAGAGTTCTGAGGAAGGTCAGAGCTGCATTCATTAGCATCACAACAAACACGCGCTTTGGCTTGGGTCATGTCTTTACCACAGTCGCCGTGCGTGCTCATGGGTAGCAGAGTCTTTATGTCGCCGGAAATAGATTCTCCTCATAGCACCTTTAAATATGAAGTTTAAAGTGTAAGGCTTTTTTATGTTTCCTTGAATTTCTGAAGTCATGTTTTGTGTGAAATGCAGTCACCTTTATTTAGGCTACCTGGCAGTGCATCTCAGTTACAATACCATAACTGACAACAAACAGTGAACCTGCTCTACATGAATATATCAACTCATAAAGAGAGCAGCTGATTGGATCGCTCCACAACTTATCCCACCACCACCAAGCTAAGGCAGCTGTGATTGGATATATTTCTAACTTTTGTACTTTCTACATGACCAAATTAGGTCTGATTGGATTAAGTCCGTCAGACATTTTAGTCTAGTTTTTATTTGTTGATGAAAATGTCTGTTCATGTAGTTGTTGTCCATGTGCACTTGTGTTGCATTAGTTACTGTCTAGTTTTCGTAAAGGAGAAAAAGGTTAATAAAATTAACACAACAGTACAAACAAACTCCCCCCAAAAACAAAACCTCAGCCTTTCCGTGCCGTAGTTGTGTTTCCCATCCAGATACTTTTATGTTACGAACAGTCATTACCGCAGTGGCTCCTCTATTTATTCTCTGGTTTATTTCCTCCCTCTTTTATCTCCTCTTCCTTTTGCTCCTCCATCTGTGTCTTATTTGTTCAACTGCCAGACAATCAGTGTTCAGAGCCATTTTCTCGATGTTCGCTTCCATGTCGTCTCTTGTCCCATTTTCCCCCGCCTCTCTTTAGCCTTTAGAATTACAGCTCCAAATTGCCTTCAACAATCACCTCTTGACTAATATATTTTCCACATGAAACAACAATGCACAACACTTCTTTTCATTATGTGTCAGCAGATTTGCTTGTTGTAGTTTTTATGTAGGCCAAATTCCCATGAAGAATCTCGCTGCCAGCTCACTGCCCTGGAGTTCAGATTATCCAACATTATGGCTTGATAACCCTGTAAATACGCTATATCATCCTCTGTAGCATGTGTGTGTGTGTGCGTAAGAGCGCCTATATCAGTCACAATAACGCTAACTCTTAGGCCTGCCACGATAACCCTAATCTGACACAGGAAGTAATTCCCTGCCTTCATCCCGCACAGCTGGATTTGCCACCCTGGCTGCAGGCTGATAGTGTCATGGGAGAAGAATGAGGGGCTTCTGCCCCCACAGTGCAGGGATTATGTTAAGACAATATGCCTCTGAGTAAAGGATTTCTCTTTATCTCAACTGCCATATTAAATTATACTACATGGAGATGTATTGTACGTGTTTAATGGATTTGTAATTACACAATTACAAGGTGCATAATGGGAGCTCAGTAATACATACATGGAAGAGATATGATGGTGCAGCAGCCATTTTATGGAAGTTTCATTCAAAGAAACTGGAACAGCCATGAACTATAACATCTTCATTTAATACTCAGGACTAATAAACCTTATTGTTAATGTGTAAGGAAGACGTGCATAAAAATCTTAACCTTGATTGCTGCTTTTGTATTCATCTCTGAATAAGATGGTCTTTTGAAATAATTAAAAAAACACCTGCAAAAGGTTAATTAAGTTTATTCTGATGCTGATGTTTTCACCATGACTGTTAGAAAAGGAGGTTGCAACTTTTCAGATTAAAATGCTTATCAGACTGTTTAATGATCTAAATGATATAATAATCTACAGAAATGAACAGAACACAGAATCAGAATGGCCTTTATTGTCATTATACAGAATGTACAATGAGATCGGAGAGCTTCTCCTTTCAGTGCAACAGGTAGTTAAGTTAAAAAATATACAAAAAATAGTTTAAGTAAAAAAGAAAAAAAAAATCAACAAGTTGCAGGGAGGCTTTAAATATGCAAGATATATACCAGATGAGACACAGACTTGTGCACAGCACAGTTGAGGCTCAGTGTACAATATGAGGTAGATGACAAATATTAAAGGTACAGTTCAGTTTTTTTTAAGTGGGGTTGTATGAGCTCCATATGGTCACTAAGGACATTAGATACAGTAGAAAGTTCTCTCCTCTCCCTCAGTAAGCCACAGACTGTAACTGTCGGAGACGAAAAAAAGACGCTAACAGGGAAGTACCGTACCAAATACAAAGGGTATTTTCTCCGCCTACAAGAACTCAAATCAAAAAGAATGAAAGATGAATGAAAGAATGAAAAATAGTCCAATTCCTAGTTCTCAGTATTTCTATGTTGTCCACATAGTATTGCACAGGAGGTAGATATGGGTAGATAGATAGATAGATATTGCACGGACATCAGAATATGTATTAATTTTTAGTGCAAATGATGAATGGTATATACAGATGAGTAAATGTCACATATAATTGTATTGCACATGAGTTGTTAGATAAACATAAGTGTCGAGGTCGGGCTAAAAGTAGCAGCAACCACATTGGCAGTGATATAAATATTGCACATTTGCATTATGCTAATGACCGGAGTCGTTGTTTATCCGAGTTCAGGAAGAAGCTGTTTCTCAGTCTGTTTGTCTTTGTTGTTTAAAGCAAAATGTTACTCTTTTAATTAATTAAACTTCATTCTTTTGCCTGTAATCCTGCATTAATTAAATTAATTCAGAGCCAAATGTCATCATGTGCATTTGCTGATGTACTATTTTGACATATTTTGAGGTTTATTAATTATGAATTATTAAATTTCATAACAAATGTGTCTGATCATTCTATTGTCACTATACTACTATGTTTGCAATATGAAGCTGTCACAGTCATCAGCTCTGAATTAGTGTGGGAGAAAGAACTGGATAGATTTTCAGTCCAGTCCCAGACTACAACACAGACAGAGTGAAGGATTTCCCCCTTCAAGCAGCATAATGGAGCTGAGTGGAGTGCACTAACCTGATTTTAGGACATTTTGTACTAGCAGTGGGTAATTTTGTCACTACTGCCGTACAGCTTGATAAAAAGGCAGAATTTCTGGAGGAAGGCATCGCTCTCCATGACACGAGTTTGGAGACAAATGTCTATTTTTGAGATAAAGACACTCCACAGTTCCTTACACTGAGCATAAGATGGAAAATGAAGAGCAGAGAATCAATCAGCTTTATCTCTGCAGCAATGTTTGGAAAACAAAGAAGATTGAAAAGATGGGATTTTCATTTTCAACCATTACTCCTCACACTGTAGGGTTTTGATATGACCTTCACTTTAGTCTGTTTGGGGCTTGAAAAAACAGACATAAATTTGACATGAACTACATCTCCCATAATGCCTTAAATGAATGGGATTTGCCTTTATAAACTTGAATGGTTTTTTGTGACACCAGTCTAAAACGGATCGGCACAATAATCTGTCTACTTTTTTCTTGAACCAAACACACCTCTGGTAAAACTTTGATGTAAATATGTCCAGTAGTTTTTGCTCAATCTTGCAAACAAACAAACAAACAAACAAACCAACAAACAAGCATACAGACCCCAGCAAAAACATAACCTCCTTAGTGGAAGTAACATCATGGCCTCAAAAACATATTATAAGTTAAATAATGTATTTCAAATACTAACACCATAATACTGTACCTGTTTAATATTGATAATCAAAAGATTACAAATACACCACAGGCCTGTTGGATCTTATTTTATTTTATCATTATTAATTTTTTTTTTCGGTTATTTTTATTTGTTTGATTATCATTATTATTATTATTATTATTATTATTATTATTATTATTATTATTATTATTGTTATTATTATTATTAGTAGTAGTAGTAGTAGTAGTAGTGGTATTGGTATTATTAGTATTATTATTATTATTTTCATTGTTTATTTTTATTTTGTTCTATTTTTTTCTGTATATTCTGTTAAACTAAAGTGGATTCACTGTCTGTAAGATGTTTGTTTCAAAAAGGAAAATATAATAAATAATACTCCCATTAAAAAAAAAAAAACATATTTTAAGTTAAATGCTGTTAAATGCTGTAAGTGAGATCAGTCGATTGGGCATTTGAAATATTTTCTTCCTGGGGTTGTGACATTTTTATTGCTTGATTTAAATCCTGGTTACTTGTTTTCATTGTTACGTTTTGGCAGAAAGAAAAACATAGTTGAGATGTGTATTTCTGTATATTACAGATCAAAATGAAGCCAGTCTTGTTAAAATACAGTTGCAGCCACTTAATTTTTGGTCTTTCCAGCCGAATGCCTGCAGAGTTCCAGACAATTACCAGCCAACATCCAGCCAATGCTTCCTTCACAAAAACACACCCAATTGTCTTGTGGTGGGGAAAATGTAAATGTCTCCATGTGTACTTTCGGTTATTGCTCTGGCATTGTTTTAGTAGTTTGAGGTACATTTAAAACACAAAACTATCCTTCAAACCATGACAAATTCTACTTCCGAACATGTTTTGATTTTCTCTCTGACATTACAAACAGAATTTAAAAATATATTCCAATACATTAGTAAAAATTATTCAAAAATATATGTTTTCTGTCACCCAAAACAATGTTTACTTGTGGACTGAAGGACACACACTAAAAAATGTTGAGTTATTTTGGTAACCCAATTTCCGTGTTGCTAGTTTTGAGTTAAATTTTTGGGTTATTTTAAAAAGAGTAACCCATTTTCTTGGTTATAGGGCTATTATTTTAACTCAACTAATTCACAACCTGAGTCTTAGGCCCCATCCACACGAAACCAAACCGAGGTCTAAACGCATACATTTTTTGCTGGATCTGCGTATCATCCATATGAAGACGGCGTTTTGGGGGTCTGTAAACGATCATTTTTGAAACCAGGTTCCAGAGTGGAAAGATTTTGAAATGCCGTATATGCAGCTCCGTGATTATTGGCTCTCCGCATGTTTTCAGATACGCTTACGTCATAGTTTCATATCTTCATTGACACGCATGTACCACACGTGGCAACGACAACAACAATGGCGGTGTACGTGTAGCATATGTGCTGATGAAGCTGGTGACCCTACTATCCCTGTTGCAGCAAAATCTCCTTCTTCTCAATCACCACCGAGTTGAACAAACAATTATCGAGGACACATTATGGCACTTTATGATCACTTTATCACAATCTCTGTTTACAACTTTTGCCGCAAGTGTGCTTGCCCACTGTTTTTTCCTCTGTTTCCGCTTGCATATTGTTACAGCACCCCTAGAGGTCTGGCATGTGTTTTACAGCGTTTTGATGCGTATTGAGTGCATTCATATAGACGCACACATTTTCTGAGACGCCTTCGTCTTTATGACGATCGTTTTGGAAACTGTTAAGCGTTTTGTCTTCGTGTGGATGGGGCCTCAGCTTAATCAAGTTTAATTCCTGCGTTCCTGCTCACACCTGCACCTCATCTGCTGCAATCACACCACCTAGTGGTGGACTACGTCACTGCCCCGCTCTCTACAATTGTTCCTGTGTCTGTTCAATAAAGCTGGTTATTGTGAACTGCAAAATCTGTGTTGCTTCTGAGTCCTAACTGCCTCCATGCTAAACTATTGGGAGCACTGAATTGCGCAAGCAAAAATTGGGTTAGGAACAATCCAACATTGTAGTTAGCATAACCCAACTTTTGTGTTAAATAATACAACCCAAAAATTGGGTCGAAAAAAAGAACCCAACCTGTTGGGTTAAAATAACCCAAAAAAGGGGTTCGTCCTTTTCTGAACCAGCAGCTCTGTTAAAATTGGGTTATTTTTTTCCCCAATTTTAACCCAACTGTTTTTAGTGTGCAGAACAAACAGACAAAGGCAGGAGAGCAGGACCATCAACTGAAGCTGCAGTCATTCATTCAGTTAATCCCACAGATCCCTTCCAACTGGAAGAACTTTTCTAACACTTGACAGTAGTGGTCAGTGAATGTTTGGCTCAATGTTTGGTCTGAGTCGAGGTGAGCGGTCTGTCAGAGCAGGTATGCAGGGACATTCCTGACAAGCCTTCACCTGGCCGTGGATGAGGAGCCACAGTGTTTGTCATGTTGTCACTCTCTGTGGAGGCACACATGTCAGAGGAGTCTGGAAAGAGACAGCGTGGGTGGGGAGGGCTGAATGGGGGCAGAGGTGCATCATGGGAACAGTGGGTTGAGGTACATTTGATGCCATCTGTGTATTACATAACTGAGCTGCTTGAAAAACCATCACGCCCATTACAGCACCGCTCAGTCTGTGGAGAGGCTCTGGAAACATATGAGCAGTTTATGATGAGAGGAGGTCTGATCAACCCCCTCCCCCGAGAAAAACAGCTGAAATTGTATCTATGCATTAAAACAGGACAAAAATATATCTATTTTTCAGTTAGGCTGTCAGTATTTAGAAAGGAGAAGACATTTTACAAATAAACTCATCTGGTTTGTGTTGAACAGTTCAGTGTGTCCCAAAGACGACTGCTAGGGTCCTTCACAAAAACTAAAACAAGTTTAACTGAAAGCTTTTTAAATAAATCACTAATGACACGGTCAACTTTCAAGTCCCATAACTTACAAAATACAGCCCGAAGATTTAACTTACAAGTTCATTTAACTTTAATGTAAGGGATGGGAAGTTTAAGTAAACAAGAGAGCCATGCAACTGTTGTCCTTATCACCAAAGGGCCAAATCAGTGCAATTTTAGGATGTTAGATTTATACCTACTGTTATTTATTATGTAACAACAAGGACAAGTATATATGCATTAACTTAGTTTTGCTAATTACATCTAATTTTAGATGTGTTAATGTTCATTCAGTAAAGAATTCAAGTCATTACCAGGTAGTTTGTATTGTGAGTCACAGAGCACTTACTGGTTATTCAAGTTTATTTTATTACATTTTTGCATTCAGTTTTCAAACATAATACATACAGGATGGCTATTATCTTTTAAATCCCTAATGACCCTAATAATCAATCAGTGCTGCTCATCCTGATGAGGTTCCAGAAATCAATGGCTTAATTTACAGGATCAGAGGTTTTTATCTAATAAAACAAGGCATAAGGTTTCTTTATGATGTGTCTACTGATACTGCACTTAAAAAAAAGACTAATTAATTTCACTGTTACAGTGAATTTTTGCAAGGAACAGATGTTAAACAAGAAAAACAGTATTTAAAGGTGCTCTGAGGAGAATCTATTTCTGCCAACATAAAGACTGCTACCCATGAGCACACGCGGCGACTGTGGTAAAGACGTGACCCAAGCCAAAGCGTGTGTTTGTTGTGATGCTAATGAATGCAGCTCAGACCTTCCTCAGAACTCTGCATTGCTTTACAACTTCTTTTTTCAACAACTTACAGGATGCAAAGCCACGAGGTAATGTATCTCTTTCTAGTTATGTAGTGGTAGTTTTTGATGTGTGACAACAAGCAATTTTTGGAAAACTTAGTATCGTAGTTTTGTAGCCAGCTATATATGGCTACTTACAGCCCGGTGCTCTAAGACGTGTCTGAATAATATAAATTTGCTCTAGTTTTAATTGTCTTGTTCCTGAAGTTGAGTATCCAGGCCAGTCCAGCATTTAGAGTTTAAAGATAACCTATTTTGATGCTATAAAACTCATCTTAAAGTGTGTATTTCGATCAGGCATATATCTAAAAGTGAGACTTTTTGTTATTACTTAGAAACTCCTCATAGCATCTTTAACTCTTAGAAAAATGAGACCATTTGTTGTCATGCAGAGAGGAGGTGCATCAGTGTTGTACATCTGTGCAATTTCATTAAATTTCAGCCAACATTTGGCTGATATGTGCGGCTGAAGTGGTTGTGGATAAGGAGTCGGTTCATCAGCCTTTTACCAGCCCAACACACATTAAAAGACAGGAAATTATCCACTATTATTAACTATCCATTACACTGCTTCTCCCTTTCAGTGTTGCAGCAGTGTAATGGATGGATCCCAGCTCATAGAGGGTGAGGGGCAGGGTGCCCTGAACCAGTCCCCAGCCAATCAAAGGGCTACATATAGACTGACACAGGGATCAAACCCCCAACCATCTTGTTGTTAGGTGCATATGATACCTGCACCACCAAGTCAGGAAAAAATCAAACATGAGCATGTCTTAGGTTGGTCTGAAACTTCTCTGCTCTTATTTTACTTTGGTTTGTTGTCACAGAGTTACATTTGCCCTCATTTAGGTCTCAAAGCTCCTGCTCTCCTGTGAGCAAAAGAAATCAGTGCTGCCAATTTAAGATCAATATTTTATTAGAATTACATAATGTTCCACTTTAATGGATGTATTAGCTCTAATGTCGCTGTAGCTCAACTATACTTGTCGTCCATAATATTTATGATGACTGATGATATTAACCGAACACTTACATTTCACAAAATAGTCTTAGGACTGATATTCTCCTAAATCAATTTAAGGCAGTGGTTCCTTAATCCTGTGCTGCTCTGAGCAGTCTGTTCCAGTGTGATTTCAGTGTCTAATAATGTCTTAAGGCTTATAAGTTACTAAAGCGATTATAGCAAAAGCCCAATCTGTTTCGAGCTGCCATTCAACAACAATTGGCAGTTTTCATGAGTATATTTTGGATCTAATAGAGGCAGTGTGTATTGTCTGCCAACATGTGATTTTGTGATTTTTTTTTGTTTTATAGGGAGTAAAAAAGGAGGACAGCATCCTCCGGAGAGCTCCATTCTGCTGGCTGGCGTGAAGTCCTGTTACTGGCAGTCAAATAAGGATAGATGCTTCTTTTTTTTCCTCTCCATGTTACACACACACATCTTATTTTTGTGTCTTGTTTGTCGCCCTGCACACGAAAACGCATTTACAGTGCTCACACGTTGGCACGCAGAGAACAAGTACAAACACATGCTTAGCCTGGAGGCACGCTGGGAAATCGGCACACAAAGGAGGGTGGACGAACACACACACAATCTTTTAAGGGCCTCGGGGGGGTGTGTGTTGGTCAAGGAAGACAGCCATGACTTTGCCGAGGGGAGTGAGGACAGTAGTGCAGAGGTGGGGGGTTAAGGGGGTGGGAGCTACAGAGATTAATGATCTGAAACTGTTTCTCCTGAGTGTGTGTGAACATATGTGTGTGTGTGGGTGCCAGTGAGAGTGTGTGTGGCCCCTAAGGTGGAGACATTATGCGGAGTAAAGCTCCATCTCTGAAGGATGGGACAGTTTAACAGTTTCCACTGTGGGCTGGATTTGGCTGGATCGCTCCCTCACTGCTGCTGCCATGAGGGGCGTCACAAAAGTCTGCCTTAACCAGGACCTCCCGCTGAGTGACATATTAACCTGCACACACACATAAACAAAAACACACACAGGAATACGTGCACTCTTGTCTAATTTGCCCCCAGCATGAAGACCGAGGCAGGAAGCCTGCATGATAAGATTAATAAGGTGCTTGATTCTGGGTGCAGCCCACACACTCCTACACACACATACATGCCGACGTGCACATGCACAGGGGGCACGGCAGAGCAGGTGTGCTGCATAATCAACACGGAGGAGGCAGAAATAACATGAATTAAAGATTGATTGACATTTAGTACGAGTTCCTGTCAGGTTGATATGTTACAAAGGTTTATTTGACACCTTAAGGATCCACAATTCACGATGAAACACCCTGTCAAAACAAAACACTGATGATACGATGAGTACTTTTTTATTCCCCTTTACATTCTATCACAAAGGAAGAGGATTTTTATTGTTTTGTTGTTTTGCTTTGGTTTATTTTGCTGTTGGCCTTCATTATTTTAAGAGAAATCTTTTAAATAATATTTAAAATCACTTACAGAAAATACATTCAATTCAATGATTTTATAACATTATTGCATACAAAGTTGTTGAAATGTGCTGTTTTTAAAAAAAACAAGATTACAAAACTATATCTGCTCATAAAATCATGTTTGGCATACTTGCAGTGACACATAATCACATTAAAGGGACTGTGAGGAGTTTCTAAGTAATTACAAAAAATTCTCACTTTTATATATCTGCCTGATGGAAATACAAACTTTAAGATGAGTTTTATAGCATCAAAATAGGTTATCAATAAATGCTATTCCTTAGTTTTGTGGTCAGGTCAGACAGGGCTGGACTGGCCTGGATACTCAACTTCAGGAACAAGACAATTAAAACTAGAGCAAATTTATATTATTCAGACACGTCTTAGAGCACCAGGCTGTAAGTAGCCATATATAGCCGGCTACAAAACTACGATGCTAAGTTTTTCAAAAATTGCTTGTTGTCAAACATCAAAAACTACCGCTACGTAACTAGAAAGAGATACATTACCTCATGGCTTTGTATCCTGTAAGTTGTTGAAAAAAGAAGTTGTAAAGCAATGCAGAGTTCTGAGGAAGGTCTGAGTTGCATTCATTAGCATCACAACAAACACACGCTTTGGATTGTGGTGCGTTCCAGTTGTACTCGGAAGTCGGAATTTCCGAGTAGGAAACTACAGCTGGAACGTCCCCCGAAGTCGGAATTTCCTACTGGGAACTCGGTGAAACCTCGCCACCCCCGAGTTGACAATGGAAGATGGATGCCCCCAGTGTGGACAGTTATTTAGCTCCTGTAATAATCCATTTATTTGCACTTCTGACTGGGGTGTGTCGCTCTAGATCAGCTGTATACATAGTATTGTTGGACTTATATTTACAAAAATGCTGCCATAGTGATAATCACATTCTTCATGTGATATTTGTGAACAACGCAGGGCGTGCTAACAACAGCTAACAATAGCCTGGTAGATCAGCATGTTTTTTTCCCACTTCTACTGGAACGCCAATAAGTCGGAGATGATGTCACTCCCAGTTCCGAGGTTACTGGAACGCAGCATTACGACAGTCGCCGCGCGTGCTCATGGGTAGCAGAGTCTTTATGTCACCGGAAACAGATTCTCCTCACAGTCCCTTTAATAAATGTTCAAAATATCCTTATACATAGTTATTATAAATTCAGAGAACAGAAATGTCTATGAATGCAGTCAGTGATTACCCAATATGTCCCATAAACAACGCCTGATTATAAGTAATACAGTATATATGTCTGTTAATAGCCATATTCACAATAACAGCACTATTTATGCATTTTCACTGTTAATCATACCTTAATCCATAATTGTTGTCAATTCAAAGAACAAATCCTTCATAATTTCCTCAGTGTTGACCTCAAATGTCCCATTATCTCCCAACAATTAGTCAGCAGTGATTTAGGGAATGTATTTTTTGTGTGTCATAAAGCATTATAAATAATAAAAATGTCCTATGGCTATATTTACAATGCAGCACTTAGTTTTACAACTCATTATAAACACTGGCACTTGTTTTGAAGCATTATTATTGATTAAAAAATGCTGATATCTCTGATTATGCAGCATCTAAAGCTCACTTAATCACATTATGATCTATTATGAACATACTTATGAACACATTATAAGCATTATAGAAAGTGTTACGGATTGTTTTGCTCTCTTCATAAAGTTTTATCTTTATGTAGGTGGGTATAGCCTAAAGAGAAATCATTACACCGCTAAGGTCACCAATTGAACTCCCTGAAACAGCACGCAAACTTGATCGCGGGGCGGTGGGTGGGAGACACAGCGGCGAATGAGGCGCCTTTTAGCGAGGCGCTCACTGTGACCTCGGCACTGATTTCTCTAGGTATCTCCCGGATGAGTATTCATGACGCTGTGTGAGTGGGAAGCTCGGTTACTGAAGTAGAGCAGCTCAGCAAACACTTGTGCTGCAAATGAAGGCGCTGAGAGAAAAGCTACAGCACGTCGACACAGAGGGCTGGCGGAGGAAGCGAAGGATTGTTGTTTGGTTAGAGAGATTTACACTTTGATGGGTTATTCAAGAAAGCAGGAGGTTAAGGGGAAAAAAGAATCACTTTTAACAAATGTGATACTTAACTTTATCAGACAAAATAATAAGATGTATTGGCATTACTTCACTCTATAGGACTGCCAGCCAGAGTATAATTAGCCAAAGCTGGTTGGATGGTTGACAAGACATTTTGAATTCAAAAATAAAACTGCATGGAAGGTCCATCAAAAATCTCTTTTTATAACATGATGATGAAAGCTTCTCTGATGGCTCAGACACAGAACAAAAGCAGATAGTTATTAATGGATTATTATTAGCAAAAAAGCAGGTCATATCTTTCCTTTCAAACACTTGCAGTGAATTAGAATTCAGATTATCCTTGGCCTCAGAGAGGACAGTGAACCACAACAACGAGGACAACACATCATTCAGCTGACCTTGACTTTCTGCCTAAGAAAGTGTCAACAATGCTTTGGCAGACAAACTTATAATGTTTGGAGATTCATTTAAACCAGAAAAACACTCTCTGTTAGCCAGAACCACAAGCAGGGTCAGATACTTTCTTTTTTTCTTAACTTTTTTTAAACTATTTTTTCAGTCAATGATATGACATGACATCATACAGATGAGCCACTTCAATGTCCCCTTCTTACTAGGGGTGCAACAATACATGTATCTGTATTGAACCGTTTGATACAGTGGCCTCTGTTCGGTACACCCTATGAACCGAACAATATTGTATTTATTTATTTGATCAACTTCTGACGAGGTGTTTTGCGCTGCATTGTTGAGCACAGATCCGATGAGCTGTGCGCAGCTCCTCCCCTTTCATTCGGCCAAGCTGATGAGACAGAAGAAGCTACATTTGCTAGGGCGCTGCAACATGGAGAGTGCTTTACCTTCAGCTGAAATTGAAGACACTCCACTATCATTCAGATCTGGTGTTTGGGACTACTTTGGCTCCCATGTTAAGTATGACCCTGATGTTAAGCGTGTCATGGACAAAAACACAACAGTATGTCGAAAGTGCAACACGATGCTAAACTACGTCGGTTGAAATACAACAAACGCCGACAAACAAGTGGAACCAGACAGAAACAACAAGCAGCACACATGCTACAGACTTTACCTGGGTCATTTAGACCGTTATTTAAGTCCTTTAAAATGTACTCTGTGTTGAAACAAACGTTGGTGATTTTAATAAACCAAGTAAAAAAGGCATTGAAATTTCTCTGATTTTGTATCGAAAAAATGTCGAACCGTGACTGAAACCTATCGAATTGAACCAAACCGTGAATTATGTGTATCGTTGCACCCCTACTTCATTCAGTTCCCAGCCGCTGGAAGCCCCCACCTCTCTGAGACCGTATGAGCGGGAGTTGGGAAGATTTAAGAGGCTGCATCTGCATTAAGACTTTATCAACTTCAAAATGTGAGGTTTCAGTCTAAGTATTGATACACATTGATACTCTATCGCCGGATCATAAATGTATAATGATCCAAACAGCGAGGGTAAGCAATGGGTTGAAACAAATTTGCAGCAGTAAAACAAAGATTTTAAATTGTTTACTTTACTCCTCTTTGCAGATTATTACACATTAAATCTGAGACATCATCAGATATTTGAAACTTTAAGCCAGAGTTATTCAGGCTGCTTTTACACTTAATTCCAGGGTCAGATTACATGATTGATGTATGATTATGGTCCAGCCCAATAGACAGAGGGGTTCAGGTCCCATTGACCTTGATAATCATCCATCGTCTGACAAAAACAGACCCCAAACAGCTCCACAACAGAAAGGCGAGCATGCTTGATTTTTGTCCTTCCTCCCATGATTGTCCCTCCACATCACGAATGAGGGCACTGGGAGCTCTGCAAATGCAATGGCCATGGATGTAAGCAAACTGAGGTTTGTTCCTTAAGAGGTATGAGACAGAGAAAAATGTGTCAAGCTGTGAGAAACAGGAGCCCTCTGATTACATTTGTTTGTTTGCGGTCTTGGTTGCCAACTTCCTTTTTGGCTTTGCTTTTAAAAGTAACCCTTAATATTAGGGCTGAACAATTAATTGCAGATTACATCGCAATATGGCTTGTTGCAATTATACAAATCGCAGAAGGTTCAATACTTTTAGACCAAAATGTGTCGAACATTTTGGCATTGTGATGAAGTTTTTTGCAGTTTCATGCCTATTGTTTACTTCTATTAATACACCTTTTTCCCACTTTTGGACCATTTTCACCTTTTTTCAACCCCACTTTTACAACTTTATGCCTATTTTGCCCCCATTCATCTTTTTTTGGCCACTGTCAGAACCATTTTTGGAATTTTTACATGGCTTTTGAAATATAATTACAAATTTATTTCCCAATTTTGCTGCCATAATCAGTTTTCCTAAGCCACTTTTGGATTTTTTTTTTGGCAATTTACCCCATTTTTTTGCAATTTCATACGTATTTTACACATACTTATTAACCCTTTTCCACTTAAATACAATTTTTACCCAGTTTTTACAATTTCATACCTGTTTTGCTTCTGTTCTTCACTTCTCCACTTTTTCTCAAATCTTTTATCCTTAGAATAATTTAATGTCATATTGGTTTTACCATAAAAAGATCTACTGCTTATGCTTGTTTAAGAATACATAGGGTGAGGAACATTAAAATATTGGGGAAAGAAATCGCAATTAGATTATTTTCTCAAATCGCTGAGCCCTACTTAATATTTGAATTTCTTGAATGTAATGGTTTAACTTTAATTAAGTAGAAGTGTCCCTGAACTGCATTTAAACTACCTTACCTTTTACTTTACCTGAAAATAACTCCCTTAAGTCAGTTTATTTGCTTTACAACATCATCACAATTCCCAGTTGCTAAGTGATGGTGTGGAAAATTGCAGTGAAATCAGTTTAATCTGGTTTAAATGTATTTCTATTATTATTATATTTCTGCACTTTCTTTAGTTTGCAGTTATAATGAGCTCTGATCATTAATATGAGTTTTCTTTTTGCTCTTCATTGATTTTTATATAAACTGTTTCATATATGGAGCAAACCCATCACAATACTGTGTGTGGGAGCAGAGTGCCAGGTTAGCAGTTTTACCACAGTGAGCAGTGATAACACAAATATGACTCATTTGCATCCTAACATCCACTGAAACATCGCTTTAAAATTCAAAATGTAATTGGCATCTGAGGTTTGAAATGCACCCTCCGTGGCGAAGTACATGAAAGAGCACAGAGTACAATCCTGTTCTATCAGCCTCTGTGTGCAGCAGATGGAGGCAGAAAGGTGTGACATTTGACAAAAAGGTGGCCAGCGAGGCTCTCTCCATTACAGCCTCAGCATCAACTCTGACTGAAACCCAAGGATGAAAAGGAAATCACACAGCACGCTGTTTTCTTTTACATTAGAGTTGAAAGAAACAAATTGGCCTCTGGGGAATACCTGAAGGGATTATATTTGTCCTTAAGTCACCAAATAAACATCAAAATAAAGGTGAAGCAGAGGAGTTGTTGGAGAAAAAGAGGGGAAGCTAGAACAGAGGAGTTTCCAAATCCCCGTCAGCCGGCTCGTCACACGCGGACACAATGAGGAAGACTTCAGGAAGCTCAGCAGAGAGGGGCAGAAGGTGAAGGGAGGTGCAGGAAGGTAAAGACAGAGGGAGAGAGAGGGAGCTCTCCTGCAGATGAAATCCATCTCCATAAAAATCCAATCCTCTTACTGTGCAATATGCTCCAAATGGGCGGATTGACATAAGGGGTCACAACCCTGACCGTAACCCTGGCAACCATTTCCCATCCAAACCCTCACGCGCTGCTCTTCATATCTCCTCTGGCTCTCGTATCTTGTCCTTCAGTGCTTGTGCCTTCTCACGTCTTCACCTCTCTTTGCCCCACTCTCCCACACTCATATAAAACCTTCATGTGGTTCACTCGGAGCCGGGCTGATTGTACCGCAGACTTTAAAAGATGTAGGTGCCATAACCTTTGGCCCTTGTTAAGGGATTGGAGTTGGCCTGACGCAAGCAGAGGATGGAAGGAGCCATAATGAATCAGACAAAGAATACTTTGAGGACAGGGGCTGGGGAAGGGACCTTGAAGAGAATATATATTTTCTTTGGTGCTTGTTACTGACGGAGTCGTGCAAGATTATCAAACGTTCAAGAGCTAAATCTTCTATCCGATTGTTTGTGATCATTTGGACAAGAAATAATAAAAATTAAATGTCAATGATTTTCTGAAATCAAAAGAACTCGGGGTATTTAGAAAAAGCACAGCAGTGGACCTGCAGTAATAACCTGACATGCCGGATGGACAGTTCCATAAAAATATTTCACTAATCCATCTGGGGAGGAGCCCTGTGAAAATGTTTTCAGGGGCAGAACCTTCAAAAACAACAGCAGCTTGTGATTGGACGACCATGTGGCTCATCACACTCATCACAGACCAATCCATATCAAGCAGCGCTGCTATGATGTGCCAAATGTACTGGCTAAACGTAGCACGGCAAATGCCTGACAAGGGCAAACAACAGTAAATGGCCATCAACGGCCAACAGCCAACTGTTGTTTGCCAACTGAAGAAGGGGAGGCGTTGACAGTCAACGCTTACTGAGGCGTTTGGTTGGCAAAGTAAATATAAATAAAACAGCACAAAATGGTGTGCGCTAGGGCTGCACGATATTGGAAAAAAATAACATTGCGATTTTTGGGGGTTTGCGATATACTGCGATATATCTTGCGATATTAAAAATAGAAGAATTTTCACCAGATGACTTGAATAGCTCTGTTTGGGAAGAATTTGGTTGACTCACAATGGCACCATTGTATTGATATAATACCGTTTAATCCAGGCTAAGGGGGTTCATCTGTGAATGATGAAGACTGTTGTATATAAAACGGATCCAGGAGGCCATGTCTCTGTACAAAATAGAATAGGTTTAAATTGCAGTTGCTTTTTTTCATTTCCCCAATAAATGGGGAAATGCAATTGTCACATTGCATGCGCGGCTTGACTATTGCGCATGCGCATATTGCGATGTCGATGTTCAAATGATGTATTGTGCAGACCTAGTGTGCGCTCACAGACAGTGTTGTTCGCTACATTGTGAAAGAAATGCAGCCCTTCAATATGGTTGAACAATCAGCATTTCGGGAAATGTTACAAATGTTTTACAGACACTACAAATTGACTGGGAGAATGTACATGTCACAAGCAATTCTGAAATTGTATAAACTCAGACTTGTATAAACTTTATTTATAGTTTTTTTAAAGTTGTGTGTGTTTTTTTCTTTACAGAGACAGGGTCTGTTTTTTCCGTTTTTGATTAGTATAATTATTTTTTTATTTACATGCAATTATTCCTTAAAGAGAGCCCATTTCATTTTCATTGTTTTTTCTCTTTTTTGTTTGTTAAATTTATCATAGTGTTTTTCAATTTATTTTATTTAAAAGATTTTAACCTCCCAATTACAGTTAAATACTCTGAAGAAATTAAAGTGTATTGCTTTTGATGTGGTGTACTCTATTATGACATATATTATAATTACATGAATGAAGAAATGAAAAGTTCAAAATAATATTGACAGTAATATCGTTTATCGTCAATAATTTTTTGGACAATTATCGTCCCGCAAAAATGGTTATTGTGACAGGCCTACTTTCAGACAAATAAAACTGAAATGTAAAGCCTTGGTAGAGTGCTTCACCACACAGCAGTATATAATTAGTGTTGGATAAAGATTTAAGTTCAGCCTAATGACATTTTTATTTATAATGCGTAAACGTCCATTAAGCTACGTGCTAGACGACATCCTTTGTGCCGTCCAGCTGAAATAGAACAGAGTGTAAAATGACATCCAAATGGTCAATAACAGGATGATAGTGAGGAGAGCTGAAGGATGAAGCACAGGAGTTTACTTTAGTCGAGATGGTACTGCAGGTTAAGCCGGCAGCTCCATAACAGAGAACAGACTGAGCTGTAAATCCTCATCAGTGACACAGCTACAGCTCTCTCAGACATGTTCTGATTGGATGAAGGTTACAGACCATCACCTCTGGTCCAGGTTATGAGGTTGAGGGGCAGAAGTGATGCAGTGGAGGAGAGTACTGTAAGAGCAAGGTGCACTGAAACAGACGAGAGAAACGAGGTCAGGTATCCAAAACAATTTAGCAGAAGCTGGAGGCCGAGTAAACATAGATTCAGGTTTGACCTCAGGCATTTAGTGCTCAGGAGAAAGTAAAATAAGGACTGTGTTTATGTTTTTATGTCATTGTGTTTGCTACATGAACAACCTTCACCCTTTTTACCTATTGCACACTTTCTTTTGTCACAGTGTGCGTACTTTAAAAAATACTTTAAAGCAAGGACAAAGTAAAAGAAAAACATCAGAACATAAACACGAACTCTAAACTTTTAATTTCCATGAAATGATTTGAATTCAGCTGGCTTGGAAATAGAGTAACTCAGACCTGATAGAAACTTAAACATCATGAGCCTAAACCACAAAACTCATAAATATATTCCCGCGGTGCGCAAGCACTACAAATCCTGAACATCCCATTATAGTGTTCTGCAAAGCTCGGATGAAAGTGGAGCAGTTCTGGAAAGTAAATTATTTATATCTTCCCACAGAGTTTGCTTTACCTTAAAACTTCAAGTAAACAACATATGCTGTAGCATTTTGGATCACCGACACTTTTACTGAAGCGCAGATGAGGATGTGAGCACACGCCTCAGCCGTGCTTAAAGGAGCTTTTGTGGGTATTTCTGGCTCAAGAAGCAAGAAGCATTCATTTAGATTATTAATATTGTGTAATTAAAAACATGTTGAGCTAATTTCCTGAGCAAAGGAGTGACCTGAAATGGAACATGAAGACAAAAAGGTTAAGCTTGTTCAATTAAAGATGTTAAGCTGCTCTCACTCAAAGTGTTCAAAGGTCGCTGTTAGATTTTTTTCTTGGCTTTTACTGTCAAACACATGCAGGGAGTGTTGCATCATGACATAAAAACGAGGGTTTACTTAGTAATACTGTCAAACATTTATGGTAAAAGCTCTCCGTATTTGCAGAAATGGGATTAGACCTCAGGTAACATTTTATCATCTCATCATCAAGCAAATGAATTATAAAAGGGTCACTAAATGAAACATATTTGAAATAAAAGTCTTTGTTATGATGAATATACCAATTTCTCAATAAACCATGATAAATTAAATGATAAAATAATAAACAAAACTTACTCAATGCCTAAAGTAGTTATCAGAAATGAAGGAGATGCTCCAATGTAATGGTTTTCATAATAATATTTATACTTTGAATTCCAAATTATTGCCATGCTCGTCCACTCAGATCCTTAAGGCACTAAGCGAAACTTATTCTTTGAAAGTATTGCCTTCTTATTACAGTAGTATTATCCAGTTAATGCTGTCAAAAATAACCTTTTTATTATGAGCTAAATATCTGATAATTCACACACTTACATTTTACACCATATCAATCCCGTAAGAAGTACAAGGTAATTAGCCAAACCTATTGCTAAATAGTGGAGTGTTTTCCGAATAATTCCAGCTGTATTTTATAGGTAAATACCCTCTAATTACAGCCATATTATTCAGACTAATATCACAGTTATAACCATCCTAATCTAGTCAAAACTACAAGGTAATTAGCCAGACCTATTGGTTATTAGTGGAGTGTTTTCCGAATAATTCCAGCTGTCATTTATGTTTAATTACCTAAATAATTCAGTTCACTTTCCCACTTTACCCGACAGAGTCTTTGCTGGTCTATGGCAGACTCATGATGATTATGGTGTCAAGTTTGCTCTACTAAAAGGTGCTATGAGGAGAATCTATTAAGACTCTGCTACCCATGAGCACACGTGGCGACTGTCGTAATGCTGCGTTCCAGTAACCTCGGAACTGGGAGTGACATCATCTCTGACTTATCGGCGTTCCAGTTGAAGTCGGAAAAAAACATCCCAATCTACCAGGCTACTGTTAGCTGTTGTTAGCACGCCCTGTGTTGTTGTATGAAGAATGTGATCATCACGATGGCAGCATTTTTGTAAATATAAGTCTAACAATACTATGTATACAGCTGATCTAGAGCGACACACCCCAGTCAGAAGTGCAAATAAATGGATTATTACAGGAGCTAAATAACTGTTCACACTGGGGGCATCCATCTTCCATTGTCAACTCGGAGGTGGTGAGGTTTCACCGAGTTACCAGTAGGAAATTCCGACTTCGGGGGACGTTCCAGTTGCAGTTTCCTACTCGGAACTCGGAAATTCTTACTTCTGACTACATCTGTAACGCACCAAAAGATGTGACCCAAGGTAGGTAGCGGTAGTTTTTGATGTTTGACAACAAGCAGTTTTTGGAAAACTTAGTATTGTAGTTTTGTAGCCGGCTATCACTACTTACAGTTCGGTGCTCTAAGACGTGTAATATAAGTAATAAAATAATATAAATTTGCTCTAGTTTTAATTGTCTTGTTCCTGAAGTTGAGTATCCAGGCCAGTCCAGCCCTGTCCGACCCGACCGGAAGGCTAAGGAATAGCATTTATAGATAACCTATTTTGATGCTATAAAACTCATCTTAAAGTGTGTATTTCCATCAGGCATATATCTAAAAGTGAGACTTTTTTGTAATTACTTAGAAACTCCTCACAGTCCCTTTAAATAACCCGTAAAAAAAGGTAGAGGCTATTTGCTTTTGTGATGAAAGAGCCATCTCATGGAGATCCTGGGCCAGATGCATAAATGAGAAAATCTATATAAAAGTAAAGGTTTAATTTCTATGTAATTATCTCCTTATTAGCATTGTTATGATCTAACAATTACCTTGTTATTACCTGGTAAATACCTGGTAATAGTTGGACTGTAAAGGGCAGGGTTTCTGCCTTTTTTACTTAAATGCTTCTGTGTTATAAAGCTGCTCAGGTGTTTTTTGCTTCCTTAGAATTATGGAAACACATGCATCTGTCCCGATTGTCTTTAATTGTTGTTGCTGTCTTTTTTTTTGCAGGGTTGCAAAGAAATATTAGTCAAGTCAGTCAGCCAGCCAGACTAGCAGCTATTCCCTGCCTGCACTGTGTAGAGTTAGTGGCGGGAATACTGATTTTTTTTTTTTTTTTTTTGACACGCTTTGTACTGTTCTATTTTAGCCTCTTCAAACACTGGGAGACATCTCTCCATAGAAATGAACCAACCAGGCGAGTCTCCCCTGGCACCGAGAATTATGCAGCAAGTTACTGGAGCGATGTTTCTACTATTCTCTGTTGTACACATTACTCAGACACTCACACACACACTGGGACACTCGTGGGCTAAGGAAAAATAATCCACACACGTACACACACATGCTCAATGAGATGCACACACAAGCACAAATGGAAGCATGGCTCATTTGAAGCAAACAGGAGAGAGGGGAGAAGAGGCGTCTGTTGTCAAAAGGGGTAAACAGGCTGAATAAAATGTTGAATGGACAGAAGTGAGGACGTGGACGGCATCACACACACACTGGATTTGTAAACAGATACGCAGCTCAGTCTTACTTCACCAGAGAAGACGTGGAGTCCTTTTGTTTAAAACATACTTCTCTTCCTGAGCTTCTGCCAAGGACTTTTCTGTCTGCAGGGACACACCTATGCCACTTCTTCAGATCCAGCAGCAGGCCAAGGTATTGCAGACAGCAGGAGAAAAATACCTTACAACCTGAAACCACTGTTGCCAGACTGTTCTACTGGAATAAGCAACCAGGCCAATAAAAACAAGGCCAAAACAAACAACCTCCAGCTATTTTTTTTTACCTAATGTGATTCATTACTTTTTAATTTTAAAGAGAAATCTACCTACAGCGTGGTCTTATTTTCACCTGCATTACATTTCAGCTTCACAGTGTTATATTTTCTTATTTGGCTCTCCATTTACTTTTTCAACATCCTTTTGTTTGGATGGCTACTGTCATTTTTAACCCTATTATCACCAACTAGTCTGTCTTACCTTAATTTTTGTAGCCAGACAAAGTCAGGCTTTTACTTAACCCTTTTATGCATCATGTTCACTACAGTGCACAGATATTTGTTAGAATTTTTATACCCTATAGGTTGCAGCACATGTCGAACTACCAGGTGGTAAATGCCCAAACCTTTGTCTAAAGTGTCATACAAATATCGTTGCACATTTTTACCACATCAAGATGCTGCATCATAAATCAAAAATAGCTGGCGAAGGGCAAATTGGGTATTTTGTGTGTGTATAATCAGACTTCACAAATTTTTGTATTTTATTTTACACATACTGTATACCAGAGGTGTGGACTCGAGTCATGTCACTTAGACTTAAAGTGTTGAATTTGTAAATGCTTGTAAAGGACAGAATTTGGAGGGCTTAAATCATGTCACCATTTAACTGCTTATGATGGCCCAAATGCCAGATTGTTTTGTGTGACACAGTTTAATTCATCATTTATTCTCAAGGAGTGTTTTCTCCACTCTTTGAATCATGTTTATGTTTTTAATTTACAAACAATTTGGCTGTAATATTTATATCTGCTCTATTAATAATGTTTAAAGTCCATTCATCAGTTTGCTTTATGAATGTTTGGTTTCAGGCACTGGCAGAGCTTTTTGGGAACATTGCTCAGTCTTAACTCTTCATTGTCCTCATAGTCCTTCATGTACCTTTTTCACTGCCCTGTACCTCTAAGTGCCTGTTCTGAAAAGCATACCTTGCTAAACTTCACAAAATGTTCTGTTTTCAGCTTTGGGATATTGTCTTAAAAGTGGGTTTTACTTCAATGAGCACTTTGCAGAAGAATAAAAGGAGCAGAGTCTTTAATCTGAGGTTGAACAAATGGAAACTATGTTTCCATTTAATCTCAAAATGATCTAAAAATCCCCTTCAATGCATTGATTTGTTTGCTATGTTCAATGTCCTAACCCTCGTTGGTGTCTTTCTATTTCACCCAGTCTCACACCAGGCCTTTCAAAAGCTCACAACTGGTAGCTTTCTTTAAAGGTTAATGAAATTTAGACATATTTATCTTCAATATTTTCAGCAAATTTCTTAGGTTATGAAATAAGATAGGATTTAAAGGTGCTATGAGGAGAATCTATTACCGGCGACATAAAGACTCTGCTACCCATGAGCACGCGTGGCGACTGTCGTAATGCTGCGTTTCAGTAACCTCGGAACTGGGAGTGACATCATCTCCGACTTATTGGCGTTCTAGTAGAAGTTGGAAAAAAACATGCTGATCTACCAGGCTATTGTTAGCTGTTGTTAGCACGCCCTGCATTGTTGTTCACAAATATCACATGAAGAATGTGATTATCACTATGGCAGCATTTTTGTAAATATAAGACTAACAATACTATGTATACAGCTGATCCAGAGCGACACAACCCAGTCAGAAGTGCAAATAAATTGATTATTACAGGAGCTAAATAACTGTTCACACTGGGGGCATCCATCTTCCATTGTCAACTCAGAGGTGGCGAGGTTTCACCGAGTTCCCAGTAGGAAATTCAGACTTCAGGGGACGTTCCAGTTGCAGTTTCCTACTCGGAACTCGGAAATTCCTACTTCTGACTACAACTGGAACGCACCAAAAGACGTGACCCAAGCCAAAGTGTGTGTTTGTTGTGATGCTAATGAATGCATCTCGGACCTTCCTCAGAACTCTGCATTGCTTTACAACTTCTTTTTTCAACAACTTACAGGATGCAAAGCGACGAGGTAATGTATCTCTTTCTAGTTACGTAGCGGTAGTTTTTGATGTGTGACAAGCAAATTTCGTAGTTTTGTAGCCGGCTATACATCTCTACTTACAGCCCGGTGCTCTAAGACGTGTCTGAATAATATAAATTTGCTCTAGTTTTAATTGTCTTGTTCCTGAAGTTGAGTATCCAGGCCAGTCCAGTTCTGTCCGACCCGTCTGCGAAGCTAAGGAATAGCATTTATAGATAACCTATTTTGATGCTATAAAACTCATCTTAAAGTGTGTATTTCCATCAGGCATATATCTAAAAGTGAGACTTTTTTGTGATTACTTAGAAACTCCTCACAGTCCCTTTAATAACTGATGTGGCCCAGTAAGCCTGACCAAAACCAAGCATCTCTCCCTAATTGCATTTCAGTTTTGCATCAGAGATGATGACATCAGGTTATGTAAGACAGCACGACAAACTGGCATCCACAGGTGAAAAATAGCCCCAGGGTCTTGTCTTAAAGACTCCAGCAGGCCACAGTAACTCACTGGAATAGGTTCAAGTGAGCATCAATCACCTCCACATCCAATCAAAGAGGCACAGATGGTGGAGCTCGCCATCAGCACAGTTGTGATTGGGTTAGAAGGGGCGCAGCATGGAGCCTGTTGGTGCATTATCGGCTTCAATCACAGTAATGCACCATGCTCCTGCAGCGACCTCTGGGGTGTGTGTGTCACCCGTATATCATCACTATCCACTTCACCGGACCCGCTGACCAACAGTGCTCCCAAGCTCACTAACTCACCTCATATTCTAGCACTTAAGGCGCAGACGAACGGGCAGACAACATAGCTTAACATGCATGAAATAGCTCATACAGACTATTTCAAAGCATGAACACACCCCAAAGTAGTCTATCATAGAGCGTGTGAAAGAGGAAACAGGATTAGAGCAGCGGTTGGCTTGGGCCGAGACCTGCGGCACAGATGCAATGCTCCATCACGGTCTACAAGCACTTACAGAGACAGAGAGACAGCGAGAGGCTGAGATGAAAAGGCGAATTCTCTCCTCTTTTATTTCCGTCCCTCCCACTGCTCTTTATCTAACCCTTGACTTAGATGAATCCTGTTATGGTGTGACGTGAACCTGGGGCAGTAAAGAGACATAGACAGACGGTGGGAGAAAGGAAGATATAAAGGCAGAACGCAGACACATACAGCTGACGCACAATGTGGACACAGTCAAATCAGCCTCAGACAGATCGACTGTCAGAGGACTTCAGATTTCTGAAGGGGCTGTGCTGTGAGCGTTATCAACAAGAGGCTCAACGACCGACCAAATAACAACAGGAGTCATGTTAAAGAATGACAGCAGGCACAGAAAACTACTGATCGAACAGGAAAGTCTTGGGACCCTTTTTATGTAAATCTAGGCCTGTCACGATTTTGCTGGACGATAATTGTCCCAAAAATTATCGCCGATAAACAATATTATTGTCAATATTATTTTGAAAGATCATGTTTTCATTAATGTAATTATATGCCATAATAAAGTGAATGCACCATGTTAAAAGCAATGAACTTCAATTTCTTTCTAGCATTACCACAGTCGCCGTGCATGCTCATGGGTAGCAGAGTCATAATGTAGCCAGCAATAGATTCTCCTCATAGCACCTTTAAATGGATGCATAATAAGTTGTTTATATGCTTCAATGTGCATGTTTGGGTTTATCTGGAAGATGTTAATGAGGAAGGAATTTAAAAGTTCCCAATGTTTAACTCGATGATCTGTTGGTTATGCCTTGGGGATCCTGTAGAGGGAAGTTGCGCTCGCCATTACAGAGGAGTGAAGGCAGCAGACACGTTTCTCTCATTTTGTTCCATTACTATTTCCCCTTTTCAAAGTAAATATTGTGTTTAAAGTACTGCAGGTTCTGTTGTTGTTCTCTGTAATGCATTGTTGTTTTTGATATGTTTTGAACTGCTTTAAATGATTTTACTTGGAAATGTTTGATAAAAGCGTAGTGCTCGCGGCAGGGAAACCTCGTAGCTGGTCTGCAAACTGAGTGACATGTGGTCATTGTAGTGAGCTAGCCAGGTTTAATGTATGTGATTATATGCCGAAATTGTATATGTTTATGATTTCATTCAAAACTCATTGCAGAGGAGAGAAGGCACTGGACGCGTTCCTCTCATTTTGTTCCACTACTATTTCAACAACAATTACACAACCACGAGCAGCCTGAGCCGTTGATACGGGGCAGGGTGGATCATCTAAATACTGCAGCAGAAATCAGGTCTCGTCAGAGCAAATAATCTTCTCTTTTTTATTGGTGAGCCTGGGCAAACTAAAGTCTTAGCTCCCCCGACTTGTGGCAAAAACAAAGCCACTATGAACAGTTGCACATTGAATATTTTCTTTTTCCTTGGACCATTCTTTGGAAACCCTTGAGATGTTAGTGCTTGAAAATCCTAAAAGATTGGCAGTCTTTTAGGATACATAGACTAGCCCCTCTGATATTCCATTATTCATATTCATGAGAAGTTGAGCAGGTGTACCTATTTAAGTGGCCAGTGAGTGTACACAACTTGGTGACACCATTTTCCCCAATAGTGGTTTGCTATCACTAACATAAAACATCACATTTTCCTCCCCTATATCCACAAAAGAGCTGGATTAAACATTCGACACGGCGACATTTTATATTCAAAACATACACGGAGCACATAAAATATGCAGCAGCAAAGTTTGAAGACCCAAGTGTTGGAAAGAAAAGCTTCTCCTTCAAAGGGACTGTCTGTTTCATCAAACATTTTCTAACAGCAGAGCTCAAATTAATATTCAGTTGAACTTGGAGAAACACAGGCTAATCTCGCTCCGTATTATAGAGTGAAATGTGTGTGTCCTCTTTTATTACTCTCATCTCAAAAAGCCCAAGTTTCTGCTTTATGTGAGGTTGTTAAACCACCTTCAGTATCAAAACTGTATTTAAAGGTTCATTTTTGTTTCTTTTGTCACTGATGTTTAACTACAGAAATCACTTTGCACTTCAGTACATGCTTTTTAATGTGAGGTAAATGCTCTGTTAATGTTTCAAAAAATTGAACTTTCTGTTGTTCAGTAAAAGGATCATTTAATGTTTTAATTAAGCAAAGTTCTCTAAAACCAAGAGGAGGAAGCTGGATTACGTTTTAGCTTTAAATACCGGTCACACCTGAGCTTCAGCAGAATCCTCACGTGGCTGTAAAGCAGCATCTTTTCATTCACACAACTGAGAAAAGGACTCAGCAAATCCGTCACTTTCCTGATAAGCAGCAGCATACTGTGAAACCATGATGGTAAAGTAATTAGCATGCACAATTACACAGCGTAATAACAGGCTCTGTGAGTGTTAAGCTAACCCTCGGAGATTGAAGAAGTGATACAGAAATCAGGGAAATCTGAGCAAAGACTTAAAGCTGTGTGTATTGTCACAACAAAGATGAGACAGTTAAGAGTCTTCAGTAATAAAGTGGGTAAAACAATCCATTTTTTATCAGTAATGTGCTGACAGATTGTTATCCATCTTTGAAATGTGATTAAAGAGGAAAGCAGAGTCTGTTGTGATGTCTTAAAATGATAATTTGACAGGATCTCTGCTGAGCACACTTCGGTTAATCTGTTTTTCATTCAATAATTTTGTAATTTTCAACTTTGAAAAGGGAATTTAAAACCTCAGACCTCAGCCTGATTTCATTCTCTTGATGTTTTTTCCCCACATATTGTCATTTTTACAAATGTGATGTCAGGCAAGGACGGCTGTAAATAGCACATGGACTCAGGTCCCACCTGCCCATGCACATACTCACAGTTACATTCACAAACTAATGGTTTAAATCTCTGTGTTTTACAGTAAAATGGTGCATTCATTTTAATCTTGGGGGTTTGATTGTATTGGAGCGCCCCCTTTGGTTACAATTGCCTACACAGGAAGTTGGACAAGCTTAATGGACCCAACATAACCAGCTAATAACTGAAACTGGTTTAAAGGGATATGTGCCTCACTCCTGAGTCCATGACAAGCAGATGGACACCATTATTTTGACTGTCAGTAACAAGGAAGAGACAAGCAGAGCCCACCCACTGCTAATGGGGAGCGTCGGTGGCGCAGTTGGATAGTGCGCTTAGTCAGTGCTCGGGAGGTTGCAGGTTCAAGCCCAGCTCATGGTGATGTGTCCTTGGGCAAGACACTTAACCCCAAGTTGCTCCCACTGCTGCGTCAGTGGCGTGTAAATGGGCATGAAAGGGCGTGAATGTGTTAGACATACTGATGGATAACTAACATAGAAACTCAGAACCATCAGTGAGTGAATGTGAGAGTGAATGGGTGTGAATGGGTAGGTGTGACCTGCGGTATAAAGCAGCTATGAGTAGTCTACGACTAGAGAAGTGCTATAAAAGCTCAAGTCCATTTAACATTTACCATTTAATTAGCTTAGCTCAAACACTGGAAGTCAGTGGCTAATGTTAGCCTGCCTCTGCCTACAGTCATCAGATAAACTCTTAAGCAGCTCTAAACAGTCCATAGCTGTCAAGTCTCCCATTTTGGCTGGGAAACTACCATATTTTACCCCTCTTTCCCGCCGTCCTCCCGTATTACTGTTGTCCCGAAACCCTCCCGTATTTAAAAAAAAAAAAAAAACATTCCTCTGCCTCTGCTCCTAACTGAACACTGTCACTAGCCTCGCAAGAAATGCCACCTGCGGTAGCCTGGGTGGCAGTTGTCGCGAGGTTAGTGCCGACAGCAGGAACAAACCCGGGACAACAGAGGAGAGAGATGGATGGATGTGAGGAGGGAGAAGGCATTCCTGCCAAAAAAACAAAGAAGTCCTGTAAATATCTCGAGAAATGGGACAGCGAATTTACTTTCCTAAAGAGGAGCAGGATGGGGCACAGTCATGCGTTCTGTAAGATTTGTAACTTTAACTTAAAGACAAGCAATGTGAAATCAGCAGTAAATATGTAATGTGTTGACCTGTGAATGAACTGAAAATATGTAAAATAAATAAATGTGTTTCATATACTGTTTTGTGTTTTCATTGAGGCTTTATTTTAATGTAGGAATGTTCACAGCATTTCAATGTCAACAGAGGTAGGCCTATCAGATTCTGATAATCTAAACAATTAGTAAGCTGTTGACAAGTTGTTTTTAGATTTCTTGTACTCCTGTCTTAAAATGTAAGGGATACTGGAGCTTGGTTGGGGTGGTGGGACAGCTCACAGCAAGCACTGGAAAATTTCCCTTATTTTCAAATCCAAAACTTGACAGGTATGAAACAGTCCTGTGTGCTTGTTGTGACTTTTTTTTACAAGGTTATCTATTTTTAGACTGGAATTAGCACTTTGTGTAATTTTCAAAAACAAAAAAATACATATGAAATTAATCTACATGGCACATGCATGGCTTGTCACACGTCCATTGTTTACACTCCCATTCATCTTCATCTTATGCCGAGGTCACACATTCCCG
The DNA here is from genome assembly GCA_036419115.1 of Scarus forsteni. Classification (NCBI taxonomy): domain Eukaryota; kingdom Metazoa; phylum Chordata; class Actinopteri; order Labriformes; family Labridae; genus Scarus; species Scarus forsteni. The sequence goes on along the minus strand of JAZDUH010000104.1, from coordinate 3,315,713 downwards.
TTTCTCATGGCGATTGTGCACAATTAGCGAGGCTGGTGTGATCACTATGATACAGGATGAAATGACTGTCTCACCCCTGGACACACCCCGTACATACACCGTCAGTTGAGTTTCTACAGCGCTTCGGGGTGTTCGTCCCTCTCCAGTTAGGTTAATACAGCGTTATGATGAGGATTGCATGAATATCCATCCCGCTAACACGACGTCAGCCCTGCTCGAGCTCAGTTTGCGTCACATAAGTCCCGACTGAGCCCCGTCGCTTGCGTTGTCTTGAACAGGACACAGTCGGGGCACAAATGGATACATCCTTGTCGGTCGTCCTCATAAAGCTGTCAGGATTGAGCCACGATCAGCCCGACTGAGCTCCGTACATGCCACACTAATACCGTTCACATTAGGACTGCATTAGGCTTCCACCCCGCTGTACTGAGAACGGCGATTCTCCACGACAGTTTTGAACAGTTCAAAACTGTCGGGACCCTTCCACGTTCCTCGCTGTTCATCCACGACTATACAAGGCTGATCCAGACCAAGTAGCTTATGCACCACAACCAAAGCATGTTTCATCAGGATTATGACAATCGTGCACGATCACCATGAGAAACAGGAATGTGTGACTGGGGCATAAGTAACATTAGTTATATAGTAACAAAAATATTAACCATCCCTTACTGGCATATGCTGCAATTAAAAAATTAATAACTTTTTTAGTTTGATACTTGTACTTTAATTTTTGGTTGGTATTATAACATTTATTTCAGTGTTTTAAAGCTGTTAAATTGATGTATGCTTCACTAAAAACACAGGATGGACTTTCTGCATTAAAGCTGGAAGCATATTGTTGCCTCAGTCTTACTCAGAAGATAACCATGAATATGTTTTCATGGAGTATCTGAGAAAACGGACAGTGTTTCAACTGGTTTTCACATCTCAGTGCACTTTCTGCCAGTTGTACTACACTTCCCCCTCATTCATACCTACTTTCACACATTTTACATATTTAGAGAAAGTCCTCCTCACACAGCAGCTCTGTTTGTCTTAACCTCTGTGTTGACGAGTACTGTCTGACATATGCTTGACAGAATATAGAAAGCAAGATGTAAACAAGGTGTGAATTACAGAGCCCACAATCAGATCATATTATCTGGATGTTTCCAGATAGATGAGTGTTTGAGTGACGTGTTAATAGGGTTAAAGATGTTGTAAATATAAATCCCACATCTCCCCTGCCTTTAAACAGAGTATACAAACAAGAGTTGAATTAAAAGTTGAAGCCAGTTTGTGGGAGTGTGTTTGTGAAGTTACTTTCCTCATTCATAAGAGTAATGGTCAAAGGAAGTGGGTTTGCTTGTCTAATCTAACTTTTAAAGCGTGAAAATCACATTTACTCCTCGAAAAAGGACTAATTTATGCAGTCTGGAGTGGTAGTAATTTTGTCTGAGCACTTCTCAAGGAACATTTTGTCCACGTGTATGATAATGCTCTAGTGCTTGTCGTCTTCTGAGAAGTCTATTTAACAGTCACTCGAGCGTCAGAGAAGCAATTGAGGAAATCAGAAGTGGGAAGGAACAGAGTCGGTCAAGTAGAGAGGCATCATCCAGGCCTGTTCCGTTTAGATTGATTTACCCCGAGTGAAGGGTCTGCAGTAATTGCCTGAGGAATCTCTTCAACTCAAGGGTACAAAATTAGAGAGGAACCGCATGAGTACTGCTCCTGGAGGACCAGTTCAGCTCTGAGATAGACGTACAGCTTGGTAGGGAGAGGTGGATGTTGAACCGTGGTCACAGTCAGAGAGCAACTGCAGTACAAGGGCAACAGCATCTGCGCAGGGATTCTGGGAGAGCAACAACATAAATGAATTCATAATAATAAAAATAATTATTATTATTATAATAACAATAATAACAACAGCAACAACAACTAGAAAGCACTCGGAGAGCACAGACCTCCGCCAGCGCCACAGTCCTCAGCCATGTTGTCATTTTGACCATAAATATTAGTCCTACCTTTATTTCATCAAAATATTTAGATTCTCTGACCATGAAAACATACCATTAGCAACTGGATTCATAATGATATCTATTTTAGTTCAGTGGTTATTCACAGAAATCATGTTTTTCGCCATGGGGGCCAGACGCTGATCCAGGTTAACACCAAAATTGAATCAGTTCTTCCTTTTCCCATGCTGAACATTTCCTGAAAATTTCATCCGAATCCGTCCATAACTTTTTGATTTATTTTGTTCACAGACGGACGGACGGACGGACAGACGGACAAACTCTCCCAAAAACATAACCTCCTTGGCGGAGGTAATAATAATAATAATAATATCGATCTGTACTGGATGATTGACAGAACAATGGTCCAATCACCTGCTGGATATGTTTTTTAAAGGCTCTGGCCACTCTTAAGCACTTTCTATGGGCTCCATCTTTTATTAAAGTCCTGATATTAACTTAAAGGAGATAAACAAAATCCTGAAAACAGCTCATGTATGTTAGTACGGTATTACTACTACGGCCCCAGCTTATGGAACAGCCTACCTGTAGACCTGAGGGCTGCACCTGATGTTAATGTCTTTAAAAACAAACTCAAAACCTACCTTTTTAGTCCAGCTTTTACCTGAATTACCTTTTAGTGTTTTTATTTATTCTACTTACAGCCCACTCTTTTATTATTTTATCTTATTTCATTTTTAATCTTTTTTTTTATCTTTGCTATCTTTCCTTATTTTATTATTATTATTTATTATAGAATTATTATTAATCTGTTTTTTCTATTTTTTTATTTTAACTTCATTTCAATGTATTATTTATTCTTTTTATTTTTTTTAATTATTTTTCTTATTTTATTTTATGATATATTTAATTCTACACTTTTAACTTAACCTCCAGTGTTTTCTCATTTTTAAACCTTTAAGATGGTGTTTCCTCAGTACATACTGGGTACAGCAGTGTGCTTTATTATTGTCTTTTATTTATGATGCTTTTTATCAACACTGTGCATGGATTGTGGTGTGGTGGGTTTAAGGGTTGGGGTTCATTTAATTCATCTGTCTGTTTGTAAAGCAATTTGTGCGACATTTTTTGTATGAAAAGTGCCATATAAATAAAGTTTGATTTGACTTGATAACACAAGTCACTATCCTCAAGCTAATACTGTGTAAGTTTTGTAACTACTTCCTGTTTCAGAAATATTTCAAACATGAATATTCTGTCCGTGGATACTGTTTTGGCTCTGATTTGTGTTTCATTTAACTTAAATTTGCAGACATCAACTTAATGTTTGGACCAGTTTCATTATCACTTGTCTGCAGCCACAAACAAGACAGCAGTAATCTAATATTTATGTTTTCCTTGAAGAGGTAGTCAGAGTGCACACTTGGCCCAAGGTGCACACTTAGCCTGAGGGAGGCCGTGTGTAAGTGTGTGACTCTGCACATGTCCAGGAATTTGCATGAATTTGCATGACATTGAATGTTTCTGCTCTCTGTGTACACTTGTGCATGTTAAGCATTCTGCACGTTTATGGCTGTGTTCTTGTGTGCGCCTGAGTGTGCATTTGTGTGTTGCTTATGTGTGTGTGTGTGTGTGAGAGCCATCAATCCTATAAGCCTAACTAGATGTAAGCAGAAGGGCCCGTATAATCCAATGGATGCCCCTGTAAATAGGATAGACAACTATATAGATCAGCTCCAAGGAGTTATAACTCTACTTCTAATCAGATAAAAAGAGAGGCGAAATGGAGGGGAGGAAATGGGGGAGAGGGAGGAGGAGGGGAGGATGTGATCTAAAAAAAGGAGACACAGGAAGGAAAGGTAAGAGGGGATATAAAAAAGAGAGATAAGTCAAAGCTGCAGGAAGTTGAGAAAGTTAATGGTCAATTTTGAGGTAAGGGCAGAGAGAGGGGATCAATCATGGGCAAATCATAAAGAGAGGAGGATTTACACAAACAAACTTTAAGAAAGAGAGATTAAAGGGACAGTTCTGCATTTTTAAAGTGGGGTTGTATGAAGTACATGGAATAATGGCGTGTTCCCACCAAAAGCGTGGCGATTTTTTCGCGCGTTAATATTACATACAAAGTCAATTTAAAGACGCAAATTGACGCTGCATCGGGGCGAGCATAGAGCGGCGTCAAGCGCCTCCGTAGGGTAGCATGCATCCAGTACCTCCGTCGGCGCCTAGCCCACAGCTGACTTCTCCACAGCAGGTACAGAGCAGCGATGGTGGTAATCAGAGCCATGTTCGACAATGAAATGATAATGGCCAACTTTTTGTGCAACGATGCCGCGGTGAGCGTTCTTTTGCATATTTGATCCAGTGTCAAAACTTGAGCATCTAGCGCGGCGCAATTTCACTTGACGCGCAAATACACTCGCTTTCAACACTTTCGGTGGGAACATGCCATAAGTCATTGCTGCAGAAGGTGCCGCTGACTTCTTGAAATAATTTTAGTTGAAAATACACCAGAGAAACTGCACTGAGTGAAAATAGGCTATAATGAGAACATATAAGATGACTCAAGCTGCTTTGTTTTGGTACTACTTCACAATGTGCCCCTCACAACCAGGTCACTAGACAAGTGGAAACAACTACTACAAAACTAGACAAGAGGAAAAATGTAGTCACTTATTTGTCATTTTTTTAATTTGGACACTTGACAGTGCGAGGAGGCTGTTCCATGTATCAAACACTATCCAAACAAAGCGGCTTGGAAATGTAAGTAATTATAAATAATTGGTATATACAGTGGTGGACAAAGTACTCAATGCCAGTACTCAAGTCAAAGTATAGATACTCATGGTCAAATACTACTCCAATACAAGTGAAGGTTGCTCAGTCAAATTTTTACTTAAGTTAAAGTACTGGAGTACCTGCTTTTGAAAATATCCAAGTATTAAAAGTACATTTCCCGTTGACCTTACAGAACGTAATGACTGAAACAATCTACAGAATGCACTGACCTGCTTATAGATCATGTAGAATAAAGAGTTTGAAAATATGCTACAAAGCCCATGGAAATGCAAACTGAAACACGAATGAATCAACAAAAGGATAACCATTTTTATTTAACCCCCCCTTCAGATATGGCCATGGGTGCTCTGGTGTGGAATTGTTGTCTTTATCTGCCATAGTAGCCATCATTACTGCCAAGACAAACTGTAACAAACAATGTTAGCTCAACTTGATCCCCCATTGCCAACCTGTTCTGTTCCTGTTTCTGTCTTTATCGGCTGATCCTCGGTGAGACTACAAGGTACCAACCTGTTTCTGTCCTGCACCTACCTGCCTGCCTGATCCCCGGTTGCTGACCTTGCCTTCTGTTCCTGACGCTGAGAACCTGTTCGTGAATCTTGATCTGTGGTGGCCATCTGTTCTCCGGTATCTGACCTCTGCCTGTGTGTGATGTCGAGTACCCGTCTGTGAGCCTGAATCAGGGACCTTAAAAGACTCTGAGTTGCAGTATGAGTGTGTGGCCGAGTGGACTACATCACTGCCTCATGTTCCAAGGATCGTGGGTTTGATCCCTGCTCTCTACAATTGTTCCTGTGTCTGTTCTATAAAGCTGGTTATTGAGAACTGCAAAATCTGTGTCGCTTCTGGGTCCTAACTGCCTCTGTGTCGAACTACTGGGAGCACTGAATTGTGCAACCCAATAATTGGGTTAGGAACAACCCAACATTATAGTTAGCATAACCCAACTTTTGTGTTAAATAATACAACCCAAAATTGGGTCGAAAAAAGAACCCAACCTGTTGGGTTAAAATAAACCAAAAAAGGAGTTCGTCCTTTTCTGAACCAGCAGTTGGGTTAAAATTGGGTTATTTTTTAACCCAACTGTTTTTAGTGTGCACGGAGGATATATCTCCCATTTCCCTGGCAGTAAGACTCGGTTGGGAGAAGAGCAAAAACATGATTTCTCATAAGAAGAGCTTTTCATGATGTTGTTTTGCTTTTCTTTTAAGGAAGAAATTGAGTCAATTTTTGATAAAACCACATCCATGGGCACAGCTTCAGTAACCACCATTGTTTTCCAACATGTAGTCACTTCACTGTCATCACATCGTCAGTTTCCACCTCTCTTCTCTGATTGGACCATCCAGCTTTTAGCCATAAAGAAGATTGGAGCATGGCAAGATGGATCTACATGATGTCAGACAATGAATCAGACCGGTCCATCTGCACTGCAAGGTTAGCACACTCCAAAAATCCCAAACTATTCCTTTAAGTGTTTCCATTCTGTCTGCCTGCGCTTGCTTATTCTTCCAGAAAATTAAATTAAAAGGCTCGTTTTGCAGTGCTGTGTGTGTACTGGAGTGTTTGAGCACATTTCCAGGGTTGTTTTGGGGTCAGACTAGAAACAAACAAACCGGGAAACAAAAAAAGGAAGTGGAAACTAACGCTGTCGCTTAACCAATCCTGCATTTTCTCTGTCTAATGCACGGAGATGTGTATTCAAGCTTTAAACACAGAAAATCCCCTCAGAATTAAGATCGCTCCTTCACCTGTCACTCCCCGCTCCTTCCCACGCTCCCCCCTCCGCCCACCCTCCCTCTCTCCCTCTGTCACCGTTGATGGATGTTGCCTGTGCCGCAGACTGAAAAGGGAATAGACTGTTCTCTCTGTGCATTTCACAGCAATCTGGAGCTGTCAATAGGCACACACACACCTAGAAGAAGGGCACGCACGTGAGCGCTGCTGTGTGGAGCTGTCATGTCTCCATCAGGCATCAGAGGCAGAGAGCGACACACGCAGAGGACAAACAAACAGACACAACTTTATCCAGTCTGCAGGCAGGTTTGTTTCTGTGCAGCAGGTCTGTAACTGCTCTTAATCAGTGCTGGGCACGTTACTTTAATAAAGTAATTAGTTAAAGTTACTTTCCCCCAAAAGTAACTGAGTTACTAACAGAATTACTCCTTCATAAATGTAATTAGTTACCAGGTAAAGTAACTGATGTGTTACTTTTCTGAAAACTCTTTTCCTCTTGAACTGTGTGTCTCCGTCTCTGTGTCCTTCCTTGTTGTTACCTGCTGCAGCAGCTCTGACATCATCAGCGGAGTTCTCGCTGTTTTTGGTCTGTAGATTTTAGATTTACTAACAACAGACAAACACTTTGCTTTAGGACATAATGGACACTTCACATGTGTGTTCTTGACTTTTACTTCTTTTACTTCCATCCTGAAAACTCCAGTTTTAACTCCACAGACGCTCCAGACTCACCGCTGCTGCAGCTAGCTGTGTTGCCAGATTCTGTGTTTAAAATAAGCATTTTTAAAGTGAGAAACCTACAAGAAGGGTGTTTTAATTTTTTAATCCACATTACATTTTAATTTCAAAGTCATATTTCTCCTTTTGTCTCTTAAAGCTATGGTCTACGATTTGGAAGCTTGGTACATCTTAATAACGTTGTTTATGAGGCCGTTATGGTCCTATAGTCCGATCTACGCAATATAAAGACAAAAAAGAATGAAAAAAATCCACTCAGTAAATCCGCTGCAAAGTGGCATAGTAGTTGACCAATCCCAACCGTGGGGAATGGCGGTTGGGATTGGTTCGTGAGTCCATCCAATCCCCTGTCTCCTCTGCTCCGCAGCGTCCCGCTCATGGTCCCGCCTCCTCCCCACTACCTCCCTCATGTACCAGTGAGCAGCTAGCTGCACAGCTAATGAAGCGTCATGGAGCTGGAGAAGACCAGCACCAAAACCGGGAGGTTGATTCTGTTACCCTCCACACTCCACATCGAAGGGAAGGAAACATAAAAGTTTCGAGGAAAAGTATAAGCCCAAAAAAGTGCAAACCACAACTCTCAATATACACATGCAAGTCAGAAAAAGAAAAAGCCGAAAGCTGCTTATAATAAGCGAACCTGGCAACTCTGGCATCATTTTCTCTCGTCTGTCTGTCAGTGGTGCAGCTCCTGTCTGTGTCTGGCTGAGTGAGGCAGGTCGGATAACAGCTACTTGACATCGCTGTAAAGTAACTGTCAGTAACGGTAACGTCATTGTAGAGAAAGTAATTAATTAGATTTTCCGTTACTGTGAAAACATAACGGCGTTAGTAACGCAGTTATTTCCAACGCCGTTACTCCCAACACTGCTCTTAAGCATGCTCTGAATCCAGACTCCCGCCTGCGTCTGTCTGCCATGACTTCATCAGGGCAGACAGGTTTTGACAGCGACTCCTGACACGCAGCACAAATGATGTTCAGACCACACATCCTCTGCACTGATCCCCATCAGCAGCAGGGCGGCTGCTGCGGTGGAGCTATCTGTGACCTTAGACCCCCCCCAGCAGCGGAGGATGCACAAACTGAAACCTGTTGAGAGCTACACTCCAACATATCGGAAAAAAATAAAAATAAAATAAAGAGATGCTGTCAAGGCTGGAGCTGCTCTTGACAGGCGCTTCTGCGTTTTAGGAAAAGAGGAAAAATAGTATTTTAAACTTTAGAGTGAGGAGAATTCTTGTTTTGAATGAGGGTGTGAACATTCACTGCTTTTGATTAATGATTTTAATATACTGCATTCATAGAAGTATTTGAGTCATTAGTGAAATTGATAAAGATATGAAGCAGTTCTTAACTGTGCCATGATTTGGAAATCAAATACAATAATATGATCAATTACGTTATTTTGAATTTTAGGCCATGCCACACATAAAAGGGTAACTTTTTCTTCTACATGTTTTTGTGTAAGTCTAACTTTTTATTTAATATTATTTATACAAATATATAATAGGTTATATAGTTAAACCACAAAAAAATAAAATAAAATAAAGCATTAATACATATAAGGACTCTAATTTGAAGATCAGTAAATGAAGCCTAGACAGCGAATCTTCACACAGCAGCAGTTTAGCAATCTGTGTTGAATCCCATGTGAGCAACAGAGATCATGTTTAATAGAACATCTTTCAGAGAAGAGGTTGGGGACAAAACCTGCACAAAAAGCTGTGTTTTCAAAAGTCCTGCCTACATGTGGACGTAGCCGTGACCTACACGACAGCTCTGACAACACTTCAGTTTCCTGAAACGCTGACTTAAAAGTTGAAGACAGCTACATGGTGAGTATTCCATAAAAGTGTTTGAGGCTCTTATTCATTTAGAAATATGAGAGGCATGGTCAAATAAATCACTGAACTTAAAGGTCCCAGAATTCTTGTTTTGAATGAGTCTGTTTTGTGAGGGTGTAAAAATTTGCTGCTTTTGATTGATGATTTTAATAAACTGCATTCATAGCAGTATTTTTAGTCTTTGCACTTTAAAACAGAGTCATTTCTGAAATTATAAAGATATGAAGCAGTTCTTAACTGTGCCATGATTTGGAAAAGCTGTTTGTTTTTGTTTCCTCTGTTTCAGACATGATGCTGTTAAAATCCACTCAAAAACACACGGATGCACTGTTAGAAGCCCTTTATTACCTTGTAGTGGCAACTTTTTCTTCAAAATGTCTGAATTCATGCCAGTTAGCACACACATGGTTATAACAATGAAGTTCTTTACCCGCAGTATCACAGGCTAATGCACAACATGTTATTATTTTATATTATATTCAGACAACTGTTAAGCTTCTCCTGAAGTCATACGAACCACAAGTTCAAGTTGTTTAACACATAACTGTGATTTCGTTTCCCCATCAACACCAGGCTAACACACAACATGCTAACGTCCGCCTAGCCACTGCAGTGGGACTGATTATATTCGGCCAGCTGTCTAACTTCTCTTGACTAATGTAAGAGTGCTCATACATGAAGTTTATCCTTCAGACTTTCAACAAGAGAAAACTAGACAAACATGGTGTGCAGTTACTTACTTCACCCTGCTGTTAGCATTAGCTCGTAGCAATGAGAAAAATAAAATTTCCATCAGCAGGTTTGGTGACAAATTGTTGGTGCTGAGCCTGGATTTAGGAAAAGTCTGGTGTCCAGTTCTGTGTTGAACTGACTGAAGATGAAGCAGTCGGATGTCAGTTAGTTAGTTAGTTATTGATTTATTTCATCCATATATCTAAAATAAACTTTTTCATACAAGCATATAAGCTTTTAATTGAATGAAAAGGAACAGAAAGAAGAACAATCTTATATCATCTGCCCCTTTTAGACACTTCAAAAACAACAATATAATTGTCAATTGTTGTTGTCAATATAATTCACAACAACAACAATAATAATAATAAAATAAAACAGCCATCGTCAACACTGCTGGTCTCAAATTCTTTCTGATTCTCAATGACAACAACAACCACCAAAATAATACTAATAATTATAATGTTTGAGGGATTTCATCAATTACAAAAATGCTAACGGTACTTACTTAACACACTGCCCTTAAATGTTCTTTTAAATGTAAATGTTGATATGGATTGTTTCATGTCTTTGGTTAGATTTGGTTAGTTTTCCATAAATTAACCCCTTTAACAGAAGCACAACCATCTATAATTTTTGTCCTAAATTTTGATTTTTTTTTTTTAAATCTCTATTCCTCTTACATTAAAATTACTTTCTCTTTTTTCAAATCTTTTCTGAAGATTACTGGGTAACAATCTTTTAAGTGCTTTAAACATAAATTCCAATATACTAAATCATAAATGTTAACACTTTTAACTGAAGGAATAATGAGTTGGTTTGATCTCTATATTGTTTTCTAGTAATTAATTGAATAACTCTTTTTTGCTAAATACTAAACTTTGTATGTTTTGCATTTATTTCCCCAAACTTCAGCACAGTAGGTCAGATATGGAACAATCATAGAATTGTATAAAATATACAATGCTTCATTACCCAATGAATCCTTTATCTTATGACACAGAGCAGTTACTTTTAATATTTTTACTTTTGTATGATTTATAAGAAGCTTCAGTGTCTTTATCTCTTTTACTAAACATCATACAATTTGTTTTTTCCAGAAGTGAAGTGACTGGCACACACATACAAGTTTTATCCAACTGCAGCTGCTCATTACCTTCAAAAAAATAAATAAATAACCCACTGGGCCAATACTCAGGTGGACCAATCAGCCCAGGTATGCAAATCAAAATATACCGTCACGTAACAGTTCAATCACAGACTCAGGAGCTTAAATGCCAGGAGTTTACATTCATGCAGCCTGATAAATACAGGTTTATTGATTATTATTTTATTTTTTGTGGGGTATAATATGACCCCTTTAGATAACCAGTGATTTATTAGGCAGTACAACAGTATAGGAAGTAGCAGAAGTTCCAGATGAGTTGCTAAGTTCGGTGTATCCAGACATCCAGAGCTCTGAGTGCTGCTGCTGCCGGATCTTGAAGGTATGGCGCTTCTTTGCATCTTGACCTTTTTATCTTTTTCCTTCATGTTTTTCTTCTCACAATATGATTCATAAGAGCCCAGTGGCATCTGTCACTCCATGTTTGTGTGCAGATAAAACATTTGCATGAGTGTGTGAGAACGTTTCACTTCAACACTCAAATATTTCTTTTTTATTTTGCCCTAGTTCACAACGGCAGACACTTGATGACAGCCGACTGCTCTGATTAATGAAAACACTGACTGTCTGTGTCCCTCTGAGGGTTTCTAGACTAATTCTGCACTCTTGTTTGCCAACTCATGTCTGACCGGTTAGATGTCATCCATCATGAGTTGCCTAGAAAATGAAAATCATGTAAAAATGATGCTACTGATACAGGCATGTTTGTGGCTCCAGCCTCTGAAAGATCTCTCCTTTTAAATTGAAAGCAAGCCTCGACCGTGGAGTGGTCTCTACTCGAAGAGCTCTTCAAGATGGAAGCGAGGAGCCGAAAATGAAACCCTGCTAAAATTGAACCTGCTAGTCTTGGTCTGATCTTGCTTTGTGACCTTGGGAAGACTACAGCTCCCAGTGTTCTTACACTTTAATAGGCACTTCATGCCTCTAAGCACCTAGCCACTTAATAACAGTTTAGATCAAGTAAAGGAATAATATTTTCATCACTTCTTTCTGCTATTTAGAAACCACAGTCCACAAACTGAACAGCCTGCAGGAATATAAGCAGCTTTTCTCACCATAACAGCCTCATTAATGTCTTCATTGTGGGAGGGTCACATTTCCTCTTACAATTTAACATTATGGGAACCAATGAATAGTTAATGAATCATTATATCAACTTCAAACTTAAGGCAACAATTCATCATTTTTTAAAAGCAGCTCAACAGTTTTAACTGTAACCTTTGATAATGTCAGTTACAGAGCATTACTCAGTTTGAAGACACATTGTGTATCTTTATTTTTACAAAAGCATTTACTGCTATAAATTAAGTTACAGAAACAGATGCAGCAGTTTCCCCTCCAGCTACATGCCAGCTGAAGTCCATCCGATTACCAGCCACGGGGAATTTAAACAAGGATTGTTTTGTTTTTTTGTTGTTCTGAATTTTTGTACATATCCTGTAAAATAGATGTGGTAGGGAACGTAAATGTGGAGGATTTAAAAAAAAAAAACATTAAAGTGGGCAGGTCCAAGCACTTTCCTGTCATGGAGTTACTTACATGATCCCTGCAAATGATACTCCTAATTTATAGGATATATAAATCAGAATTTTGCTTAGCATGGGAAATGCCACAAATGGCCCTTTTCCACTAGCACGCCTTGGCCCTACTTGATTAGCAGCGTGTTTCCACTAGCCTGGTACCTCCTAAAACAAGCCAGTTGTAGTACCTACTCCACTCTGGTTCTAAGCGAGCTGAGTCGATACTAAAAGATGACGTCACCGACTGCTGGCTACTGATTGGTCAGACAATGTCGTCATCGCTTACACTCATAGGTCTTTTCTTTGCAGCTGGATTGCTCTCGTCCTCGGCTTCATTCTGTTGTATAGCTTCCAAAACTCTCCTGTGCTTCTCAAGGGGTATTTCTTCTTCCCGCCTGCAGCCTTCTTCTGCTTTCCTTTTTTACTCGGTTTGTGACAAAAAGCCACAGATTGTTGTGTCGCGCTCAAAATGATGTCACCGCAGTACAACTCAGCTGTTTACCGCGACACTGCACCCCGTTGGGCAGGTGACTGGGGCTCATGGAAAAGCAGCACAAGGCGAGTCGAGTAGAGCCGGGCAGAGTCGAGTAGAGTAGAGCAGGGCTAATGGAAAAGGGCCAAAAGTACAGAAAGTTGAGCACAAAAACAAGCAAACAAATCCTTCTTTAAACTCTGCACGGCTAACCCTAACACCAACCTGCCTTTGCTTCTTACTGGTGTTGTGTTACTCAAGACCAGCTTTGGTCTCGAGACCACATTTTGAAGGTCTTGGTCTTATCTTGGTCTCGGACTGGCCAGACTCGGGATTCTCCATCAAGACCGATCAAGACCAGCACTGACCTGCTGTTCTTCAACTTCATTAATGTCAGTAAGGAGGAACACTTGGTAAAAAAAAAAAAAAGCTTCAGTTCATGTTTTATTTCCCCCTGTGATGACTGAAACCTTCCTGGTGTTGTGACTGCGGGACACCTCCCTTAACTGTTAAACCTTGTTCTTGTTTTTAAAACTGAATTTGATGGTCTTGATCTCGGATTGTCCTTGTCTTGGTCTCGACTCCCAAAAGTCTTGGTCTTGGTCTCGGGCAAGTCTTGGTCTCCGACAGAGTGGTCTTGAGCACAACACTACTTCTTACTGTTATTGAAAAGAGGACTCAGTTCAATAAAACCTGTGCTCCATGAGGTGTGTTTACTAAACAGGAAGTCAGCATTTCCATTTTTTGGAAAAGCTTTGCATCACAAGGAGAAAAAAACTCCAAATCCTCCTGACATTGTTTTTAACATGAATCAGGATCAATTCTAAGTCTGGTTGTGGTTTAACCCCTCAACATTTAACTGTCAAGCATGTAAATAAAAAAAATAAAATAAAACAAAAACCTGTCATATTAACCCTTTCATGCATGATGTCTACAGTAGACAGATATTTTAAATTAAATTTATACCCTTTAGGTTGCAGTCCAACTACCAGGAGGTGAACTCCCAAACACCTGTCTAAAGTTTCATAAAAATATTAACTTTGCATTTTTATTTTTTTTTACCATATTGAGATATTGCATTATAAATCCAGAACAGCCAATGAAGGGCAAATTTGGCGTTATACCTGTATTTAGATTTCACATAGTTTCATATTTTTTTATTTTAAATGTTGGCATAATTCACAAGTGAATAGTTTGATTAAACTGCAATAATACATATACTTCAGACTTTTCTTTTACTTTTATTAACTTTTAATATTATTAACTCTTAATAACTGTTTTTCAATGACGTGTTTGTGGATCTATTTTGATGCACGGTGAAGTAGACAGAAAAAAATGAACATGATTTCTGACTTGTTTGAATCTTAAAACACTGAAAAAGTCTTCCTTTGTGATATAATAATTCATGACTGTAAGGGTTAACAATGCAGCAAAGAAAAATCCACTCTTTCTGGTTGGGTATTTTTGAGACTGTCATGATAAATACATGTTGACAGAGTTGGTGGGCACTGCCTCTGACGACCTCTGCAGCAGCTGGTCAGGCAGAAAAGGTGAAAAAATGAAGTTCTTAGAACTCTGATAATTAAATTAGAAGTACCCAAGTGAATGTGTCATTGCCACAAATATTCAGCGAGCAGAGTGTGATCTGTATTCTACTTGAAATACCCGCACTGAGGGGAAATTAGCTTAAACTATGATATTACTTGACACTGTCCAAAGCAGTCTAGAGGATAAAACATAGCCAAAAGTGCTGATCCCTTATTAGTAGGTGCCATGCATTATGCATTTGAATTTCAAAGTGCTTTAGAAGTTCAGGACAGCCCTGCAACAGGACGTGTCTCCCTTAAATGATTATTCTACGTGTCGGTATACCAGGTCCTGTCGTCAGCAGCGACAGAGTGGAAGTGGTGGAGGGCATTTTGGCACCGTGTGGTCCTGCTGTGAGAGCTGCAATCAAACTCAAGTGATTATAATTGGCCTGGGTTGAAGGAAAATTGATTTAACTGCAGGAGCCTTGATATGGAGTGCTTCTTCGATACCATTTGTTTGGAGAGCAAGACAGCAAGAGAACAGCAGATTTGGCTGTAAAGGGAATAATAATAGTTTATAAAAGGAGGGACTGTCATCTGCTCTGTCATTGGCATTTCAATCTTATTTATCACAGAAAGATCCCAAAACGGCACAGCCATCAAAACTGATCCCAGTCTAACACTGAGTGGCTTTTTTCTGTATGTTAACTCGAACACACATCGATCCAACCCTGCTGAACGCCAATGTTTTTAGTTTTTTTATGACTAAGACATGGACAATGTTTGCAACAATCAGAGCCACTGAAGATCCCTGCAGGTTTCATTGTAGTCATAATGCCCTGGGGGTCTATTAAGTAAGGATTTGATCTAATTTAATGAAACAAAAGAAACATTTTGGGATCAATGCAGCTCTTTTCCCCTCCCCTTCGGAAAAGCTCTGATCTGAGGGGAGAGCAGAAAACATACATGTAGGTGGAGGCATCATAAACCCAGTAAATATTCTAAGGGTCATTTTATTCAGTTTGGCATTGCTCATATCTATGTGAAATTAAAGTCTGATCATAGGAGTCATCTCTGTTGCTCCCCAAGCTCCTTCTGACAACATTGAAAACCAAAGAAAAGCCTTCTGTAGGACATGTGACTTTTCAAAATAAATGTTAACTCTACTGAAAATCATAAGCAGTTTTATCTTTGGCTAAATCGTTTGAAAATGCAGTGCTCCACTGCAAGATGTGAAAAAAAATTTGGATAATCAAAGACTTGAAAAGACTTGCCTGTGTTGCCACAGCTGTAAAATGCATTGTCCTTTGGGGATAATAAAGTTTACTTTAGCCTTGACTTTGGAAAAGCAAAAGTTAAAATGCCTCTTAAAAAAAAAAAATCTAGGTATATATTTATTTGGTGATAAGAAAAATGTTGTGTGTACTTATTGCTGGCATCAGGGATTACACATCCTGAATTCTGTTACGTTGATATTTTCTGCCATTGTCAAAACAACAAAAGTTTTCTGCAATAAGGGAGTGCAACTCAAATAGTGTACCCAGCGGCATTACTGTGCTATTACTTTTATCAAATCAACCAAGTGATGTTTGTTAAGTATATCATGATGTGTTGGCTTCATCTTAGTGTCTATATTACTAACAATTATATTATCAGTTATTCTATTTTACATTATTTTTATTTTTTCATCCTTAACCCCCCTGGGCATATCCACTTATAAAGTGTATAAGCTGTGATTTATCTTTGTATATTGCATTAATGAGTCTTAGGGGAAAACTCTGTTGACTACTGATTTCTAACAGAAATCAATCTACTGTCTGCTAAACTAAAAAAGTTAACAAGGAACCACAAATGCTGAAGTTAGTCATAAATGGAGGGGCTGCAATGACGCTACAGCCTTTTCTAAACATATTCTGTTAACTGTTACACTATTTCTATGTTATAGGAAGCTAATGGCTAGCCACATTTAGCCTCCTGACTTTATCCGCCATGCTTGTTTACATCAAAGTGATCACAGGGGTTCACATGCTTTGGGAGCAGAGGTGCTGCCTTCTTGGTAATTGAATCAGTCTGCAGGAGTCAAACTGATAACTCTGACATCATGTCCTCACATGTGGCTCTCATTTAATAAGTGTGTTTCCGTTACCCTTGGACATGCACAAAATGTAAATAGTGCAATAAACAACTGGTGATGGAAACACCTGAATTTCGAAAAAGCACTAAAATATTGCTAAAAAGTTTTTCATGAGGTGGTTTTTCAGATGTTTTGATATTCAAATATATCGCAAAAGCACAATGGAAACACTTTTTACGCAGTTATACATCACAGGACGTGACGCACCTGGTCATCACTTTTCTCGGAGTAAACATAACGTGGTACGTTTGGACAGAGGAGGAGACGGAGACTTTTCGTGCTATTATTCTCGAGAAAAACACAACTGCCATACTAAACAGCAAACGACAGAGCCACGACATCGATGTAAACATAACAACACCTCCATGCAACAGGTTTTGGGCGTCCATCTTCCTGCAGTGAAATCTCGCAGGATGATATTTCACGAGAGTTATAATGCTCCTGCCTACAACAACCTTCAATGGAAACACGGTCAAAGTGCAAATATACTTTGACAAATTTTAGGAATATTGCTTTTATTTTACAAAAAACTGTAATGGAAACCCAGCTACTGTTTTGAAATGGTTTAATATTTTAAAAGTCTGTATGCGTGCTCCAGATGCCATCAGTACTGTTGAAGAAAGAGCACAATATCATATTTTTCTGGGCAGGGAAAGTGATGGAGGAATATTTGTTGATCTGAGTTCAATCTAGCTGACTGCATAGAGCTCCTCCAATCTCTGGAATGATCAAATCTGTAACATCAGGAGAGCATCAGCATCAAGTCATTTCACGACTTTTGGTGCAGAGTTTACCGATTTATTAATCTCTGAGTCCATTAATGCCGTTGTTGGTGCAGTGCAGATACTGCAGTTCTGTTCTTCTGGACCGGAGCTGATCCTTGCATCAGATGGCCCGTGTTAGGGAAATTTAAAAAAATAATGAAATAAGTAAACGTTGCCTTAAACAAATGGATGTGTTGGTACGGCTCTCTACATTATTTCTGGTCTCCAACAGCAGCTGATTCTAATCTTGAGGGAGTGCTGTGGTTTGCTGTTAAACTTTTCTCAGCCATGGGGTCAATTCCAGCCGGCTGAAACAAAACCTCCTCGGGCAGATTCTGTTTTTATTCTTTCTACTTCTCCATCTCCCTGTCTTTTAAACATGGGATGGTTTCCCCAGGCTGCAGACCTGTGCAACCTTATCTGACCGCAGCTATTGATCGGTTACGGAGGGGTTGTGTATCTGACTCTGTTGCTCCGGCCTTTACGAGTGTGAGCAGTGGTATCATGGTTCAATCTCTGCTGTAGCATGATCCCTCTGTGTTTGGATCAATGGTGCCAAGGAAAACCACTCAGGTTGGCACTGCTTTGCCTGTTAACCACACTGCAACAGCTTTGTCACAACTGTTCACTTCTTTAAAGTTAACAGTGTGGTTCACAGCTACTACTTGGAAAAAAAAAATTGAGGAGGTGGGACCTTATTGCTTTAATTTATGCTATAGATATATCCAAGCAGCAGTAAATATATCAGCTAAAAGCTAAAATATGTTTGGTGCGATTATCAAACTCAACATAGGACTACTAGAAGACGATTTGTACTGATGTTCGCCTTCTTCTGATTTCAACATCAGGACTTAATTGGATTTAAGGCTTGAATAAATCTCTAATAATCACATTAAAAGCAATAAAATTAGTCATAGCTATGGCTAAATTAATGTTTTGCAGTTGGTCTTTGATTGCCATCCTACCACGTTTTTCTGTGTTAAGTCTTTTTTAAAGTTTCTGTAAAGTCTCCTTGCATCTTGAGGTCTTTATTTAAATATTGGAAAAGTTAACAATCTTGAGACAAAGCCTACTCATGCTATGACTTTAGGATCAGCTTTGCAGCTCTCGCTGATCAAAGAGGCCGTCTATACCAACAGACGACTCCACAACTGAGCTGAGTGTAAATGTGTTTAGAAGGTCAGCATGGTTGCTTTAAATTTACATCCATCACACGGTTGACTGATGTTAAAACAGGCCTTTCATATGCTTATGAAACAATGCATTACCGTCTCCACCGCATGAGTTTTATGAGTAATTATGGGTAATTTATGAGTGTTTTATGAGTTGTGTTTAATGTTCTTTGTCCAGAGTGTTCTTTTTGTCTCCTACACTGCTGTGCTGCTAAATATGATTTTATTGGAACATTTTATGACAACTATATTTTTGTTTACTGTTAAAAGCAGATTGAGCACAGTTGGTGGCAGAGTTGTTGTTTAAAGAAATGCTGTTAATCACAACAATAAGCATTTTCCAAAGCCATCACTGAAAGCTTGAGGGAGCCATTGGGTGGGTGTAAAATGCATCAACACTTAACTTGCATAATTGAATGAGCAAACAATGTTTATTTTATTTGGACTGCCCTGCATTAGGAGGTGGATGTCGTCACTATGACATGATTATGACATCCATGTGCCCATATTATCGAGCCCTTTGTTTGCTATATTGACAGCAGAAATTTTGATTATTCAAGCCTCAGCTGAGCATTTAGCATTTCCTAGTAATCAAACAGCACCAACAAGGACTGGTGTCCTCCACTCTGTGGTGCAGCAGAGCCCTAATTTACATTTTTTTCATGCAATGCCATCATTTCATCATTTTTTCCCTAATTATTATGATTTTTATAGAGCACTGAACCCATTGTGTGTGTACTTATTTAAAAAAAAAAAAAAAAGGTCTAAAACCAACCTTTCTTCTCAGAGTCTAAAAAACTTGTGACGCATGTTACTGGAAGACACCACCAGAGGGAGCAAATATCCCCAGGCTGCATGTTGTGTTAGAAGTAAACTGCAAACATGGTGGTAATTCTAAGAGTCAAAGTAATAAATAACAGCAATAATCAAAATCAGTATTAAATATTTCCTGACAATTAGCATCATCTGAACTCCATTTCTGTTTTATTCTCCTCCTGCATCATCATAAGTGTCTTGGTGTATAGGTGTAAAGAGCTACTGTGTTAACTGATGACTTGTGCTCAATAGAACTGATAGATGTCGTAGTCAAAGTGCCAGAAAAAGCAGAGGGTGAACCTTTCTATGCTCACTTTCATTACTCATTGTGTTGTAGAAGAATTTAGGTTCAACCATGGTCAATACCAGGTCACCAATGTACTTGTGTGTATGTGTGTTGTTCCATTGTTTTCATGTTCATGATTGTGGTCTTGATTTATTATGTTTTACTGAAAATACCAAATAAAAGCTGGAGAGTTTATTTGTTTAATTCCTTTCCCGCAAAAATCTTGCATAGAAAAAACAAAAAAACATGGTAAATGTAATGAAATTATTTATTTATACCAGTATGAATAACACCTTCACATTTTCAAGGCAAGATTACTGTACCGTAGTTATACTCTTGTCTTCTTCTTTCAACTCAGCACTCTCTTAACACTCTAAACACCGATAAGGAACTACAAGAAATTAAGTTAAGGTCATACTCCTTTTTTTTTTCACTGCACTAGAGCGATGGAGATAAGCAGCAATGTACCGCTAACTGGCGTGTCTAGCCTCCTGACGTTAGTTAAGGGCAAATAACATGCAGTGGCAGTGGCAACATCTCCTTCTTTGGATTTTTAAAGCCCTAGTCCATAAGATTCAGGCTTTCTGCTCTCTAGTGCCCTCTGTGGAGGTTGAGTGTAACTGCACTGTTGTGAAACAGAGCGCTGCACACCAACCTGTATTTGTTGACATACAGAGGGAGGAGAAGCCGACAGGACGTCCAGAGAGACAAATAAACCATGTGGACTGTTAAGGTTCAGTCTGATCATGTTTCTTTTCAAGTGTGAACTGTCAGCTGTGAGCTCAGCGTTGTGTGTGTTCCGTAAACTTCGACCGTAGCTCATAGGCTGCGCCGAATAAATTACAATCGGCATTTATTTGAAACCCAGAGATTAATTGAAACTCGGCTTTTATTTGGTATTTTACAATATTTAAACCTTCTGTTACTCTTGTTTCTGCTGCTGTGGGTTAATTCTAACCTGACAAGCCAGATGGACAGCTCCATATATCTGCCACAGAAATATTTCACTAGTCCATCTGGGTAGGAGCCCTTTGAATTTGTTTTCAGGGGCAGAACGTTAAAAAAAACACAAGCTTGTGATTGGACAATCGTTTGGCTCGTCACATTCATCACAGACCAATCCACATCAAGCAGGGTTGCCTCCTATAATGTAGCATACATAGCGGCTAATAGCTAACAACAGTTAGCAACAGTTCATGGATGTTAGCCATAGCGGCTAACTTAGCTGCTAACAGCTAACGGCCTTATGCTGTGGTCTTACACCAAATTGTACCACACAGATGATTCATTCAACACTTAAATGTGACATGAACCTCGTCAAAGACAATCCGTACAAGTAAACTTCTGAGGAGGGCAGATTTCACCAAGGTTTACTGAGTAGCCATGAGGACAATAGGCTAATCGACATGTCCATTCTCAACTTCCGGTTGTCGTCAAGTCCACATTCTGCTGCTCCCGCCTCTCTTCCCTGATTGGGCCATTAAGAAATCAGCCGAGTGAATTCTTTGGACAACGGAGGCTGGCAAGACGGACCTGCAGGATTTCAGAATCAGGCAGGTCTGTCTGCTCTGCAAAGCTAGGTTAATTCTGAATTATGTCCACAACTGATCTGCTGAATAGATGCAGAGGACAACTAGGGGCCATCTTACGTCCATGCATAGCGCGGTGACCAGCGAGTTTGTCTCCAGCTTTTATATCCTTACCTCTGTTTGAGAACCAGAGTTCTAAATCAAATAACACCTCTCTTATCATGGAAGGTTTGTTTTCCTGTCTTTTAGTTACTGAGGTCCATCACCTTCTGCTCTCTCACTTTTCAAACTGATTTTAACCCTTTAATGCCCAAGACTATAGAATATAGCCAGATAATTCTAAGTTTTTGGAGATTAAATTTTTATTTCAATTTCTGCTAAAATCTCACAAAAATCAAAATGTCCTTAAAATTCAACATATAGATTTTTCATATCTCATTTGATACATTAGGTGTTTTTGGCAACTGATAATCCATTTGAGGACATTTTGATCATTTATCTGATTTTATTCAGATGTTTTTTTTTGGTAATTTGTTGATCATATTGAGTAGAAAGAGGTATTATAAAAGTATGTATCAAGTATGATACAATTGGCGTTGTAGGGTTAATTGCTTGAGGTTTGTGTTCTCTGTGCTTCTAGCTCTATTTTTTTCCTTAGCATGTGTGCTCAAAACTCTTAAAATTTGGGAAAGCGACAGCTCTAATTCACACACACTCAAAGTCGATGTTGAGTCACCAGAACTCACAGCACTTCTTGCTGTCAGGTGTAGCACTACCTGCTGCGCCACCAGGCAGCCTGAAGCCAAAACCATTCAGGAAAATAAAAGTCATTGCCTTTAAAAACATGTCTTAAAAACAGTACAAATCAAACATGGGAGTACTTAAAATGCCAAACGCAATGGACATTTGACAGGAGAGATAATTGTACAATAAACTAACACACAATATTGTTTTGAATTTGTCACATTTTGCCGTACACTTCTTTTTTTTTCTCACAAAATTGAGCGTACGGTTTCTGGTTTGAACCTGACAGATATCCTGCAGGATTTACAGACAGGCTGAGGTGTGGGGGAACACATCATGGAGACAGGATTTGGGCAGAAAGTGAACTGTTTTTATGTATTTTAGGCAGAGATAATCCAAAAGCCTCCATAATGAGCAGCACGCCAGCTCTCCTCTCTTCTTGTCCACACTTGTCTCCCCCGCCTACCTCCAGCTGTCTCCCCCTATCATCTCTCATTTGTCAGGCTCTCTTGGTTTATGTATTTTTAAATGCAATTTTGCCTATTCAAATTTAACAGTGAAAGATTGTTTTCATTAGCGTGTGACAATAAATGGGATATTTAAACAGCCGACTGGCTTTTCAATTTCACATCTCCGGCTTCGCAGTGACGCTTGCTTCATAACAGCCACCAGTAGGAGGAGAGACGGGGAGCAGGAAGGGAAGGCACAATGAACGGCTGAGGATGGATTCACTAACTGTTTACGCAATGTCATTTGAGCCACAGATGAAATTGAAGCATTTGCATTTGAGAGAGACAAGTGTGGCTCTGCAGTCTTATTAGTTGTTTGTGGAAAACAGCAGGAATGTAGGAGTATATGGCACTGTCGCTGCTCATTACGTGAATTTTTTTTAATATGGCTGCTTAAAATGATTGTTTTTAAATGTTGATTCTTTTTCCAGACAGCAATTAAACATTTTCACAATTACAGTTAAGATAACCAGTAAGTTCTTTTTTTTATTTGGGATTTGTTCCAACATAAAATGAAAAGGTCAGAATTGTTTTCTAAGATTATACTGTTTGATTGTATTTATTTAGAGGCTTAATTTCCTGTTTGTTTGTTTGTTTTTAGACTGTATGAATGCACTTTACATTGTTTGCATTGTCTAGGCCAAATATAGTGCTAATAAAAATAAATTTAATGCTAAAAAATGACCTGAATTGATATTTTTAGTGAGTGTTGATCATGACATCAAATGTACTTGTGTTTGTACTGATGTGTTTGTTGTTGTGTCTGTTCAAGATAATTCCAAGGTTCAGGAGCTTTTCTTTTTCAGGAATTGTCAACATTGTGTCATGGGGTAGTTTTCCACATTTCCCAGAATAACTCAGTGCAGAATGGAAAGGCCTTGGTGGAGGTTTGCACTCTGGGTGCTAGGGCTGAATGATTTGAGAAAATAATCTAATTGAGATTTTTTTTTCCCCCCAATATTGTAATTTACTCTGCAATTGTTTAATGTTCCTCATCTTATGTATTCTTAAACAAACATAAGCAGTAGATGTTTTTATAGTTAAACCAATATGACATTAAATTAATCTAAGGATAAAAGATTCGAGAAGAAGTGGAGAACAGAAGCAAAATAGGTATGAAATTGCAAAAAAAAAAAAAAAAAAAGGAAAAGAAAAAAGGGGGAAAATTGGCAAAAAAAAAAATCCAATAGTGACTTAGGAAAATTGATTATGGCAGCAAAATTGGGAATTAAATTTGAAATTAAATTTCAAAAACCATTTAAAAAATTCCAAAAATGGTTCTGACAGTGGCCAAAAAAGATGAATGGGGGCAAAATAGGCATAAAGTTGTAAAATAGGGGTTAAAAAAAAGGTTAAAAAAACAAAATGGTCCTAAAGTGGCATGAAATTGCAAAAAACTACATCACAATGCCAAAATGCTCAACACATTTTGGGCTAAAAATATTGAACCTTCTGCGATTTGAAAATTGCAACAAGCCATATTGCGATTTAATATAGTTTGCAATTTATTGTTTAGCCCTACTGGATGCACTTCTATTTCATTAGCGAAATGCCCACAACTCTACATAAGCCTTCTGCTTAAATTTTCATTAGGAGCAGAGAGAAACTTTTCTAAGCTGTCTCTTCAATCGGGTCGACTTTGAGCTCGGATCATCACTTCTGACCAAACTCAGCTTAGGCCCAATAATGTGGACATCCTGAAGATGATCTTACCTGATTATCCTGCGGTGTGAGGAGTGCTCAGAGTCATTTTAGCCTCTCAGGAGAGAATGGCAACAGACTTGACTTTAAATTGTAAATATAAAACATGTCCAATATTTACGACCATAGTCCTGATGTGTGTGTTTAGTCACATGGACAAGAGCAAATCAGATCAGGAAGCAAGATGGCTGAAGCAGGAAGCTAATGTAGTCAGAGCAACAACAGTAAAGAGCACAGAGATGAACAGACATTAAAATCGCTTAAAAATGAAGTGTCTAAACAGCAGTGCTAACTTTGACAGCACTTCTTTCATTTTACTATTAGTTAGAATCTGTTGCCTAAAATATTGTTGAGCTTTATTCATAATTTAGTCATCAGGATTGTTTTAACTTCGTTGTAGTTGCTGAAATTTTAAATTATAGTCGAAGAAATCTGCTGTAAATGTAGTCAACTTAAATATGAAGTGTAATGGGTAAGGCATTTTTATATTTCCTTTAATTTCTGGTCATGTTTTTAGTCTTGGATAAAATCAAACATCTACTAACCTTTTATTGAATGCTCATAAAGTCTGCATGTCTAAATATTCTTTTTGTGTAAAATGCAGTCACCTTTATTTAGGCTACCTGGCAGAGCATCTCAGTTACAATACCAGAACTGACAACAAACAGTGAACCTGCTCTACATGAATATATCAGTTCATAAAGAGAGCAGCTCTGATTGGATCGCTCCACAACTTATCCCACCTGATTGGATTAAGTCTCTGTTATGCTTTAGTCATGTTTTTATTTGTTGACAAATGTCAGTTAAGTTTTAGCTTTTTTTTTTCTATGTGCTCTTGTTTTTATTAGTTACAGTCTAGTTTTCATCAGGGGAAAAAGGTTGTTGACAAAAACTAGTCAACCAAATTAACTCTGGTAAATAGCACCATCAGTAAACTATAAATAATAAACTAAAAAGAGAAGAGCTGAAATCACAACAACCAAAGATGGTAAAGGAAACAAACCACTAGCAGCCTCTTGTTCTCCTTTGGCCTTCTGTCATTGTCCACCATGTTTTTTTTAATTCTGGAATCACGTGATCACAGGAGATCAACAGCTACGAGAGCAGAGTTACTGCCTCGTTACTAAACGAATGGGTTATTCAATGGTGCCCGGTGTCCCTTCTTTTGTGGCTCACCTCACTCTACAGGAACAAAACTTAAAAATTTAATTACACAATGCCTCAAAAAAGTCAAATTAACTAATTTGATGATATCAAAACCAGCAAGAAGACTATAAAACAACATTTTCAGTGTGCAACACTTTAACCCTACCTGGGTACTTACAGACCTTTAGCCCATCAGTCCAACATCCTACTATTTCTGCTTCTAGCCATTGTACAAGGTTTATATTTGTATATTTTGTAGCCATCACATGTTCACAAAGGGCCGTCCTTAAATCTCCTTATTGAATTCACTGCTCTCTGCTTTTAAAGATAAACTCCTCATGAACACATGCAGCCTGAACACTTGAGGTTCCATTTATAGAGCCGTCTGACTCACTGGATCATTGAAAAGAAGTCTCAGCCAGAATAATGTTGGTGCCTCTCTCTATTTAGCCATATTTGGGGATGCTCCACCAGATACATTGTCCTTGTCAAGGCAGATCAAGTGATCCACAATTATTCTTTGGAGTGTGGAAAATCAAATTTGATCCGTCCTTATCGCCTCACCAAGCCAGTTAAGCAGAAGTCGTGTTTTCTTGTGGTGCTGATAACTCTGTTTGTGTCTCAAAATTACAGCCAAGAAAGATCAGAGAGTTTGACAAGTTTGTAATGATGTTAATAGTTTTTTCACTATTTAATCACAATTGTTTGTGTGATCGCTCTGGAAGAATTAAGCAGGGTGTAACTTGATTTATCAGCGATGACAGCACCACTTGGATCAGCCAACAGTCCTGAGTTCATGGACTTTCTTTGGTTTTCAAACACGTTTAGGGCATTTTGTTTTCAGTTATGGTCAAGCAATTAAATATATTGGACAAAATTAACTACTGAGCAATATCAGAACATTTTAGGACATGACATTTTGTATCTATGCATGTAACTCATGTTTGAAGCATCATTTTAAATCAGGGATCCTAAAAATTCAGAACTTATTTCATAAGAATAAAAAGGGTGTACATAAACAGTATATATATATGTATACACACACACATGTATATATATATATATATATACATACATATATGCGTGTGTGTATGGATTCACACTCATTCACTATCACTCACACTCACATTCATACTTAAGGGCAATTTAGGCTCACCAGTTAACCTAATGAGCATGTTTTTGATCTGTAGCAGGAAACCATAGTGCCCAGAGAGAACCCACGCATGCACCGAAAAAACATGCAAACTTCACACAGAAAGGCCCTGCCGACATAGACCATCAAATCGGGGACCTTCTCAGCACCATGCTGCCCAATATACAGTATATATATATATATATAAATAGATAGATAGATAGATAGATAGATAGATAGATAGATAGATAGATAGATAGATAGATAGATAGATAGATAGATAGATAGATAGATAGATAGAGATGTGTGTGTGTGTTTGTGTACTTTTTAGGAAATGCTTTGGCGACAATGCCCAACATTCATGCTGATAAAGATATCTGAAATGAAATGACATGGAGATGTAGAAGATGATAAGACGGTTGAACATAGCAGTATTTTATCCACAGAGATGCTGATCAATCCTCATCCTTAAAAGCAAGAGGCAGGAGCCTCAATGCTGGAAACAGATAGAACTAAGTAGAGATTAGCATAGGCGCTAACTGCTTCATTAGCATGTTTTTTAACATCTGGACTTTTCCATTTATTAAAGGACAATCCTTGACAATAGCATTTTTGGATCGAAACATTACTTTTGTACCACTTTACTATGAAGATTGGTACAACCATCATCCAATCACCTTGCAGATTATTTTTGAGGCCCTGTGCTCCCGAGTCATTTTTTATGGGCTGTTACCTGGGTGGACGAGTGGATGGTACGTTTTTAGCAGTCTATTTAGAATTTCAGGTTAGTATTCAAGTCCTTTGATTAAAATAGCATTAGCTGTATGTCTTATTTTATTCTGTATTTTTAAATGATCACAATAGAAACTCCTACCTCAGTGACAAACACTGGCTCTCTGAGTAGAAAAGGACTGATATCATACTTCCTCTCTCAAAATGCTCATGGAAATCTATTCATTTTCAATACAAGCCAAAAATTGGCAAGCAATCTGAGACAAATACCTGCCTGACTAAGATGTAAGCCTGACAAGAAGGCGTGTGGGGTTCAGAGACAGTAAGTGAGTCGGTTATCTTGGAACAACACCCCTTATATGTGAGAGCCTCTCTGTGTGGATCGCTCATTAAAGCACAGCAGTGGGTACTGATAAAGAGAATTGGATTACTGTGATTAATACCATGTGTCACTTGGAATGTCCTTAACAGTATGAATCACAAGGCTCCATAGTCCCACGCCTGCACAAACGCACACCCAATTTTATTTGCTGCAAGATTCAGGCTGGAAAACTTAAAAAGTTTGCCTTATGAGTTTCTAATGCTTGAGTCACTGCTCACAGAAAACTTACTCAAAAGTTTTTGCTGGGAAAAATTCACATTATCACCCTTCTACACTTATAAAAACACATGCAGTTTCTCACCGTGGTGAATGAAGATGTGACTCTTTCCCCATCTCACAATTCGTTATGATTAAGATTCTAAATGTGAAATCAGATTCATTTACTGAAGGTTCATTTCCAGTTCTATATCGCAGTTCCCCATGTTACAGGAGATGTTTATATCTGACCTGACAACAGCCCATTGAAGGAGTTTGGAAATGGGCAGAGCCTTTCAAATATCCAGCAAGTCAGCCACATCCATTAGGGGCCAGATAATACGAAAGCCACTTCACAGAACAAACTGTCACCAAAACATGTCAGATGTGGAGCTGGAATATTCCTCCTACTTAGAAAGGCTTTTAGTGCTGGTATTTGAGTTTCATTTCATAAGAGAAAGCAGGTCTGAACTAGAAAGCACTCTGAGAGCACAAGTTACCATCATAATATGATTCATGACCCTGAAAACACACCTAGCACTCAGAATCACATTGATATCATTAATAGTCAGACTGCTAATGCATCTGGATCACCACCAAAATCTAATCCTTTTTAAGTTGGGTCATTATCAACACCTCCTGAAAATTTCAGCAAAATCTGTCCAGTAGTTTTTGTGTAATCTTGCAAACAGAAAAACATGCACCAACAAAAACATAACCTCCTTGGGGGAGGTAAAAAATGTGGCTAAAGCTGTTAGCATCCATGCTAATCTCTATACAAGCCGTCACTTCCTGTTGCTGTCTTGCTTGTGGCTCCCACATTTTCCTGCTTTAAAGAATGCAGATTGGTCAATGCAGCTTTGAGCCAAACTTAGGCCTGGACCACACATATATGGATATTTTTTTGACTGGATATCTTTGTCCTTGTCCTTGAAAAAAAATCTCTGTCCACACCACAGAAACATCTCTGTCCATACAAAGAGGCAAAACTGAAAACGATCGCCTCTGAAGCCTGCAATGCCATGCCTGGCCGATAGGTGGCAGGTTAGCAAAATGTGGAAGAAGAATGTTATGAGCCTGGGCAGTTAAACCGTGGATGCTTGGGATAATCTAATAATGCTGCGTGCAGCAGACGCCGACGTTGCGCAGCAGTGGAGTGCCTTCGATGCAACAACATTACATCCATCTGTAGAGCTGCATTGACGGCAAAAAGTGCAAAGAACACAGAGATAGCACGGTAAATGACGGCCACGGTTCTTGTTGGCAACCGTTGCTACAGTGACTTGTTGCTAGGCGCTTGACATCATCACATCAACACCAGCTCTGTTAAACACTGCATCACTGATCCACTCAACCGGACATTTTTTTATTTCTTAACTATTTTATCCGTTTTAAAAAATCTCCATTTATAATAATAATATAAGAATAATAATAATAAACTTTATTTGTATAGCACCTTTAAAAACATAGGTTTACAAAGTGCTTTGACAGCAGGCAGGAACATAAGATAACAAAGCACAAGAGTTTATATACAAGGGAAAAAAGATCAACCAAAAAAGGTTCATTAAAATCAAAGAACATTTAGGACATACACAACTACCAAAATGAAACTGAGAAAGTTCCACAACACATAAATCAGTTTAACCCCAAAAGTACCAATGATCCAGGCCCCGTCACTAAACACGGACCCAGAGAAGGCCGTGACTCCATGGGGCCGGAGACACAACACACCAGGACACAGCAGCACACAAGAGGCTGAAGACTCGAGTGCAAACTGTATCCTGATGGTTCTAACTAACATGTCCAGTGACTCCAGCCCCATGACTCAAAAGGCCCCCTCCATGTGTCATAGGAACCCAGACAGTACAGGAACACTGCTGCTAAAATGAGACCATGAGGACCAAATAAAAAACAAAGCAATAAAAAAAGACAATATAAAATAGTAGAGATGAAACAGGGATAGAACAATAACACAATGACCTTAAAAGTTTTCTATTAAGAGATTGAGAGACTGACGCAAGATAAAACAATCTGAATTAAAGTAAATGAAGACACCAGTCTGTTAAATTTACAAATAAGAAGTCAATAAAAGATGGAGCTAAAATAATAAGAAAAGAGACACAAATAAAAGGAAAAGAGACTAAAACACAGAGAAAGAAGGAAAATAAAAGACCAAAAAGACTAAAAAGACAGCATCACATAAAAGCAGTTCTGTAAAAGTGAGTTTCTAAAAGGGACTTAAAAGACGCTACAGACTTTGCACGCCTTTTCTCCTCTGGGAGGTCGTTCCAAAGTCGAGGAGCTCTGATGGAGAAAGCTCGATCACCTTTAGTTTTGAGCCTCGACTTTAGAACGACCAGGAGGCCCTCGCTAGAGGATCTAAGGCTGCGGTTTATGTGGATGCAATCGCCGCGTTCGTGTGGTTGGACAGAAAAATGTGCGTTTAGGAATATATCCATGTTCATGTGGTCCAGGCCTTAGTCTTTGTTGATTTGAGCTTGGCAAAATGGACTTGCCTGACTACAGACATTCAGAGGACGGCCCTGTATTGTCTTGGCGTTGGCATCAAAACATGTATCGCTGTTTACATATCGTATTGTACATAGGCTTGTGCATTTACATGACAATGCAAAATCCTGTCGGGTTGCCCGTCTGGTTCTGCTCCGAGGTGGATTCCACGTCAACAAGTGCTCATGTGCATGTAACATGCTGCGTCTCTGCATGAGCACTTGTTACTGTTGTTGTTGCTGTAGCTGGTGTTGTTGGTGTTCTGTGAGCAAATGTTGGTATAAAAGTCATAGCAATATTTGTAGCTGCTGGAACAGGATCAGAATCAGCCCGGCTGCCACCATTGTTGTTGTTGGTGTGTGTGTGACAGCGTGGGTTGGGGGGCGGGGAGAAGGAGGGGTGCTATGAGGTCACCGTTTTTTCCGGACTTATCTGTTTATACCAACTACAGCATGATGACGAATACGCAGATATCCACCTGCAGACCCGTTTTCAAAAAAGATTTGGAGTCATGGACAAATGCGCGTCTCCGTGTGTCAGTATCACCAGATCGATAGTTTATTTTACCGGAGTCTTACAAATTTGTACTCGTGTAAAGCCCACCTAAGACTGCCTGTAAAATCTTTCTTAAATTTGACCAAACTCAAAATCTAAGGGAGAAATAATCCAAATTTTATACTGCACTGATTTCCCAAGACCTCTAACAGTCACCCTAAGGGTCCACAAAAACCTGTTACCACATGAGAATCCCAAAAATAGACACTAATTTTCAAAATGTCTGCACTCATTTATCTGTGTGTGTGTGTGTGTGTGTGTGTGTGTGTGTGTGTGTGTGTGTGTGTGCTGTTCTTGGGTCTATCAAACGGTTTTAGGCCAGTTGGCAGATCTCAAAAGTTCTGCAGGGTGTAGAGTGTCCCCAAACAAAGAGGAAGGTGTACATACTTGTGGTAGGAGAAGTGACAAACCCTGAAAAAGGTTGCTTTGTGAAAGAGAGTGTGTAGTTTTGTATGTACGTGTGTGTGTGCACTGCGTGGGACAGACCCCTGGCTGAGGCTCTGTCTGGCCCTCAGGCACAACAGATGTTGCTCTATTGCCCAGAACTGCACTTACACACAAAGTCAAACAAAGTCACACACACAGGAAAAGGGAACAGAAGATGAAATAAGATCAGCCAAAATAAGTGGGTAGACCTCGAAGAACAACACATCTATATATTCACCTGTCTGTCTATTTATCTGCCTCCTTTCCTCCCCAATGTATTCCTCCTCCATAAAGTGCAGGCTCCATCTTCACACTCAGTGTTTTTCACTTTATACACACCTCTGGGCCTTTGCTCTGTTTTTCAGCATGACCTCAGGGTGAATTAAAGCATGTTAAACCACCACATGTTTTTTCTCCTTTTTTTCAACTGGATATGTAAGCAGAGGAAAATTTCTTTTTGGCTATATGCAGCAGGCTCAACAGCTCATTCAAAGCCCCGTTTAAAGGAATATGCCAACTTTTTTTTTTCCTTTTCATGTCTTGCATCACTCCCCAGCACATGACAAGCAGGTTAGACACCATTCTGTCAACTGTAGGTGCAGTAACAAGAGACATGCAGAGCCCGCCGACCACCGCTAGTTAGCTTAGCTAAAACACTAGGAGTCAAGGGGTAGCATCAGGGTGCAACAATACATGTATCTGTATTGAACCGTTAATAAAAAATAAACAAACAATACAGACAGAGACTAAGACATATCACAGGACAAGTAACATAACAGAAAAGAAGAAAAGTAGAAAAATACAAAATACAAAAAAAGGAGTGAGCTGTTTTTGTGTGTATATGTGTCTGCGTGTGTGTGCAAGTGGTGTTTTTTTTCTTTTTTGTTTTTTTTTTTTACCAGAAAAACATTTTCTTGTCAACCCTCCCTTTTCTCTTTATTTTTTCCCTCCCATGCCCTATCAGCTTATTTATTGCAACCACCCACCCCTCAGCAACAAGGCCACCCCCAAGCACATCCGCAGATCCGCCATTCCAGCACTATGTTCAGTGAATCTGTGTCCGACTACTCCGGGCAGCATTGCCGAGCACAGATCTGGCCTTTGGAACTACTTTGGCTTCTGTGTTAAGTATGACCCTGATGGTAAGCGTGTCGTGGACAAAAAAACAACAGTATGTCTGAAGTGCAACACGATGCTAAACCACGCCGGTGGAAATACAACAAACACCAACATCATCCCGGTGTTAAAACAAGTGGAACCAGACAGAAACAACAAGCAGCACACATGCTACAGACTTTACCTGGGTCATTTAGACAGCCATTAGCACATGATTCAAAGAGGACAAAGGAAATCCACCAGGCCATAGCTACTTTTATTGCTGTGGACATGAGACCCTTTTCTGTTGTGGATAACGCCGGGTTTCAGGACATGGTACAGACACTTGATACACTTATAGCTCGTTCTTGGTAATATTTACTCTGCTGCTAAGAATGCACCACATAAGATGCGTGAGTTCTCTATTAGATACATTTATTTTTTTACTTATTCTTATTTTTACATGGTGATATTTTTGTTTTTTATGATTCTAAGTATGCACCGAAGAATATGCCTGGTTAGTTGCAAGAGTTACATTTAATTCAATTTAATGAAGATGTACTCTGAGTTGAAACAAATGTTGGCTATTTTAATAAACCACAAGTAAAAAAGGCATTGAAATTTCTTTTATTTTGTATCGAAAAAGTATTAAACTGTGACAGAAACATGTCGAACCAAACCGAACTGTGATTATGTGTATTGTTGCACCCCTAAAATATAGATAGATAGATAGATAGATAGATAGATAGATAGATAGATAGATAGATAGATAGATAGATAGATAGATAGATAGATAGATAGATAGATAGATAGATAGATAGATAGATAGACAGACAGACAGACAGACCGTACAGGCCAAAAAGTTTGGACACACCTTCTCATTCAATGCATTTTCTTTATTTTCAAACTAATTCCATTGTAGATTCTCATTAAAGTAATGATGGCTACTCGTTTCTTTTTACTTCACTGATTGGTTCTTGCCATAATATTAATTCTAACAATTGTCTGAACAACACAAATAATGGTCCAACCCCGTTAATAAGGCAAGAAATTCCATTAATTAACTCTAGAAAGGCACACCTGAGAAGAGAAAACCATTTCAGGTGACTACCTGTTGAAGCTCATAAAGAGAATGAAGAGTGTGCAAAGCAGTAATCAGAGCAAAGGGTGGATACTTTGAAGAAACTAGAATATAAGACATGTTTTCATTTATTTCACACTTTTTGTTAAGTACATAATTCCACATGTGTTCATTCATAGTTGTGATACCGTCAGTGAGAATCTACAATGTAAATAAAGATGAAAATAAAAAAAAAAACACATTGAATGAGAAGGCGTGTCCAAACTTTTGGCCTGTACTGTATATATACTAGTTAGGTGGTCGGTTCACAGTACTAACTGGTGAACTGTCCATTGGTAAGTCGCGGCTCCAGTCCAACAGAGTTCATGTAATCTGAAAATGTCAAACATCACACAGCTTCTGTGATGACTACACGCCCAGAGAGCTGCTGTAAATGGGCTAAATGAGGGTGTAGATTGCATCCCGTGGTTGGTGTTTTGTTACAGCCCGGGTTACACGTCTGCTTTTAAAGGCGAGGATCGGGTTATGAGCTGGGTCAGCAGCGGTTAAAGTGTAAGCGCCGATAAATGTATGACGGGGGAAAGGTCTCCCTGGGGTGGTAAATGAAATGCTCCCCACTTTCATTTGTCCATCAGAGGAGCTGTGGAAACACCACCTCACTAAAACACACACACATACACACACATATACAGTATACACACATTAGTTGTCAACACTATGACCAGTTCACAGCTCCCACGGGTCCAGTTATGAACCTGCAAGGCCAGCGCTTATAGATCTCTTCTCCAGCTTCTCTCCTCACACACACATTCAAGAAAACACACAAACACACACTGGTGTGAGAGAACTGGACAAAGCACTCTCACCTTCACCATCACTGGAGATTCTTGTTGCTGGTTTACCGGATTAGACTTGATCTGTACTTAACATTATTTCAACTGTGGAGCCACGGGCAGAGAGTTAAAGGAACAGTGCACCAAATCAATCCCTCACGGACACTTTAATGTCACAATAACTCAAATTCATCAGTCCTTTAAATTCAGCAAAACTTCACAGAAGTGCGAAAACACAAAAACTCCCTTTTTTAAACAGTCTTAACTCCTAGTTATCAGCTCTATAAGTATTTTAGCTTGCCAGTCAATCAATCAATCTTCATTAGCAAAGTGCCAATTGACAACAAGGTTCAACTTAAGATACTTTACTATCAAGTAGGCTGAGGCCATAACCTTAATTTTATAGATATGTATATATGCATCCAGAAAAATTTATGAAAACCACAAACCCAGATCATAAATCTGTCCTCATTACATTTGTCTCTAATGAATATATATTATCTAAGGTTAGAACTTGAGATGTGGCACCTTGTTTTCAGGACGGTCCTCTTTTCTATATCCTTGTTAAGGTTTTATCATGGGGGTTTAATTTTGACAACCATGGACAGAGGGGTCATTCTAACATTAAAATCTATAATGATCAAAAACCTGGAGAGAAATTTTTGTTTATTTATTTATTTGTTTTTTTATTATCACTAGAAAGACTCCAAGATGGTCATCTATAACGTTTTTTTTGTTTTTGTTATGCAGGACTTTGTGGAGAATGCATCTAGGTAGCTATTTACTGCCTCTACCTAGTTTGCTCCATGTTATGTGTGATCTATTAAAAACAGTAAAAACCCCAAAGACAGTTTCTTCCTGGACCTACCAGACGGGTCATTTTGACCTAATACATTTAAAATAATGAATCATTAACTGCTACCGTTTCCTGTACTTCTGCCTTGCAGCTTTTGTTCTTTTCTGTTTTTCAGAATAACATCACAATCATGAAACGGGATCCACTTTAGCTTTGAGCTGAAACAAAACAGAATTTACAGGAACGGTACTCAACAGACTATTTTTTGGAAAGAGGAGAATTGTAATTATCAAAATTCCCACAACATGATCATTGTGCACTCAACAAAAGAAGAGAAGAGCAACTTTCATGAGGATGTGCTGTGGTGGTCGGACAATGCTAATTTAACCTGTTGTCCCAAAAATACAGGGGAAACAAAAACCAGAGATACAGACATACAAGCAGTACAACACCACAAACAAGAACAGATAACGTCCCAATAAAAACAATACAGACAGAGTTAAAGGGACAGTTCAGTATTTTTGAAGTGGGGGTGTATGAGCTCCATATGGCCACCAAGTAGCCTACATCAGATGCAGTAGAAAGTTCTCTGCTCTCCCTCAGTAAGCCACAGTCTATAAGAGTCTGTGATGAAGAACTAACTGCAAACAGGGAAGTATTGTACCAGGAACTAAGGGTATTTTCTCCAGCTATAAGAGCTCCCATCAAAAAATAATACCACAGAAATGTTTGTCAGTGCATCAACTTTTTTGTAATTATTAAGTTTATCTGGCAGTAACAGACTCACATCACTTATTCCTCCATGCAGCGCTGCTGTGAGCGGTTAAGTAAAGGGATAGTTCAGTCAAAAAAAAACTATCCCCATGATGCATAAAACAAAAATAATTCAATATAAATACAAAAAAATGCATAGAATCTCAAATAGACTGGCAGGTAAAGAGTTGAAATTAGAAAATAATTCAGTGTTAATAGTTTAAATCAGTACTTAAAAAACAAGCCAAACGTGAAAATAAAGCAGTAATTTCGTGGTTGCTTTTGGGAGTAGACATTTTGTCATAAATAGCTTTAAAGGATCATAATTTAGTAGGGCTGGGATGATACAATTTTCTCCTGTAATGATTTTGTGTGATTGTTTTAGGTGCCAATTCGATTTAAATTGCGATTTTACCATATTGCCAATATTTGCAATTTTCAGTTAGCTTTTTTAACACCAGTGAATGTTTTAAGATGCAAGACATAAAGTGTCCAAAGTAAAATAAGTTATTAAAATATAAATGCTATTGAGTCACTTAGTTACAGGAGCAGCAGCAGTGTTTGCATACAGATATGTAGGTATGCAATGAAAGGTAAGCAGGGAGAGAATAAATCAAAAGAACAGATGGACAAAAATGTTATAATGTGTGTTTATATAATAGCAAAAGCCAGGGCATCAGGCAGTCCAACTTTTAACAACGTGGCACTGAGGAAGGAAATATGAAACGGCTTTTCGTGTAATGTCTACATCAAAAATATACTGTACAAGCCAATATGGTTCAACCACAGAGGTCTTCGTCAGGGCTTTAAACAGCTGTGGTTCAATCACATCTAAACACAAACTTCAGTCTATGATATATAACTTTACCAGACTGTCATTGATTGATTACAAAATCCTCTCCAAGCACAGAACACCCTCGGAGTGTTGCCTCTGCACTGCTTCAGTCCAACTCAAGTGCATGTGGTTCAAATTAAGTTCATAATAAAATAAAATAAGTTGTCGGGTGCACTTTAGTGAACTTGTGTACTTTATGTGTTATAATTGAGACTTTGCTGTCTTACTCCCACCACAGCCAAAATAAAGAAGCAAATGAGAAAATACATTTTTGTCTGCAGCAGAAAATTAAGTAAGAAGGCTGTCACTCAGGTGCATCTCTCCTCTTCAGTGACGAATCAATTAAATTTACTTTCTTTTATCATTTATTTTTATTTTCCTCTCCTCTTTAACTGTCATTGTCGACAGAAAGCGATTTTCAAATCAACAGTGGATGTAATTAAAATCCAAAATCACAAAATGAAATACAACCACTCAGAGATCATTTGCATCCTAAAAAGTAATTAAAGCAGCTGCCTCAGATTTGACTGA
The DNA here is from genome assembly GCA_036419115.1 of Scarus forsteni. Taxonomy (NCBI): domain Eukaryota; kingdom Metazoa; phylum Chordata; class Actinopteri; order Labriformes; family Labridae; genus Scarus; species Scarus forsteni. The sequence continues at coordinate 3,278,563 of JAZDUH010000104.1, read as the reverse complement.
CAGCCACGTAAGAGGAGAGAGAGGGTGAGAAATCGATGGCGAAAGGGAAGAGGCAGACGTCGTGTTGATTATCAGAACCCCTGTGCGTGTGCTCGGTGCATAATGAAGATGGATGTTGTAAACACCGGTAGCTAAAGCCCTGCAGTGGAGTCGTGTTTGCGGGGGAAACAGAATAATTATTAATTATGCATATTAATTTTGATGATTAAGAGGTTGGTATTAATGGTAACTTATCTAATGAACATTAGCAGGAGGCAATATGCTGCAGATTTATTTTACACATGCAAATCAAGCAGTGAGACTGTTAGAGGACACTGTGGTCTCCTCCTCCCATTGATTAACACAGGCATGCTGTGTTTACTTGCAGGGCAACTTCTGGAGGTCTGCAACTTTATATTAGTTTTCTTTACAGCGACATAACAAGTACACAGAAAATGTGCCAACTCAGACCATCCCAAAGCTAACTGCAGTTAGCAGAAACAAGAGAGCCTCATTAAAATGCTTTAACATCCACACTAACACTGATAAAATAAAGATGCAGATATTTCCATACACATGTTCTGTGCCCTCCACATTTTACACAGAACCAAAATTAGAACAACATTAGCTATGATGTCAATTGTTGTTGTTGTTGTGTGGTAATACTGCTAGTTTTATATATATTTTTTATTGATGGTTGTTGTACTCTGATTTATTAAACCTCAACACAACCATTTAGGCTGGTACTTGACCTTTTGTTTCCAGTGTGAGCAAATAACTTTGTCAGTTAGATGGAGGGATTCATGATTGGCTGTATGGATTCATGTTGGGTTTTTCTTGAGATAACACTTGCTATGAATTGGCTACATACAAATATAGATGAAAGAATAAAAAAGGTTATACATTCTGTGACCTATGTGCAGTAGCTGTGATTAATTCAATTTAAATACTTGATTGGGGTCATGAGCAGGTTACAAACTGAAAAGATCATTCTATTATTACGTGCTTTGTAAAAGCATCTGTACATGTGTTACCTACAGTATATGATAGGTTAATTTTCAAGAAAGCAAGTCTGTTATAGTTGTTCCAGCTACATGAAACTACTACCCCAATATAAAGTTTGTAAAAGAAGACAAAGCACAAGAGCTTTTGGACAAAAGGATAAAGCACACTTTAATTTGAAGAACTCTCACAGACACAGAAAAGTAAAACAGACCCAGATAAGAACCGAAGAGGAGAACATCAGCACTTCTGGTGAACAAAAAGTGGGAACAACAATCCAGGCCCAATCACCCAACCCATAGAGCCAGAAACACCAAAACTACACTACTGTGCATCGGTCAACATCCCATTAGGACGTCTTTAATATAACAACGGAGTTCAGTGAGGTTATAGTGAAGCTGTCTCTTTGTTTCTGCCTTTAGTCACAACATGCAGACAAACTTTATTCCAGAGATGGTTGCAAGTAGTAAATCTACAAACTGTTAAAACAGAAGAGAGTTTGGGAAGTCATACAGCATTACAAAGCTGACAGTGGGTGGCATGTTAGTTCCTGTTACGATCTGGGTTGGGTTTTGTTTTGTCGTGTTTCTTGGCCCTCGATGTGACTTAGTGCACGTGTGTGTGTGAGGTGTGCCTCAGGTGTGACTGCTGTAACCGGCCACGTCAGTTTGTGTAATGGTTGAGTACAGGTGACAAAAATAGGGTTTAACTGAGGTTTTTTTTCTGTTTTTGTGAATATTTAATTTGTAATAAATTTTACTAAGAGTGTCCCAATACAACTTTTCACCTCTGATAGGATACCGATATTGCAGCCTTGAGTATTGGCTGATACTGATATCGATCCGATACGATATCAGCAGGAATCAAATAGACTTTTATTCCTTATTTTGTAGTATGGACTGTAAGAAAAGGCTTGATCAGGTGAGATTACTCAAACAGAGAACAGAAGTCAGCAATTGTAGGTATGAGAAAAACTGACCCATTTGTTATTATCTTCGCCATGGAGGTTATGTTTTCGGGAGAGTTGGTCTGTCAGTAAACAAAATAACTCAAAAAGTTATGGATGGATTTTGATGAAATTTTCAGGAAATGTTCAGCATGGGAAAAGGAAGAACTGATTCAATTTTGGTGTTGATCTGGATCCAGGAATTGTTCAAAGGATTCTTTATCACTGGGAGATAGGGCCATTTTCAACATATGTGTATGTAACTCCATTAAAAAAACATGCCCAGATTAAAAAAAAGTAGACAAAAATGTAGGAGAAATGTTTTTAGATGCAAGTCACAAATATGTGAGGGAACTGTGCTGCTTGGCGGAGGTCTGCACTCTCCGAGTTCTTTTCTAGTAAACCAATGGGTTCAATAAACTTTAACCTTAAACATAAGGATATACTACAATTAGATAAAGTAAGTGAAAATTAAATTAGAAGACCCTGGAAAGTAATCTCAAGAAATCCAGTAAAAACAGAAAAAAATATTTTCAATTGCAAGATAACCACTGTCTTTAAATTATCATTACAACATTAGCAAATTCTACAACTGAATTAAATAGATAAAACTAGAAAAGCACTCGGAGAGCACAGACCTCCGCCAGCACCACAGTCCTCTCCCATATTGTGATTTTCACCATAAATATTAGTCCAACCTTTATTTCATCCAAATATTTAGATTCCTTGACCATGAAAACATACCATCAGCAACTGGATTCATAATGATATCTATTTTAGTTCAGTAGTTCACATTTTTCGCCATGGGGGCCAGACGCTGATCCGGATAAACACCAAAATTGAATCAGTTCTTCCTTTTCCCATGCTGAACATTTCCTGAAAATTTCATCAAAATCCATCCATAACTTTTTGAGTTATTTTGTTCACAGACAGACAAACAGACAAACTCTCCCAAAAACATAACCTCCTTGGCGGAGGTAACAAAAACAAATATTTTTTAATTGCAAAATAAACACTGTGTTTAACATAAACATAAGCAGATTCTACAACTGAATTAAATAAAAAAAAAAAAAAAACATTAGAATGGACTGCTTGTATCTGAGTGCTTATATCGGATGTTATAGATTTTAGATTTGGATATTTAATCCAATATTTGTTTTTTGTTGATATCAATATCAGACCGGAACACCCCTAAATTTTACCAATACCTCGGTTAAACTTTACATTGACTCAAGCAGCTGCTTGGGACTCAATAGATTTGGGATCATTCATGTTGTGTCTTTTGAGTAGAGTCGAGTTGAATGGCATCAATACCAGCTTAAAAAGTCATATTGTTGTCAGTCTTGTGTGGCATCTGCTCCATGTTTTGTGCTCAGATATTACCTAACAGGTATCCCTTTATTCTTTTTAATACACTGAAGTAACCTTATTTTATTCTTTTGAAACCCTGATAGCTTTTGTACGGTGAAATAATTCATGTGCCTGTACTCCACAGCTCACTACAATGAAAATGCATAAAATGCTAATTGTTGCCTTTTGAAATACTTTGTATGCCAACAAGTTATTCAGCTGCATCCAAAAGAACTGAAGATGAAAACAGAGCAGCAACACTAAAGGGAGAAGCGAAACAAAAGGATATCCTCCTCTCCTCCACCTCTGCATCCTTTTTCATCGGCTGCATTGTTGTACCATTTCCATAGGGAAAAACAAATGACTCCATGTTGAGTGGTGAGAGCAGCGCGCAGAGAAAAGAGATAGCTGACCTTTGAGAGGATTATGGGATTTGTGTTCCAACAAAGCCAAGAGGCAATATGGCAGATGTATTCTGTTAAACTGACTATTTAGCAGTGAGACGCCTTACAGACAGTGAGACAGATGAAGATGTTTGTGTGGAGCTCGGATTCACAGCTCACTGAAGTCGTATTATTATTGTGTTTTAGTGAAGTGAGAGCTGCGGGTGCAGTTTGATGGATTTCAGTTTGAAGTGGAACTTATCAACATCGCTGTGGTTATCTCTGGGGACTGGCTCTGCTAAAAGTCTGCTAATGAAACAATTGGATCAGAAATCTCTTCCTAGACAGGGAAATATTTCATAATGGCTCTTATGTTTGCTTTTTGAGAGGGAACGGTAGAGTCCTGTGAAGACTGATGCTGCTTCAGGTCCAGTTTGATATCATTAAACCACCATGAAAAACATTAATGCTCATACTTTGTGTTAGACAAAGAGAAGGACAAATCTCACTCACTAACTTTGTCCACATTTCATGTACTATCTGCACTTTCTGTTCGGGCCACTTTCTGAAAAATACAATTTCTGAGACACTATATTGCCAAAAGCAAGGACAAAAAATTACATTAAACAATTACGTTAGGACTCCGTGTCACAAACCACTCTGTTATGCTTCTTTTGTTCCCTTTTTGTTCTTTCTGCAGAACGATGATAGAATAGGCACAAGTGTGAACCAGTAGATGATAGGGGAGGATGGTAAAGCAATTTTGAAATAAATTTAAGTTTCTTTCTTTCTTTAAAGCTGTGTCAGTATCTCTATCTTGCAAAAAACCCTCTTTAATAAAATTTAGATAAAAATAAAAGTATGCTTACAACTATTTGATAACAATATATATACAAATACAGATTGATTGATGATAACAAGCATTATTGATACTTATGTCTAGGGCCCGACCAATTTATCGTCCTGCCGATTAAATCAGCTGATCATAGCCCTTTTTAAAGGACTCAACACTGGCTAGACTTTTGCCGATGTAACGCCAACAAGTCTTGCTGCTGCTGGACACAGAGAGACCACCGGGCTCTTTACTCTGCTACAGATCAGCCTCACAGACGGACCGGGCACCGCCGAACAGTTTTCCCGACAGTCGCCACCTCTGTCGTTGTCAAATCTGATGAATTTGACCTTCTGATGGCAGGGAACAGTTTAGCCGTGGCTGTTTTATTGTGGTTATGACAGAAATCTGGCTTTATCCGCATGTTCCCAACACAGCAGCTAAGCTAACTAGCTAGCGAGCTAACTATGTTAGCCTTAGCATACCTCCTCGGAGCCCTATGTCATCATCAGCAGACTCATCCAGGAGAGATTTTAGCATAGCTGGGGACTTAAATCAGCCTTTGTAAAAAAGTTTGTGAAATATGTGAAGTGTCCCACAAACTGTTTTGATTTCCTCACTCACATTACCTCATGTTTAAAATAAAAATGTGGTTCTACCTGAACTAAAAGCTACTTCTGATAAACTAATGAGGACTGAAAAGCAGATGTGACTAAGAGTTCATAACTAATCGATATATTTACACTTTTAAAAAGATGATTTGTTTTATTTTGCAGGAATTTGCTGCAGTTTTTCACTGTTTTATTTTGTGCTTGAATGCTGCAGAGAAAAAGAAAAATGCCTGTGAAAAGAATGTTACCTTAGTGTTTTTGTTGCTTTCCTCTCACTGTGGTTTGTTTGCAACGTTTTAAAAAGTTTCTCTACCTTTACTTTAACCTACCTTTAGTTTTAAGTTTTGAATAACCTTTTAGTTTTTTTGCTTAACAAGAAGTACAACATACAGAGGGACTCGTTATGCTACTGTACTTTAAATTTTATCTCTGGTTTAAAGTCAAACAAATACAAAAGGAGCAAGTGTTGTTAAACTATAAAATGTTCTGCCTGTAATTCATATTTTCATTGTGGTATTTTGGGACCACGTCTCACGTCTTCTCCCGCTTATCCGTGGTCGGGTCGCGGGGGCAGCAGCCTAAGCAGGGAAGCCCAGACTTCCCTCTCCCCAGCCACCTCGTCCAGCTCTTCCCGGGGGATCCCGAGGCGTTCCCAGGCCAGCCGAGAGACATAGTCTCTCCAGCGTGTCCTGGGTCTACCCCGGGGCCGCCTTCCGGTGGGACGTGCCCGGAACACCTCACCAGGGAGGCGTCCAGGAGGCATCCAGACCAGATGCCCGAGCCACCTCATCTGGCTCCTCTCAACGCGTAGGAACAGCGGCTCTACTCCGAGCTCCTCCCAAATGACCGAGCTTCTCACCCTATCTCTAAGGGAGAGCCCAGCCACCCTGCGGAGGAAACCCATTTCGGCCGCTTGTACTCGGGACCAATTTTTTGTAGTTCATTAGATAGATAGATAGATAGATAGATAGATAGTTAGATAGATAGATAGATAGATAGATAGATAGATAGATAGATAGATAGATAGATAGATAGATAGATAGATAGCAATCAGCGGATTAATCAGTAATTTCTGTAAAATCAGTATTTTTTTCTGCCAAATATCGGCATTGGCCTTGTAAAAAAAACATTTCGGTGGGGTCCATCCGATGTTATTAAGTATCCATCCATCGTCTACCCTGCTGGAGCCTATCCCAGCTGACACTGGGCAAGAGTTGTCATACACCCTGAACCAGTCTTCAGCAAATTTTAGGGCTGCAGAAAGAGACAGAAAACCATTCACCCTCACACTTATACCTGAGGGCAAATTGGAGTCACCAATCAACATGGAGAATATATGCAGACACCAAGACCCCTGCCATATTAAAAATAAAACATTGAAAATGATTTCCGCTAAGATTTCTGATTAGAGCAGATCAACTCATGAGTCATAGATGATTATTTCCTGCAACAATGACACTGATTCAAACTATTTTCTATTGTTTTAAAGAATAACTAGTTAAACTGTGGCACTAAAAAAAGATATGGCAACATAGCGACAAAAAGGAAACAAAAGAGACTCATACAACCGAGGTGATGAGAAAGTAATGTTGCTTCTATTAGCTGAGGAAACAATTAACTTCACTTTGTTCATGTAGACAATAAGTTTAATATTTGAATGTTTAGTCAAGGCTAGAAGATAGTTTATTAGGTTAAATAGTGCTAAACAGTATTCCTGTTAGCTCCTCTGTGCTAACTTTTCATGTTGTGATAGCATCAAGCAGACTAAGTCGATGTTGATCCTGTTAAATCTTTTGAATTCTTTGTCATTAAATAATTGTTGACTTTCCCAGAGCAGTTCTCTGTGAAATGTTCATCCTTAACATGTTTTATATGAACGATCCTTTCCTCCAGGCACACACTGTTTGACTGGCTAATAGCACACATAAAAATAAAGCCACATATTGACCAAATTAATGTTCATCCTGCCCTCAGACACCTACACTCCATTTATCTCTTTTACGCTCTCACACTCTCTCACGCTGCTCTCCCTCCATGGCTGCCTGGTGTCTCAGCGAGGCGCTCCGATCTGACCTCTAAAAATATGGCGGCGCTAGATTTGTGGCTCGTGCTGATAACCAATCAGATGGCTGGTGTCGTGCAGGGCGGAGGACCCCCGTCGAGCTTTAAATCACATTTTCTCTTCATCGTTCTCCTCTCCCCGTCCCTCTGTCTTCTTTATTGCTTGTTGCCGATGGTTTTATTTGGAGTGCAGATAGCATGGTGAGTTTTCAGGAGGCTGCAGAGATCTGACAGCCTGAGTCTAACGGGATCAAAACCAGGTTTACCTGGGACTAAGGCTGTAAAGATGGGACACCTTATTAATTTTAATTCTATTTTTATATATAGACTTTGATGTAGGGCAAACATGACATCAAAATCCCTCTTCATAGTTAAAAAAAATGAAAAAATTCCTTACAAATATTTAAAATTCAAGGATTAAACATCGAAGTTATTTACTGTCATTTGCACACGTTTCCAATTAATGCAGTTAATGTGCAATCCTCAATCCTCTAACAATGTGCAATTACAGTGTGGAAGTACACCCATGTACAATCACTTATCCCACGTACAATTACTCAGTAAATGTGAAGATAATCTTTATAGGATTTGCTTTTAGTTTTGTTTCCAAGCCCTTTGTATATTTTTAGGTTTTATATTTTTTATATTTTATGTCTTTTATAGGTAGAGTAATGTACATGCTGCTATTTTTTATACTTAAGTCTATTTTTTATTCTATTACTGTCGTCCACTTTGCTGCTGTAACACTGTAAATTTCCCCGCGTGGGTCGAATTAAGGTTTATTCTATTCTATTCCCTGCACAATGAAAATCCTACTCTGCTGTCCTCAGTAAGTGTCATATAAGCGGTATAAAATAACATTAGATTTAGATAGCAGCCCAAAAATGATACTAAATAATACTATATAATAGCAGCAAAAAATAAAATGAAATAAAATGAAATAAAACAAAGTTGTCCATATAGATGCATAAAGATAGATTCATTATAGGTAAAGTTTATACATATTTAAAACTACTTATCAACCAACCAGGTGGGCATCTGTTGTGAACTCTCCTGTACCTCTTTAGAATAAATAATAAATCATGACACTGAATCAAGCACAATAAGACAAAGAGCAGGCTGTCTATATAGACGAAGCCACTTCAATTTCCCCTCCCAGCAAAATGCCAGCCAGCTACCAGCCAATGCAGGTCAAAGTAAGGTTTTAGCTTTGGATTGTTTTTGCTCTCAATTGCTGTATTTCATGGAATTTTCTAGGGTTTTTTTTTCATTATATATCATCATTACATACAAATGGCAAAGGTTACATGTTTATCACATCATTATGAAGGTCTCATTAGATCCGATAGCATCTGTGCATCACCACATCCCTACCACTGTTGTTATAGCTCCCTATAGAGGGGAGGTAAAATGATTTACAGACAACTTCACAAAAGAATAGACTTAACCATGACACACAACATAAACACAGTTAGTCTACAGACCAAAGAGGACACCAGACAGCATGATAACGTATCACACCATCACTATCACAGACTATGTGTGTGAAGATATTATTATTATTAAGGATGAAGTGTTCGGCTTCTAATTTCTGTACATTTCTGCAAACTTGTATTTTGTGCAAACATAAAGTATAAGAACAGTTTTATCTCTGCAAATGAGCTGTGCTGCGGAGGTAAATGCAGACTCTGCCTCCTCTTCATGAGTCTGACGTCAGTGGGAAAGAAAGAGTTTTCACATTATTAGATTATTCATGAAAGTACAATGTAGATTTAATCTGCTTGGTTGTTTGTCTCTGCTTTGGCAAAATATCCCAAATATCAACCATCAAGAGGTGGAGATAAAGTCTGAAATCATAACTTTATGGGAACAATGATAACAATACAGCTCTTACTAAAGCCCTCTTCACACTTGCAACCCTAATATTTCCTGGAAAATGTTGTTGTGTTCACAAATGCAGCTCAACCTGCTGATTTTAGGATGATTTCAGGGTTTTTCTTCAAATATAAAAGGATTTAAATGGTGAAAATGTAACCAGATGATAGAGCTAGACTCGAAACCTTTCAGATTCAAGCCATTTCTGACATTCTTTGTCTACCTGGATGTTTTTTTTTTATTATTATTAATTCATGTAGAATCTCAAACCCGGCATGCAAGAAAAGTACCTTGCCTTTTTGAGGGCAACCTGATCTGTTCAGATTGAGATATTTACCGTGATGTTCCCATCAACAAAATGAAAAATCAAAACTGAGTTTGAATATCAGACATCTTTAGACAGATCACACACAAATCAAAAATAAATAAGCTTTTTCTAACCAGACTCCTGCCGTTTTTTGAGACCACTGCTGTCTGATACACTTCAATTCTATGGGATTACTCAAGATTTATTTTGATTATTTTGAGACGTGACAGGTAACTACCATTTAAACTATGCAAAGTAGAAATTGGCACCATCCAATCTGTCAGTGGACTAACAAGAGGTTCAAGTTTCCTCAAAATGGAGGTCCAATAACAACATTGCTAGGTGTTTCAGTGATAAATTATCTTTTTGGATCCATAAAGACAGAATTTCTGGGACATTTACTTGATTTGAAGCCCTCCATACATCGACAAAAAGGTGAGATGGGAGGGTTACGGCGTAGGCTCTAGCCCCCACTCTAAAAATGATCAGGGTTGTTTGGATGGATGGATCATATCATGGTTTTGCTATTGGCGCTTTATGTGGTGATTGCAATGTTTTACAAAGCCATAGGCAATGGTGTATTTAAAAAGACATTTTCAACAGCATTTCCCCTCCACAAACAGCCCGTGATGGGATAAACAGCTTAGTCTGAGTGTAAAATCACAGAAAGATGCTTCACATCTCTCTAAAACCAATTGTCAGAACAGATCATGTGTCCACCCTGAGTTACTTTAAACTGTGATATAACCTCTTTCATATCCTGGTTGACAAGTGCATGTCCATTATGACAAACAAGACGTTTGCTGAGAATGACATCAGCAAGTTCACTGAATCCTTTCTTTTCTCTAAAAAGCCACAGACATTGGTTTAAGTACACTTTTGATCTGTTGCTAAAGCATTTTAAATAATATTTCAATGCTGCAGTGCTTGATTAAGTCTGCCTGTGTTGATTTATTCCAGCACATAGCCATAGCCATAGGCAGACAAGTATAATACGCAGACAAAACACTTTTTTTTTTATATTTCTTTACTGATTCACAGTATACATGCAAAGCAGAGGACACTTCTACCATATTGCTATGTCATTGTTTATACTCATTAACTAAACACATCACTGGATGGATGTGGTGCTGTTTGCTTTACTAATGCTTGAGAATTTTGTGTCACAAATCCCTCCGTTGTGTTTCTTTTGTTTACCCATCAGAGTAGGAAGAAGGCTGAATTACCCTCACGCTGTGAACCAGTTGAACTCTATACAAGCTTCAGTCTTTCTCTCTGTCTTTCTTTTCTTTTGGACACAGACAGAACATTTTCATTAATAACATTGTGTTGCCACAGCCCCGTTAAAATACAATTCAGGTAAAAATAAAACTAAGCTTACAACTGTTCAACCATCATACCAAGGATTTCTTGATACCAATGAGATTAACGATTCTACTTACTGATGTAATTCCTTAACACTTCCTGCTGATGAAAAGTTGGACTTTATAGGTTTTAAATGACAACAATGCCAAACACGTCACTCCTCAATATGCCTTCCTGCAACGACAAATGCTTCTAAAAGTTTCTGATGTTTCCACCTACTAACCATTGCATAGCAAAAGTCTCTTTCGTCAAAGATAAAGCCACAAATTTATTTTCTCCCTTCTGTTGCCTGTCTGCCATGATAATACTTTTAACTTCTTTATTATGACTCCTGCTGACTGCTTCTGATCCTTGACTTGCAAGGCATACAAACAACAGTGAAAGGAATTCTTAAGCTAACAACCTAACAGCATTGATTCCTTCAGGGAGTTGTTATAACATGACCTATTTAGCTTAGATTGAATATTAGTAACTTGATAAGTTGAAACCAGTAACCAATGTTTGCAGCAATGTTCTAAAAGTCTGTTGATTCACACAGACTGAATGATAATGATCCATCGCTACAGGAACAACTCCACTTGCTTTAGAAAGTGATTAACTTGTCACATCTGCAATTAAGTTTCCATCAGAATGCAAGAAGAAAAACAAACAAACAAGAAGACCAAACTTATTGAGCTGATTTTTCCACTGTTTTTTATCATTGAGTGAAGCCTTTAAACTGTTCATCTCGTGGTCTATAAGCATATTTTTGTTAATCAACCAACCTGAAATAAATGATCTTACCTTCAACAATGTTTTTTATTTAAAGATATAGGTTAAAAATTGATCATACTCCCCAGCCCTACCTGGAGCTACATCAGACCTTCAGAGTAAAAGATCAGGTTAAAGCTGCTGCCTGTGTTGAAACTGAAAAAAAGATTTTAAAGCTGTCCTCCCACAGACAGACAGTTGTTCTGAGACAGGACTGGTCCACTCCCCTACATATGTAGTTTGTGCTGATCAGAGGTGCTACACACTTTGATCCTGCTGTTACACATGTCCATCTGCTCTGTTAGCCCCGCTGCAGGGCGAGCCCTTATGCATACAAGCACATTCACTCATGCTCCAGCATGCACAGGCCAAAGCTTTGATCAATAAATAACTCAGTCGCTGTGGGTGTGTGCACAGAAACTGTATCCACACATGCCGTTTGCAGAGAGGTGCCTCGTTGTAGCTTGCTGTGAGGGGATGTAATCTCTGTTTGTTCTGCTACCTATCTCTCCATCTGCCCCCTGCTCCCCTGCCCAGCGAGTGTGCTTCCATCCAACCTTGCAGCCAATCAGCTGGACCCTTTGACCACTGCCAACAGTAGCTTATGAGTGTCTCCATTACAAGTGTAATAGAATTACATGGCCGAACCAGAGTGGAATCAAATGAGTGAAAATCAAACAGATAGACGATTAAGATACATTTGAATTGAGTTCAACTAACCCGGGGCCAGATTACATGTTTTAGACGGCATACAAGACAGATCTGATTGTTGGGTCCTGACAGAAACTGCTGTTTCATTTTTCGATAGTGTGATGTGATAAAAACAATCAGGGCCACATCTGGAACATCTTCTGGCATCCTGAGAGTCTAAGGTCGCTTTCCCACCTAAAATTCAGCAGATTCTGCTCGGTTCAGGGATGAAATGCAAAATGGTTTCATTTTTCTCTTGTTTTGGTCTTAAAATACACCTCATAGTTCATAGTTCATAGTTCATTTTATTAATTTGTCCCTTGAAGGGCGATTTGGTTTGCAGCAGATTCACATTCAGACATAACAACATAAAAAACATACATGATAATATGAGCAGTATAGACATTGGTTCACAGTTAGTTCCAGTACAAAAAAGGAGATGAACAAGGTGGACTTATCAAACCAAGCTGTGCTCCTCCTACCAAGCGAGCTCCACATCTGCTGCTGGTCGCTGCGTGCGCATACGCCCTGAACTAATGAGTCAGGCAGACCAAAGCCTGTCAAATGTTGTGTAATCTAGCCTCCTGCCACTAGTTGGGGCTGTAGTAGCAGTGTTAGTTTCTGCCATCAATGCTTTATGAGTTGGAAATATGCAACCAGCATCGAGTAATAACATTTTTCAGCATGAAGCCAGTCATGAGTTTTCTCAGCAATAAAATAAAGACAGCTTTAGATGGTACTTACATGTTGACAGGAGTTATACAGTCATGGAAAAAATTATTAGACCACCCTTGTTTTCTTCAATTTCTTGTTCATTCTAATATCTGGTACCACTAAACGTATAATACAATGAACACAACAAAAAATGCAGCTGGTCACATAATACTTTATGTCCTATTTGACATTCTTAAGCTTAATTGATTCCCAGGGTATATAAGAGGCCATTTCATGTCACAAGCAGCACTGCACATGCAAAGGCCTAGAGTGGTTTCCTGCTTACATTCAAGCCGTAGCACAACTCAGAAGTTGTCAGCTCTCACATAATGCCTAAAACAAAAGAATTATGTGAAGCCACAAAGGCAACCATCTTGGCACTGCTGGAAATTGGCATGAGTGAGAGACAGGTAGCGAAAAAACTGAAGATCTCCAAGACAGCCGTTCATTACAACAAAAAAAAACAAGCTGAACATGGCACTACCAAATTGCTACCTGGCCGTGGCAGAAGCGTCTTTCTACCCCACGAGATGACCGTGCACTCATCCGTTCCTGTGTCAGGAATCGTCGTCAGACCTCCAGGGACCTTAAAATGAGTGGGCACTGTCGAGAAATGTGACTTGTTCAGCAAGGACAGTTCGAAACCGACTTGTTGAAGCTGGTTTGAAGTCACACAGAGCACGCAAGAAGCCCTTCATCAATGAAAGGCAGAGGAAGGCCGGTTACTCTTTGCTCGAGACCACAAGGATTGGACTGTTGATGATTGGGCTAAGGTTCTCTTCAGTGATGAATCAATTTTGAATTGATGCCCTCCAGCCAACTTACTGGTTAGGAGGAAGCCTGGAGAAGCTTACAACCCAGACTGTCTTGCCCTACAGTAAAACATGGGGGTGGATCAGTCATGATCTGGGGTTGTTTCAGTCTGAGTGGAACAGGGCAAATGCAATTGTGTGAAGGCCGAATGAACCAGGTCATGTACAGGACTACCCTTGAAAACAGTCTTCTTCCATCAGCTGGAAAACTCTTTCCTGCCTCGAATGACTGGATTTTCCAACAAGACAATGCCCCTTGCCACACGGCAAGGTCAGTTAAAACCTGGATGGAGAACCACAACATTCGCACCATGCCTTGGCCTGCTCAATCACCAGATCTTAATTGAAAACCTGTGGAAAATCATCAAACTCAAAATGGAGAACCACAAGCCCAAAAACAAAGAAAATTTGTTTGAATTTGTCCAACAGGAATGGGCTGCTGTGACAGCAGAACAATGTCAGAAGCTGGTGGAGAGCATGCCAAGACGCATGGCTGCAGTCATCAAAAACAATGGTTATGCAATCAAGTATTAACTCTTGTGTGTATCATGTGTTTAAAACAAACAGAAAAACATGGAATGCTTAAAAGTAGTGTTTTTGGCGGTACAATGCCATAGCTATTGATGTAAGAATTTAAGTAATTTTGGTTATTATCAAGAAAACCATGGAAAATGAATAGTTCTTAGTTCTTAAATTAAACTCTCATGAGCTATTTTTGTTGTTATCATTATAATTGTCCAAACAAATGTACCTTTAGTTGAGCCAGGCATTAAAATTAACAAGAAATTGAAGAAAACAAGGGTGGTCTAATAATTTTTTCCATGACTGTATGTCCACATATTGCGTTCAGATTTGTAGACGTTCACCTGTTAATAGTACCAGAGGCTGTTCCAATTAGTTGAAATGCTAATGTTAGCATGTAGCTTTTTCTGTACTGATTTTCCAATCTAAGCCACAATGGTCTTCCTTTTTGGTCCACTTGATTGGTTTGAATTGTTTTCAAACCCACCCCAGACTGAACTGTGGTCAGGTAGGCCTGTGCTCAAAATATCAATACGGCAAAATATCGTCATGCCCTTCTTGGGGATACGTGTATCGATACGGATTCTACAGAGTCGATACGGCCTCAGTGTTTGAACAGTTGTTGTAAATACACTTTGGGTAATGTTAAAAATGGCACAGTTCAAAGTAGAAGCTGACCTACATGATAAAACACATGTTCCAAATTTAAACTTAAGTCTACGATCTTTGGGGACCTGAATTAAAGTTCTTTAGTTGAAGAATTATTTAAATTCATGCTTGTTCTTTTTCTTCTTTTGAAAAAACAAAAGTTGCTGGGAATTCTGTTAAAAGCGCAATGTTCACAATTTATGCATATCGGGATACGTATCGTATTGTGAGTTGCTGGAAATACCCAGCCCTATGGTCAGGTAGGTGTGAATGCACTCTAAAGCCTTTTTCATAGTGCTTTTACACATTACAGCTGCAAATAGAACAAAACTGTCACCATTATGCCTCCAGACATTTATTTATGTCTTTGAGGTTTTCATACTTTGGATACGTGTTTTTGAAAAAGCACAATTGAGAGTGGCCGATGCTTAACATGATCACATAATAACACACATTAAATTAATTATAGCATCGCAATTAATATTGTTTTAATTTGACCAGTTTTTTTTGTTTTTTCTTTTGCATTGTCTGTTTAATTTGGCTGCTTCAATGAAACCAGCTTTTCTGTTGCAATGGTGGATGAATCTTACAGTCTGACTCCTGCAACAGCTTTAGCAAACTATCATAAAACTCTGAGCGTTAATAGAGCTGCTGGACGGCTAGGAGGAGCAGGGATTGGTAAACTGCATGACTTTCCTTGCAGACATGTTTGCTAAGACAAATTTATCATAAAATATAGATATATATTTCAAATTAGAAAAATGTCACATTCAAAATTCCCACATATTCGCTCAGTGCCATGGAGCAGCCTGTAGCATTGGGATTAGCATAAGTCAATTTTAAGGAGTCAGAAGTCAAAAAATGTTCAGAAAAGCCGCTCCAGGGAGACCGCTGACGTATGCTTCACACCACACACTGAAATCAAGGTGTTCTCCCTGCATATATACCTCAACAATCTAAAAAAAAACACATTCTCCTGGTAGGTACACTTTAAATTATGAATTGATCTGTCTTGCAACCTGCTCGTCGTGAACTTGGCCCCCCTGCCAGTGCATGCTGGGAAATGCCCTGCTCCTCGCAAGGAAGCAGATGTAGAGAACAGTTGGATTTGGCTAAGAGCCCTGTTAAAGTCTAAAAAACAGATTCTTACGATGAGGCTTTTACATCAAACATATTGAATCTCCAAACAAAGAATATCAAATATTTACTCCTCAGTCTCAGCAAAAGAAGACAAATCAATTTGCTTTTAAGAAACACTACGACTTAAACCGACTGATGATAGCAACATGAGAAATGTCATGCTGTTTTCACATCTCTTTTGCTTATTATTGATCAATCAAGGCAGAGAGAAGGCAGATGAAATGCATGCAAGAGAAACAAAAGCTAAAATCAGACATTTAGAGAAACACGGGAGGCAACAAGAAGATAGAAGACTGAATCCTCATACTTACTGATGTTTTAATGGCTAGGTCAGAAAAATACACAATAATAATGAACAATTTTTGAGTGTTTTCTTTTCTTAAAACACAACAAATGTCCAAATAAACTGTATTGTGTCTTACATATTAGCTGTATGAGTTTTCAGACATTTTTGCTGAGAGAAAAAAGTTGAAGAAAAGCACATTCTGCAGTTTAGTTAGTATTTTTCATATTAGTAAAATTAGTATTGTTTTAGTAGAAAGCATTAGCTCATGTTAGGAAGTTATTTGTTAGTGTTTTTAGTTCGTCATTCTCTCAAAAGGATATTTTTGTAAAAGTTAAAGAAACAGAAGGTTTGAATAGAAAATAAACAGTTGTTAGTTATTTTAAGGACTGTTAGCATGCACATGCAACAGTGACGTGTAGATACTGGCTTCGTTTTAGCACGTGGTGGTGTGGTGCATTTGGAACAAGTAGATTTATATCATCGTGTTTTTTTGTGCTTTGTTTCAAAAAAAGTCAGGCAATGCGGAGACTTATTCCAATCGTGAGATTTTGGTCATTAAACTGTCACAATTTGGTGGTTTTCACACCTGCAGCTCTGATTTAGTCCAGGCAGAAACAAAAGGCAGCCAATGTCGCCATGATTATGAGTGACATTCTGCAAGATGTGAGGGAAAGTTGTTTTATCAAACTTTGTTGCAATATTTCCAATTAAAGGTGTAGTCAGCGATATTGGAGAAACGAGTTGAGAGGTTGTTGATAAACAAATTTAGACCCGCCTCTCCCTTCATACCTCACCCCTGGCTACACCCCCAAAAGCTGATGGACGTGCATCGTCGTGGAAACGGCCGTAGAAACTGCGTAGCTGACCAACGTAGCTAAGGTAACCCCGACTCGTCAGACAACTCGACTGCCGTTATTGATAACATCACAGCAACAGTACATTCTGTCAGATTAGACAATAAGATGAATGCCCGACGGCTGTTACTGTTATGTGAAGCACCACAAAGCTAATGTTGCTAACCTATCCAGCAGAAAGACGGCGACATCCACGTCCGTTTTCAGGTCGTTACATTCGCGGAGTTCCCTCCACCATCGGAAAGCAACACCAATGTTGACCCGGGTCTTCGCTCTTTCATGGTCATAGCCCTTCTTTTTCACTTTTCACTCCTCTGACCTTTTTCTTTTGGACTGTTTTTCAGCCATTGCTACTGCACCTATTGTATCTCTCTCTTACGCTAACTGCGCTCATAACCTCGACTCCCCTCCCCCTCTGTCTGATCTGTGCATGAGTATGATCGCCTCCTGGATGTGGGGGGTGTACTCTGTTTTGGTAACTCGGCCCGAGCCACAGTATTTACCTGCTGAAATTCAGAGCCAAGGCTGTGTATTGAAACCGGACTTTTTTTTTCAACATGCTGTCAGTGGGGACATCTTGTGGATGGAGAGGAGAAATACGGTGATTTTGACAAATAGTGCATTAGATTAGAAGATTAGAGTATCACTGACTACACCTTTAAGGACTGAATTTTTCTGCATATGTCGTGAAATTTTCATTTAATTGCTTGAAGTGAAGAAAGTGCTCTGCTCTTCACCGCCACCATGGATACAAAACAAACGAAACCAGGAACACGTTTATGAACATTTACTGACAGATTACATGAATCACTCCTTGAGAGAGGGTGTGTTGGAGCCAGGCTGCGACCCCGGCATGTGTGACAGTTAATACATGAAACATGCAGATTATTTTGAGCATGATGATAGGTTTGGTGGCAAGTGGCTAAAGCTATGGCTACAGACGTCTGGCTCTGTGGAGTGCACCCAGATGGTCCTCTGTTGCCTGGGCCTTCATCAGATTAATCTGATTCCTGACGCATCAGCAGAGCTGCTGTAAACCACACAAGCCAAGGCTGATTTTGCCAGAGCGCCATTAGCATAGCATAGCTTCCAATGGCCTTGCAGCCCAGTCAGAGAATAAAAGATCATACCAACAATCCTGAGCCAAATGAGCAGAGTACAGTCAAACATAGCCATGAAAAAAGACTCAGGGAACAATGCACTGGCCAGGACACTTCTTTGCCATATTTCCTGGATACTGCCAAAAAAATCAGAGTTTTTTTTTTTTTTTACAAAGGATGGAAACAGTCCTGTTGGTTTCAGCTACAAAATAACAACACTGAGGGCGGGGAATTTGGTCCAACTGATAAACATTATAAAGCTTTGAAATGGAGCAGCTTCTAAGCCAACGTTCAGCATCCACTCGCCATGTCTAAATAGCATTAAACACCCAGTAAACTGCAGACAATCACAAGGACTTAGCGTTCACACAAAATTGTTTTCTCACCAAGGCTGGGACAACAATCAGAACATAACAGAGCAGGCATCTTGACTGGAAAACTAACTGATAATGACATCCAATATGTGGTTGGATTTCAGAAGCTAAATAAAAGCTCCCATTCCAACCTTTGAGCTAAGAAAAAAAACACTTCTGTAATCAAATTATCATACTAAATATGGAGCACGCTGACTGGAGCAGACTGTATTCTGATGGCACATTTGGGCCAATTTCACACCATCTCTGATGGAAAGCTACGCTCTCTGATCATGTTATCTGTCTCTGTTTGGTCTGAAGTTTGATTCCACAGCAATCCCTCACAGTGAAGCAGCTCAGCTTGGTTTTCTAGAACAGAAAAGAGACCAAGCCCACAACGGACTGATGTGAACTCGAAGTACATCGTACTGAAATGGAATGAAACACTGGGTCGAGTGTCAAAATAGACTTTGTCCACATTAGGAATGATCTGATATCACTGCACTGCCTTACTAACCTTTGCACAGCAGCTTGATTGGTCTGATTTCATCTTGCTCCAATCTACACTGATGGTGGGTGGCCCAAAAAGAGACAGCCCAATCAGCATCTTTTTTTAGAGCAGAAACAGGAACGAGCTACCAGCGTGAACAGGAAGTTCATCCAAATACAGAGATTAGCATAGATGCTAACAGCTTCAGAAGCAGTTTTATCAGACTCTGACTCCATTCCTCTATGACAGGGCTATTCAATTAGAAATTCAGTCGGGCCATATTTTCAGACTTAGGACATGAGCTTGGCCGGACATTTTTGGCAGACAGTGAGCAAAGTTTACCACTTAAAGGTGCTATGAGGAGAATCTATTACTGGCGACATTAGGACTCTGCTACCCATGAGCACGCGCAGTGATTGTCGTAATGCTGCGTTCCAATAACCTCAGAACTGGGAGTGACATCATCTCCAACTTATCGGCGTTCCAGTTGAAGTCGGAAAAATTTACGCCGATCTACCAGACTATTGTTAGCTGTTGTTAGCCCGGGGGTGGCGAGGTTTCACCGAGTTCCCAGTAGGAAATTCCGACTTCGGGGGATGTTCCAGTTGCAGTTTCCTACTCGGAACCCGGAAATTCCTACTTCTGACTACAACTGGAACGCACCAAAAGACGTGACCCAAGCCAAAGCGTGTGTTTGTTGTGATGCTAATGAATGCAGCTCGGACCTTCCTCAGAACTCTGCATTGCTTTACAACTTCTTTTTTCAACAACTTACAGGATGCAAAGCCACGAGGTAATGTATCTCTTTCTAGTTACGTAGCGGTAGTTTTTGATGTGTGACAACAAGCAATTTTTGGAAAACTTAGTATCGTAGTTTTGTAGCCGGCTATATATCTCTACTTACAGCCTGGTGCTCTAAGACGTGTCTGAATAATATAAATTTGCTCTAGTTTTAATTGTCTTGTTCCTGAAGTTGAGTATCCAGGCCAGTCCAGCCCTGTCCGACCTGACCGCGAAGCTAAGGAATAGCATTTATAGATAACCTATTTTGATGCTATAAAACTCATCTTAAAGTGTGTATTTCCATCAGGCATATATCTAAAAGTGAGACTTTTTTGTAATTACTTAGAAACTCCTCACTAGAAACTGAGTGTTTATAATTTTACTGTCACATCCAAAAGGGCATAAACTCAAAAAAGAGCAGAACTTTTACTAAACTTCTGCTGAAATACTGTTTCATTAAATTTTATACGTCAAACAGATAACTTCAACACGTTATGACAGGTAAATACAAGCACATATTAAGGTGTGTATGAACATTCATAAAAGTGAGGATTAAAAACTCCATCTTTTGGTCACATTTGAAAGTGCATTAAAGTAACTTGCTTAACACTTTGCAGAACGTGTTGGACTCAATGTTTGTAAAAGTTTTTTTTTGTTTTTTTCACTGCACTTATTTCCCAATCATGTTGATTTCGGGCCACTCAAGGGTTGCTTTTGGGCTGCATGTGGCCACCGAGCCGCTAATTGAATAGGGCTGCTCTATGAAATGAAAAACAAACACCAGCACTATAAACTTCTCCACAGTGAGGATATTTTCCCTCCATTTTTGACATTTTGGCAAAAATTTGTTTTACAAATTGGCTTACACTCTGCAATGCCCACCTACAACATTATAATTAATTGTCCAATCACAAACCAGATATGATAAGAAAGGCTCTGCCCTCCCCAAACACTTTCTATGGGCTCTTTTCCAGGTGGACACATTAAAAATACTGAATGGTCCATCTAGTGTTACAGTGTTACTCTGCTACACTGTTATAAATGAAACAATTTGAGTTTCACAGGAAACATTTTCAGAGAATTCATAATTAAATTCTGATTAACCTCCAAAAAGAGGTCTGCAATACAGCTCAAATGTTGCTGTTGCAATGTCAGTCATGTGACCTAAAAAGTGCTGTTATATGTGTTGTTTAATAAAGTCAAAAGCATCTGAGACCACAACGCACTTAGATGTGTATGTCTCCCAGTCAGTGTAGTTTGATGCAAATACAGTCATGTTACAGTCTAAAAAGATATATTTTTAATCTGAATATTGAATGATTTGTCTTACTTCCTTAACCTTTTTCAGTCTTAGCCATGAAAATACTTGCTGCAAGTGTCTTTTGTGAACACCTGCAACAAACACAAATGTTAAACAGTGCAACATGGTGGGACTACTCCAAGAAAATGTTGTCAGAAATTATTAAAAATAGAGTCTAAAGTGGCAATCTTCACTGTCCCTCCTCTGTGTGTTTATGGTAGCTGCTGCTGAAGTGTAGCCTTGCAGAGCAGACAGACCTGCCTGATTCTGAAATCCTGCAGGTCCGTCTTGCCAGCCTCCGTTGTCCAACGAATTCACTCAACTGAATTCTTGACTGCCCAATCAGGAAAGAGAGGCGGGAGCAGCAGAATGCGGACGTGACAACAACCGGAAGTTGAGAACCGGAAGTTGAGAACGGACATGCCGATTAGCCTATTGTCCTCATGGTTACTCAGTGAAACTTGGTGAAATCTGCCCTCCTCAGAAGTTTACTTGTAGGGATTGTCTTTGACGAGGTTCATGTCACATGTAAGTGTTAAATGAATCATCTGTGTGGTACAATTTGGTGTTAGACAATAGTATAAGGCCGTTAGCTGTTAGCAGCTAAGTTAGCCGCTATGGCTAACATCCATGAACTGTTCTTCACTGTTGTTAGCCATTAGCCGCTACATTAGCCACTGTGTATACTACCCTGCTTGATGTGGATTGGTCTGTGATGAATGTGATGAGCCAAACGATTGTCCAATCACAACCTTGTGTTTCTTTTTTGAACGTTCTGCCCCTGAAAACAAATTTAAAGGGCTCCTACCCAGATGGACTAGTGAAATATTTCTGTAGCACATATATGGAGCTGTCCATCTGGCTTGTCAGGTTAGTTGAAGTGCTGTCATGTGCAACAGAAGAACAAGTGGGCTTATAGAAATACAACTAAGAGATAAGAACAAAATGTTGCATATACAAAAAACATCATTTTGGGTATTTCTTTAAGACATTGAAACACACTGCAGCAGGACAAAAAGAAAGTAAAACAACTATTTCCAAAGATCATTCGGCCAAACTCTTAAACTCTTGTCCAGGTTCAATCTGTGTGCAGAACAAGCATCGCTCCCAGACTCTTAAACTTTGCTCTGCAGTCCTTCTTGTGGCCACAAGAGGCTGACCTCAGAACTGAGTCAATATCCAAAGATCCTTCTGTTAAAATGTCCACGGAGTAATGTTGATCAAGTTTATTTAGAGTGAGACAGCATTAATCTGGCTTCTGAATCCACAGAAACACTTGTTTACAATTCAAACAGAAGACAGGAAAGGTTTTCTGTAGACACTGACTGAGGTTTACGGCCATCATCAGTGTTAAAGTGCATTTAGAGTGGCAGGTGGGGGAGGCTACAGCTAAAGGAAACATAAAATGACAAAAAAAGAGAAGAAAAAGATCAAATTAGAGGTTTTTAAGAAGACAATATTGAAACTCATTTCAAGACATACTAATACCATTGTATTAAATTGGATTTTATTTTATTGTGATTTTTTAAAAAACTTTGCAATTAACATTTTGTTTACATTTTGATGCCAAAATTCCTGATGTGTTCCCCTATTTCCATTTAATCCTCAAATTGTGGGCTATAAATGTGCAGATAATACTGGCCAAGATTTAATGTCTACTGGCTTGTGAAAGGCAAACCAGCACTGCCAGTAAATGCACATTATGGATGCTATAAATGATTTGCACATATTAAGTTAAATAAGATCTAAAATGTAAGACATCTCCAGGGTTCATGGGACATGTCATGACATTTTAACTAAGTGACACTGAATTTCTATAATACAGGTTTAGTTCAATAATTGAAAAAGTGCAGTTTCCAAAATTTACTATTTTTTGAAAACAGCAAAAAAAGGAATCGTAATATTTTTTTTGTACAGTTTAGACAATGTGTGTAAGAACCACCAAGAGTAACATGCTTATTGGACAAAATAGGATCTAACTGAAATCAAAGATATCTCTCTTCTTTATTAAATATTCACAAGATCAATTACTTTGTTTTTAATCATCAAGAATCAAATAGACACTTTCCCGTGTTGTTGAAACAGCTGAAACATACAGGAAACACTAACAAACCTCTGCCAAGGTATGTAGGACATTGTTAGCAAACTTAATAATAATATTTTAAAGATTCCTGTATCTGCATTTTGATTCATATCATCAGAAAATTTGAATTTTGGATGGAGCCACTAAGATTTTTCCTGACTTCCTTGGCAGAGACTTGGCTGATCCTGAATAGGAAAGTGTTTGATGTACTAAACATGGAACCTTCACCACTTCTACTTTATATAGGATAAATAAATGAACACTTTGCTTTGCTGTAAAATACCGCGAGAAAGTCATTTATACCAGAAAATGAAACATAACCCTTGTTTAGACTGCTAGTTGCTGGAAGTTGGCTGGTAACCAGATGGAATTTGTCTGGCATTTGACTGGAAGGAGAAAATTGAAGCAGCTGCATCTGTACGTCTTTGCATTATGAATATTACCTGAAACTTTTAATTCGTAATCTTTTTTGAGTTTGTCCTGTTGGAGATAAACAAAACATCAACCTTATAAACTAAGGAGAAGAGCAAAACACAAACTCCTTGGTGGGGGTAATGAGCAGAGATGAGAGACGCTGCACCAGTTTTACCCTCGTCGAAAGAATTTTGCCAAATATTTTTGCAGAGTAGACAATTCTCTCTCTTTAGTCTAAAGAATGATTGTGTATCATGGTGTTTCTGTATTTTTTGATACCAGCAGTCATTACTTTAAAGGAACTGTGAGGAGTTTCTAAGTAATTACAAAAAAGTCTCTCTTTTAGATATATGACCGATGTGAATACACACTTTAAGATGAGTTTTATAGCATCAAAATAGGTTATCTATAAATGCTATTCCTTAGCCTTCGCGGTCGGGTCTGACAGGGCTGGACTGGCCTGGATACTCAACTTCAGGAACAAGACAATTAAAACTAGAGCAAATTTATATTATTCAGACACGTCTTAGAGCACCGGGCTGTAAGTAGCCATATTTGGCCGGCTACAAAACTACAATACTAAGTTTTCCAAAAATTGCTTGTTGTCACAAATCAAAAACTACCGCTACGTAACTAGAAAGAGATACATTACCTCGTGGCTTTGCATCCTGTAAGTTGTTGAAAAAAGAAGTTGTAAAGTAATGCAGAGTTCTGAGGAAGGTCTGAGCTGCATTCATTAGCATCACAACAAACACACGCTTTGGCTTGGGTCACGTCTTTTGGTGTGTTCCAGTTGTAGTCAGAAGTAGGAATTTCCAAATTCCGAGTGGGGAACTGCAACTGGAACGTCCCCGAAGTCGGAATTTCCTACTGGGAACTCGGTGAAACCTCGTCACCCCCGAGTTGACAATGGAAGATGGATGCCCCCAGTGTGAACAGTTATTTAGCTCCTGTAATAATCCATTTATTTGCACTTCTGACTGAGGTGTGTCGCTCTAGATCAGCTGTATACATAGTATTGTTAGACTTATATTTACAAAAATGCTGCCATAGTGATAATCACATTCTTCATACAACAACACAGGGCGTGCTAATAACAGCTAACAATAGCCTGGTAGATTAGCATGTTTTTTTCCGACTTCAACTGGAACGCTGATAGGTCGGAGATGATGTCACTCCCAATTCCGAGGTTACTGGAATGCAGCATTGCAACAGTCGCCATCAGTCTATAAAGTTTAAACTTAACATTAAAGAAAATCCAAATGACAGGGAAAGGCTTAGATTTAGTTGTATAATAAGAAAAGAAGGAACATGTCGCTGCGGTTCTTTAAATTATGCTGACTAAACATTGATTTGACAGGTCTGAAGCCCTCCTCATGCATCAGTTTTTCCTTTAAAGGTTTATTTCAGGTTAGAGCACCGTGTCTTTTTCTGAAAGTTCAGACAAGCTTGAAGTGTTTTTTCCACTGATCCTTTTTCACCCCCTCAGATATCTGAAAGCCTTAGACTCTGAAAGCTTTACCTCTATCCCTGCCCGCTGACTGTTTTGTGCTGTGAAGAGATCCATTTTGGGTTTTTTGGCACATTTGGAATGGATAATCCAAAATAAAATGCTTTATGGAGGGCAATAGAGGGCACCAATTGCTTTAGTGAATACTTTGTGCTGTTACAATATCAACAAAACTGAGTGCTGCAGCATTGAGGTCCTTTTTATTTACTCACAACCTTGAGAAAATCTGGATTTATGGGTTATAGAGACACTGCCATAACAAAGGTAAAACAGAAACAAATGTTAATGAAAACAGGAATGTGTCTTATGATTGACCTCCATTGATAAATCACCAATCAAGAGAAGTGCTCAAAAAGTCGACAACACTCCACGAGCATCCAGCTGAAAGCAAACAGGGACGAGGAGCAGGACGAGCAGAGGAAATATGATGCTGGGCAGAGAATGAGTAATGAAAACAAATCATCGGAGTATTTGTTTCAGGGAGGATGAAATTAATAAGCATGAAAATAATGGTCCTCCACACTTAGCCAGCAGGACAAAAACTAACGCAAACAAGAGAGGCCAATTATTGTTGAGGAGAGAAAAAGAAAGAAGATATATGAGAGTGTGTGGGGGGGGGGAGAGAGTAATATTTGAGAAGAGTAAACATTAGGAATGAAGCCTGGAAGAGAGGAAATGCTCCTTAAGCAAACACACAGTCATTTAGATACAGTTTAAACCCTGTGACCTACATCTCAGCTGAAGATATACTCGCTGTTCACTACGACAACGCATAGGCACGATGGCCGCCACACGCCACATCGTCCAGAAATAAAACGGCAAAGACATGAGCTGCTGTAGGATCAGTGTGAGGCGGAAGAGACGAGAGACTGATCACAGAGCCAGAAACAACAACAGAAAGTTTAAAAGACTCTGATGAATCAAGACCACGATCAACTACATCTGAATAATGTGTGGTACTGGAACTCAAAGGGTTAAAATTATAACAATTAATTCACTCTTGCTATCCATTATAAGGACTAAGGTTAATCACCAAAAATATATATAGGCTATTACTTCTTCATGATCAATATTTTGGAATTTTTCTCATGCTTTAAATAGTCCTTAAGTTAGAAAATATGAGTTTTTCTTTTCTTTTTTTTTTCTTTTGTCATTGCACAACAGATAAAAATTGATGGCTATGAACTGTGACGTATCTAAGACTGATACTGCCTGGCCAAAAGAAAAAAAAATAAATACTTTGCTGTCACCAAATTGAGAATATATCCAATGTCTGATAAAGTCCCAAAGGGGGAAGTGTGAGGTTTTCTATTTGTTTGTTTTTTTGTTTTTTTTTGGTGCACAAAAGGTCATAATTTCTCAAAATCACAATATCACTGTTGTTGCTAATTTTTAAAACATCCCAGACTGATTAGTTCTGAATGAAAAAACTTTTTCATCAGATATAATTTTTTTTGTTCAAGGTGCTATGAGGAGAATGTATTTAAGCCGACATAAAGACTCTGCTACCCATGAGCACACGCGGCGACTGTCGTAATGCTGCGTTCCAGTAACCTCGAGTGACATCATCTCCGACTTATCGGCGTTCCAGTTGAAGTCGGGAAAAAGACATGCCGATCTACCAGGCTATTGTTAGCTGTTGTTAGCTCGCCCTGTGTTGTTGTATGAAGAATGTGATTATCACTAGGGCAGCATTTTTGTAAATATAAGTCTAACAATACTATGTATACAGCTGATCTAGAGTGACACACCCCAGTCAGAAGTGCAAATAAATTGATTATTACAGGAGCTAAATAACTGTTCACACTGGGGGCATCCATCTTCCATTGTCAACTCGGGGGTGGCGAGGTTTCACCGAGTTCCCAGTAGGAAATTCAGACTTCAGGGGACGTTCCAGTTTACTTACGTAAACACTAACTTTGCACTTTATTTTATCTTGTTGCTGCTAGTGAGAGATGCTGCCAAACGAAATTTCGTTGTATCATGTACAATGACAATAAAGCTTCTATTCTATTCAGTTGCAGTTTCCTGCTCGGAACTCGGAAATTCCTGCTTCTGACTACAATTTGAACGCACCAAAAGACGTGACCCAAAGTACGTAGCGGTAGTTATTGATGTGTGATAACAAGCAATTTTTGGAAAACTTATTGTCGTAGTTTTGTAGCCGGCTATATATCTCTACTTACAGCCCGGTGCTCTAAGACGTGTCTGAATAATATAAATTTGCTCTAGTTTTAATTGTCTTGTTCCTGAAGTTGAGTATCCAGGCCAGTATAGCCCTGTCCGACCCGATCGTGAAGCTAAGGAATAGCATTTATAAATAACCTATTTTGATGCTATAAAACTCATCTTAAAGTGTGTATTTCCATCAGTCATATATCTAAAAGAGAGACTTTTTTGTAATTACTTACAAACTCCTCATAGCACCTTCAAACAAATTGACATTTAGAGGGCTATAATGATGAGAACTAATTTGTTTGCTCTAAAAAATGTGGACTAGAGTTAATGGCCAAAAAAGTTTTTCCTGTTTAATACTCTGAAATATACCTAATGTCCTAAAGGGGGAAGTGTGGTTTTGCTGCTGTTGTTTTATCATTGCACAAAAAGTAATAATCTCTGAAACTCAATGATGTTGCTAATCTGTGAATAACTAATAATACCTGCACAGGATATGCAGTTAGATTTCTGAAATTATTAAAACATAATTCATTTTTCTTTTTTAATGTACTGGCATTTAGAGGGTTAAAATGGCAAAAAAATAAAAAATAAAAATCATGTTTTTTACGTGATGGAAATTGGAGTTAATTACCAAAGATATATTTTCATATTTAACATTTCTTATTGTATTCAATATCCTTAAAGGCCTTTTAGAGGGAAAGAGTGTTTGTTTGTTTGTTTGTTTGTTTTTGAAGGAGGGCCTGAGGGTTTAATCTACTGTTCTCAGCTGACAAATATGTGGCAACTGCATGATGCTGTTGTGTCAACATGGACCTAAATCTCTGAGGAACATTTCCTGCATCTTACTGAATATTTACCAGAAAGAGTTAAGGCAAGTCGAGGTTGCAAGGGTGCTGTCTCTGAGTGTTATGTATTTAAAAATGATGCCATATTTTTGTGGCCAAATAGAAGACCACATAGCTGGGTCGTTTGTGTCAGTTTGTTATATGATTCTGATTCAGGTCTTGTTTCTTGTCTTTCCTCTGCTGCACACTGTCGTGCTAAAACCAGGGCAGAGCGAGAGGAGCTGGGCTGTGCAGAGAAATGGATATTTTACTGGCCAGGTATATCTTAAAACAATCAGAGGCTTGATGAATTGGTTGAATGGCTGATGTATGGCCGGGATGGAAGGGGTATTTGGAGAAGGTTTGAGTCAGGGAAATGCACCTCATCAATCAGCATGATTAAAGGTTTTGGCCGGGCCCAAACAAACTCAACACTGCGAGGGCCTGGCCTTAAAGGCACAGTCGGCTTTTTGGAGGTCCAACAAACAAGCCCTGTGGAGGCATGGGATTCAAGTATTGGCAGATGCGATCGATGCTCGAGGTCTAGAGAGTGTCAGAACACGGCTACGGTGCATGTTTGACCACTAGGCCAATGTGGATGCTTAGATATAGTATTTATAGAAAGACAGACCTGTACTCCAGAAGATAACGTCACTCTCTAAGACGGGCATCATTCATCACCTGCCATGAGATCTGAACATTCTGCTGGGATGATTAAGCACTCGTATAATTAATGCGTAAGGTAAGACAAAGTCATCTGTGCAGCTGTGTGTCCAAGGAGGAGTGGGACGCCAAAGACGATAAATATTTTCCACCTTTATTAATGACATTCTGACACTTTTCATTAATCTGCTCTCAGGAGAAAACCCCAATTTATTAAGCACACCCGCCTTTGTACACACCAATGGCAACACCCTGACAGTAGCATACTATATATGTGCCCCATGGCCAAATCCATTGTAGCCGAGGCCTTTACACAATAAATACAGCTTCATGTCAGCAGCCCTGCATATTTAAAGCCACTAATGGCTGCCTGCAAAGCTTTGGCACTAACACACACACAAAGCCAACGCTGAGCCGAGGAGAAAAATCACCGCTGCTGAGGCCGGGAGACCTGTCAGTGAATCCAACAGGTGCTGCGATGGCTGGCTGGGTAAGGTTAACCAAACTCCTAAACCATGATGGCACCCAGGCCAACCAGAGGACTTAATGATGTGCCTGGGAGAAGGTTAATAATTATAAATGAACCACAGGTACCACCTCTGTTTTTAAGGATCTTGAAATCTAATTTTGGGATGAGTAACACCTTGGGGTTCCTCCTGGATGAGGTCTTAATTAATCGATTTATTTCCATGCATGATCAACCCAAGCTCCCCTGGAGTCTTTAATACAGAAGCCACCTGCCTGCAGGACTTTTAAACATGGGCCCGTCAGAGTCTTCTGCAGAACCAAGGCAATTTTATAAAATAAAATCTAAATGCATGAGTGTGGAAACAGTGGTCAGTGATGGCTCACTTAAGGGAATCGCAGAGTAAGGATGTTGCTCTACAACAAATAGCAGCGCAGCATGTTTTGCACATCTGTAATTAAAGGTGCTGTGAGGAGAATCTATTACCGGCAACATAAAGACTCTGCTACCCATGAGCACACGAGGCGACTGTCGTAATGCTGCGTTCCAGTAACCGCGGAACTGGGAGTGACATCATCTCCGACTTATCGGCGTTCCAGTTGAAGTTGGAAAAAACCACGCTGATCTACCAGGCTATTGTTAGCTGTTGTTAGCATGCCCTGCATTGTTGTTCACAAATATCACATGAAGAATGTGATTATCACTATGGCAGCTTTTTTGTTAATATAAGTCTAACAATACTATGTATACAGCTGATCTAGAGTGACACACCCCAGTCAGAAGTGCAAATAAATGGATTATTACAGGAGCTAAATAACTGTTCACACTGGGGACATCCATCTTCCATTGTCAACTCGGGGGTGGCGAGGTTTCACCGAGTTCCCAGTAGGAAATTCCGACTTCGGGGGGCGTTCCAGTTGCAGTTTCCTACTCGGAACCCGGAAATTCCGACTTCTGACTACAACTGGAACGCACCAAAAGACGTGACCCAAGCCAAAGCGTGTGTTTGTTGTGATGCTAATGAATGCAGCTCAGACCTTCCTCAGAACTCTGCATTGCTTTACAACTACTTTTTTTCAACAACTTACAGGATGCATAGTGATGAGCTAATGTATCTCCTTCTAGTTACGTAGTGGTAGTTTTTGATGTGTGACAACAAGCAATTTTTGGAAAACTTAGTAGTTTTGTAGCCGGCTATATATGGCTACTTACAGCCCGGTGCTCTAAGATGTGTCTGAATAATATAAATTTGCTCTAGTTTTAATTGTCCTGTTCCTGAAGTTGAGTATCCAGGCCAGTCCAGCCCTGTCCGACCCGACCACGAAGCTAAGGAATAGCATTTATAGATAACCTATTTGATGCTACAAAACTCAGCCTTTTTTTTGTAATTACTTCGAAACTCCTCAAAGCATCTTTAAGCTCCTAAAAACCCATACAGTGTGACCATATGAGGGCGCTGACAGAGGAAGGGTTGATTACAAAAAAAAAAAAAAAAGTAAAAAGCTTATTGTAAGTAACTTGTAAGCACTTTATCATCCCTGAAGTCAGATTTCTGTTGCATGGTGCTTCAGTCTGGCCAGAATTGCATTCATGACCAGTGAATGAAGTTTTTATCTGAGCACTTTTCAGAGTCTGTGCTCAAGATCATAAATGAAGCCTGCTTGTTCTTTTTAATGTGGTTTTTATATGTACTGTTTCTTGGTTTGTCTGTCAGATGGATGCAGTTCTAATAACATCAAAATGATGACAGGAAACACAGATTTGAACATTTCTATAAATACTTTAAATAAAATTACGGAGCCCCAGACATGACATGGGGGAAAAATAAATAAATTGTGGCCACTATATAGATATAACGTGCACACAAAATACTAATTCGTTCCCACAAGATCCTATTTCGTTCCCACAGAATATTGATTAGTTCCCTCAAAATATGAATTTGTTCCAACGATATACTGTTTTGTTCCCACGGAATACTAATTAGTTCCCTCAATAAACTAATACGTTCCCACGAGATATTAATTCGTTCCCTCGAAATACTAATTAATTTCCGCGAATTTTCATCACTCCTGGAAGCTACAGTACCGTACGGCCACTTCGTCAAGTGGCAAACCACTTTTATGGGGACATCTTAGGGGAAGCTGTCTGGTCTCTCGCTGATAATACATCCATGCACTGCCAGGCTTTTCAGAATGTCTTTATAACTCTTCCCCAGCCTAAAGCAAAACTCAATCAGTGTTTCCCTGTCCATCGTGTTGAATAGTTCAGCACCTCGAACTCCGTACCCTACCGTAGTATTCAACGGTTCAGGAATGATGAATAATTTGCGGGAATGAATTAATATCTCGTGGAAACGAATTAATATTTTGAGGGACCAAAATTCATATCTCGTGGAAACAAATTCGTATTTCGTGCACATGAGATAATTTTTTTACCATGTCATGTCTGGGGCTCCGTATAAAATCAACGAAGACATTAATAAAGAATGAAGCAGAAATACTAATTGTGTGATGTGATCACATTTCGTTGGTTTTCTTTTTGTATTTTTGTTGCTCACAATCTGTTCATAACAGGAAATATCTGAGAAAATATAAACCTCAGGACGGGAAGAGAAGAAACATATTCCTTCATACAGGACTGCAGGCCACTTGGAGAGTTAAGATGGTTGTTTTTGGCAGGGGAGCTACTTAATGAACTCACTTGTGCTCACTAAAAAGTGGATGAGTGACTGGAAAGCCCAGCGGTTATGAGCCCTGCACCTACTGTAGCCGAGCACACACTCCCCGCCTGTCACTCACACTCACACACACACTCACATGTTTGGCGAGGTAAAGCTGTACGCTTTTGTCCGTTGCCAGGGGGGTAAACACAAACACATAGAGTCTAATCTGAGAGCAAACAGCGGCGCCTCATGTTAACCAGCAGGGATACAGTTTCCCTGAACGCGGTGAGACCCGCAGCACCGACGGGGCTCGAACATCAGAGCGAGAGAACAGAGCGAGCAATAACAGGTGCAGAGGACCATTTCATAAAATGATCCGTCAAAGATCACAGCAGGGCTAGTATTCGATTTTTTTTAACTTGACTAGCATGAATGTGACTAGCATAAAGCAAATTATTTATCTCATTGCTTCTTTATTTATGCCATATGTTATGACCTCATATGTTATGAATCTAAAGTTTAATTTGGGTTCTGATGGGTCAATAAGGAGGCGATGTTACATTTTAATATCTGGGAGCATTATCTCTGAAGCCCCACATCATATAATGCATGAAAACGTGCTGTTAAATCATTGCTATAAGCACCTGTGATCATTTATGATGCATCATAAAAGCAATAATATGTCATTATATTAGTGTTTACAAGGAGTCGCAATACAATGTTTAATTCTTTGACAAAATTATGAAAATTTAAAATGTTTTATAACAGCCAATCTGCCAGAGTGCAAAGCATTCCACAAAATAATGAGCTTAGGTGTTAATCAACATAAACGCAGGTCACTAACTGTTTTTAAAAAAGATTAAATTTTACTAAGGTTCTTATTCTCCTACTACAAAGTCATTTATAACATCATAAAAACTTTTATATTCCATTATAGTTTGATTTTAAATGGTCATAAGGTGCTAAAAGTTCAGTAATAAAACTTAGTTTTATAAGCAGATTATTATTTTTAATTATGGTAATTACCCCTTTTTCTTTTTTATGATTATTATAAGGTGCAGTACAGTGCAAAGGGAATAAATAAATATAGTGTCAACACTTGAGGGCATAAATGTGACAACAGCAAAAGGAAGAAAGAGTAACGTCAGACAGAATAAATAAAAAGCAAACTTTACCACATATTGAATATATTGGAAGTCATGTTTGTATATACGTAATGGGAAGGAGATTTATCAAATTATTTTAATAAACTAGTTATAATCACCATTTAGAAGTCATTGTATGCTATAAGTACAGTAAGAATAAAACAGGATTTATTAAATGCAAGAAAAGCATTTATTTTTTTCAAATAATTCAAACCTTTTTAAGATACACATGTCAAGCCCCAAATGGCTAAAATTCAAGAGAACTAATTTTCTGTCCACATTTAGCTTTAAAATTCAGTAAGCAGAACAAAATTTACTACTGTTAGAAATATTTTAAAAAATCAAGTTCATCAGATAAAAACTATGGGCCCTAATTTCGTGGCGCAGCGCAGTGTTAATTTCGTCCAGCGCACCACCGTGCGCTGCATATTTGACAATTTGGTAGACCGTCTGCGCAGAGATGGGTGTGACGGCGCACCAGGGGGAGGTGACGGCGCACCAGGGGGAGTTGTCGACAGATTCATGTTGGCGCAGTGGCAATTTCGTGCCAAAAAACTGTGTGGAGGGTGCGCTGAAAGCTCGCCAGCTCCAACCTGTTCTTTTCTCGGCGCAGGCGAAGGGCACCCTCCGCAGCTGTAATTTGGTGACAGGCGCGTATGTGCGCACACGTCAACAAAGCCTCAGAGGCAGGTTTCCAGAGTGTCAGGAACATTGTAATGCAATAAACAATCACAGCAATCACTATTTAATGTAACCGTCTGAACCAGCATACATTTGTATCTTTATTAACTGTCCCGTCACATCTGATGTCGGATTAAAGCCGTTTGTCATAATAGAAACTTCACCTGACAGCAGCTGGAAGTTTGATGCACATCTTACAAGTCAACAATAAACAGCCTTAACATCTGATACTGAGTAAATATCTGGCTTCTCTCATTTCATTAAATTCAAAGAAAAGAGGGAGAAAAAAGATAAAGAAAAAAGAGAGAAAATAAATGTATGTCACTCAGGATTTACCCGTGATTTCCCATATTCCTCTATTTTAGTCTTTATTTTTAACGTGATCTAAAAAGATGGAGTACATTATTGCAATGAGGATGAGGCAGAGACACCAGGAGAGTATACAGTAAATCACTAAAGGCTCTGCTATTTGACGATGACAAACCAGGAGTGCAGGTGGATCACAAGCATTATGAATGGATAAGCCAGCTGCGGTGTAGCTGTCTCTTAATTTTGTACTCCTATTAATGAC
This sequence comes from Scarus forsteni, assembly GCA_036419115.1. Classification (NCBI taxonomy): domain Eukaryota; kingdom Metazoa; phylum Chordata; class Actinopteri; order Labriformes; family Labridae; genus Scarus; species Scarus forsteni. The sequence continues at coordinate 3,244,213 of JAZDUH010000104.1, read as the reverse complement.
AAAGGAACAGATTACATCTGTCCCGTTTTCCCAGTTGCTGAAGTGACAGCGGCTCTGACCATCTCCGCTGCCGGGTCTTTCCAGCACACTGTTTCCGCCGTGGCGGGGATCATTCAGACCAATCAGACGCTGCGCCTCAGCCGCAGCGCATTTAAAGGCGAGGAGAGACGGTCATTTGATTGGTGAAGACAGCACTCGGCTGTGTTAAACCCACTCACACCTTTTCTCCTCCCTCTCTGGCACTTGCGCTGAGGGGCAGGGACAAAGGCCTGGATGCACCTCTCTTTGCACTGGAGGAAACTTGCAAAGTACGCTGGACACACCCTGTCCGCGCAGCGAAGGCCGGCGCAGGGCAGGTGCGCCTGTGACTGCGCCTGGTCTACGAAATTAGAGCCCGAAGATGTAAAAAACAGAAAGACATAAAGTAAAACTTTATTATTCTGGGTTTTATGAATTATTGGGAACACTATCATAGATGGTTTTAAACTAACATAACATGACTGTTTTGTCTGTTCAGCTGGAACAGTTGACTCTGCCTTATGACACTGCCCACAAGATTTCAGGAGCTTGAGACAGGTATTTCTTAGTCAGCAGTATTATAACTCAGAAAATGTGCAGAAATACTGACAAACACAGAGCACTGTCTGTATTTTCTGTCAAACATGGACCACAGATTAGCCTTTAGGTGGTTTACAGCTTCCATTTGTGCAGCAGTTTAGCATCCTGCCCTAGCCTGACCCTGGGACAGAATAAGCCGGTATTGAAAAGAAATGAATGATTGGTAATTGCAGATGATGGAGTACTTGTTTAATATCCACTTTGCGGCTTTGGCAGGGCTTGAAGGTTGCTAAGGGAGGTTGTCCATCCAGTCACAGGCTGACTGACAGTTATATCTCCAAGAGACGTGAACCACAATTTCTCTGCTGGCATTCAAGACGGGAACATTTTTATTTAGTTCAAGTTCCTTGGACCTAATTCTCCTCTAACAGGGATTTTATTCTCAGGGTGATTCATCAGATTATAAGCAAGAAAACACCAGGCTTTTCCCGTCTTTTCACAACGAACAGTTTAAACTAAATATAAGTCACATAAGAGAGATCAGAGCTGGAATAACTGATGAGGGAACACCGAGGCACAGCAGACCACCTGCTGGGAAAAATAATGTTGTGTTTCACTTGTTTCTGCTATCAGCATCTCAAAGAGTCGCCTTTAAGCTTTTATGCTCATTCTTTATGCACATGCACACACAAATATATGCACACACACATAAGCCCCAAGACAAACTGTTTTTTTTTTTTTTTGCTGAGTGAAAAGCAGTTATTGTTCCATATCTGTTTTGTGTGTACTTTAATAAGAAATGAAGGAAAAGCCTGAACAAAACAATATGTAAATGTGATCAGTCCCTTCCATCCAAACAAATGACAGCGTGATCTCATATAGGATGAAGCCGCAGACCTTTGTTTCCGTTATATGTCACAGTATATACCTGCCTCTGGGTAAAGCAGTGACAGCCATATCCGAATGAAGAAAATTAGACTGATGCGATTAGATCACATAGATGGGGAAGGAAATGGATCAGAGGAAAAGAGGTAAAAGCGAAGATCAACGAAGACATTGCCATGATTTATGAAAGCCTACTGAACACAGAGAAAGAGACTCTTATTGTAGCAGAACGACTTCTTCTTTCGGCTTCTTTCATTAGTTCATAATATCAAGGAAGCACTGATTCAAACACCGCAGCGTAAGTACATGAGAGCTGCAGACCGTCAGCCTGGTCATCAACTCACGGAAAAAAGAAACAGCCCAGAAACAGTGACAGAATGATAATGTCATCAGCATGACCACAAAAACATCCACGGGAATCAAATGAACAATCAAAGGCTGAAGAAATTCAGAACAAAATCAACAGGCAGGGAAGAATAAATGTAACTTCATGAACAATGTCACGAAGAGAAGAAACAAAGAAACACCAGAGTGGTGCAGGGATGAGCGGCAACCAGGAAGTTAGCATAAAGCTAGTTTTCGTTGCAAAAAGCCTGTGGGATTTTAAATCTGTTATTATATTATTACTGATAATAAGGTCCGTAATGAACAACAAATCATTAAGCTTAAACATGATTCTTTCAGCTTAACCCTTTAAGGCCCAATACCGTAGATTATAGGCAGAAAATTCTAATTATTTTTAGATTAAATTTTTATTTCACTTTCTGCTAAAATCCTACAAAACAAAACGTCCATAAAATTCAACATATAGATTTTTCGTATCTCATTTGATACATTGGGTGTTTTTGGCAACTGATAATCCATTTGAGGACATTTTTATCATTTATCTGATTGTATTCAGATGTTTTTTTTTTTTGCAATTTGTTGATCATATTGAGTAGATAGAGGTATTATAAAGGTATGTATCAATTATGATACAATTGGCGTTATAGGGTTAAATTTAACTGCAAATTCTGTGTCCACATAAGAGGTGTGCCTGTCCCCAGTTAGTCCCCTCAAGGTACTTCATGTGTTGTTAAAAAAAAGATTACTTATATAGAAAACATACCAATTGGTTTGAATGCATAGATAGTTCCCAGTGGCTGCTTATGATTGGGTGGATTTGGGGCTGATTATGTTTCTTTTGGCCCCACTGGATGGTGCAAAATGCCATTTACGCCATTTCGTACAATTTTCTTTGAGATATTTTTATTACCTCAATTGAATAACCTGATTAACTTGGATGTGGCTGTAGCGTATGTAAAATCACTGATCAAAAAATGGACCTGAAATTATCGTAATAGCATCCCAATCCATTCAGCTCTTGTTGGCTGTTAGTAAGTGTTCTCTTAAAAACACCAATAAGGCTCTAAAAGTCAAAAGTGAGACATTGTTAGATGAAATCTTGTGTGCATTTATGCATTACGGACCTTATTACAGCTATTTTAAAAAAAATCACAGACTTCTGCTCTTGGAAATAATGGTGCTAAAATGCTCACTCAACTCAGCAATTTCAGACTAATGCACTGTTTATAGCCTCAAGTTTAACGAATAACCGTGATCATAACCTGCAACAACTCATAATCACAGACCTCATGGAAGTAAGGAAAGTACAAAGAAAGAATGAAAGAAAGCCACCATGTGACTAAAATGTAATTAGCTATCATTAGCCCTTTTCACACATGCACCCTGTTAGGATAATATCCAAGCAGCCTGCCATCAGCCCTACCTACGTGCCTTTGTGACTACTATACCCTAACTATTCCCTGCTGTGATCTGTCTTTGGCTACCCACACTTTACGTGGATAAAATACTTAAGGAGGCGTGAGGAAATTAAAGTCCAAGTGAAAACTCAGCTGTTTGTGCTCACACATATGTCTTCCCCGGAGTAAAGCCGGGATAATTTTAGAATTTTAGTGCAAGTGGGAGTGGGGTTAATCAGGAGCCAACAGAAAACAAAATTATAAAGTGTCGGCTTAAAAGTCTAAGCTTAAGGCAACACCAACAAAGAGACTTTGTACCAATCTCTTGAGGCTTAGCCACCTTGCTAAGGGAAATAATAAAAGACAAAATAATGCAAATTTTCCTTTTAAATGGTATTGTCATAATCATAACACATTATTACAGTGTATAATTATTAAAGTGTAATGAGTCACCAGCACAAGAACACCACAAAAAGTCTTCATCTGTTAGCATTAGCCTTGCTAATGGATCACCAACATAGAAACAAGGTAGAAAATTTAAAAAAAGGAGCGTCTGAGGAATCATGAATGCAGAGGACTGAAAGCATCAAGCATCTCAACAGGTTTGCAGCTGAATTAAATTCACCAATAAAGAAAGGCACTAATACAAGAACATAGAAAAACAGGAATGGAGTTACAGTGGGCTTAGCCCCTGTGATAAGCTAACAAAAACATTTGTAAACAAATTCATGAATGATGTACAATTTCCTTTTAGCATAACCATGTGTGTTGAACCGATACATATCCAATAAAAGAAGAGTTCTCAAAAGAAGCATCAACATTCTCCGTTGAACCTCAAATACCAAAATAACCAAGAGAACAAGCTAAAGGATGCTATGCTAACAGAACCACCAAAATAAGTTTTTTTAGAAAACAAGCCACTATAGTCTTCTTTGTTATTAATCTAGAGGAATCACCAGTTAAGATAACATAAAATATGAGTATATTATAACGTAAATACTCAATGTAAGCAACAGAATCAACAAGAAAAGAGGGGCTGAGATACAATGCTAAGCTAACAGAAGAAAGCTGAGCTAATCAACAATAACATAATGGCTTATCCACCACAATAAACAAACAGAATCCTAAAATAAAACCAAAAAGTCAAGTAAGAAGTCCCTAAAACAGTATGGCAAAGGGAAACCCTTCCTATAAAAGTAACAAAAGACACAACTCTCCATATCGGCTCTGCAACCATCCCAAATTAATGAAACTGTATTAAAGAGAAGAAATAAAATAACTGAGCTGCTCCCACAACAGATGCTACGTCACAGCCACAATGCTAAACCAACAAACTCATCAAGAGAAAAAAGAAGACCAAAGACTTTAAAACAGCAGAGAAGATATGCAGCAGCTTCCTTACCTAGGACGCCAAGCCGGTAGTTGACAGTTATGACAATCACATTTCCATAGCTGGCCAGGATGCTGCCGTCAAACATATTCCCAGTTCCTTCCATGTAGGAGCCCCCATGGATGAAAACCATCACCGGTTTGGGGCTTCCGCTCTCCCTGATGTCTGGAGCAAAGAGGGGAGGAAGAGGAGGAGGTGGAGAAGGCAGTAGGACTGATTAGATAACAAATTGAAGGTGACAACCAAGGATGCAATTTTAATACATTTGCAGGGGCGCTTTTGCCTCCCCTTTAATATTTTTTTTTTCAAACTTAGTTATCGTGGCACACTGGCTTTTAGCATGGAGACCTTGTTAGCTTGAGGCATCAAACCATTCATTTTTCAACATGAAGGCCGTGACATGTTTGTGTTGATTGCAAAATGTTGTTTTATTTATTTATCTGCCTATTTTGAATTTCATATAGGTGTTAATGAAACAGGAAATTTAATGTGTCGGGTTTTAATTTTCCTCCCGGCGATGGACTGTCAACATGCAAGAGTGGCAATCTAAACTGTCACGCAGAGGTAGAAGTTGTGTGATTAATCCGGATGAAAATCTCATAAAAAAGTGCCATATTAAGTTTGACAATTTTATGAAAAAGCTCTGCTTTATTGAGACTTTAATTTGAATTCTGGTTCACACTCCTACAGCAGAACAGTGGCTCAGACATTCGCCTTGATTTTTTGAATATAAATGTATGAGTGCACTTAGCGAGCACAAGGGAAATTAAATCGAATCAAAGACCAAATGGGACACTTTTCTTTGACATTATTAAAAGTGTTTTGTCGTTATGAAGGACAGAATCTTGATTTAACTTTTAAATTAATGCTCATTTATTATAATAATCACACTTAAACAGTAATTCATTGATCAGCTATTACATTATAGAATGTGAAAATGAAATAATTAAATGGCAGCTTAAGTTTTCCATTTTTATTGTTGTTTCATTCATATCTATATAATTTGTTTAACTTATATCTTTTAAAGTGCCACTTTTTTTTCTTCGAACCATACTTAGCTTGTTGTCACACCTTAATCATTTGGGGAGTTCTTATACAAGTGTTTGTTCCCTGTTTGTCATAGTTTTGTTAATGTATATGAGAACAACAATCAAACCCTTTTCATGAAGAAATTGCCTAACAGAAGTGTTCTTGGCATCTGGCATACTTCATCTAAAGTACGGATACAATCAAGCGACACAGAGTGACGAATTAACTGATGACACTGCTAAGAGGAGCAGAAGTTTTAACATTAGTCATCATCTCTACAGCAAATTACAGAGACCTTAAAAGGGATGTGTCAACATTTTTTTTTTTATGTGTTGCCTCACTCCCAAGTCCTTAACAAGCAGATAGACTCCATTATTTCAACTGTGAATGCAGTAATAAGGAAGATAATTAGCATACAAAACTAAACTACGTGGTGCATGTGTAAACGACCAGGGAAGTGCTTGTAAGCAGGTCATGAAAGTAAAATATGTCTGTAGTGATTTGCGCATGTGCCCTGCGGTTTAGTATCACATGTAGATCTTTCAAAAGCTACAAAAAATGCTAATTTCAGTCTACAAGTAAGTAATATAGCATAACGTATAAATAAAAAAAAAGTCACAGCAAGAACTCAGGACCATTTAGAGTTAGTGAAGAGTTTATCTGATGACTGTAGGCAGAGGCAGGCTAACGCTACCCTTTACAGTGTTTGAGCTAAGCTAATTAGCGGGGGGTAAGCTCTGCCCATCTCTTCCTTGTTACTGCAGCACAGTTGAAAGAGTGGTGTCTATCTGCATGTTATGGAGTTTTAAATTAAATCAAAAATAAAATGATGGCCTATCCTTTTATTATTGATTGATTTAAAAAGTTGTTTATTTCTGCTGATTTTTGTCCATCTTGTTCAAGCAGGAGTCGTTTTTAAAGCTGCTTTCTACTTTTCGCCACAATGGAAAGTTTTTACCAAGATTACAGTCTAATATTACTGTACACTGTAAAATAATTCATGAGACATTTGACTCTACTCTCAATAAACAATGACCTGCTAACTAGCTCCCCAGAACTGTCTGTGGCTAACGGTGTGAGGCCTCTAGCTTGTGTTAACATACTGCTGTGTGAACATAAAATGGCTCAAAAGAAATGTGCAAACTGACTCAGTGCAAAGCAAATGAGGAGAATCTATTACCGGCGACATAAAGACTCTGCTACCCATGAGCACGCGCAGGGACTGTCGTAATGCTGCGTTCAAGTAACCTCAGAACTGGGAGTGACATCATGTTGAAGTCTGAAAAAAACATGCTGATCTACCAGGCTATTGTTAGCTGTTGTTAGCACGCCCTGCGTTGTTGTATGAAGAATGTGATTATCACTATGGCAGCATTTTTGTAAATATAAGTCTAACAATACTATGTATACAGCTGATCTAGAGCGACACACCCCAGTCAGAAGTGCAAATAAATTGATTATTACAGGAGCGAAATAACTGTTCACACTGGGGGCATCCATCTTTGATTGTCAACTTTTGGGTGGCGAGGAAATACCGACATCGGGGGGACGTTCCAGTTGCAGTTTCCTACTCGGAACTTGGAAATTCCTACTTCTGACTACAACTGGAACGCACCAAAAGACGTGACCCAAGCCAAAGCGTGTGTTTGTTGTGATGCTAATGAATGCAGCTCGGACCTTCCTCAGAACTCTGCATTGCTTTACAACTTCTTTTTTCAACAACTTACAGGTTGCAAAGCCACGAGGTAATGTATCTCTTTCTAGTTACGTAGCGGTAGTTATTGATGTGTGACAACAAGCAATTTTTGAAACACTTGGTATTGTAGTTTTGTAGCTGGCTATATATCTCTACTTACAGCCTGGTGCTCTAAGACGTGTCTGAATAATATAAATTTGCTCTAGTTTTAATTGTCTTGTTCCTGAAGTTGAGTATCCAGGCCAGTCCAGCCCTGTCCGACCCGACCGGCAGGCTAAGGAATAGCATTTATAGGTAACCTATTTTGGTGCTATAAAACTCATCTTAAAGTGTGTATTTCCATCAGGCATATATCTAAAAGTGAGACTTTTTTGTATTATTTAGAAACTCCTCACAGTCCCTTTAAATAGTAGTTAATTATTATAAACAATCGAGGATAGATTACTTAAATGTGTGTTTCTAGCTTCGTTGTTGTTTGATGTGCAGTTGCATCAGCCGAATATGGGATCAGGGGAACTGAACCGGTGAGCCTGCTGTCGGGAGCAGAATTAGCTGCATTAAACTGTGTTTCATTTGGATGATTAGAGTGTATTTTTAAAGCATTACCCCCTGACATCACTCCAGCTTGGTTGTGAGCAAAAAGGGATGAGAAGACTTGGAGAGATCTGACAACTGCTGCAGCCAGCGTTCAAAACAAGGTTCTGCTTTCATCCTCTGTATCCCTGAGATGAAGCTTTTCATCCTGCTTCCTAACCTTCTCCACCAGTACATGCAGCAGCGCACATCATTTATCCCACTGATGTTTCACCACTGAGGGACTCCCGTCCAGAGAGAGATCAGTAATTCTAGGCAGAATTAAAAATTAACCAGGCAGGGAAACAGAGAAGCGCTACCTCGGAGACGAGAGAATAAGAAAGAGGTTGAATTGTGTGGGGAGCGGGAAGAGCGCTGGTGTTTGTGTCGGAAAGTTTTCCCACAGTGCGTTTAAAGCACTCGCAATCCAGGGGGTAGACAAAATAAGGCGAATGCTGTGGGGAGATTCTAAACTCTGAAAGAACTTTATCACAGTAACACTGTGGTAACTGTGTCTTTATCTGTGATAGTCACATGGTGGCCATCCTCCTCTGATACAATCCTCAGGGTGGGAGGCTTAGCTGTTACACAGTCTCAGTCATAAACTAAGGAAACTGTTTTTCTTCATTTCTCTTTGGTTGATTAACCCTTTCATGCATGGTCTTCACTACAGTGGACAGATATTTGGAATAAATTGTATACCCATTAGGTTACAGTACCATGTCGAACTACCAGGTGGTAAATTCAAAAACCTGTGTCTTAAGTTTCATGGAAATGTCATTTTTGCATATTTTTACAATATCAACATTTTGCATCATTAATCCAGAACAGCCAGCGAGGGGCACATTGGGTATCATGCCTGTGTTCAGATGTGACAGAATCTTGTATGTTTTATTTCAAATGTTTGTGTGATTCACAAGGGAACAGTTTGATTACAGCAAAAATATGTACTTCAGATTTTGTTTTTTCTTTTATTTACCCTTAATAAATGTTTGTCAAAGACGTGTTTGTGGATCCCCCTTAAGCTCCACTAAATTACTACTGATGTGAACGGACGTATAACTCACAAAAGTAACATTAAATAAATTACCATGATTTTTAACATGTTGAAATTAAAAAAACAATCATTTTTAAAAATACATATACATATCTTTGAGATTTAATGATTTATGCACAAAATGGTTAAAGATAAAATAATCATTGACGGAAAGACTATATTGATATCAGGCCGTATGCTGATGAGGAAATAAGAATTAATTATGCCGGGCGGACACTGTGCGATTTTAGAAATCTGACTGTCGGGGAAATGCTCCCACTGCACGACCGGGTTTGTCACTCGTACTCTATTTGACCCTACGACATGTGTGCTCATACTGTACGACTGCTGTCAGCCACGATCATTGACAACCACGACTACTTGTCGGCGTCAGTCGGCGTGTGACGGCACGACGTGCTCGAGTGTGAACAACGAAAAACAAAGGTAGTTCCTATGACAACCACAGCGTGCCTGACAACAAGATGGCGAGCAGGCAGCAAGTTGTTGCAGTTGTGTGCGCTGTCTTGTGCGCTGAAACTAAAAAAAAAAAGAAAAGAATTTGGGTTCGTGAATGGCTGAGGAGACGTGGTCGCTATGGGATGTCCATCCTTCATCAGGAGCTTGAGGTAACGTTAATGTTAAACTATATATTGTTTTACAGTAGCTATGATAGTTTCACGTTAGCATTAGCCAGCCAATGTTGCTTTAAACACCATACTGCCCCGGCAAATTCCTCATCTGTAGCCGATAACGTGATGATGAAGTGGAATGAACATAGAATCGTGACGTAGCACCACTCACACTGTACGAGCTACGCCGAAAATTTCTGACATGCCAGAAGTTTGATCGGGAGGTCACAGCATTATCGTTAGAACGTAGCAGCAATTAACCCTTCCTCGTGAGTGTTCTCACACTGTACGGCTTACGACCTCCCAACTGGACATCCCGACGCTACGATGTTTCCACGATGACGCAGCGTGGTCTGCGACGGCAAAATCGTGGTGAAATCCCCTCGAAATCGCTCAGTGTCCGCCCACCATTACCCATGTGTACCTTCCTTTTGCTTTAACAAAGTGAAGGTAAAACTTAAAACCTGCTGAAAAGTGGGGGATAATTAATATTGCGGTGTTTCTCTTCAGTTATTGGCCTCTGACTTGTCCATTTTGGACACTTATGTGTCACAGTTTAGCCAAATTCTACCCTGCACAAAAGCAAATTTAAGTCAGTATATTAGTTATCAATTATACGTCCAAGACTGTTAGATTCAGGGAAAGACATGATCTTACAGGCTGTTTCATATCGGTCAATAATTCATTTTTCCTTTGTTTTCCATCTAAAATATGCTGGGTGTGTTTCCAAGGTGGTACGTGGTAAGATTTCATTTACCATTTTTATCTCCCTTTTTGCTTTAATGAAGTCAAAAGATAAAACATCAGTGGAGAAAAAAGATGCAGCAGAAATTGATTTTAGCGATAATTTCTGCAGTGTTTCTGTTTTACCCTGAATGAAGAAAAATGGCCTCTTGTCTTTTAAAAGACACCTGGTTATTATCATGGTCTTACAAAATCTGACCCTGCACAAAGATAAATTCAAATTAATATAATCAATAATTAATGACACGTCCAAGACAGTGAAATCCAGAGAAAAACAGGATCTCATTGTGTATTTTGAAGAAATGATTTATTTTCCCTTTGTTTACATCCAAAATATGTTGGGCTTAGGGGTGTAAACAACTCTAGCAAGTATTTGTCATTGTTATGTTATAAATGCTTGAACACTGTGTGATTACAAGAAAAGAAAAAAATACATTTGTACTTTAAAACAGGATTCTCTTCATAAACAATTGTAAATGAACATGTTCAAATTTTAGAGACAGCCAAAAGTATATGTAAGCTATTTTACAAACACTCACACATTTTAGTTTTCCTGCAGCATTAGTGTCCATGTTACAGCTCGTTATATTAGACCATGTCCAGGTGTTTTTGTAATTTATTTTTTTGTTTTACTAACGATAGTCTCTGAAGCAGTTAGCCCCCTTCATGACTCTCCTCTGGTCTCCCCTTTCCATTGCAGATCTCCTCCACATCTCCTTCTTTAATATTTACAAGTTACGATTAATTAAATCCATTAAACACAAACTAAGACGGAAAAAGAGATACGGACATAACGGCAAGAACACAAACTCCAGAATGATACTTATGCTGTTATTTACAAGATTTATACATTATTTAGACAGAAAATCCTGATGACCATCTGTTTTTCACTCAGGTATGGCTCACTGAATCTTCTCTCTCTCTCTACAGCTCGGTCAGCTCGTTTACTCGAGGAGTTACAGCAGTTTTAATCACGCACGTCTTTTTCTTTCGCCGCAGCTTCATGTTTAAACAGGGTTACTGTCTTCTATCAGTTTCCCCTTGGCATCCTTGTAAAATCCAAAATTCAACCAGACGTCAGCGTCCATTTAGAGAGGGAAAGTCTCGACTTTAGTGTCTCTAATTTTCACTCTCAGACTCGGAGGCCAAACAACGCAAACTGCTTATGCAGGCTGCTTAATCGAGGACGGATTCATAGTTCAGGCTTTTCCACTCAAAGAGCAGCATCACTGTGCAGCAAACACAGTATAACAGTAATTTTAGTTGGACGCGGTATTGATTAGCGTGAGAAATTTTACCGCGGTTTCCCATTTTACTGGTAACTGTTACATCCCTAGTTTGGCTATGTGTATCCAGCATGGTACTGATAAGGTGCATTTAAAGAGGGCATATCATGCTTGTTTCTCCTTTTCACTATGCCAGACTAGGATGCCTGTAAAGCATTTCTGCCCTCAGTACAAGTCATTTAGTTCCTTCATTGCCTCACAATTGCGTTTTCAAAATCCTCATTTTAGGCCATTATCAAGCTCTCGTTGAAACGCTCAGATCTCAGGATGACCTACAGTTACCTCGCAACGTCACAGCCCTTTGTGCTCTGATTGGTCAGTTCTATCGAGGGTAGAGCCAGCCTGTCCTTCTTCTTCTACTGTATTTTCCAGCAGGCTCAAAGCAGCGACCGCGTATTGAGTCCCCCTACAGGCCAGAGCTGGTAATGAGTGAATGTGAGCTAGGGAGCTATACACTGCTGCTGGTGGATGTGTTCTTCGGTGACGGTTTTGTGGCTAACGGACATCACAGAGGAGGAAGTGTTTTATCAGATTACTCCAATAAAAAGAAAGGTACCTCGTGTCGTCACGACGTTTGAAATCTCGCAGACATCTCGCAATGACCTATTTTCAGAGGCATCAAATCTCGTTCTAGGATATCAGAAAAAATACAATATCTCATTTTTTGAAAATTAAGGGGTTGTAAGGTCTTGTTTTCAAATTTATTATATTATATGTAAGTATTAAATCATGCATCAGCATGATATGTCTCCTTTAAATTTTACAAGGAATTTCTATAAAAATATAGCCTTGGTTTTGACACAAAGATGCAATTATTTCGGTGTTTAATTATAGTTCAGCCATGTTTCTGGGTAAAATTATTTTCTGATCCAAAGCCTGAAATAAAATGAGATTCAGTTTTGTCTTTAAAAGCAAACTGAAATTATGGCTAAAGTAAAAACAGTCATGTGAACACTGAGGGAATCTTCTGAACACAAACAAGAACAATAAAATGTTTAGTGTGTTGTTAGCCATGGACTGCTGTTGAAAACTGTTGTTTTTAATGCTAGTTTATCTGGTTTATGATTGTTTTGTATTTTAGTATTTTTTTTATTATTGTATTATATAGTATTCCGTTTTCTTTGCCCAGGGACCACACTGTAAAAAATTGTATTATAACAGTATTTTACTGTATATTTTAGTTTTTTTCTGTATTTTCAAAATGCCAATTAATTCACAAAAATAAACTGTGATTTTACATGTCAAATGTAATATAACAAGAAATTACTGTAACTATGAAAAAACACAATATTTCTGTTCTTTTACAAAGAAACCCCGTTAGAAATATGAATATTTATTGTTAAAATACGTTAACAAGTGTTTTGTTATTTTACAAATATTTTTCTGTTATTTAAAGCTGTGGTCTACGATTTGAAACCTGCCCCCCCTTCCCTCACCTCTCCCCTCCGTGTTCCAAGATCCCGCCCCCAGCTCGTGACGCCTCATAAAGCCCCCTCGGACAGAGCTACGAGCGACTAGCATAATATATCAGCAGCAAACTCAATCAAAAACAGCTCAGCTCAACTTAAAGTATCAAACACGACAGACATCCCCCTTGTAACACACAGCAGTAGCCACTTCAATTGGACCGGCGGCAATGCGGGTCTGGCGCCGCCAGAGCGGAGCCGAGTGTGGGGGAGGATTTATCTTTCTCAGCCTGTCCTCCCCAGCTCAGCTTACAGTGCAAACGATTAGCGGCTAACAGGCTAACCCGCTCCCCTACAAGTTATTAGCCTGTGCAGGCACAAACTAACCAGAGTTATTCAGCAGACATCTCCCACTGTAGTAAACAAAGCCATTACCTGATCAACCAGGGGCGAAACGGCCGATGCTGAAGGTCTGACGGCCGGCTGAGGCTATTCGTTAGCCGTTAGCCGTTAGCCATTAGCCCGCTAACAGGCCTCAACCCGCGGGCAGAGCTCCGTTGGGCCCCGCGGGAGAGGGAGGCGGCTTCGGTCTCGGCGCTAGGCTTTTCTGGCTCCATGATAGTTCAGTAGCTAACGCTGCTAGCCGCTCACCGGAGGTAGAGGGGAGGAGACGGGACCATGACGCACTACGCATGACGCTGCGTAGCGAGGGAGACGAGGATTGGATGGACTCACAGACCAACTCACGGACCAATTAATAGTCGCAGGTTCTTAGGTTTGATTGGTCAGCTAGTATGCAGCTTTTCAGCGGATATACTGAATGGATATTTTTCGTTCTTTTTGGTCTTTATACTGTGTAGATAGGACCATAGGACCATAACAGCCTTATAAACGGTGTTATTAATATGTACAAAGCTTCCAAATCGTAGACCATAGCTTTAAGGGAATAAACTGTAAAATTGAACTTTACAACTCTAAAAAAAAAACTTTTTCTATAAATAATGTCATTAAGGGGTGCTGGTTTGGTGGAGTGGTTAGCAACCAGGCACCTCATGTACGGACTTCTGCCGGTCCAGGTTCAAATCCCGCCTGTGACCAGTTTGCAGAGTGTCTTCCCCTACTCTCTCTCCCCCTTTCACAAGCCTATCCACTGTCTCTCTCCTATCAATAAAGGCACAAAATGCCCAAAAAATAACAATAATGTCATTAAAACCAACTATTAGCAGCACATTCCTGTAAATTTAAGCATAATTCTTCGTATTACAATGTTGATTTACCATCTTTATGGGTAATTTAATTGTTTTTTAATGTTAAATGTTGGTAATTAAACGTTAAAGAACCTTAAGGCAAAATCTTGTTAAAATTACAACTACAAACTGTATTTTAATTACGGAAAGAAACTGTATTTTTATGAGAGAGCAATTTTCTGTTATTTCACTGTAGTTTTTTGGCGCCCCAGCTGCCAGAAAATTACCATTTTTTTCTTTTTTTACAGTGCACAGATGAAAATTAGCTTTATAGCTAACTCTGGCTTGACAGCCCTTTGTCTTGCATGGCCCCTGTCAAGTAAACTATTAAATGAAATTGTATTTGTTGAAGTAAACTGGACTTCTATTCTTAATATTGAAGAGTTTTCTTTCAAATCCATTACCTAGCCCACTATCCTGATGAGGAAATAAGAATTCATTACCTATTCCTACCTTCCTTTTGCTTTAACAAAGGCAAAAGATAAAACATCAGTGAAGAAAATGATGCTGCAGAAATTGGTTGGGGGTAATAAATATTGCAGTGTGTCCATGTACCCTGAAAGTGCAGAAATTGTTTTGCTCCCAGCATGGAATATCAAAACACCAGGCCATAAAAAGCTCAATTGGCAAAAGAAAAAGGAGTAAAAGAAGAGGAAAATCTACCGGGAAATTAAAATGAGGCCCGTGCAGGTGAAACGTGTGTTTGTCCTCTCCTCTTCTTCCTCGCTGCAGAGCTCATTACATCACTTCTATCACTCTCTGTCCTTTGTAGCTTTTATTTATTTATTTCTCTGCCCTGTCTCCGTCACAGCAGGCAGTGGTCACAATGTAGCAGCACATCATAACTCCCCCTTGGAGGGCTTCCAGAAACTTCTGACAAAAAAGGTCAAGGGATAATGGCCAGGGTGTGTGTGCCTGTGTGTGTTCCTCACAGCACAATTACTGTACATCTGAGGCCTGACAAAAGAGGAGGGGAGACAAAAGGCGCAGACGAGAGGCTAATGGTTATGAATATTGCAATTCTTTCCCACACGCTGCTGTGTGACAGTGATAATGTGGATTTCATTGTGATGATGGTTATGGTTATGATGGCCGTGGCAGTGGTCATCATGATAACAGGAAGTGAAGTTAACTCTGAAAATGACCACAACAGTCAAGGGTATGATAATATTTCTGTCAGAGTTAACTGGTACTCATCATGTTTAAAGAGCCCAGAGATGGAGGGATTAAACCCCTGATAACTGATGCTGGCAGCCTCCATAGAAATATCTGACAAATGTGGATCATGAAGGCGAGTGGGTAGGAGAGGAACTCAGGAAAGCACAAAAACATGTGTTTCCAAAGGCGTAGGTTTGATTTTGACATTGGTGGGGACCAGGGTTGGACAGAAACAAAGTAGATTTACTTGAGTACTGTACTTAAGTACATTTTTTGAGTATCTGTACTTTACTTGAATTTTTTTTTTTTTTTGGAACTTATGACTTTTACTTCACTACATTTAAAAAACAAATATTCTACTTTTAACTCCACTACATTTCTGTGATCGGGCAGATAAAGGTTGAGCTAACGTTGGTGGTTACGGTTCGTCTTGGCAGTAATGATGGCTACTATGGCAGATAAAGATGACAACTCCACACCAGAACACCCATGGCCATATCTGAAGTCCATGTTTGAGGTGGTCAAAATGAAGAATGATTCTTTTCGGTTCAAATGTGTGATCTGTTGGCCGCGCACAAATTTCACCGCCTACAAAAACTCGTCGTCCAACCTGGGAAATCATGTGCAAGTAAGTTATAATGGTGTAAACATTTGTTTACTCTCAGATAAATATTAGACAGTTTATGTGCTTGTAGTAGTTTCAGTTTAATATGACGGTCACTAACATTATTAAGCTCGTTGGCATTTTAATGAGATTTGGCAGCATTTCTCTGAACAGAAACGATGAATATACACACTTTTACACATTTCTGTTAATGCTTATAATATTAGAAGAGTTAAATAAAAAAAAGAAAATGTCAATGGTTGTCCTTTTGTTGATTCATTAGTGTTTCAGTCTGCATTTCCATGGGCTTTGGAGCATATTTTCAAACTCTTTATTCTACATGATCTATAAGCAGGTCAGTGCATTCAGTAGATTGTTTCAGTCTTTACGTTCTGTAAGGTCAATGGGAAAATGTACTTTTAATACTTGAGTATTTTCAAAAGCAGGTACTCCAGTACTTTAACTTAAGTAAAAATTTGACTGAGCAACTTTCACCTGTATTGGAGTAGTCTTTGAACACGAGTATTTATACTTTGACTTGAGTACTGGCATTGAGTACTTTGTCCACCACTGGTGTGGACATAAAAGTGCTCCAGAAAGTTTGTGTTTTGCATGTATGACAGTAATTTCTAGTCATGTAGAGCTGATCAAACTAACAAGCAAAAACTTTTCTATATACTACACCTCAGCCTCTACTCTAATCTCTACTATCTAGCCCCTGACAAAAATATATTAATGCATGACACAACAATGGGACAATTTAGGATGCAACAATCATTAATTTTGATGGTATGGGTCTTAAATGTTTTCAACACACAAGATACATAGATGATAAATAAATAAAATAAATTTTTTTTTTTTTAAAAAAATAAGTTTTTTTTTTTTTTTTTATGATTTTTTTTTATGTTTGTTTTTATTTTTTTGTGTTTTTATACCATACCTCCTAATCCCAATTCTACGCCCCCTTTTGTTTATATATATATAGCCTTTGTAATATTTTTTAATATATAGGTAAGGGCTATTCCTCCCATCAAATGAATGACTTTATGTCAAACCCTCTAAATCTGGTGGCCTATTTGCAGTCTTGGGCTGTGAGTAAGAAAGAATGATATTATTATCCATCATCACTTTTGCATTTACGTGGGTAACAGCACACAATTTGAGCCTTATTAGGATATAAACTGAGTTGTATTATTTTTCAACTGAAATAACAAGCACAAAAAAAGCAACCTGGATCCCAATATTTACAAGATTTTAAAAAAGCAAGCCTAAGGTTTTTTATAATGTTATTTTTAACATTTTTTAAAGAGATATCTACATACAGAGTGTCTTGATTTTCATCTGCATTACATTTTTATATCACAGTGACATTTTTCTTATTTTCCTCTTAATTTACTTCTTCAACATCCTTTTGTTTAGAGGTGGAACATCCTTTCCTTTAAGCAGAGGTGAAGGTAAGGGCTATGGTTATTTATAACACTGTAATCACTAAACAGTCTGTCTAACCTTGATTTCTGTATCCAAAAAAAAATAGTCAGGTTTTATTTAAGTTTAATGTTGATCCTCTTCAGCTTTATTATGATGAAAACATTCATAGCTGCATTAGAAACACATTTAATTTTGGCTATAAGGACTTCTTTTTGGTGGACACATCATTTTTGCCACTGTTTTTACTGTAAAGTTTACAGTTGTGTTTAGAGTAGGAGAAAATAGTTTGTGTAACTTCTGACCTGAGTTTATTTTGTATTGTTTTGGCACAACAACATGAGCAGTTGCACTTTTGGAACAAGCACAAAAAAATGCAACATATGCCAATATTTACAAGCGACTTTTAAAAAAGAAGCCCAAGGTTGCTTATGATAAGCAGACTTGGCAACTATGTATATCAGGCACCATTAGACACAAAGACTCTGCTACCCATGAGCACGCTTGGTGACTGTCGTAATGCTGCGTTCCAGTAACCTCGGAACTGGGAACGACATCATCTCCAACTTATCAGCGTTCCAGTTGAAGTCTGAAAAAAACAAGCCGATCTACCAGGCTATTGTTAGCTGTTGTTAGCACGCCCTGTGTTGTTGTTCACAAATATCACATGAAGAATGTGATTATCACTATGGCAGCATTTTTGTAAATATAAGTCTAACAATACTATGTATACAGCTGATCTAGAGCGACACATCCCAGTCAGAAGTGCAAATAAATAGATTATTACAGGAGCTAAATAACTGTTCACACTGGGGGCATCCATCTTCAATTGTCAACTCGGGAGTGGCGTGGTTTCACCAAGTTCCCAGTGGGAAATTCAGACTTCAGGGGACGTTCCAGTTGCAGTTTCCTACTCGGAATTTGGAAATGCCTACTTCTGACTACATCTGGAACGCACCAAAAGACACAAGCCAAAGCGTGTTTGTTGTGATGCTAATGAATGCAGCTCAGACCTTCCTCAGAACTCTGCATTGCTTTACAACTTCTTTTTTCAACAACTTACAGGATGCAAAGCCACAAGGTAATGTATCTCTTTCTAGTTACGTAGCGGTAGTTTTTGATGTGTGACAACAAGAAATGTTTGGGAAACTTGGCATCGTAGTTTTGTAGCCGGCTATATATGGCTACTTACGGGCCGGGGCTCTAAGATGTGTCTGAATAATATAAATTTGCTCTAGTTTTAATTGTCTTGTTCCTGAAGTTGAGTATCCAGGCCAGTCCAGCCCTGTCCGACCCGACCGCGAAGCTAAGGAATAGCATTTATAGATAACCTATTTAGATGTTATAAAACTCATCTTAAAGTGTGTATTTCCATCAGGTATATATCTAAAAGTGAGACTTTTTTATATGTACTAAGAAACTCCTCACAGTCTCTTTAATTTGGAGTCTAAACTTATAAAGATAAAAGAGATACTCTGAGAGAGTAAATTTCTAACACCACACAGAATTTTTGGTCATAGGTCACAGTTACATAACAAAGTGATTCATATTAACTCCAAATAGAATTTATAGCAGCACTTCCATTACTCTCCAAAACAGCTGAATTAACTCCTTAAAGCCTTTTGCATAAAATTTGATGCATTATTTTAAGATAGCCCTGTCTAATCCACATGATCAACAATTTACTCAAAATAATCTTAATACCACCACCTGATGTATCAAATGAGATACAAATTATCATTATTATTATTTTGCTTAATTTTGGGGATTTCAGCAGAAAGTAAAATAAACATTTCAGCTCCCAAAAAATTGGATTTTGTGGCTATAATTTGTGTTTTCAGACTTTAAAGGGCTGACTGTCCCGTTAGGCAACATTAGAACTGCTAACATGAACTCTGGTCGTGTTACTTTGACCACACACTGAGGACAGCCTGGGTTACAAACACCATGCAGCCGAATAAGTGATCAGAAAAATCTGCATCTGCATGTCGTGGACTTTGCTGGAATGAATGGAAACCATCATGCAGGAAGGCAATTCAAATGACTCCTGAGTGACCCCATTACTGATGACTTCTTGTATCAGGATCTTCTGCTAAAGAACAAACGCAATGAAGCAAACGAAGGCAAACGGAAAATTAGACAACTGGGTCCCTGCAGAGCCGGTCTGAAGCAGTGGGCCACTTTGGAAGCTCATTTGAAGTGCTGGTAGGAGGAATAGGCGTATTTCTCCTATTCATCCCCTCTTTGAGCAGCTTTATTTTATTACACTGTTTGTCTGTGTATAAGAGCTCTCAAGTCTTACATGAATATATTAATTTCTGCTGCAGCGAGACGCGTCCTGGCCGGCTGTGCTAACTGAATCTTCTTGTTCAGCATTAAAGTGAAGGTCAGCTCTAATGAGGGGAGGTTAGGGTAAGATTGTCTTGGCCGTGTTGGAGCATTTGATAGATTTACCTGAATTCGCTTGGATTTACAGGCTGAAACAAAGACAGTAGTCGGAACACACTGTACCTAGAGGTCTTGGGTTGAAACAATCCAGCTTGCTCTTTGTTTGATTTCTTGGCACTCTTTTTTTGGACTCAACTGCTGAACTTAGAGCCAAAAAAAGCTTAAAACCTGAGCCTCTCCTATTCCTCTCCCTTATTTCGTAATTAATCCTGTTTTACCTGAGAGCAAACCTCACCTATTTCCATCATCTGTTGTATTTGAGCTTCACAGTAAAAAATGTTGTTATTTTGGTGACCCAATTTATGTGTTGCTAGTGTTGAGTTAAGTTTATGGGTTATTTTTATAAGAGTAACCCATTTTCTGGGTTATAGGGCTATTATTTTAACCCAACTATGTCACAACCAGCTCCACACTCACTCGTTGTCGGATCGTCTCGCTCTCATACCAAGAACTCCAGACCTGATATCCGGACTGATCACCTGTTGCCGACCTGTTCTGTTCCTGTTTCCGCCTTTATCAGCTGATCCTCGGCTAGACTACAAGGTACTGACCCGTTTCTGTCCTGCACCTACCTGCCTGCCTGATCCCCGGTTGCCGACCTTGCCTTCTGTTCCTGACGCCGAGTACCTGTTCGTGAATCTTAATCTGTGGTGGCCATCTGATCTCTGGTATCTGACTCTCCTGCCTGTGTGTGACACCGAGTACCTGTCTATGAGCCTGAATCAGTGGTGGCAGCCTGATCTCTGGCAATCAGAACTGTTTCCTGCTCTGAAAGACTAAGTGAGTCCTAACCTGCTGCACCTTAAAGACTCTAAGTTGAGGTATGAGTGTGTGGCTCCTGTGTGGCGGAGTGGACTACGCCAGTGCCTCTAGTTCCAAGGCTCGCAGGTTCGGTCCCCGTTCTCTACAATTGTTCCTGTGTCTGTTCAATAAAGCTGGTTATTGTGAACTGCAAAATCTTTGTTGCTTCTGGGTCCGAACTGCCTCTGTGCCAAACTACTGGGAGCACTGAATTGCGCAGCCCAATAATTGGGTTAGGAACAACCCAACATTGTAGTTAGCATAACCCAACTTTTGTGTTAAATAATACAACCCAAAAATTGGGACAAAACAAAAGAACCCAACCTGTTGGGTTAAATTACCCAAAAAGGAGGTTGTCCTTTTCTGAACCAGCAGTTGGGTTAAAATTGGGTTATTTTTTAACCCAACTGTTTTTAGTGTGTTTATTCCAGAATAATCCATTTGATTTCTCCTTTAATCTGATAAAACTACCTCAATTTTTTGCTTCTTAGGCTGGTTTTAAAAGGTTATAGGGCCTCTTCTACAGAAAGCATCAAGATTAAAGCTGACTTTTACAGAAGCCATGATGAGATGCAATCTTGTAGTAATTGGACCGTCCCGTCTTCCAGAGGATGAGGGTGAGTTTGTTGGAGGATAGGTACCAGTCCAACATGGAGTAGTGGATCATTGCTTCCTTGAGGAGAAGGTTATGATCAAAGAGACTGAGGTACTTTAGATTTCTCTGAGCAAACCCTGAGAGATGCCTCGGGGCTGTAGCAACAACTTTGGTATACTCTCCTTCTGCCAGTGTGTAGAGGAGTTATCAAACCAACAGCCGACACAAAGTGCAGAGGTGTTTTTTTATCTTTTGCTGCAGGGAGCAAAGCCATGGGGACTCTGGGCAAGAGGAACAAGAAACAAAATGAGACCCAGTAGTGAGCAGCAATTCAAATGCTTTCAGAGGAAATACTCCTGTGTAATCAGTGCAGCTGTGCTGATGTAGCTCATTAGAGCACACTTCCACCGGCATATGGGGAGCGAATGACATGAAGAGTTGATGGAATACTTAGTCCTGCCAAATGGAAATAAACTCCAAGACTCATGACACAACACTGACGATTATCTTTTTTGTTCTATTTTTAGACTTATCATTGGGCTTTCACAACTTAACCATGGATATGACAGTGAATAGAGCTGCAATAAGAGAGGGAGAGTGTGGTATAACGTGCTTGAAAGGTGCCAAAGCTTTGATTTAACCCAGGTCACCAATGGCGAGGACAGTGGCCTGTGTGGATGGGGTGTGCAGGCATAAACACCACACAACACTACTGTGCCCCACTTCTAAAGAGCCCATATTGTGATTTGCAGGCTTTCAATGTCATTAGTTGTGCTTCATATGTCTCCACCACTTAACTTATTGTGTAATTTCATTAAAATAGCCTAAATCGGCCCCATCTGAAACCATTATAAATTTGTTGTTTTTGACCCCACATTTATCTAAACACAAAAAAATGCATTCCTTAATGTTAAAATTTAACTTCAAGGTAGAACCTTTCTATTTGTTATTTTTCTATTTGTCCACCAGATAAAGCCATTTTTTCATGTTTAAACCAACCATTTTAGGAAGGCGACCGATTTGGTTCTGAGGATCAAATGTGTAAGTTTTTTTAAGGATCACTTAAGGGTCAACCTCTACACTTCCAAAGTACACAACTTCCTGCCTGCACGGTCTCCAAGAAATAAGAAAAAGTGAACTGTTTTTTAAATCCTCTCCTGACCATATTGTTATAAAACCTCTCTTATTTTGCGCTGCATCACTTTATAACAATAGTCCTTTGCAGAGATGATGTAAAAATATTTAATCATTTATTTTTAGAGTTTTACAGCCAATCCAGCATCATTCCAAAGAGATATTCACAATTAAAAAAGGTGTTTTTTTAAGCAAGGATAATTTTCATATGATTCTGACTCCTATCTTCAATTACTCTGTCCCAGTTACACATATAATGATAATTCCACATCCCACATCTGGACAAATCCCTCATTATGAGACTAAAATAATTCAAATAGACCTTGTGGTTGCAGAGATACACTCTTTTCTTTATGAGCAGGAGGTTTAAAAAGGGGCTGAAGAAGTTTCACTCTGCCCTGTTTACTGGGCCAGTAACACCTGGAGCAGCTGGATCAGACGTCCTACCACTGTTTCGTCAGCAGTTTAAGCTCTTTGTCTTTGCCCGGATAGGATGCAGAGTCTTTGAAAACACAAGCCTGAACTGCACTAAAATAAGGAGTAGATTCAAGCAGGGTACACATAAAGATTATTTGGCTGTTTTGTGTTGATTTTCCCCCTTCCTGACCAAGGACAGCTAGGCCAGACTATTTTATGTCTTTTAAATTATCATATAAGATCATCCTGTGGTCTGAGGTATAATGGACATGCGACATGACTTCAGCAGCCGACGCGATTTTGATCGCAGGGTCGCTTGTGGTGTGAATGCAGCTTAACCCTTCATGCATGGGGACCACAACAGTAGACAGATATTTGGAATATATTTTATACCACTTAAAAGGGCTGTGAGGAGTTTCTAAGTAATTACAAAAAAGTCTCACTTTTAGATATATGCCTGATGGAAATACACACTTTAAGATGAGTTTTATTGCATCAAAATAGGTTATCTATAAATGCTATTCCTTAGCTTCTTGGTCGGGTCGGGCAGGACAGGGCTGGCCTGGATACTCAACTTCAGGAACAAGACAATTAAAACTAGAGCAAATTTATATTATTCAGACACGTCTTAGAGCACCGGGCTGTAAGTAGTGATATATAGCCGGCTACAAAACTACGATACTAAGTTTTCCAAAAATTGTTTGTTGTCACACATCAAAAACTACTGCTACGTAACTAGAAAGAGATACATTACCTCGTGGCTTTGCATCCTGTAAGTTGTTGAAAAAAGAAGTTGTAAAGCAATGCAGAGTTCTGAGGAAGGTCCGAGCTGCATTCATTAGCATCACAACAAACACACGCTTTGGCTTGGGTAACGTGTTGTGGTGCGTTCCAGTTATAGTCAGAAGCCGGAATTTCCGAGTTCTGAGTAGGAAACTGCAACTGGAACGTCCCCCGAAGTCTGAATTTCCTACTAGGAACTCGGTGAAACCTCGCCGCCCCCGAGTTGACAATGGAAGATGGATGCCCCCAGTGTGAACAGTTATTTAGCTCCTGTAATAATCCATTTATTTGCACTTCTGACTGGGGTGTGTCGCTCTAGATCAGCTGTATACATAGTATTGTTAGACTCATATTTACAAAAATGCTGCCATAGTGATAATCACATTCTTCATGTGATATTTGTGAACAACGCAGGGCGTGCTAACAACGGCTAACAATAGCCTGGTAGATCGGCATGTTTTTCTCCAACTTCAACTGGAACACCAATAAGTCGGAGATGATGTCACTCCCAGTTCTGAGGTTACTGGGTTAACGCAGCATTACGACACTCGCCGGGCGTGCTCATGGGTAGCAGAGTCTTTATGTTGCCGGTAATAGATTCTCCTCATAGCACCTTTAACACTGTAAAGCCTGACTGAACCAGACTGCTTTGTGTAAATGCAGTAAAGTGACTTTAAAAAAGAACATCAAGCCCTAATTATGCTGCTGTTTTAATTTTACACAGCTGTGACACTTCAGGTCCACTTTGAAGGTTGCAACAGACGTTTAATTTTAGAGTGTTTGATATTTGTATCCAGAATAAGGTGGATGAACCCAGTTTTCTCTCAGCATTTG
The DNA here is from genome assembly GCA_036419115.1 of Scarus forsteni. Taxonomy (NCBI): domain Eukaryota; kingdom Metazoa; phylum Chordata; class Actinopteri; order Labriformes; family Labridae; genus Scarus; species Scarus forsteni. Next base: position 3,219,793 of record JAZDUH010000104.1, on the reverse strand, counting down.
GTTTTCATATTTTATCAGACAGAGGTCAAGTTAATTTAATCATTTCATTAGTTTGTGATAAAAATAATGACTCAACTTATTTTTTACGCTTTACCATGAAACCAGCTGTTAAAATCAGACTTTGCTCGGTTTTATCTTGGCATGAAAATATAATCTACTCCCCTCAGAGCCTCTGTGGTCTTTTATTTTATGATCGATTTGCTGAAATTCAGTGTCTTGATTTTCCTCTCTTCTGAAAGCTCGACGACGGAGAAAGAAGTCGAGTTTGTCTTGATCATTACCTCCGTGAATGAGCTGGAATTCCACCCACTCGTGCTGAGTGTGATGCTTTGTGCATACCTTGGACTTTGACTGAAGGTTTTGTATAAAATGTCACCAGCTGGATCCTCTGAAGGAGCTGAATGTGCCAACAACGTTTCCTAGTTGATCTTTTATCATCCTTTTCTCAGCTCAAGGATTGTCAGCAGAATCTGTATCTCCGAGTCCTTCACACTTAACATTAATATATCCAACATGTTAGATTTATGTCTCGTATATAATAGGGCTGAACAATTAATTGCAAATTAGATTAAATCGCATTATGGCTTGTTGCAACTTCAAATCACAGAAGGTTCAATATTTTTAGCCCAAAATGTGTCGAACATTTTGGCATCGTGATGTAGTTTTTGCAATTTCATGCCTATTTTTACCTCTATTTGTACACTTTTTTCCTACTTTTGGACTATTTTTACCTTTATTTAACTCTGTTATTACAACTCTATGCCTATTTTGCCCCCATTCGTCTTTTTTTGGCCACTGTCAGAGCCATTTTTGGAATTTTTAAATGGTATTTGAAATTTAATTCAAATTTAATTCCCAATTTTGCTGCCATAATCAGTTTTCCTAAGCCACTTTGGGATTTTTTTGCCTATTTTTCCCCCAATTTCATACCTATTTTGCACCTATTTATTAACCTTTTTCCACTTTTATACCATTTTTACCCAGTTTTTGCAATTTCATACCTATTTTGCACCTATTTATTAACCTTTTTCCGCTTTTATACCATTTTTTCCCACTTTTGGACCATTTTTACCTTTATTTAAGCCCGTTTTTACAACTTTATGGCTATTTTGCCCCCACTACTCTTTTCTTGGCCACTGTCAGAACCATTTTTGAAATTTTTACATGTTTTTGAAATTTAATTTCAAATTTAATTCCCAATTTTGCTGCCATAATCAGTTTTCCTAAGCCACTTTGGGATTTTTTTGCCATTTTTTCCCCAATTTCATACCTATGTTGCACCTATTTATTAACCTTTTCCCGCTTTCATACCATTTTTGCCCAGTTTTTGCAATTTCATGCCTATTTTTTTTTTTACCTCTATTCATACACTTTTTTCCCACTTTTGGACCATTTTTACCTTTATTTAAGCCCGTTTTTACAACTTTATGCCTATTTTGTCCCCATTCATCTTTTTTTGGCCATTGTTAGAACCATTTTTGGAATTTTTACATGTTTTTGAAATTTAATTTCAAATTTAATTCCCAATTTTGCTGGTGTGCTTAATTTTCCTGAGCCACTCTGGGTTTTTTTGCCAATTTTCCACAATTTTTTTTGAAATTTTGCACCCTTTAGGGCCCAAGATTTTAGATTATAGCCAGAAAATTCACATTTTTTGGAGATTAAATTTTTATTTCACTTTCTGCTAAAATCCTACACAAAACGAAATATCCATAAAAATCAACATACAGATTTTTCGTAGCTCATTTGATACATTAGGTGTTTTTGGCAACTGATAATCCATTTGAGGACATTTTTATCATTTATCTGATTGTATCCAGATATTTTTTTTATAATTTGTTGATCATATTGAGTAGATAGAGGTATTATAAAAGTATGTATCAAATATGATACAATTGGCTTTATAGGGTTAGTAATCTTTTTCCGCTTTCATACCATTTTTACCCAGTTTTTACAATTTCATACCTATTTTGCTTCAGTTCTTCATGTCTCCACTTTTTCTCAAATCTTTTATCCTTAGATTAATTTAACGTCATATTGGTTTGACTATAAAAAGATCCACTGCTTATGTTTGTTTAAGAACACATAAGATGAGGAACATTAAAACAATTGCAGAGTAAATTGCAATATTGGGGAATAAATTCTCATTAGATTATTTTCTGAAATCGTTCAGCCCTAGTATATAATACTTTATTTGGTGTACTCTGGGCCCTTTTGTGGCCATATCTGCAGGCTCTGGACTGCGCTTCTTCCACACTTAACCACTCCGGCATTATTCACTTTAAAAAAATGAAAACGATGCTCCGACAAATCCTGTGGCTCCCAGGGACTTCCCTGTTTACAGCTCTATTCCCAGCACAAAAGGATTACAAACACCAGCTTTACAGAGCATAAAGAGATTTTAAAATCCAAGATTCGAGGAGCAGGAGGGGTGTGGAGGTTGGGGGTCGTCCTCATTCAGCTTCCTTCTGCAAGGCGACAACGTGTCAAAGGTTAAGAGCCTCAGGATGACCGAGGGGGATACGTGTTGATCAGAGTCGGCTTCAGAGTGTGTGTGCATGTGTGTGTGCTCCTGAGCATATTCTCCTCTATATTAAACTGGATTAGTTGTCTGCCCTGCATCCTTTATCGAGATTATACTTGAAGCTCGCTGGGATTTCATTGAATAGATCTGTGTGAGCTGTGTGACTCTCTCTAATCTTGTTGGTGTGTGTGTGTGTGTGTGAGTGAGCTCTTGGAAAACAGCGTGATGCTGCAGATCAAAGGGATCCGGCTGGTTGTGAGTCTTATTTGGATGTAATTGCTGTTTACTTCGTCACATTATACAGTAGAGGTGCCTTATTAAGACTTTTTGCCTGTCATTAAAGTTGCACTGCAGAGGCCTGGGGGGGATACCAATCTATCTCAGGGTTTTTATCAAGGACATTTTTTATTCCTGATATGACTTTTCAAAGGGATGCTTGTTTATGGCAATGATGCAAAGGTTCATTTTTTTATGCTGTTGAGATTAATAGACCTCCAGCACACAGGCCTGGCTTTAAAACAGCACTTAATTTAAATATCCAGAGAAGGAAAAGCATTGTTTAAACCCTATGGTATTCGTGCCATATTTTCTGAGTCCATTAAGTATTCCACTTTATCAGTTTATTCCCCAAACTCAGGATGTAATGTACTGAAAACAAAACATAAAAGATAAAACATTAGTAATATTTTATGGGACTGGAGCAGCAGGGATCACCAGTGGACATTATCACAATTCTTGAGTCCAGATTAGATATTATTGTGCAGCTTTATATATTTTAAAATGTTCAGTATTGAGATACTTAATGCCAGCATCTGTTCTTTATTTTAGCTTAGTTTGTGTGTTTGTTTGTTTCTCTGTCAGCAACATAACTCAAGAAGTTGTGGACCAATTTTGATGAAATTTTCAGGTAATGTCCAGATTGGGACAAGGAAAAAATGATTCGATTTGGGGAGTGATTTGGATCACCGTCTGGATTCGCCATGACGAAAAATGCAATTTTCATGAATAACTACTGAACTAAAATAGATATCATTATGAATCCAGTTGCTAATGGATGTTTTCATGGTCAAGGAATCTAAATATTTACATGAAATAAAGGTAGGACTAATATTTATGGTGAAAATCACAATATGGGAGAGGACTGTGGTGCTGGCGGAGTGCTTTTCTAGTTATATATTTGAAAGGAAACCCATATAAGTATATCCACACCACTTCAGTCGATTTTTATCAAAATCAGCAGAAAATTATGAAAATTATGTCCGTGCTTTGGAAGTTAATGCTTTGTATTCACATATGTGATAAAATATTTCTATCAACTTTGGATTTCTGGTACATGTTATGTTTTTTGCGAGTCATTAAATAAATGTTTTTGCAATCATTATATTTCTAAATGCATTTTTAAGGCATAACAATATAATATATAGTATCAGTGAAAAAACATTTGGAAACCACAGTATTAGATACATTTTTTTCATTAAAGGTGCTATGAGGAGAATCTATTAACGGCAAAATAAAGACTCTGCTACCCATGAGCACGCGCGGCGACTGTCGTAATGCTGCGTTCCAGTAACCACGGAACTGGGAGTGACATCATCTGCGACTTATCGGCGTTCCAGTTGAAGTCGGAAAAAAACATGCCGATCTACCAGGCTATTGTTAGCTGTTGTTAGCTCGGGGTTGGCGAGGTTTCACCGAGTTCCCAGTAGGAAATTCCAACTTAGGGGAACGTTCAAGTTGCAGTTTCCTAATCGGAACTCGGAAATTCCTACTTCTGACTAAAACTGGAACGCACCAAAAGACCCAAGCCAAAGCGTGTGTTTGTTGTGATGCTAATGAATGCAGCTCAGACCTTCCTCAGAACTCTGCATTGCTTTACAACTTCTTTTTTCAACAACTTACAGGATGCAAAGCCACGAGGTAATGTATCTCTTTCTAGTTACGTAGTGGTAGTTTTTGATGTGTGACAACAAGAAATTTTTGGTAAACTTAGTATCGTAGTTTTGTAGCCGGCTATATATGGCTACTTACAGCCCGGTGCTCTAAGACGTGTCTGAATAATATAAATTTGCTCTAGTTTTAATTGTCTTGTTCCTGAAGTTGAGTATCCAGGCCAGTCCAGTCCGACCTGACAGCGAAGCTAAGGAATAGCATTTATAGATAACCTATTTTGATGCTATAAAACTCATCTTAAAGTGTGTATTTCCATCAGGCATATATCTAAAAGGGAGACTTTTTTGTAATTACTTAAGAACTCCTCACAGTCCCTTTAAATATTGTTAAACATTGATTCTTTTATTTATCTAAAAAGAAGCTTAAGTTGGCTTTAATAATGTGTAATTCTCATTGAATTGTGTTTTTTTTAATTGTTTTTGAGTTGAAATATTTTAATGTTGGGATAATCTTTATTGAAGCTTTACAAACACTGACAGTGCATGACAGTAAGAAACAGTGCAGGTCCTCAAACACTAAAAAAATACAAGTCATGAAATAAATGTTTTTCTAATCATTATATTTCTAAATGCATTTTTAAGGCATCACAACATAATATATAGTATCAGTAAAAAAACATTTGGAAACAGTATAAGATACAGTTTTTCTTTAAATATTGTTCAACATTGATTCTTTTATTCATCTAAAAAGAAGCTTAAATTGGCTTTATTTATGTGTAATGCACATTGAATTGTTTTTTAATATTTTTCGAGTTAAAATATTTTAATGTTGGTAAAATCTTTTTTGAAGCTTTATATTTGCCTTTTTTGTTCATAAAAAGAATTTTCCCATTGACAGTGCATGACAGCGTGCAACAGTGCAGGTCCTCAAACACTAAAATAATTCTGTGACCCTCTTTGCAATCAAAGTCGCCCGTCCCAGCTTTTGAGCTTCAGTTTGGCTGTTAATGCAAAGACGGAGGCACGTACCTGGGCTCCTACCAGCATAAAACAGAAGTCCTTGTTGTCTTCAACATGGTGAGTCTTTGCACATAAAGTAGATCACGGGTTGTGCCGATACGGCAGACTTACATTCCGTCGACTTGGGAGGCAGCTTTGACTAAATTAGCATGTTCAGTAGAGTTAGCTTAGCGTTGCGTCATCAAGTTTCCCTTCGGCTGTGAGTGGTATTTTATTCTCTTGTGTTACTTCCTAAAAACTCTTAGTGTCATGCCAGTCTGTTGCATCCCTTTAAATGTCCCATGTCCTAGTGTGTGTGTGGACCATTTACATCATGTCTTATTTGTTTTTAAGAGAGGATTTGTTTACAAACAGATATAGCTCCTTTTCCCTCCCCTTTGGAAACACTCTGATCTGCAGGGGATGGAATGGCTTCTGGATTCTTTAACATAATAAACACCAGGAACTAAAAAACACGCATTTTTTTTAAGTAGCATTTTCTTCAAAAATGTTTAGTGAATTGATCTACATCCAACAATGTGGACATAAAACTAACCGATAGCTCTATGGAATCAAAAGCTCTATTAAATGTTGGAAATAAATACCCATAAACTTAGATATTGTGAATTAATATCCATCAGCATGCCAAATATTGTGACACTATGGTGTACCAATTTTTTCCTACCCCTGCTGCAGAAGTCCGATCTTGTCTTTAGTGCTTGCTTCATTGCAGTATTATTTAAAAATATTTCTCAATGTGCACTTATCTTTAAGATAAGATACTTAACCTATGGTGATATTTGGTGTTTCAGTGGTAAGAATGTATTGATATCAGTTGCTGAAGAAGGTCATTAATATGATATGATTTATATCTCCTCTCAATGTCATATGCAAAAAGTTTTAAAAAAAAGTTTCTGCCTCAACCGTGCAGTGACTCTCTTTGCAAACTCATCTGCCCCGTTAAATTTAAAGGATATTTTTGAGTTACCATTTCAATTTGGAGATCGGACTCTTTTTATTCAGTTGTAAATTGGGATTGATGGGGGAGACCTTCGCCTGAGGCTTGATCGCTGATTGGAGCTTTAGTTGGAGAATAATGTTCATTGACAGAGGCAGAGCTTTTTCATAGAAGCAGAACTGACAGAAAAGTTGGTATCACCAGTGTGAGACCTTGGAGTGAGAGGAGGCAACGAGGCTCAGAAAACTTTTAACATTAAAAAAAAACCTGTTGGCTTCATTGATCTGACAAATTTTAGTGTTACCAGCATTGTGACTGTTGTAAAGTATTTTCATTTTTTCAATTTTTCCAGGAAAATGTGTTTAATGTTCTCTTGTTTGCTCCGAAACACGAAGTTTGTTTTATGCATACATGTGATAGTAACATAGTACTTCTCTATTTACTCTCATCATATGGCAAGTTTTGCTTTCTGATATATGTTTTTTAAAGTTCACAAATGATTTGCTTTAACGACTGTATTTTGTTTTTGATTTATTTTGACTCATAAAAAAAGTCTTTGCAGGCATTGTTGGAGTAAAAGTGGTTGAGCACTTCTATCAAATAACAAAATATTATGGTGAAATTCTGGAAATATAAATTTTGAGAGACATGAAAGTATGCTGCTGTAAAGATGGACTAGTGACATATAACCTGTATTGGTATTAAACAGTCTATCTCATGTGTCAGGTAAGGCTTCCTTTAATAATTGATGTTAATGAAAAATAAGTTATATTTAAAAGAAATAGCTCGGCTTCAACTCTGCTCATGCTGACAAATCTAGTTTAAAATGGACTGTGCTCTAGCAAGATCAGACAAGACAGTATTAGCTCCATTCTCCTTCCCCTCGTGGCTTCAGTCTGTTACTAACAGATTATCTCTGTTAGGATTTGACTCAGTGGATATGACAATGTCGCCCTCCTCTTTCTGTGAGAGTTGTCGTTAAAATTTAAATCACAATCTGCTGCGTAAGCAGTCCTCTAAAATCCTGGAATTGCCAGAAGCCACACGAGCTAGTCATGAAAATGGCTGTGCAGAAAGAATGACTGTATTTATATTGTGTTTTGATTGTGTGTTCTGTGAGAAAAGCATAAAAATGGAGAGCCAAAACATTCACTTCGAACCATGATGACAGTAACGTCACATGAAATCATCTCCCACCAAATGCTGCTTTCTTTTATTGTTGCCAAGACTGTCGTGTCTGCTCGCCAATCCACATTTAATGCAGCGACAGAACAACTCATTTGGCAGGCTGGGACTCCGATTCTGAATCCTGCAGCCACTGCGGGTGGCTGACCAGAAAGTTAGCTTCTCATACTGGTGTGCAGTAAATTAGCTGCGACTTTGCCCTGTAGGAAAGGAAACCATGCCAGGAGAGATAACAACCCACATATCTTTGCGGGGAGCAGGACCGAGAGGGGGGTGTACTCGAGTTTTTCAGTGTTTCCTGGTCGTTTTCAATTCATCACGTTCACAGAGTATTGGTTTGATGCCTCATATGTTAACATGGCTAATTGTTAGTATAAGTGCAAGCCAGTTAGCCAGTTGTTGATCTTTTTTTTAACATGATTTGATTTTATAAACAAGACGAATTTAAAGGAAAAAACATGCAAAATGTGTTAAGAGCTAGCTTAAGGGTTAATAGTCACTTGATCTGCTGGTGGGATGCAACATATAAAAGGAACAAAAAAGGTAAAAGGAAAGAGCAAATCCAAGCAGAGAGTCTATGTCAAAGTATTAATATCAAAGAATGGTGGAAGACATGTAAACTTTAGACACCAAGCTGAGAAGGACAAAACACATCCAGCCCAAAAAGAGAGTTTTACGAGTAAAGAGCAAAAAGAAAATGTCCATCACTTTCAAAAAAAGGACAAGAAATTTAAGAAAATCAAAGAAGATAAAAATTGGAGGAGAAAGGGTAAGTTTGGAATTCCCTTTGTCATGCAAATCAGTTTGGCATCGAGGGAAAAAATACCTTCGTCGTCCGTGCGGTCACTATCACTTAAATCATCAGTGTTTTTCTTTGTAAGGGGACCTATAGGACCAAGAAGGAGAAGATGGAGGAAAACAGGGTGATCAAGAACACACAAAGCTTTCAAAAGATGCTTTCAAAAGATAAGAATGTATCAATAATTAATGTTTCATAGCCCCTTTGTTGAGAAAAATCTTCACACTGACAAGACTGTGTAGCACAACGTCCACGTCACATGGTTACAGTCGGACTAGATGCACTTAAGAGCAAGAAAAGAGGGGCTTTAAAAAAAGAGATGGAAAAAATATTAGATCTCTGTTCAAAATGGAGATTTAAATGAGGATTTGAACCTCGTTGGATCAAAAGACATAAACCTTTTTGAATCGGTGCATACACAAACATCAATTATACATATCAGAGGCATTTTGTTAACATTTGTAAATGATCACAGAGCTAGAGAAAAAAGGCAGAGGCTGAAAAAAGAAACAGCATTTATAAGAACAAAGTACACAACTGAAGCATGTGACATACTCCCCCTGTTGTATTTTTAGTTTGCCTGCAGTGTGTGCGCGCCCAAACATGCACACAAAGAGCTGAGCGTAGAGACCACACACTCACAGTGTTTTCTAGTTTCCTTCATGCTCCAATTATGATTGTTTAGGCTAAAAGAAAACAGAAACCTGAGCAAACAAAGGTAAAGGACCAGCTTAATGAACACCTTGACATTAAGTTGGGAGCATTGGCTTTAGGGGGGAAGAGAACTAAGACATAAAATAAAATACCTTCTGAACAAGAGGATGAGCCACTTAGATATAGCAGAGTGGTGCAGGAAGGAGTTAGCATTTAAGCACTGAGTTGAAAGTCTGTGGGATTTCAAATCTAATAAAAACCTGATGTGAATTAAACATTTCTTTGTACAAAAAGAAAATGCATCTATTATTGCCCTGCCTTTGAATTTAGGAGCTTTTCGTATTTTTAGTTGGACAGTTGCTAATACATTGCTAACAAGGACTACAAAAATGGCAGTGACCTTAATGCAATCATAGCTGGTTTGAATAAACAGTAATTCTGTAGCTACAGTCATGGGAACCATCTTGGTCAGGTCATTTGATTTAAAGGAAAATCTCAAACAAGGGGTCAAGTCAGATTTGGAAATTGTTAGCAGGACCATGTGTCCAACGCTGAGGTGCTCAGGAGAGCCTGAATCAGAAAGGTCAGCTGCTTCAGCTTCGCTTCTATGAGCACCTGGTGTGGTTTTCTGAACCTGATCCTGCTCACTGTATACTGGGTTCCCAGGACCCAGTGGGTTGGACCAGACTGAGGGCGAGACCACTTGCATCTTAGGGCGTTTTCACATTAGGTCCACTTGTTTCGAACCGTGCTGCGGCGCGGTTCGCCATGGGTTCACCCCCCTCCCCCTCCCCTTCCCCCGCTGGCTTGCATTCACACTGGCAACACTGAACCATGCCCAGACCCACTTGTGTATTTACTCAGTTTGAAACAGCAGGGGGCGATATGCACATAACTGGTTACCAAACCTGCTATGGAAGAGAACGAAGAAGAGACTACCATGGCAACCATTTCCTACACCAAACAACCAATGTTTACGTTTCGCTCTCTTCTACATTTTCCTTCAAATGTGTTTTTTTATCGTGTTTGAGACGGCATCAGTGACCTTCTGGACCCTCGTAAATCATCGTAATCCTCAACCAGAATAAACAAATCAACAAATTGAGTAAGCAAAAGATTCAACCGCAGGATTAACAGGAAGTAATGCATCAAAAGTAGATCGGTTCAGACCACTTTGTTTCACACCAGTGAAACCGCACCAAATGTGGGGAGATGGAGCGGATCAAGACCACCCCTTCATGGAGGTCTCGGACCGGCTGATTTGGTGCGCACCAAAGGGTGGTGGTTGCATTCACATTAAAACTAACGTACCAAACCCTGGGCCAAAACTTCTTTGGTGCATACTAAATGTGGTTGGTGTGAAAACACCCTTAAACACGATAAAAAAACACCCTTGAAGGAAAATGTAGAAGACAGCAAAACGTAAACATTGGTTGTCTGGTGTAGGAAATGGTTACCATGGTAGTCTCTTCTTTGTTCTCCTCCATAGCAGGTTTGGTAACCAGTTACGAGCATATCGCCCCCTGCTGTTTCAAACTGAGTAAATACACAAGTGGGTCCGGGCACGGTTCAATGTTGCAAGTGTGAATGCAAGCCAGCGGGGAGGGGGAGGGGGGCGAACCGCACCACAGCATGATTCGAAACAAGTGGGCCTAATGTGAAAATGTCCTTAGAGGGTTCAGCTTATGGATACCCAAGTATGCCAAGACGGTAGTGTTGTGTTACTCAAGACCAGTCTTGAGACCACATTTTGAATGTCTTGGTCTTGTCTCGGACTCAAGAGCATGTTTACTCGGTCTTGTCTCGGTCTTGGACTGGCCGGACTCGGGATTTTCCATCAAGACCGATCAAGACCAGCACTGATCTGCTGTTCTTCAGCTTCATTAATGTGAATAAGGAGGAACACTTGGTAAAACAACAAAAACATTTAATTCATGTGTTATTTCTCCTGTTATGACTACAACATTCTAGTTGTTGTGACTGAGTGACACCCCCGTACCTGTTCAACATTATCATGGTTTTTAAAATTGATTTTGATGGTCTTGGTCTTCTCTGGATCTCGGCTTGTCTCGGTCTTGGTCTTGGTGCATTCTGGTCTAGGGCAAGTCTTGGTCTTGGATAGAGTGGTCTTGAGCACAACACTATAATATGGCATATGCTCCACACCTTGCCTCATCTGGTCACAAAATGGAATTATAAGTTTGAAGTGTGGTCCCTGCTTTTAAGTCCAACCGCCATGTTGTAGTGCAAACTTAGCTTGGTATTAGCTTATTAACGCTGGTGATGGTTAAGCTTTAAGCTAGGTACATTCAAGACAAACATGAAGTGATAATCAGCAGCGATTAAAGAACAGTGGAAAATCCCACAGACTTTTAATTGAGGAAACCAGAGCAATGCCAGCCCCCAGGTTGGACCTCAAAAAAACGTCATTCCTTCTCCACTCTGTAGAGACCGGAACAAGGAGTAACGACTGGAATTACCAGCCGGTCTCCCCCCGTCTCTATTATACATTAATACTCACATCACACTGTTTCTACCTTATGTATTTTGTGTCCACGTGCGTTATTTTTAGTATCTTATTTTAAAGAAACTCTCCACTTGCTAATTATCACTTGATTGACGCGAGTTCCAATCGCAGCATGGGACAGGTTTGTCTTTTGAGCTGCTCCTGATAACCTTTAAGGTGGACATCCCTCCCTCTTGTGGCACTTGACTCTTGAAAAGGTGACATTGCAGTTCATGATGGTAAGTGGATGATACAATATGTTGGTTTATGCATAATGCTAGCACTGTTTAACATCTGTTAACCTAAATGTGCACTTGTTTACTTATTGAGTCCAACTATATTTAATCTTAACTATGTCTGACATTTTTCATGTTTATTACAGCTTTTATTTTACAGGCAGATTGTTGTCAATGATCCAAGTGGGCTTGTAGCATAAATACATGTTATATGGTTGGTAGAAAAGTTAAAGTAATAATAGAAGTAGAGATTGGAATGACAGCGTAATTAGCCCCATCTTGGAGATATATTTTAGAAAACTAACAAGGTCAACCAGTTTCAGATCACACATTGGATGGACTTGGATTAATGTAAAGGGCACAGTGTTTCTTTAAATGTACATGAGAAACAGAACACAGTTCTCAGGTTTCAGTGAGTTCTTCTCAAGCTGCCAATAAAGAAAAAATGTGGAACACTCTTATTTTTCATGAACATCGATATTTCTTAAAGATACAACAGTATCAAAATTGCAGGTGTCAAACGCCACTAGGCAGGGTTGATAATGACACTTGAAGTTGCAACATGTCACTGAGAGGGGGGCAGGTGCTGCCACAAATCTCCTGGTGGCAGTTTTATGGCTCATGGTATCAGTTCATATCATGATAATATTCCTACTGCAATACTTCTCAATACTACCATCAAAGAGATTTTTTCCTGACATTTGTAATTGGTTTGTTTATTAGGATAACTCCAAAAGTTAGGTAGAGGTTTAATGACATTTTCAGGGACAGTTATTATTGCGAGATACGGCGAATGGTGTCAGAAAATGCCTTGGTGGAAATTTGTGCTATTGAAGGAAGCACTTATAGTTCTGTTTCTATAGGTTTCCTTAATCCTAAACTTGAGTGTTGAATTGCATCAGCTCATTCCCTCAAGAAGACTAGCCCTAAAACTCCTCATAGTCCACCTGCATCTGTGCTCAAGCTAAGTCCTCGCTCTCAGGAAGCTTAAAACACGAGATCACTGTGATCACAAGAGCACTACAACTTACTTGGTAAATGTCAGCTTTCAAAATAATAGGATGAACCTGTAAATAACAGGCTGTTCTTCCTGTCTGATGTTGATTTGCAGTCTGCATTGATGTTATTTCCACTATTTCTGCTTTATTTTGAAATAACCAAGATAACCAATACTCTTGTTCTCTTGTTTTGTGTTGATTGACATTGGGCTAAAAGTGAACAGACTTGCAGACACTTGCAGTGTTGGGGTGCTCTGCAAGGCACAGGCTGTGGACACCAACCGATTGTGCAGAGAGTGCACAGCATATTTGGAGGACTGAGCAGGTGGACTGTGTGGACATTAGGGATAATGCACTGATGTCCATATTTATCATTTATTATCTACTTTTTGGCTTTTTATTTAGCAGTCTTACACTTTACTAACTGCTAATCAATCCACAGTGCATAATGAACTGCTTGGTTGGTAGAAATCCCTTTTTTTTGTTTACTTTACAGACATTATGGAGCATATAGAGCCCTTTGCTCGGGTTTATAATTAGGCCCACTCACAGTCAGAGCTGCACTTTACGTGACTGATTTCCTGTATAGAGGACAATCAAGAGAACAGTGTGATTTCAGACATGGGCTTAATCTCTTCTGCAAAGCAAAACTAGCTCTCCTGCCTGATGACAGTGTTTATGCTAAGCTATGCAAACAGGCTCATACATGCAGCCATAAATATCTGTCCCCAGCATATTATAGTCTATTAAATGTATAAACACAAGTAATAATCTAATTACAAAATATATATTATTATTATACTAAACACCATACACATTAATCTTTGTAGAATTACAGATATATATTTTTTTAAATATTTTAATACAGCATCCAAAACACTTATACATCGCATTTCTTGCCTGTTCTATTCCTTTTCTTTTGCATTTAAGTGTGACTCCATATTCTATCTACACTTTTAAAACCAAAGTTTTACAAAAAGTCATTATATTTTGGTCAAAATTCACATTTTAGTGCTGTCCCCAGGTTTTCACTCATTGCTGTTACCCAAACACATTCCCCTCTTTAAAATTCTGGAACATTCCACCAGTGACATGTTCTGCAGGAAGTGACATCATTTAGGTCTTCTGCAAGTCATGGGAAGACCAAAAGTAAGTTATCTCTTTTATTTTTCCTTAAATTTAATGATATATTAGCTGTTTTAGAGATGGTCAATCTTAAAACTCAGTCCTGTTACCTAAGTTATCTCTAAGAAACATTTGTTGATATCAAAAAAAAAATATTTACTCCATATTCTATCTACACTTTTAAAACAAAAGTTTTACAAAAAAGTCATTATATTTTGGTTAAAATTCACATTTTAGTGCTGTCCCCAGGTTTTCACTCATTGCTGTTCCCCCCTTTAAAATTCTGGAACATTCCACCAGTGACATGTTCTGCAGGAAGTGACATCATTTAGGTCTTCTGCAAGTCATGGGAAGACCAAAAGTAAGTTATCTCTTTTATTTTTCCTCAAATGTAATGATATATTAGCTGTTTTAGAGATGGTCAATCTTAAAACTCAGTCCTGTTACCTAAGTTATCTCTAAGACAACATTTGTTGATATCAAAAGTAAAATATTCAGTAAAATCTTAAGAATGTGCTCCGTGTGCTCAAGCTACTAGCATAGATGCTAAGTGGCTAGATTTCACAGAATTGCTAATTTTATGCTACAAACTCATTGCTGTTACCCTCACTGCTGTTACTCAAATAAAGAGTAACAAGAAAAAAAAAGTCGTTTTTTGTTCTAAGGAGAAAACATTGTATGTGGTTGATATTCTTTTAAACATGGTTTTAAAATGAAACGGTTTTAAAAAATTTTGTTTTGGCTACAGCAGAGAAAAAGGTGCAACGATAATAAACTTTCAAAAGTTGCAATAAATTAAATAAAGCAGCCTGAGATTGACCAGTACTCATTTTGAATAAGTAAATTTGTATATTACTAAATTCTCTATTGAAATGGAATGAAAAAAATAAGTTTAATATTGAAGAGTTACAACAAGCAAATTGCACTCTTTTAGCAGAATGACCCAGAAATGATTTTTCCCCCCATAAAGCAAGAGACATTTTTAACATTTAATCTGATTTTGCTCTGTGGTTTCCTGAAAAAATCTGAACATGTGAGAATTTAAGGCAGCTAAAATGAATAGATTAGCTCACAGGGGAAGTTGTCAGTGGCTTCTTCATCAAAACAAAGCAAAATCATCATTCTAATTCAAATAACATGTACATTAGAAACGCATGCCAGCTTAAACCAAAGTTCAAACACAGAAAACACACAAAGAACCCCCCAGGTGATGCGCACAGTTGCTACAGAAACAGATCTGAAAACATGCAGAACAACAAGGTATGTCAGCAGGGTGCATGACAGATAGAAAATCTGAATAATATATCAGCCGGGCTCCAGCTGTCACACACAAACACACACAAACAAACACACACACATTCAAACACATGACGCCAGCTCCGAATATCCACTGATGAGGAAGTGACCGCTTCAGTCCCTCTTATTCGACTGTCGCTCTCTAATAGCCATCAATTCTATGCAAATCCACCACACTCCCATTTACCATTCTGAAATTGATGCAGCAGCCAGTTTTAACATGACAAAGGCAAAAAAGCACTTTATGTGAAAATGCTTTATGTTGCAAAATGGCTTTAAAAAAATCAAAATAAATCCCGAGCGACTCCTTCGCTTTGGACACATTTGTGTATTGAACAGAGAATGGACCATGAATCACCAGAGAGCTTGGTAGTACTTTTCTTCAGTCATGCTGATGAGTAATAATTCCTCCATCATTCACCACCGGCTGCTTTATTTCAAGGCCAACCATTCCTCTGCAGGGACTTTAAAGAGGAAGCGGGCTGCCTGCATATCATTCTGTCCTACAGCAGTCTCCCAGCTCTCTTTTGTGAATCTGACAAGCAATTTGATAAGCAAGAGCTGACTTGTGCTTTCTATGTGCTGAATAAGCACCAAGACACAGGAATCGCTTCTTTAAAAATGTGGAAATGTCTTAGAAACACAGAGCGCGTGCTGTCGAGGGATGTGTTACCTGTTTATAGAGTCTATGCACAGGGAGATCACTGTCAAAGCGAAGCAGGAATGTTGCTGCAGATTCATGTTAGCCTGTTAGCTTCGACTGAGCTGGGCGATGGAGAGATTTAAACTTATGCAGATGAAATACTCGTGCCTGTTGGCATTTCCATTCTCCTGGCTACATCTTTTCAGAGGAAGGCTGAACAGTTTAGAATTTGGGTTTATTACTTTTGTAGAAATGTTGTGAATGTTATTTACGGAAAAAATCAGATTTAGTCCGGAGTGCTGGTTTGGCGTAGTGGTATACACCCCATGTACTTGCTTCTGCCGGTCAAGGTTCAAATCCTGCCTGTGACCAGTTTGCAGAGTGTCTTCCCCTACTCTCTCTCCCCCTTTCACAAGCCTATCCACTGTCTCTTTCCTATCAATAAAGGCACAAAATGCCCAAATATATATAATTTAAAAAAAAAATCAGATTTAGTCTAATTAACCTATTTGGTTGATGGTTGGATTATTCATCCCTCATGTTGCCTTTATGTCATAACTGCTTGTGTTGTACTTCATTTTTGTCTAATTGCTTTTGCTCTATATGCTGTTAACCCTTTCATGCACAGTGTCACAGACAGGACAGTTATTTATTATATATTTTGGACCATGTAGGCCAGGCATGTCCAAAGTCCGGCCCGGGGGCCAATTGCGGCCCGTGTTAAAATTTTCACTGGCCCGCAGTCTGTTATAAAATCAATTACATGCGGCCCACTTGTGCTGTTGACTGCTGTATAAAATACTCATGTACAAAAAACCTATTCTACATTCTACCAGAAGATGGCAGTAGCGCTGTGGCCACATCCTTGTGGCACTTGACACTTGACCTTTTGTCATAATTTCAGCCCATCCCATTTCAAAAATGGCGACTGTAGCTAAAAAAAGAAAAGTTGACAGCGACAGCGAGTGCCGCCGATTCCAGAACAAGTGGAAATTGGAGTATTTTTTTGCTGAAATACGAAACAACTGTGTCTGCCTAATTTGCCACGAGACTTTAGCTTCGGTGTCAAGCGGCACTACCAGACAAAACATGCTAACTACGACAAGCTAACTGGAGACGAACTTAAATATCAATTAATTTTTGGAATGATCAAAACCACAATTTTGAATATGCACTGGCCAATGTTTGAATTTAGAAGTTTACAGTGAGCATTTAAAGTGACTAATATGTCCTGTTTCAAAGATATTAGATATGTTTAATCTTCCCAAAAGTGTTTTTTTTCCAGACAGACTTTTTCCTCATTTTATCTGGTCTTCAAATATGAACAAGTGATTTGGGTTGAAAACTTGAAAATGAAAAAAAATGTATGTATGTCAATGCCAAGTCTGCCGTTTGTAATTAAATAGTTTGTTTGTATTTTATGTTATTGGGTCAAAAAATGTCGAGCTAAATGGTCACCCCCCCGCTAGGGATGTATATCGTTATGATTTTATCGATATCAATACTCCTTATTGGTATCGATACTTACCGATACTCTAATCGATACTACAACACGTAATGTGTAATATTTGTGTGAAAAATAAAGCCTTTTCAAGATATTTTAAGATTCAGCCTTTTTTTATGACCACAAGGTAACAATAAAGCTTCAACAGAGTAGAAGTAATGCATTACAAATGCTGCTCAGATGCAAAAAGAAAGCTAAGGAGATGGCATAAACCCCTTCATGCCGCCCAACAGACTGCATGTACATGCAGACCCATATATCAGTGGGGCTAAAATCGATGCTGTAATGATGACTACTAGGGCTGTCACTTTATATTAGATAGTCTTATAACCGTTCGAATATGGGGATAAATATCCGTAGCCAAATAGTAAATAAATATTGGAATGTAAAATATTGAGTGTAGCAGCACATCAGGGCGCCTGGAGCAGTGGACCGTTTCATCCAACAGAGGGCGCTGTGAGCGCAGCCTGACCGTCAGTCACATCCGCTGCTCTCTTGACCTCAGTAAACAAAGAGTTTCCACTATGAGCGGACATCATTAGCTCCGATTCATCTGAAGAGAGCTGCGCTGTCGGCTTTTCATCCAAATTATACAGCCGAGTGCAGCGGCGCTTCGTCAAGAGTTTAACCCCGTGTGACTGTGTTGTTTTCGGCAGGGTCTTTACTGAAGTGGCGGATAATAGAGTCTCTGACGGTGCTGCAGTCTTGAGTGTTAGCCCGGCTGCTAACTCTACTCGTGTTGCTATAGCAATCAAACAGCCCGCACTCCTTTAGCTTTATACTATGCGCGCGCTCCAAGTTTTTGGTGATGTTGCTAGTATTTCCCCCCTTGGATGCAACTTCTCTCTGACAAAGAGAGTTTTCGTTAGCTTTCCTAAAGTGAGCTCAAACCTTCGAGCGCTTAGCCCTCACCAACATGCTTGAGCCGGGCGGTGCTAGTGTCATAACTACGTGACAGTTAAAGAGACGTTTAAGGACCGATAATGGAACCGTTTTTCCAGATTCTTAACGGTCTTCGGGTACTGACCCAAATGTGGACCGGTACATGAAAGTGGCAAAAAAGGTTGGACACCCCTGATGTAGGCTGACCATGTCCCAACTGTCAGGTGGTAAACACCAAAACCACAATCTTAAGTTTCATAAAAATGTGATCTTTGTGTCCTTTTGTTAATTTTGAGATATTACATCATAAATCCAAAATGTCCAACAAAGAGGGATAAGCACCACACCCTTCAGGATTAAGTGTTAAATCCTTCTGTACTCAAAGAATTAGTCACGATAAAACATATCCTCTTATTCAATGAGATGTAAGGAGCACTTTAATGCAGATTTTAAAAATATTTTCCCTGTTAATTTTCATCTGTAAGCAAAAATTCATCTCCAGAGGACATTATGCAGTAAAAAGTATAATCTGTGTATTATGCCTGTATTCAGATTTCACAGAATTTCGTATTTTTATTGTTTTTTTAAATTTAAAGTCATATATTAGTTTTATTAAACTGCAATATTAAATGTACTTTTTTCACATTTTATTTTGTATACTTTTAGTAAATGAGTTAACAAATATGTGGTTGCGGATCTATATTAAGTTCCATATAATTATTATTATTAACTCTCAAAATATAACATTAAAAAAACTGCACATTATTTTTAGCTTGTTAAAAAGCAAAAAAAAATATTTTAAACGTCATTCCGATGTGATTACACAAATTCATGCATGAAAGGGTTAAGCCTTTTTCTAATTTTATTTTATATATTTTAATTTAATGCCATTACACACCATGGCAGTGTGTTAACCCTTTATGATGGTAAACTGCTGTAACAACAGTTGTTATGTCATTTTAAGTTCTAGAATAGCCTTGTTAAAATCTTCTTTATATCAGTCCAGTTGCAAATAAATTTGGATTCACTGGAAAGTGGACGTTTGCTTAGGACACATCTTTGCTAACTTATAAAAATAGTTACTTGGGTGACAGAGGACCCTAACTTGGCCTTATTGACTGAAGAATGTGGTGCACAGTCTATATCTTGCCATTTTGATGACATGAATTCTTGTCTCAATGTCAAGTGCATGGAGCTCAATGGGTGGATTATGTGCCTTTATTATACAAGGGTGTGTCTTGGGCGTGATGAAGATCAAATCAATCAGAGTGTCAGCTCTCAATCCCTTTAAATCAGTTTGCACAGAACTACCGTAGTTTTGATATTTGCACAGTTTTGCAGTTTGATTTTGTTTAAATCTTTTAATTTCCCTTTTTATTGTGCCATTATACTCAAAGAAAACAGAACACAAAAATATTATAACTTCGATTAAAGTGTTTTTATTCATTATTTTCATTGAAGCATCCCAGAGTATATGAACGGTGATGACGAGTCCGACACTTTCGTATGTGCCCAAAAGCAATACTTCATCATCAGTCACCAAATCTCCTGTATTAAACTGTTGGCTTCAATTTATG
The DNA here is from genome assembly GCA_036419115.1 of Scarus forsteni. NCBI lineage: Eukaryota > Metazoa > Chordata > Actinopteri > Labriformes > Labridae > Scarus > Scarus forsteni. The sequence continues at coordinate 3,200,018 of JAZDUH010000104.1, read as the reverse complement.
GATTATCTTATTTTCCCTGCAGGAATCCTTGTCTCTGTTCTCTATCCTGTGCATAAAACACATTGCACACCCTGTATTATTGTCTTTGAGTACTATTATTGGTGACATTCATTAATATTGATACAAATATAATTATTGTAGCTCCATGCTGAATGAAAATCTTCAACTGTGAATGTCTTTATGGGAGTATTACATGCTCTGGAGTGCAAAGGAATAGCACACTGACAAGTGCTGTCCTGTTATACGCCTTAAACCGCATTCATCAACAAATACTGTTTAACAGTAGGGGTGTAGTGCTGTGCATCTACAGGACTGCAGAACGGGACTTCAAACATATGTAAGAAGGGCCCAGTGGGCTCTGGGGGCAGGCCTGGTTGTGTCAACTTGGAATTAATACAGAACAAATAAAGAATGCATAACTTACATTTAAAGACAGAAAACAGACAATGTGTTTGTATATTTTTTCCCCTTTACTTACTGATATATGTATGATACACACTTTGGGCTGTAGTTTATGCCCAGTGCAAAGTGTCTTGGTGTGAAGTGCTGGTGTCGTCACTTATTTTCAGGGATCACGTTATTTTAAAGTAAATGACCCAAAGGTGAATGAGTCTGAAGATGAGTTGTGGTCAGGTGCCAAGCTGGCGTGTAATTGACTTGAGGGTGCAGAAATTGTGGCATATTTGCTTTTCCTGTGCCCTACAGATTGCCTTGCTCAAATAGAAACAATAAAAACATGTTATATAAGATTTTAATGCAACCCAGAACTACATTACAAAAAGTTTTGTATGCATACTGATGAATGTCACCGGTAGTTCTGCTACCAGCTAATAATACAGGCTGTCCGGTGTATTTTATGCATACAATAAAGAACAGAGATAATGATTTTTTTTTAACAAATTGGAGGATAAATTGTTTAGTGACAACTGGTGTTTGATGTACAATAAACAGGTCCATGATAAACTCAGAATAGTGTGATTTTTTACTATTAAGGAGGTTTTGCTTTCGAGTTCTTGAACCTTTTGCTTGTTTCTGATGCTCTGGAAGCTTCAATGAAAAAAAAAACCTTAACATGAGACGTAGTGTCCTTTGTGTTTTTTTGGGTGTAGTGGCTCAATAAAGAGACAAATTCAAGGATCCATCTGAAGTTCAGACCAAACACTGGACTGTTTAAAAAGCAAAATGCCAAATACCTGCTGCACACAGACAGATTTTATCGATATTACATACTAAAACATACCACTGTGTATTAAATGAATGCACTTCATGCAGTCAAAACTGGACCTTAATCTAAGTGTTAGCATCAAATTTCAATCACTTTGACTACAGATGCACCTTTAACCAGGTGAACAGGTACTCTGGCACAGTATAGCACACTTACAACCTTTTGGAATAAATGGGTTGTAAATTTTAAAAAGTAAAGATGCTGAAAGTTGGTAAAGCGACTTAACAAAAATGTGACAGATCAGAAGTGTCAAAGCCAACAAGAGTGACGTGAGCTACACATGTGCTGCTATTAAAGTGGCATGTTGTTTGACTGAGGGGTTAGTGGGGATCAGAGAAGGAAAGACAGCAGCATGACAGCTCCTATCACACACTGACAGACACACACACACACAGTGACTCCTGTACACTCCTGAACATCATCCACAAACAGAGAGAGAGACATCACACTGCAATCAGGTGTCAACTGTAAACTGCCCGGTGACAAGAAGGCCCTGGCACTGACCTGAACTCACACACCTGTCACTGCTGTGTGTTTCTTTGTGTTAGTGTATATGTGTGTGTGTATGTGCAGCACAGCACCACACTGGTGAGGTCTCAGCTGGAATCTGCACGATCACTGATTAAGAATAGCAACTTGTCATTTCTCTATATATGACTTTGTGTGTGTGTCTTACTGCTCTACCTATATTTATATCCTCACGGTCTTATATTCTTACACAGTGGAGACCAAACTTCACAGCCTGCATTACCCATAATAACTGTATCAGGGACTGGGGACCCCTGCTGTCCCTGGAGGTGGTTAAAGTATACAGTATGCTGCACACAGCTCTGCACACACACTAATACACCTTTAACAGCGAGGCCATGAAGAGAAAATATTGAAATAAAGAGCAGAAAACCTGAAGTCCTTGTACCACTGAGTAGATTTAACAGATTCAAATATCTATCTATCTATCTATCTATCTATCTATCTATCTATCTATCTATCTGTCTGTCTGTCTGTCTGTCTGTCTGTCTGTCTGTCTGTCTGTCTGTCTGTCTAATCTTCTACAGCAGCGATTCCCAAACTGGGGTACGCAAAGTGACCTAGGGGTATGTGAATACCTGTCAAGTAAAGGAAATTTATAAAGGCCTGAAGGGTTGGTAGAGAGGCTAGACTTTTGGCCCTTTCCACTAGCACGCCTTGGCCCTACTCTACTCGGCGTGTACCTCCTAAAACAAGCTAGTTTTAGTACCTACTCCGCTCTGGTTCCAAGCGAGCTGAGTGAGACTTAAAGATGACGTCACCGACTGCCGGCTACTGATTGGTCAGACAATGTCGTCATCGATGAGTCATGAGCGGGATGACCTAGCACCGCAGTGCCGCTCAGCTGTTTACAGCGACACTGCACCCTGTTGGGCAGGCGACTGGGGCTAATGAAAAAGCAGCACAAGTCGAGTAGAGTAGAGTAGGGCTAATGGAAAAGGGCCATTGGAGAATGAAATCTGTCCTGACTTGTCAAAGATTCTTATATTAACTTAAGTTCAGTCGGACATCCTTAATAAAGCTATGGGGAGTTTGTACTTTTTAGTTTCAAATTCATTAATGAATATGTTCCAGAAATGTACATTTCTATTTTCAAAAGTGAGCTGGTGTTGCCCGCTGAAATTGCTGTTAAATAAATCTATTTAGTGAGTCTGGAAGAGGATTCGAGTATTTAGATGGTAAAATAATTTTTGGAAGGTTGAGATTAAACCAACACTATGTAGTTTTTCAAACATAATATAATCCTTCGATATTCACTGTGATGGTCCACCACTTTACAATGAGTTCAATGACACCTCTGTCATGTTCTGAAGTGGTCTGTATCCCTTTCACTGTCGCTATGCAACTTCGGGGTGGATGGTGGGAACCCTGCCACACTAAAAAAACTACAAGTTTGGACTGCTTTACGGCATAGGCTACGTCATTTCCCCCGATTCCCGATTTGTTTAAAACACGGAAGTGTCGGCAAAAGCCAAACACAGAGCTGTAGTCATGGCGGAGGCAGCAAAGAACGCAAGAAAAAGAAAAGTTTATTTTGAGGATACAAAACAAAGAAAGCGAGAGAAAAATAAGCTGAATGCTCGGACCAGAATAAACATCGGTTTGGTGTTCACTCGCTGGTGTGTTCACTCGACTTGGCCCTGTTATTGCTGGACTTGTAAGTACTTATTGATTGTTTACCATTCGTTTACAGTATTCGTGAGAATACAGTATGTAGTTTTGTTTAGACCTATTTCAAGTGTGTGATATCGCCAGCTCGTCGTTGTCTTTACTTTTATTCACTTTATCGCTTCAACAGGACGGGGGCGACTTCACGGTAATAAAACCAAGTTGAACTTAGCGATTTTCAACATCATCATTTAGTCAAAAATAAATACATTACCTCGTCGCTATCCATCCTGCAAACAGCCGCTGAAGACAGAAGAATACTTTTGAGCGAAGTCCTGGCTTCTGTGATTTGCCTACAAAACAAATGCACGCGACCAGCAGATCTGTATCCTTACGACAGTATGCACGCGCTAGAGCTCATGGGTAGTTGAGTTCTCGTTCCAGTCAAGCGAGAATCTTCCGTAGTGCTGCTTTAATCTCAGCTTCACTACTTAACCTCTTTTGTGAGTGATTGGTAAACATCTGCCATTTGGAAAAGAAAAATGAAAAAGACACCATCAAATCACAATTAAATCAAGACCTCTGACCCAGTTCTGAAAATGTGACTCTTTCTGGAAACCAGACTGACAAAATTAATATTTTAAGTGCTCCAAAACCTCAGTCAAGGAGTTTCCAACATTGTCCGGTGAAGTCTTGTTAAAAATGTGCCAAACCTCCCCATCTCCTACTGGAAACAGATTCTTGGAACAAATTACTGCATCAACATCTGCATTCTGATCCCCACCGAAATCCAATCTCTTTCCTGCAGTGTTCATAAATCCTCAAAAAGACATCCCTCGGACCCTTGGACCATTTCACTTTTATGACAACTTTCTGAGTTATCATGTTAACAAACAAACATCAGCAAAACTTGACCTCTTTGTTTGAATATTGAAAGAATAATAATATGAATTGTTGAATTAATAAACGTTGTATCCATTGACAGGCCTGACAACAATCCCAGTCAACACACTGCCCTCAGATGTGAATTGAAAATGTCCCTACCTGTCCCCATACACTGTTTTTAAAGTCATTATTCATGACATTTCTATGATTTTTGTAAAATAAAAAGCTGCTGTGATGCACTGTCATTGAGATGCATGCTATCAAAGAGTAATTTTGTTGGTTAAATGAGCTCCTCCCTTTCTTTCTTTAACACTCTCCATCCTCTCTAAATATCTATTTGCCTCTTTCTGATTCTTGTCTTGGATCGTTGGTGTGGATGGCCTGCTACTGTGGACCTAAAAGCCTCAATTAGTACAATTAAAAATGTTCGGCCTTTCCTTTAGCTCCATTACATAATCATTACAGGTCCTGATTTAATTCCAGAAAGGACAACAAAATTAAATACATGTTAGTTACAAACAGCACGTTGTATATATTAGTAAGACCTTGACAAACAGTTGTGCACAACCTGCTGCTGTGGACCTGCTCGACTTATCCTGCATAAACCTGCTTAAATTCATACTTTTAGACCAATTAAACCCATTTGAATGGCAGTTCCTCTCCAGATTAAAACCATACTGTAGATGTTAATGTTAATATTAGAATCAGCTCTCTAACATGGTTGTTATTGTTTAATCTCCATAATAAATAAAACTATATAGACATGAGGAACGTCTTGCAATTGAGGTGCCACATCTCAAGAAATAATCTCTATTCAGCAGTGACAATATAATGAGGACGGATTTCTGGTCTGGGCGTCCATGGGTTGTTGCTATAATAAGTTATGCCACTTTTTCACTTTGACCTGTTACATCACTGATGTTAGCTACACTAACTCACTATAGAGTTTCAAAAAAGTTATTAGGTGGGAATTATCTGCATAAAAAACATTGGGCCTCATGCAAGAACCGTTTGTACGAACAAATATGTTCCTAAGTGTTGTGTACGAATGATTTAGGAGAATTTGTCCCATTCAGCATTTTTTTCGTATTTAGAATTTTCTTTCAAGTACGAACAAAAAATCACGAGTGGTCCAGACTTGTCTTAAAAATCACAACAAATTATTTTGCTCTTTTCAAATCAAGTGCCTTACATACTGATTATACATTTAAGTAATTTCAAGCATTTTTAACAAAATATAGCATAAGACGAAATAAATCTGAGGATCTCAAACCAGATAAAACATTAAAATCCATTAACTGAAGGTTTATTAGACTGGCCAATATAAAACGTTAAATGAGAGAGTAACCAGCTGCTTCATGGCTGAGCTTCTTCTTTTGGATGCCCTGACACGCCAGGCACTTGGAAGAGAGTGTGTTTGGCGCCATCTTTACGAATGAACACTCCTGTTTTATGGTGTGGGAAATGTATCCTTATATGGTATTCTTGGGGTGTTACTTATGCAAATATGCTATCCTCATGCATGTGCGCTTAAGTATGCACAGGTGGCATTCATCATGTTTCTGTGGGTCTTTTAGACACTTTTCTAAAGATAGAAGTGTTTGTTGAATCTGATGGAGCATGTTTGTACGAACGCAACATAAGAAAAAAGGTAAGAAAAATTTAGGATGAGAATACAAAAATGTTCTTGCATGAGGCCCATTGTGTTTGGAGTTTAAAGTTTTTTGGGCATCATCAGAGCTAATTTAAAGGCTGGGCTTCAGTATTATCATGGAGGGAAGAGTGGGGTAAGATGAGCCATTTTTTACTTTTGTTGTCACTGAGGCAAGGGGAAATGCAGAGATACAATGAAAACATAAACTCTTATTTAAGAATGTTTGCTATCAGCTGAGATTGTAAGGACGCATCAATGACAAGGAGTCTGGAAACTGGCCTTTCAAAATAAAAGCGCTCCTGTGGCGCCAAGTCTGTGGGTAAGTTGACCATTTGACTTCATAACCTTAAATCTGAGAATTACTAAAAGATAATTTATAGTTGTCAAAAGAATGATTTCACCAGAGATTGTTCACTTCACAAATAGTCACATTTATTTTCTTAACCTTAACTTAAAAAACCTAGAAAAAAATCAATAATTTCAAAATTTTAATGGCATAAATGGAAACATTTTGCAACTTTTGGGGAAAATCAGATTCTCATATAAAGTAAAATGAGAGCCAGCAAAGCTTTGAACAACAAACACAAACAAAATCAGTTCTCAGCAGAAAAGTTCCTTCTAGAAAAGTTACATTTACTTATATGCTTTAAAGTTTTTACAAGTTCATACTTGCTGAAACAAGCAAGTTTAAACATCCTTCTTCTCCATCATATACCTCTGCAGGTTTGACCTGTCAGTATTCACTCTGATCAACTTTCCAACCCTGACTTCATTCATTGTTTTCTCCATCTCAGCAGGGTGTTGAGCCCAAGTTGGTTTTCCTCTTGTTCACTGTTGGCATGAATTTCTTCTGTTTAATATTTAAAGTCAGTAAGTTAATCTAACATTAAATAGTATTTCAGGATTCACTACATTAATATAACTTGTCAAACTTTTATTAAAGGAACCAATGGCTCAATTTACCCCACTACATGTGGCTCACTTTACCCCATAGCCAACAATTTGGAAATATGTTGCTAGCTTTGCTCTTCAGGCTAATCTTTAGCCAAATGAGTCACATTGTTTCATACATTGGTAAATTACAAATATGTATAATACACCATTTTAGACTGACACACGAAAATGGGTGTTTTGTGGTAAAAAGTACCAACTGTTTATGCCGGGTGCTCCTCTTCAACAGAGTTAGGGAGAAGTGAAAAGGGCTTTCTGACGCATGACTTCATGTGTCATGTTTTAATGACATACTACAACAAATTCATTCATCCTAAAGCACACTTTGCTCTTAAACAGGAGTGATCACTACAGATCTGCCCCTCAGGAGTTTTCTTTATGTTTGAAAGATGTGAAGACAGTCCATTTAATGGCTTTGTCACACTAATGATTGATATGTACCATTCACTGTATCAAATATTACCGTTTGGTTTCCTCTGTGTGAGTTTAATTTACCCTCTGCACCTTCATCTTCTGGACTTTCCCTTTCCCCTCTCTGTCTATCTCCCTTGTCTCTCCTTACCTTCCTCTCTCCACCATCAGCATTGATTGTAGACTGATGAAGAGGAGTTTCACGCTCTCTGACACTGTGCAACAATCCATGATTCAAAAAGTCAGCTGGGAGGCCAGGGTAATACACACTCGCAGGATAATGCGCGTGCACACACAGGTGCACACTGAACCCTCAGGCTTCCCCCATCTCCTGGATGAGGTAATTATTGCAAGGAGAGTCCATGCATCGATCGCACATTCAGCACAAGAGCTATCCATACATACATATTGCTCTCTGTATGCATCAGTCAAGGTCCGCAGCAGCATAGAAACACAGCGGCCTAATCAATCACCAATGCACATTAAAAAGGGGATCTAACAGAGCGCACGGCTCAATGAGCCAAATAGGTAATCTACTACTGACCTTGGATTAAATCCCTACAGGCTGTAAACTATAAATACAGAATCCATTCCCCAAGGTAAAACTGAGTCTAATGCACTTCTGCAAACCATCTGATGAGGGGAATTAACAGACTAAGAGCAGAGGGGAAGATTAGGAACTGTGCTTTATGGAAGTGCAGTAACAACACAGAAGTGCCATACTAGACAGTGCAGTATATCTTCATGGTCTTATCCCTCAAAACCTCCCTGGATCAATGTGCACAGAGCTCTGTAAGAACCTCGGTGTTGCTTTCTCTATCAGCGTCTGCCCTGTTGCAGTAGTTCTGGATCTTTCTCTAAAGCGTGGCACAGCACATGGCAGAGCAGCTGGATTGCAAGATCACAAATTATCAAAGGACTGAAGAGAAAAACTCACTGAAAGCAGTTTATTTGCTCCCCGGTTAGACAAAATGATGAAGCATTAATGAGATAAATGATGGCTAGTCTGTAAGTGGTGCTTCTTTTAAAAAGCACCAGATGTTTTGTATGCTCCATGCCCGACTTTGCTTTGCTGACTTTGAGATATACAATCAATTATGTGAATATTTTTTGGTGCAAAGTCCAAAATGATCCTCCGCAGAGGCTGGAGGATTGGCTGTAATGGCAGTGATTTACAATCTCCGGACAACATGGTGTGAAACAGAACACAGCATTTACAAACGATGTGGATTTTGAGACTCTGAAGCTGTTTTAACACATAAGCACTTTAGGACAACCTGCCAATTCTTACTAGTGCATGGCTGATTTCGATAAATATCTTATCCACCCACCAGCAAACTTTAAAGTTCCACTATAATGCTGACATGAAGCCATTAAGGATTTCAGAATTACCAATGACTAAGACACCATACCCAGATAGCATACGGATGTGGGCCACTTCTGGCAACAGTCTGTCACTTTAGGCGTTCTTCTGGCCCGTATGAAACAGACATGAACCTATGCTGGCCCATGTGCTACATGCTACATTGGCCCAAATATCACAAAACAAATACAGCCCACCTTCGGCTGAAACATGGCAAACTTTACACCAGGTCATCCGGATGTGAGCCTAAAGTGGCCCATGTCCGGTTTGCTGGGTGCTTCTGGTTTGTATCTGGCATTGTGATGGCTCGATTGTGGCCTACTTCTTGCAAAAAAGAGTGCCATCATTCCAAACCAAATATGGGCCAGATAAGACGATGTGGCATATGAATTGTGGCTCAGATATGGGCCAGAAGAATTTTGCTATCTGGGATGTATGCAGAGGGAAAATATATTCCAACATTTAAAATAGAAATACTTCTATGAATTACTAAAAATTGTTTATATTTGGTTTCTTCTTTCTTCAACAACCATGTCAAAGACACATCCTGTGGTTGTGGAAAAGATGTTAGTCTGTTTAAGAAGGGTCAAATCATTGGCATCAAGTAGAGAAAACATCTAAGGAGATTGAAGAAACTACTAAAACTGGGTTAAGAACTGTCCAACACATTATTAAAAACTGGAAGGATAGTGGGGAACCATCGTCTTCAAGGAAGAAATGTGGTCAGAATAAAATCCTGAATGATGGTGATCGGTGAATCACTTAAACGTTTGGCCAAATCAAATCAAAGAAAAACAACAGTAGAACTCAGGGGTGTGTTTAATAGTGAAAATAAGAGCATTTTCACACACACAATGTGAAGGGAACTCAAGGGATTGGGACTGAACAGCTGTGTAGCCTTAAGAAAACCACTAATCAGTAAGGCTAAGCAGAAAAAGGCTTCAGTTTGCTAGGGAGCATAAAGATTGGACTGTGGAGGACTGGAAGAAGGTCATGTGGTCTGATGAGTCCAGATTGACCCTGTTCCAGAGTGATGGGAGCATCAGGGTAAGAAGAGAGGCAGGTGAAGTGATGCACCCATCATGCCTAGTGCCTACTGTCCAAGCCTGTGGGGGCAGTGCTGTGATCTGGGACACATCTGTAACAATGGAGAAGCTTATTGAAGCAATGACACAGAGAATGAGACTGTAATCAAAGATAAAGGAGGAGCAAGGAAATATTAGAGTGTGACCTTTTCTTAGGTGGCAACTTTTTTTTGGCCAGGCAGTGTCTTTATAAAAGTATGACGGTAAAACAGACCAAGAGAAGCCATCTGCAGAGCTGCAGGCAGGGTGAAGAAGGAGCCGAAAGGTGAAGCTTTCTATGAACCTTCCTAATCCTCACCTTTGGTCATGAGATTTGGGTAATGACAGAAAGAATGAGATCATGGATTCAAGCAATTGACATGAGATTCATCCGGAGAGGTGTAGAAAGGGAAAAGAGCACATGCAGTCCTGCTCAGTATTATTGGCACCCCTTCATTATTTTCATTACTTTAACAATAAATTCAGAAATAAATTGAAATGTTCCAAATTTATGTCATCAGGATCTTTTAACTGAAGGTCCAAAATACTTTAACAAAAAAAACAGAAGTTACATATTGTAATTTCAAAGAGAGAACTGAAAAAAGCATGTGCAGTAATAATGGCACCCCTCTTCAGTATTTTGTTGCACACCCTTTGGCACTGATGACAGCCTCCAAATGTTTCTTGTAGCCATCTCTAAGCTTCTTGCTCTTCTCAGCTGGTATTTTCTCCCACTCTTCCTATGCAAACTGTTCAAGCTCTTGAGCATTTGCAGGTCTCTTTTCCCCAATGGCAGATTTCAGCCATACCAAAGATTTTCAATCAGATTGAGATCAGGACTCGTTGCTGGCCATTTTAAAACAGGTCATTTTTTCCTTTTCAACCATTCCTGTGTGCTTTTGGATGTGTGCTTTGGGTCTTTGTCTTGCTGGAGGACCCACGATCTTTGACTCAAACCAATTCTCCGATTTTATGATTCCTGTGATACAGTCAAAGCCTCCAGTACCCGATGCAGCCAAGCAGCCCCAAACCATTATGTAACCTCCACCATGCTTAATTGTTGGTAGGGTGTTCTTTTCCTTGTAGGCTTCAAGTGGTTGCCTAATCTAAATATGACTGCATGATCATAGTAGCTGATGAAGTATAATTTACAAACCTTAATATGTGAACATTACTTCTGCCAAGTTTGAGTCTGATAAAGTGATGCAGAGCAAAGTTAGAGAGGTTTGTAAAGAAACTGTACAGTCACATTGTGAACTTAAACTTCAAGGGTGCCAATAATGATGAGTAGGACCGTAGATAATGAACAATGAGTAGAGTTGGCTAATGTGGATTTGTTTCTGGTTGGGATGCCTCATATATAATTTCTGACTGGTTAACCGTGGGATCTCAACGAAGAGCTGGACAGTGTTGGGGGTAAGAGATGTCCGGATTGACCTTCTTGGATATTCCACTACCACCTCTGTACAGTCTTTTGTCAGCTTTTGTGCATTTGGTGAAGTCCCTGAGGAGATTTCTGCTTCTCTAGATCTGATAAAAAGCCTGGGATTTTGCAAGATTTGTCAGGAGACAGAAACTAATCATCTTTAAGAAAGGCAAAGTCTCTCCAGTGAGCTCTGTAGAGGATTGTCAACAGCTCTTTTGTACTGTATTTTATTGCAAAATTTCAGCTGACATTATATCAGCTTTAGCTTCTTATGATCGAGGCACAATTGCATTATTTTCTTTATTGTTTGAAACGTTGTCCTTTTATGCTGACTAAATGCCCTCAAAGTAACAAATGAAGCACTGGACCCATTTCAGTGTGTTGGATTCTGCTTTATGTCCAACATTTCCCCAAACCAAACTGTTTTAGTGCAGTGATAGTGTTTGCTGTCACACTAACAGCTATTCCAGCTGCATCCCATGCTCAGAGCTGTTTGTTTGATTTTCCGGCCTTTTGAAATACTTTACATATATGAGCAATAAAGCTGAGAGCATCCATCTAAACAGCAGTGCTTTAGCAGCCTGAATAATGCTGCCATTTATCCAGACAGCTGTGCAAACACCATGTGTACGAGGTGTCTGGAAATGACTCAGATATGTCATTTAAATGGGAAAATGTGTCCTTACATAGATCATAAGATTATGAAATGGTAAATGGGACTGTGAGGGGAAAAATGATGCATTAATATTTAGTAGCATCATCAGGCTCGTTGCCTGCAGCATATGTGGTAGGATGAAGCAGAAGAGGCACAGAACATTATTACTTTACTTTACCTCCATCAGCAAAAAGAGCCAACATGGACAGATTTTCATAGTTAGAGCAGCAGAATATGTCTGTACTGCTGCTGTTATCAGGAGGAGGCGGAATAAAAAAATCTTGCTTCACTGCTTGTTCTGTAAACTCTTTACTGTGGGGCTGTTTGTGCAGAAACATGTGGGCGAGACCTGAGCTAAGACCCGTCTCAAACAAGGCGCTCTGTCTCAGAAAAGGTGATGAAACACAGAAAAATACTTAAACATACTGTATGTAATATCAGAGAAGTATCCGCACACATTCAGGCTGTTGGGCAGGTCACATGACTCATGATTGTGTCTGCAACAGGAAAATGCTTTACAATGAACTCGATCATGTTTCACCATCTGCCTTCACCACCCCTGTTGCTTTAACTCTTTTCAGAAACAAGAAAAAACTGAAATAAACCAAACTTGAGCCCTAAAGAAAGGACCCCTAAACCCTCTGTGAGCAGCACAGAGTGACTAAAATAACTAAAATGTAACAGGGACAGACTTTGATGATCTGAAAAGGGCTGCATTTATGGTCATTTTCAGCTGGCCTTGTTAAATATAGAGTCTGAGCCTATAAAGAAAACATTCTATCCATAAAGTTATGTTTAACGTGCAGTGTAAGTTAGCCTGACCTACTGAGTTTAGCACTATATTAACTCTAACTCGACTTTGTGATCCTAAAGAGAGATGGATTACCCAGGTTTACTCCGTTTTATTATCCTCATATTTACCTTTAATGTGACACCCTAACTGGTCAGAAACTTTCATTTTATTAAAGAAAAGAAGAGTAATGTCCGTTTTTGGTGCAATGCAGTTCATATTTTTTTATATAATTTCATGAAACTTAAAGACTCTGTCCCTCTAAAAATCTGGACTCAAAACCCACCTGTTCATGACTGAATAATCCAATTAACAACTCACACATTAACAACTCACACATCTGTAAGTGTCTGCTGTGTTTCGCTGATTTTATTTTTCCATGGATGACTTTATTTTTGTTGCAATTTTTAAAACTTCGTACAGTGTCTTTTGAGTGTCAAGAAAGATTTTCTTGACACTTTTCTTTTAATAAAATTTGTTTTTATATAATAATAATAACAATAATTATTATTTTTTATATTCATGATTATTATTACAATGATTGTTATTATTATTATTTTCATGATTATTATTATTTCCATGATAATGATTATTATTATTGTTATAATTATTATTATTATTTATTTATTTTTATTTTTCCAGATGATGATGATGACTATTATTATGCCTTTTTTATATTACTGTTATTATAACTTATTCTTACTGTAATCTAAGTCTTTTGCTGGCAAACCAGCCAGTGTAATAGGACTTCTCAGGTTTTTATGCCGGCTACAAAGTCAGGATCTGTTGTCATCATCTTGCATCATTATCTTAGATAATGGTCCGTTGTTTGGTGATTGATTTGCTGAAATTCAATATCTTGATTTCCTGTGAATGTAAAAACTAAAGGACCAAAAAACTTCCACCATAATCTTCCTGCACTCTGGGATTTGATAACAGCTTTCTTTTCTTTACTAACGTGACATTACTATTCTAAGAGTTTCTACAGTTACAGATGATCATCTAAATCAGCCGGATTTAAAATATAAATGATAAAGAAATAAAAGTTTTTAGCTAAATAAAAGTTTTTACCTCTTACATCCCACTGACAGTGGCTTATATTCCCCTCACTTACACTGGCTGTGACATCTTGAGCGTACCCTCCATCGATAAGTCAGTCGATCCCCTCGATGACCCTTCAGCCAGAGATGTGCCCTGTTCGTCCTCTGTTCATATTTGAGTACAAGCAATGCCTGAAACTGGAGAATAACCCCAAACACAGTTCAAATTCAACGGTGTTGAAAGAATCAAACATGTATGCATTTGCTGAGTTTCTGATTTTCATCTATGATGTTTTGCAGGAGTGTTAATCCACCGTTTTCATTTACTCTGCTGTGTTTCAGCGATGTTTGAACTCATAAACTTCTGATTGGCCTTAAACTCAAGTTAAGAATATTGTGTTTTTTCACTTAAGTGTGCAACAGCTTGAATTCCCAGTTGACGTTGCTAGATAAAGGTGTTATGTTTTCTAAGTATTCAGGATGTTTACTAAAGTGTGGACTCAAAGCATTATTCGGCTTTGCAGAGGTTTCCATTGGAGGACAGACACCATCCTAAACTTTTGAACTAATAAAAATCAAATACAACCTAAAATTTTGCAGTTTTTAGGAATGCTTCATGTGACTTTGACATCAGGAAAAGGATCGTTTAGACCTCGGCCTCTCTGTTCTGTAACTTTTGAAAAATCTACGAGCCTCACAGAGATGTGATTATTATGGGTTTTTATTATTTTACTTTGTCCTTGTTTTATTTTCCATTACAGTTTAATATCTAATTTTTGAGATTGATATGAATAACTTAAGTTTGTTAAATTTTTAACCTTTTTCATAATTTGTTAACCTTTTGGGAGAGTTTGGAGTGAATTTTGTCTTTAAATTTTTAGAAACTTTTAAAATTAGTTCATTTTTCATCAAAAGACGGGGCTCTCCGTTTGCAGTCGATATTTCTGAATTCAGGAATGGTCGTACATAAAAATGAGTGTATATTTAAACCACAGAGGCTACATTAATCTTACCTATTCTCCTTGATGTTTATAACGTAATTTATTATAATGATTGTTGAACAGTTTTAAAGTTATATAGTTATTCCCCTTGAAGATGGTATACATTTTTGGAGTTGGGTTAGATCTGCGCATCATTGGGTATCTATATTTTTTATTTGTTTTTTCTTTTTGCCCCTTGATTCTCATTATTACTGTTTGCACTCATGTGTTTTGGTTTTATGTCCCATGAACTGTTTATTTATTCAGATATCTTGTTTAAATCTTTACAATATTCTCCCTTTTCCCACAAGTAAACCCTTTAGAAAGAAAACTTCAGCTGTAAGACAGCAAAATGATTTTCTTACTTTAGCAGGTTTTATATAAAACTCTTGTTTAAATATAGTTCTCATGCAATTTGTTTCAACCTGGACCATCCCTTGGCAGGTTTGAGAAATAAAAGAAATGTTTAGTCATTAGAAAATCAGAGATTAAAGGCAGCAGTCGCTTTAGAGTCCAAAAATATTTGGCAAAAATGAAGGGATTTCTCGGGGCCCGTATTCTTTTGGTCTGTTTTCCGCTGTAAAACAGAAATTCCTTTCGCTTCATGCCAATCTATTTTTGGTGGTGGCTGCAAAACCAAAACAAACCAACAAACAGGGGAACTCATTAGCCAAACAATGTTCAAGCTACAGAGCAGCAGTGACGTAACAAACTCCAATCAAAGAACACATGCTGCTTCAGATGATGAACTAGTTTTCAAAGAGTCTATCTCTCTCACTTCATCCTGAAACAGTCTGTCACAGCTAAAACAATATCCCAACAGAGACACGATACTTTTGATTCCCAAAGCCCCCAAACTTTTCATCTTTAATGTCCCTCTGACCTTGTCTTATACGCATGCTACATTTGCCGTCTCTTCTGCACCCACCCATCAAAACCCAAAACCAGTGAAGTTGGCACGTTGTGTAAATTGTAAATAAAAACAGAATGCAATGATTTGAAAATCCTTTTCAACTTATATTCAATTGAATACACAGCAAAGACAAGATACTTAATGTTCAAACTGGTAAACTTTGTTTTTTTTTTTCAAATATTTGCTCATTTGGAATTTGATGCCTGCAACATGTTTCAAAAAAGCTGCACAAGTGTCAAAAAAGACTGAGAAAGTTGAGGAATGCTCATCAAACTCTTATTTGGAACATCCCACAGGTGAACAGGCTAATTGGGAACAGGTGGGTGCCATGATTGGGTATAAAAGCAGCTTCCCTGAAATGCTCAGTCATTCACAAACAAGGATGGGGCGAGGGTCACCACTTTGTGAACAAATGTGTGAGCAAATTGTCCAACAGTTTAAGAGCAACATTTCTCAACCAGCTATTGCAAGGAATTTAGGGATTTCATCATCTACGGTCCGTAATATCATCAAAAGGTTCAGAGAATCTGGAGAAATTACTGCACGTCAGTGGCAAGGCCCAAAACCAACACTGAATGCCCGTGACCTTCGATCCCTCAGGTGGTACTGCATCAAAAACCGGCATCACTGTGTAAAGGATATCACCACATGGGCTCAGGAACACTTCAGAAAACCACTGTCAGTAACTACAGTTCGTCTACATCTGTAAGTGCAAGTTAAAACTCTACTATACAAAGCCAAAGCCATTTATCAACAACACCCAGAAACACCGCCGGCTTCACTGGGCCGAGCTCATCTAAGATGGACTGATGCAAAGTGGAAAAGTGTTCTGTGGTCTGACCAGTCCACATTTACAATTGTTTTTGGAAACTGTGGTCGTGTCCTCCGGACCAAAGAGGAAAAGAACCATCCGGACTGTTATAGGCGCAAAGTTCAAAAGCCAGCATCTGTGATGGTATGGGGGTGTATTAGTGCCCAAGGCATGGGTAACTTACACATCTGTGAAGGCACCATTAATGCTGAAAGGTACATACAGGTTTTGGAGAAACACATGTTGCCATCCAAGCAACGTCTTTTTCATGGACGCCCCTGCTTATTTCAGCAAGACGATGCCAAGCAACATTCTGCACATGTTACAACAGCTTCATAGTAAAAGAGTGCGGGTACTAGACTGGCCTGCCTGTAGTCCAGACCTGTCCCCCATTGAAAATGTGTGGTGCATTATGAAGCGTAAAATACAACAACAGAGACCCCGGACTGTTGAACAACTTAAGCTGTACATCAAGCAAGAATGGGAAAGAATTCCACCTGAAAAGCTTCAAAAATTGGTCTCCTCAGTTCCCAAACGTTTACTGAGTGTTGTTAAAAGGAAAGGCGATGTAACACAGTGGTAAAAATGACCCTGTGACAACTTTTTTGCAATGTGTTGCTGCCATTAAATTCTAAGTTGATGATTATTTGCAAAAGAAAACAAAGTTTCTCAGTTCAAACAACAAATATCTTGTCTTTGCAGTGTATTCAATTGAATATAAGTTGAAAAGGATTTGAAAATCATTGTATTCTGTTTTTATTTACAATTTACACAACGTGCCAACTTCACTGGTTTTGGGTTTTGTACTACTTCCACTATTGCATCCCTACATTGTACTTCCCCCTTCTTCTCCTGCTCACTGACGAAACAAACACCCACGCCGTCAATGTCAGCGAATCAATTTAAAGCAGTGAAAGGCCCAGAAGGAGGGGGACATGTGCAAAGATGTGTGACTAGTGTTCTGGAAATGAAAGGAGCGAGGAAAAAGTGTCATGAGCTCCAAAAATGTCCAGGCTAATAGGAAAGCATTCTGCATTATGGGTTAAAGAGGAGATTTTTCCCTGCAATCAAACTGCTGACTTATGAAAGAAGCAGCAGAAATCTCAGCTAAGGTCTTACACAGCAGGATATTAGCGAAATGTCCTTCACAGTGAGCTGTGAGTGTGGGAGCATTAGCCCGGGACACGCTTTATTCAAACATGAAAGCAGCAGATCAAACAGACAGAACATCATGTGCTGTAATGACTTTACTCGCTCTAAAGGGCATTTCCTCAACTGGGAGAGGTGTTTCCACTTTCAGTTTTTGAGATTCCTGTCCCAGTTTAGTTCAGTTACTCAGACAAAGTGGAGGCAGAGATTGATGCCAGTGATATAGCCTTATATTACATCCTGGGAAGACGAAATTGGATTGAGCAGTGTGCAGGAGCCTCATGAACAATTGGATAAAAGGCAAAACTCACAATATTAAAGTGGAAGTTTTCAGTCTGCGGACTCCTCTTATCTCTTTTGTCTGGGAGATGTTCTCAATTACCACGGCATCTATTCCTTCAGAGACAGTCTGCATACTCGTCAATGCAATAAAACACTTTTGGAATTATAAAAAAAGTTAAAGAAAGGCTAAGAATGCACTGAGGTAATTTGCTTCTGCTTCAGAACTTTGCAAAAGTGTTGTCATGAATGAAGAGTAGGAACTGATTAAAGTTTGGAAGTTGAAGATGGCCATTGAGGATGCAACAAATTGTCAATGTGGTGGAGTGAGTCATCTTACTCTTCCTCCTATCTTTGATGGAGTAGCGACGTCAAACTGTGGCATTTTGCTGCTTTCTGTTTACAGTAGAAGTGAGACGATGGGAGTGGGAATGATGCCACCTCAGAGTCATCAGCGTTCCAGTTACAAGGTCGGAAAAAATGTGCCAATCTGCCGGCTATAGTTAGCTGTTGTGCTAGCCGTTGTTAGCATGCTCTGCATTGTAGCTCTCACATATCACATTAAGACTGTTTATTTATTTATTTATATCCTTTATTTAAACAGATAAAAGCCTCATTGAGATTTGAAATCTCTTTTTTAAGAGGGACCTGGGATGCCAGCAGCAGACAGTTACACAATAAAAACAACAAATACATTCAGACATCAGCACATGGAAACCAAACCGTTCTGAAAACACCAATTAAAAACAAAATAGGAAGCAGTCAAGAATTAAAACAGTCACATTGTCCAAGGCTACAGTGACCAGTTCTGTTCGTCTCAAATCCATCGAGAGACTATTCCATGTAGAGGGGGCGGCATATTTAAAGCAGCACTACGGAAGATCCCCGCTTGACTGGAGAGTGAACTCAACTACCCATGAGCTCTAGCGCACGCTTACTGTCGTAAGACAGATCTGCCGGTCGCGTGCATTTGTTTTGTAGGCCAATCACAGAAGCCAGGACTTCGCTCAAAAGTATTCTTCTGTCTTCAGCGGCTGTTTGCAGGATGGATAGCAACGAGGTAATATATTTATTTTTAACTAAATGACGATGTTAAAAATCGCGAAGTTCAACTTGGTTTTATTACCGTGAAGTCGCCCCCGTCCTGTTGAAGTGATAAAGTGAATAAAAGTAAAGACAACGACGAGCTGGTGATATCACACACTTGAAATAGATCTAAACAAAACTACATACTGGTACGTTCTGGATTTGTTGTGCTGTACTTTTTTCCTGTCAAGTTTTTTTGAGGAACTTCGTCATAAATTAGTTGGCCAACACACCTGATAGTAGTCGGACATCCCTCCTCGTCTTTTATTTCACGCAGCGAGTGAACGCCGAACCGATGATTATTCTGGTCCGAGCATTCAGCTTGTTTTTCTCTCGCTTTCTTTGTTTTGTATCCTCCGACAAAACTTTTCTATTCATCACGTTCTTCGTTTCCTCCGCCATGGTTACAGCTTGGCGTTAACGATTGGCTTTCGCCGAGACTTCCGTGTTTTAAACGAATCAAGAATCGGGGGAAGTGACGTATGTGGCAGGGTTCCCACCATCCACCTCGAAGTTACATAGCGCCAGTGAAAGGGATACAGACCACTCCAGACCACGACAGAGGTGTCATTCAACCCACTGTAAAGTGATGGACCATCACAATGAATATCGAAGGATCGTATTATGTTTGAAAAACTACATAGTGTTGGTTTAAAGGTATGATATGTAAATATCACTACAGTCGCATTTCCACAAATATAAGTCAAACACTACTGTGTATACGGCTGATTTAGTGCAACAAACATGAGTCAGAAGTGCTGATAAACAGAATATTACAGGAGCTTAATAACTGTTAACACCGGGGACAGCCATCTTTGATTGTTGACTTCCCAGTACAACTGTCAAGCACCAACAGAGCATTAGGATGACAATGTAGCATGGCAGGGGTAGCCATCATTATGCTACCACATCCAAACCTTTGTTTCTTGGTTTATTTCATCCTTCACACGATAAATAAATCAAACATCCTCACATCAGATTTATTTGTCTGCACCAAGGCCAAAGCTGCAGAGCTAATGGGGCTAAAGGGGCTAATTTAAGAGCTAACTCAGTCTCCATCTACAGCTCCTACAATCAGACACAAGTGTGCAGCACGTAAGGACAAGGTAGGCTGCTGCTTACAGATAAATAAAACCATTTTTTGCTATTTATTTTTGTGGAAGATCTTGTTATTAGCTCCTTGTAATTGAAAACATAAGTTTAACTCAGTCTCAGTTTTCTCCACTCTGTTCTCACTCAGCTGAAGTTTAACATACTTCTTATTTAGTCCTACGGAGGCTTCCATGTCCTTCCTGTCTATAAAAACTATGAACAGCCAAGAGAGACATAAAGCACGAGAGATTTCGTAGCGTGTTCGCCTTCCGTTTACATGAGAACAGTGCCCAGAGTGTCTGACTCTGCAAACTTCTGCAACCAGGGTCCAGAACGAAACATTTGGCAAACATTTTCATATCTGTGTAAATGGGAATCAGCGTTTCCAGAGAAATCATACATGTGCGTACATCCCACGAACAATCAGAAACATTTGTTGTCCAGACAAGAAACTCCTGCATCTTCACGTGTCCACTCACCGTTGTTGTTTACTCTTGTTCTAACACTGATATTTCACCTCACACCTACATCGCCATCTACTGGCCTGGCATGCAAGCAACAGTGTTTTCAGTTGTGAAAACGCAAAGGAAAAACCTTTCTGTCTCTGGTGACAGTGTTGTTGTGTAAACGAGGCCTACGGCTCTACGGAGAAGTAGCAAAGCAAGAAGCACTTGTCACTGCAAATTGAAAGTGCGTACACACCGCACGCTACTTGTACTACCTCGGCAATCACTCTCCATGCAGAGTCAATGTACAGCCGCGATGAGGTGGGGCTAACCCTCTCGCGATGCAACAGCACTACCACACAGCTTGTCGGGCAATGTCAAAGTAAGAAAAAGTTGATCTTTTCAGACGATGTCGTGTGTGGCTGTGCGGCAACAGCCAATCAGCGATGTGTGCGTGCGTGAGTAACAATTTATGTCCGTGTGGGAAACACAAGTCAGTGAGGACATTAGTTCCGCCTAGACAGGCCGCAGGAAACTCACAGATAATGCTGCTGCAGTGTTTGTGGTTGATAAGTGAAGGAAAAGGACACAGCTGGAATAATGTCCGCTCGAGCGGACGTGACATCACCGAGCAACGTCCGACGGCAACAGTGACCAAGATGAGGTATTTATGGACGCACGACGATACGTCAGTGGGCGACGTGATTTTGGTAGCTGGGTCGCTTGCGGTGTGAACACAGCATAACACTACTGATTCATTATTTGAAATGTTACTTCTTCACCAGAAAGAAAACTCGATGAAGTGTTTGATGACAAGCTGACATAGCACATACTAGCTCATGTATAGTTTAGCGGTTGCAACACACATTTGTAAAGCGAGGCACTAGAGAGGGCTATTCGTTAAAATGTAAAATAGAGCTTCACTATGGGACAGGAAAACTCACTACACAGTGTGGCTTTATGCCGTGTTTTTCTTTCTCTTACATTGTAGTCCTCCAGTTATCTGCTTCTTCCTCCTCTCCACTAAACAGTAAAACAAAGTCTAATCATAGTGATGTATAAATTGTAGTTACCAGCATCTTATTCAGTAAAATCATCAAGTTTTTGGCGT
The DNA here is from genome assembly GCA_036419115.1 of Scarus forsteni. Classification (NCBI taxonomy): domain Eukaryota; kingdom Metazoa; phylum Chordata; class Actinopteri; order Labriformes; family Labridae; genus Scarus; species Scarus forsteni. Next base: position 3,178,551 of record JAZDUH010000104.1, on the reverse strand, counting down.
AGATTCAAATCCAAACTGAGCACTTATTTCTTATTTAATAATCTAAAAAGTTAATAGCATTTGTGTTTAATCATTTGGCTATAGAATCAAAATTTGGGTAACTGGCCTAGAGAGAAAATGCCACAGTCTTGGTGAGCAGAAAAACCCTTTCGCTGGCACTGTCCTTTATTTTTGCTGATTTTGTCAAGCAATGACTCACCACCCCCCCACCAAGCCCGGTCGAGGATCGAGCCTCTGGCCAGGGCAGTTCAGTCGTCACTGACCAGTCTCTCAGAATATTTCTCAGGATGTGTCAGAGCTACATGTCTGACATCTAAAGAGACAAGTGTTTTTTCTTCTTCCTATTCTCTTTGTTAACTGACTCATTTGGAGCAACACTGTCAGCTAATAGGCCAGTGGCCAGTCCATTTATCAGGGAGTCAAGCTGTTTTTGAAGCCGGCCTCGTCTCCTCATGCAGTGAGACTTGTCAGCTCTGCTCTGTGTTCACCCACTGCTCTGTGAAATATGGCATGACAGGAACTGTAGAGGTTTTAAACCTCAGTTTGCGACCCTACTTACACAAGGAAGAAATATGGATTTTGACTCCAGGCTTTGAGGCAAGAGTCAGCAGAAAAGAAAGGCTGTTTGTGTAAGGCCACAGAAGGAATGGTTCCATTAGTAAAATATATTGGATTTCTGCATGATTTGAAGCTCAGGCAACATGTGTAAAACTGCTTTTGTTTTTAATAATGCAGCAAGGAAACCCCCGCAATTTATCAGTGTTATGCACCACAACAGTCAGACTGTGTACAGGAGGCCGACATGTAGGTGCCTTCTGCTCACGCTCAAGGTGCTGAGGGGAAAGTCTCCAGGATTATCACACTACCAAAGCAAACCAGAGGGTTTACTGTAATTCTGGAAATTTGGATTTATTATTTATAATTTTGCAATTGGATTTAACTTAATATTTCTCTTTAGCTTTTACTCATTTTGTTCTGCTTTGACACAATTTTATAAAATAAAGTTAATATTTGCTTTCACATTGTCAGTGTGTGCTGACCTCTGAACTGAAGAAGAACGTATGCCTCCGCGCATGCACTGTACGCGTCCTCCTTTCTGGCTCAAAACTGTAAGGACACCCATCATATTCAGAGTTCTCCTCCACAACATCTTCATCCAATAAATATTCGTCCATTTTGCACAAAACTAGGAGAAGAAAGTGTAGCCGGCGGTCTTTCCCTGAAACAATGAGCCGTACTGCGCATGCGCGGCAGCCGTACAGAAAGTTTCCAGTTCAGAGGTCAGCACAGTCACAAAAACATGTCTGGAGTGACACAGACTGTAATGGAGGAGTAGCATGAGCGGACCGTGATGAAATGTTGGTGAAACTAAAGAGTTTTTGGACGATTAATGCAGTTTTAGGAGCGGCGCTATACATGCCCCGTGTGCTACCATTATACAGATGTCCGCCGCTCGATTTTGGATCTAAATATCTCCTGAAGCACTGTTTGGATCAGGAAAGCCTTCTGGGTGAGTATATTGTTCTACTTCATTCTATAAACAATGTGAAAGCTGGAGAAACCGAACTTATCCTTTAAGAAAAACAATCTTAAAAGCAGAAAAAAGGTCTAGTATTTAAAGGGTATTATTGTCCTTGTTTTATTTCATTAAGATCTCAGAGAACTCAAGACAACTACAAAAAAAGAAAAAACAATATTCTTGGTGTAAGAGCTAAAGGTCTGAAATGCCAACAGTTGATTATGTGATGAAATAAAGATGTACAAATATTCAGAACAAAATCAATAAGAAAAAGCAGAAACATATGGACATGATATAGCAATAAAAACATAAAATAAATAAGATCTCCTTTTCTAGGGAAACATTTAAACCGTTAACCCAGGTGATTTTATTTACAAACTCTTCAAATTGATATTGCTCCAAATTTTTTGTGAATCTTCATGTCGTCAAGTTTGACATGAAGATTATGTGTTCTGTGTATTTGCATTTTTTTCTTGCAGTTCTTCTTTATTTTTTTTTTTACACATTTAATATCCCAAATTTTCTATTCACCTGGCAGTTGCGCTGGTAGGTTAAGGTTAAATGTGGAGCTAATAGGGCTGCAGTCTGTTGATTTGTCTTAAAAATGTCATGCTATGTTCAAATAAGCCGTGGATTAAGGTGGTTTGTGTACTGCTTCTGCCGTAAACAACTTTCACACTAAACTGGAGATCTGGAGGTCCTCAATGGCTGCTCGCACTCTACCACGTAGCCAACACGACTCTCTGCTCCCAGCTCAAATCTCCACTCTTAAATGTAAGTAACAATATCAGGCCTAATAGCCAGTCTGAACCAAATCAGACTAGTCAGTAGACACATGGCAAAGCCACACACAAAGGAGGCTTCTGAGAAACCAGAGTTTGGTTTCATGGTGTGAAAACAATCTGAACCAAACAAGGATTCTACAAAGCAAGCGGGCTAAAAAGCAGTGACGTGTGGCTTAACTCTGAATATTAAACAGGAAGTAAGCTAAGGAAGTATTCACTGAGAAGAGTACTTTTTAGTAGAGCTTCTTCTTTATTAGACGGCTCCAACTGCTTCAGTAAAACAACATTTTAGCCCAAACTAGTGGGGAGTGCATTTGTAAAATATAAAACAGTTTGAATGAAAACCAAACCAAATCAAAAATATTCCAACTGAACCATGTCATCTGATTTTAAGAGGTGATGGAGACTTAAGTGGGAAGCGGTGCAGAGAATGAAATAGAGCAAAACTGTGTTGCAGACAGGACACTGTGGACCCTTTGGAATTTTCATCACACTGCCAACCAGTGGTGAATCTGACTCAGAAAAGTATGGGATAAATAACAAAACTGGGAAGTCCTCTGTCACCCCTTATGTTATGGGCAGGAAATTCTTTAATAAGCAATTTCACTGTAATAATGAAAACATAAAATTGCTGGCATTAAGTTCAGTATTTTCTTTCTAAATTTTTCGGTAAACAATACAATATATTTTCATTATGTTATGAGCTTCATCAAAGGGGTTAGCTTGACCTTCCTTTAAAGAGGACATATCATGCTTGTTTCTCCTTTTCGCTATGCCAGACTAGGATGCCTGTAAAGCATTTCTGCCCTCAGTACAAGTCATTTAGTTCCTTCATTGCCCCACAATAGCGTTCTCAAAATCCTCATTTTAGGCCATTATGAAGCTCTTGTTGAAACGCTCGGATCTGAGGATGACCTAAAGTTACCTCGCAATGTCACAGCCCTTTGTGCTCTGATTGGTCAGTTCCATCGGGGGTAGAGCCAGCCTGTCCTTCTTCTTCTACTGTATTTTCCGGCAGGCTCAATGCAGCGACCGCGTATTGAGTCCCCCTACAGGCCAGAGCTGGTAATGAGTGGATGTGAGCTAGGGACCTATATACTCCTACTGGTGGATGTGTTCCTCAGTGACGGTTTTGTGGCTAACGGACATCACAGAGGAGGAAGTGTTTTATCAGATTACTCCAATAAAAAGAAAGGTACCTCGTGATATCATGACATTTGAAATCTCGCGGACATCTCGCAATGACCTATTTTCAGAGGCATTAAATCTCGTTCTAGGATATCAGAAAAAATACAATATCTCATTTTTTGAAAATTAAGGGGGGTGTAAGGTCTTGTTTTCAAAGTTATTATATTATATGTAAGTATTAAATCATGCATCAGCATGATATGTCTCCTTTAAAATACTACGGCTACATTCTGTTTAATTTTGTTGTTCTTATACTAAATTATTGACATCCAGTGTAATTAGCAAAGTAAAAAAAAGGAAAAAATATTGAAAGGATTTAAAATCTGTCTAAAATGATAACACATACTCTGGACATTACCTGCAAGTCAACTATTGCATGTAACAAGGCTCAGTTAGCCCTTCAAACAAATGGAATCACAGAGAGCACCAGTGCAATCTTATATCAAAATCCAGATAGGTCTGTAAAATAGTTAGTCTCCATCATAGACTGTATAAAGTGGACAGCGTGGCTCCGCCTTCTACCATTTAACGGTTTTGAAGCCATAATATCCCCCATCAGGGCAGAATCTGGACCGTATCTGGATGCAGCTGTCATAAACGGTCGCAAAACTCTGCAGCATACGCCGTACACAATCATTGTGAAACTGCTGTAAACCGCGGTTATTTTTCAAACTCTAATAACTGATGAAAAAGAAACTTTTCAGAAAAAAGAGGACTTGGAAAAAACGCAGCCCAATAATACTTTCATATCACCACAGCATACGGATGGGAGAAATATTTCTACGAGGTGTATTAATTTTTTGAAGTTTCACTACGGCCCGTTCAGATGAATGGGGGAGATGGAGAGTTGACCTATACTGCAGCCAGTCACCAGGGGGAGCAGTTTTTGTGGCGACTTCAATTCGAGCCCAGTGACATGACGACCATGTTTTTTACAGTCTATGGTCTCCATATTTATGATGGGTGTTATCAGTTACAGTTTCAATGAGTTACTTAAACAAGAACAAGCAAATAAATCAATCGTCTTTTTGCTATACACATAAAGAAAACATGCTGAAAACATCCTTTGGTGATGATGACCCGTCTTCTTTCTGTCCTCACCCCTCTGGATCCCAAACCCACCGGCGGGTTAAAAAATGCACTTATTTTAAAACGACTGGCATTTACAAACCATTTGTCCTATTAAAAAGCCTTAAAAAGTGGCGTTTTTGTCAGATTCTCGAGTTTCCGAGGGTACCTGAATGTATCACACATGACGTTGGCAATATTCCGAACAATGGTGGAAAAAAACGATGATTTTTCGCGACTGCCATCAACATCGCATTTTTTCACACGTCCACTTCAAAAATCTGCAGAAAATAAATGGCTTGCTCTAGCTCTATTCAGTAAAAAACAAATAATTTTACACATCTTACAGCTTTTAACAAGCCTTGAATGGTCGATATACGTCTTGTATTAACTTCTAAAGAATTATTTGAATATTGCCTTGGATTTGCCTGGTGTCATTTCAGCTTGGGTCTGCTCAGCACCAATCAGCATGCTCCATACGTCGGCTCTGTGTCTCCAGAGACTGTTTCAGGGCAGCAGGACCCCCCAAAACAGTTTCAGGGGAGTCCTGTCGCCTTGTACATAGTTATTCACAGTTTTCATTGTTCTGAAAATAAATATTCAGAAAATTTCACTGTCCGTTTTTCTTTATTGAATAGTTTCTTGCATTCTGGTTATGTTATATTGCTATGAGACATTGTTGAATTATATCTGGCTTCAGCCCTAGTTCTCCTGAGCACATAGAGGTGTAGAACTTGATATTGCAGTGAAAAATGAGTCCACAGTGAGTAAAAATGTGACAGAAGCAAAAACGGCCTAAAATTCCAATCAACTTATAAGGTCCCAGAATGTGTAGTTTCTGTAAAGGTAGAACCACACCACTTTTTTCCTGTGTTCCTTATGCTTGAGGGTACCTGAAAGTGTGTTGTATATACTCCCACCCTATTTTTAGATTTTTTTAAAATCAGAAAATCAGAAAAATTACATTTTTGTTTCTCTTTTTTCTGATGATTTACAGCCTTTAAATTGTGTTACACTGCATAAAGACATAATTGAGTTACATCAGCTTATAGCCATGGTTGTCCTGAATCCATAGAGGTGCTGGACTTCACTTTACAGAGAAAAATGAGACCACTGTGAGTAAAAATATGGCAGAAAACGCTCAGAAATGGCTTGGATTTCAGAGGGTTAAACATACATTATACACTAACACTAATGTGGAAGGTGAAATGGACGGAGACTTTGTGCACTGACGCACACACACTTTGTACGTAGCAACTCCAACCATGCAACCACGACCGTCAGAAGATAATTTTAAAAATGAAAATCAGCATCTCCAAACCGCTTTTCCCTGCCGTGCGTACATGATGTAAAGGAGATCTTAAAAAAGAAGCCCAGGGCTTCACGGTGACAAAACCAATTAGTGTAAAAGCCACGTACACGCCACTTCATGGGAATGAATCCCAGCTCGTTTTATGCTGTCATAGCTTTAGTTCGTCTCTGTCTTGTCCGTCTCTGCTGTATAGAATCTCTGAAAGATGATAAAACATTTAAAAGGAGGGCAGTCACCCTGCTCTTATTTTAGATAATTAAAGACTTGTCTTTAAAGGAGAGTTAAACATACTGTGGGAATTCATAAAGAAAGTTCTAATTGGTTTTGAAGGCTAATGACTGATGCTGACATTTTACCTTCTAACCATTAAATTTGGCCGTTCAGAAACTATAAATTATGACAAAGTGCTCCCCAAAGAATCCTGTCCGAAGGTAAAATCCGACAGCTGAAATGTGGAGGCTGACATTCTGTCTCTGCATATAAATCCTGATTCACCTGTCAGAAGATGTGATAGATTTGAACAATTTCTTCTATTTGATTGTACAATTTCACAACACTGTTAACATTTCTACAAGTTTACATAATTGTATTAAAAAGAAAAACATCTGCTCTTTAAAAAGACATGCTGCTGTGTCTGTCTGTCCAGGAAATTTATATTTATTTCTATTTATTTGTTAACAGCAGATAGACAAACTGAAAACAGTCTCCTACTGTGTGTATCCTAGTATTTGTAGTAATTGCTGGTTTGCAACACCTGTCCCTCAAATTACTTTTTGAGAATAAAGCAATAAATGTGAGTCTAAAACAACAAAAAGAAGTAAAATTATACACAACGTGAAATAATGAAAGGACAGATAACATAAAATCAAACTTGTGTGCAGGTTTGCAGCTGATTCAAACAGGATTTATTGGTTCTCCTGACGGTTTGTTGCGAATTTCAGAAAATTGGATTACTGACTGGGGCCCAGGCAATGATAAATAACAAATGTGATAGTATCATAAAAAACACACAAATAAGAGGTTTTACTTATTTTGACCCATCAGTCCAAAAATGCTGTTAACTGTTAGCAGCAAGGCAGCTAGTTTGAGTTAGTGGCATCAGCTTTTGTGCCTCATATTAGCTGTTTTAAAAGCAAACACCTGCCCCAGCGTGGGTTGTACACTGCCAAAACTAAAATCAACTGAAGTTTTTTTTTCATTCAAGTCTAAAAATGTCTCTCAAGACTTACTATAGGCAACATTTCCTTACATGTCAAGCTTTACAATTTATTTTATTTTATTAAAACATGCACAAAAGTCTGAATTGCTTATAATGAGTGGTGCGATGAGGAGAATCTATTTTCAGTGACATAAAGACTCTGCTACACATTAGCACGCGCAGCGACTGTCGTAAAGACGTGACCCAAGCCAAAGCGTGTGTTTGTTGTGAATGCAGCTCGGACCTTCCTCAGAACTCTGCATTGCTTTACAACTTCTTTTTTCAACAACTTACAGGATGCAAAGCCACGAGGTAATGTATCTCTTTCTAGTTACGTAGCGGTAGTTTTTGATGTGTGACAACAAGCAAGTTTTGGAAAACTTCGTATTGTAGTTTTGTAGCCAACTTTATATCTCTACTTACAGCCCGGTGCTCTAAGACATGTCTGAATAATATAAATTTGCTCTAGTTTTAATTGTCTTGTTCCTGAAGTTGAGTATCCAGGCCAGTCCAGCCCTGTCCGACCTGACCATGAAGCTAAGGAATAGCATTTATAGATAACCTATTTTGATGCTATAAAACTCATCTTAAAGTGTGTATTTCCATCAGGCAGATATCTAAAAGGGAGACTTTTTTGTAATTACTTCGAAACTCCTCATAGCATCTTTAAATAGTTATTATACCGCTTTACACTTTTCGGGTTGGAGCCTTTCCTAACTGACATTGAGTGAGAGTGGGTGTACACCCTGAACCCATCGTTAGCCAATCACCCACACTCATAGGTAAGGACTATTTGGATCCACCAATGAACCTAAGGAACATGTGTATGGTCTGTGCCAAGAGAGAAACCAGCAACTTTCTTGCTGTAGGCACTGGCACTACCTGCTTGGACTTGGCAAATGAATCTGAAAATTGATTGTAATTTTAAAATCAGACAAACACGCCTTTAAGTTTCTGCAGTGCTTATTCTTTCTGTGGCAGAGTCACCCTGACGTCAGTTTGCATCCCAACAGCGAACAATCCGATGAAGAAAATAGTGCAGTAATGGTGCATGTTTTAAAGATTAGACTGATACACACTGACACACATTTATGCATATTCTATACACACAGCCACTCATGCATACACTGTCTCATTCAGTGTACTGTAGATGTAGCGCTATGTGTCACACTACGATGACACCGTGTGGGTAAATCCTGTTGGGCGTAACTATGTCACATATGGAAACAGCACTGGTGTCCTCATGAATATTTAAACCCCACTAAATGTCACAAACATTTGATTTTCAGACATCTTCATGTCCGTGAGTATGTGTGCACTCGTGGGGATGTGTCTCCGTGTGGAAGTGTGCATGTGTGTGATTGAAGCGGCTCTCTGGGGGCTGCATTTGCAATGGACTGGAGGAGGCAAAAACATCAATGAAGACTGCTGTGCTGAGGAGTGAGCTCATTAGCCATGGGATAAGTCTATAGTGTGGTGGAGAATGTGAGCTCTTGAATTATTTACACCGCCAGGCCATACAGTATCATGACCCACACCAAACCAGAAAGAGGAGGAAACAAAAAAACATCCTCATTAAGTGAAGAAGAGTGGTACCAAAACCATGAGTGAGTACTGAAAATCATGGAAACACCGTCTCCACATCACTTGACTGGAGCCACCTGATGTGGCTCATTTACTTCTCTGTAAATTAAAAGGTTGGTTGGCCTGTCCCGGCTAAATACTTATGTTGAGGTTTAGAAACCTGTGAGGTGGATTAGAGTGATGTGCATGTTGCATCACGCTGCCAACCAGTGGTGACTGTAGAATAGGGCTGAACGATTTGAGAAAATAATCTAATTGTGATTTTTTTTCCCCAATATTGCGATTTACTCTGCAAATTTTTCAATGTTCCTCATCTTATGTATTCTTAAACAAACATAAGCAGTAGATCTTTTTATTTTAAAACCAATATGACATTAAATTAATCTAAGGATAAAAGATTGAGAAAAAGTGGAGAAGTGAAGAACAGAAGCAAAATAGGTATGAAATTGTAAAAACTGGGTAAAAATGGTATGAAAGCGGGAAAAGGTTAATAAATAGGTGCAAAATAGTTATGAAATTGAAAAAACAGGGAAAAATTGGCAAAAAAAAATCCAGAAGTGGCTTAGGAAATTGATTATTGCAGCAAAAGTGGGAATTACATTTGAAATTAAATTTCAAAAACCATGTAAAAATTCCCAAAATGGTTCTGACAGTGGCCAAACAAAGATGAATGGGGGCAAAATGGGCATAAAGTTGTAAAAATGGGGTTAAAAAAAGGTAAAAATGGCTCAAAAGTGGAAAAAAGTGTATGAATAGAGGCATGAAATTGCAAAAAAAACTATATCACAATGCCAAAATGTTCAACACATTTTGGGCTAAAAATATTGAACCTTCTGCGATTTGAAAATTGCCATATTGCGATTTAATCTAATTTGCAATTAATTGTTCAGCCCTAGTGTAGAATCTGACTCAATAAATTATGGGATAAATAACAAAACTGGTAAGTGTCCAGTCCTCTGTCACCTCTTATGTTGTGGGCACGAAATTCTTTAATAAACATTTTCACTGTGATAATGAAAACATAAAATTGCTGGCATTAAATTCAGTATTTCCTTGTAAAATAATACAATATATTTTTATTGTATGATAAGCTTAAACAAAGGGGTAAGCTTGACTGTCCTTAAAAATACTACAGCTACATTCTGGTTAGTAATTTATACAAATTTTTTTGGCATAATGTGTAATTTGCAAAGCCAAAAAAAGAAAAGCTGCACCTTTAAAAATTCTTAAAATCTGTCTAAAATGAAAACACATACCCTGGACATTACCTGCAAGTCAACTATTGCATGCAACAAGGCTCAGTTGCAATTTGACTGCTGGTCTTTATAACAGTAATACGGTAATGTGTACAGGTAATATTCAGTGGTAATAATATAAATATTGTTCATACAGACAGCTAATGCAAGCTGACATTGCTAAGATGTGAGGCATATTTAGATTGGGGTTTGGTAAAGGGTCAGTTAAGGTCATGGTTCTAAGAGATATGAAATATTTACTTAAATTAAAGGTGCTATGAGGAGAATCTATTTCCGGTGACAGAAAGACTCTGCTACCCATGAGCATGCAGCCCTGTCCGACCTGACCGTGAAGCTAAGGAATAGCATTTATAGCTAACCTATTTTGACGCTCTTAAACTCATCTTAAAGTGTATTTCCATCAGGCATATATCTAAAAGTGAAACTTTTTGTAATTACTTAGAAACTCCTCATAGCATCTTTAATTGGTAATAATATGTTATCTATCGTGCACAGTAAAGCAATAAGCTCACATTTTACCCATGATTTGAACAATTTTTTGAACCATTCACAAAAATATGAGCATGCTCAATCAACGCTCCTTGAAATCGTGCATTTTGGAACAATAGTGCTATTTTTGTTTTTTGGTTATTTTTTTAAATCTACAGCTTATAAAAGTCACTATAATATAAATTTGCTTAATTTCTTGATTAAATTTTAATAATCTGTGCTCAAATAAACCACACTGGTGTGAAAATAAGAATTAGAAGAATCAGAATCAGTAGTCAGTATTCATCATCAAGTACATTTGTATGTCTGATTTAATAAATTGATGAAAAAAACACAATTTCTAATTAGAATTAGAATAAAAACAAAGGTCAGGAGGATTACAGCATTGTATAGAAACAGGTAGAAAACTGTTCAAGCTTGACTTTGGTATGTATTAAAAATTGTACAGTACAAAAACAAATCGGCATCTTTTAAACAAACATGAGTAGGTGCATTCTGTCGATATGCGTCTCTCCAAAGGTCCGTGTCATGAAAACATTAAAGATCTTTTGCTCTAATTGTCCTCACCACGTCCTCAAGTGAAGTCCCGTCTCTAAAAGTAGCCTCATGAAGAAAAGGTCAAGTGTGTCTAATTAGCTCTGTGAGGTTGATGTGACTCTTAACTCAGCAGCATGACTCCGCGGCGCTAATTGCCACTGGCAAATAGAGAGATGCCATATTGACAAGTGGCGAGTCAAGGAGACGTGCCGCTATTGGCAGCACAGCCACATGTCCTCCTTCAGAGCTCTCTACCTTTACCAGTTATTGACCGAGAATCATCTCCACCTTCCATCCTCCTGCTTATACATCATTACCAGCAGGAATCAATCTCTGATTATTAAATGAAATGTCTATTAAGGCTGAGGGGGATTTCCATACTGGGCGGAGGGCCAGGCGGTGGCAGCGGCACAGACCGGGGAGAGGCTATGTCAGGCCACGCTGCTGCTTCATATGCAGCCACTGACTGTGAAGCTGAAGCTGCTTTTTTATTCTCCTCTTTTTTTTTTTTGGTAAGACAGAAATCGCTTGAAGTTTCCTCGACGTGACAGATGCCAGCATGCAGGCCAGAGGCTCACACACACACACACACACACACACACACACACACACACACACACACACGCTGGAGCAGGCGGCATGTTCCCCTCACGTTCAGACACTCTCATATTAACACACATACATGAATTCACACAGTTAACTACACACAATTACATTTTCTCTAATCTCTCCCCGCTCTCTCTCTCTCTCTGTCACTTGATATGACTCACTCGTTTCTACTTGTAATCCAATCTGCCCCGATCTCCCTGTCACTCAGCATCATTCACTCGTTCTGTCCTCTAATCCAATCTTCCCATAAGAAATGTAACATCATTTGCATCATGCTCGTTTGAAAAAAAAAATAGCAAGCTTCTTTAGATTTCAATATTTAATGCAAAGTATCTGTGAATGGTGGAAAAAAGACTGTGTGTAGTATTCATTTGATATCTTCATGAAATGCCCGTGGGGATAGAAAACAATCTGATGGTTGATTCTTCAAATGAATTTTAATTATTGCATCACCACCTCAGGGTGCTGATTGAGCCTTATTAGTTCCTTAAATGTATTATATGGAAATGACAGCCACATGATACCACAGAATTCAGATATTAGCTGTGCACATCATGGAGGAAACGTGCAGTCAGTAATGATGTTAATTACATTATTTTTTTATTGCTTAATGTTAAACTTTCTAAATATATATATACATACTAGGGATGTAACGAAATTTCGTGCCAATAAAATTCAAAGAGGCGCGAAATAAAAACATGAAGGGTGATTTTTTACCCTCCTCGCCTACCGTAGCAAAACACTCGCTTCAGAATGGAGGAAGACGAGGTCGAGGAATTAGCTGACGCTCCTTCATCAAATAAATCGGTTGTGTGGACCTATTTTGGCTTCCCATGTAAAAGACGAGAGACAAAACAGCAACCGTGTGCAAACGATGCTGCTACAGTTCGCCGCGGCGAGTACAACTACCAACTACTTTGGACTGGAGACAGGCAGCAACTGTCTGTTTGTGTAAGTCTGCATAAAAAAACAATATTTGATTTTTGCATCTACTGTTGAGTTGACAGAATTTGATCATACTTGAAGATCAGAAGTATATGCTCTGTTATAGGCTAAATATTATAGTTCACAGTTCAGACATTTATAGGTCTAAACTGCAGCTCTGAGGACTGCTATTTGTTTTCCTTTTCATTCAAGAATGTACTTATCCTGATTGTTACAACAACAAAGCACTTTTTATTGAGATTTTATGTTTGTATTTGCACTGTAGTCTAAATAAGGGGAAAAAACTACAATTTCATTTTTTTCAAAGAGCATTTATTTTGTACTGACGCAGCAATATTTTTTGTATGTCTGCATTAGGAGGAAAATAAAGACAATGAGGTTTTTGCACAACTTCCTACTGTTGGGATTTTCTATAATCTTTATTTTGTGTTGTGAGTATTTCGTATCGTGAGCCCTGTTTAGTATTTCGTATCATTTCGTGAGTTGACCATTTCGTTACACCCCTAATATATACATATATATTATCATGACTACTAGGGGTGGGATGATACGCTTTTCTCTTTATTTGATTTTTTACATTTTTTAGGTGTCGATTCAATTTAAATTGTGATTCCACGATATTGCCAATTTTTGCAATCTTTAGTTAGCTTTTTTAACACCACTGAAAAATATGAATAATTATGATGCTACAGACTATATCAGGAAAAATACACGTCACATGTGAGTCCGTTATTCAGCAATATATTATAACCAGCTGTTTATACTCTCTCTTCAAAAGCCTGGACTGCATTTAAAAGCGGCTTATTAACACAGACTAAAACAAAGCATTTCAATTGGAAAAACATTGATTGAAAAATCATCAAACAAAAAATCCAGATACTTAAAGGAAAAGTTCGGTTCCTGCAGCTTTTACATTGTTTATAGAATGAAGAACAACAATCTACTCACCCAGGAGGCTTTCCTGATGCAAACGGTGCTTCGGGAGATATTTAGATCCAAAATCGAGCAGCGGACACCGATATAATGGTAGCCTGTAGGGCATGTTAGCGCCGCTCCTAAAACTGCATTAATCGGCCAAAAACTCATGTTTTTCACCAATATTCCATCATGATTTCCTCCGAATGGACCGCCATTGCAGCCTGTGTCTCTCCACACAGCGCTGTGTGGCTGAACTAACCTCTGAACTGACGAAGAAGACCGGGTACCTCTGCGCATGCGCAGTACTCTCCGGAGCGTTGCGATCGCTTCTTCATTTCTAAGAGCTCCTTATCTGTATACTGTGGCTCCAAACTGTAAGGACACCCATCATATTCAAAGTCCTCCTCCACAACATCTTCATCCCATAGATATTCGTCCATTTTGCACAAAACTGGAAGAAGAAAGTTGATTTGTAGCTGCCGGTCTTCCCCTGAAGCAATGAGCCGCACTGCGCATGCGCAAAGGGCATGTAAACAAAGCCGTCAGTTCAGAGGTTAGTTCAGCCACACAGCGCTGTGTGGAGAGACACAGGCTGCAATGGCGGTCCATTCGGAGGAAATCATGATGGAATATTGGTGAAAAACATGAGTTTTTGGCCGATTAATGCAGTTTTAGGAGCGGCGCTAACATGCCCTACAGGCTACCATTATATCGGTGTCCGCTGCTCGATTTTGGATCTAAATATCTCCCGAAGCACCGTTTGCATCAGGAAAGCCTTCTGGGTGAGTATATTGTTGTTCTTCATTCTATAAACAATGTAAAAGCTGCAGGAACCGAACTTTTCCTTTAAGTGAATCTATTTTTTTCTCCCACCCCTAATGACTACTTAATGTGTGAGTTTCACTATCTGTTGTTTTTTACAAACAGTTTCGGTAATGATCCAAAAAATGATGAAAAATCCCACTGCCTTTATAAAGATGATAACTGTGTGTTGGCTTAGATAGTCTTATGGTAAAAATCCCCATAAATAAAGGAATCAGAAGGTTACAGGTTTGAGCTCAGCTCTGGCTGTCACATGACAGTGTGTTCATGGGCAAGACACTTAGCCCCCATTTGATCCCACTGCTGTGTCAGTGGTATATAAATTGCTATAAATGTACATGAAAGTGTTGTTGACATTGATGGATTATTTACACAGAGGCTGTATCCGAAATGGCATACTAACGTACCACATACTGATGTGCATATACTGTATACTACATACTATAAGTATGATTAGGATGCCAACCGTTCACACTGTAGTATACTACAAAGTTTCCCATGATGCATTTCAAACCTTCGACGACAAAAATCAGAAGCACACCAGGCTATCAAATATCTCTGTTGATTCACCACATTTGAAAGTTCAGAGAGCATTTTAGGCGAGAAAGTCACCACGTAGAATACCAAAATGTGGTCATTTGAGCCATAAAACACACGGATACAAATTTCATTCGGACATTTCGGACATTCCGTTATGCGCTCCATTATGCTATTGAAGAAACTTCTGGTCGGCTCCAAAACAAGAGCCCATTTACAAAAGCGTTAAAGGACTAAAAGGAGATATTAAAAGATGCGTTTATTTTGAAAACTGGAAGTTTGCTAGTTGCCGATTTTTAGCTGAATGCCAGTCGGTCTTGCATGGTGCAATGCATTATGGGGCTCACAATGCATCATGGGGCGTTTGAGTGTGACTAGTATGCCCACCTCGCATACTAATATTTTTTCCGATATAGTATACATCCGGGTATTTCTCGCACACTCAATCTTTTCATACTATCTAATGTGAACACACTCCATACTCATTTTGACGTCACACTTAGTATGAGTAGTACATTAGTATGACATTTTGGACACAGCCAGAGACTCTGAACCATCAGTGAGATAATAGATGTGGAGCTACTTTGGGTTGTCGAATAGACTAGAATTGGCTATGTGGGCTCAAGTCCATGTATCATTTACCATGAGAGATTGGTCACTAATCAGCACTTATTAGTGACAAACAGCTCCTAGTTAGCAGGCCAATTAGCTGTGAATGTAGTGATATCAACAAGAAGTGTTACCGAAGCTTTATGTTTTTTTGTGTTCAAATTTTTGTGTTACCAAAGTTTTTTTGTTAGCATAATTCATGAAAGAGCCTTTTTGTTAGCACATCAGGGACTCAGCTAAGTAACATACAAACAGAGTTTCCAAGTCACAGGGTTACTACACACACATGCAATTACAACACATTATTCTTTAAAGCTCATCCCTTATTTAGAGGGATGATTCATTCTGTTTGTGAGCAGGTGACTATCTAGCTTAACCGAAGACTGATGGTGTTTACTCTGCCTCTTATATAAGACCATCATTCATTAGTCATTACTAAGACTCGCAGAGATGCTCTAATGTATTCCTTTTGTGCTCAAAGTGGGATGTTTCTCTCCACTCTGCTGCAGAGAGGTTTTTATTTTCTGTGAGTGTGTCAGAAAGCAGAGAGCAGATTCAGGGGGATTAGGGCTGGGATTGGTGTCATCTAAAACATTGACATTTAAACACTCCCTCCTCTCGTTTAACATCTCGGTCAACCTGTTTCTTCCCTTTCCTGTCTCCTCTTTCTTTCCCTCCAGGTGGATTCTGTCTTTCACCTTTCCAGAGAACTCTTGATCATGTTCTTGGCATCAGATTTAAGAGTTTTGGTTTCTGATGTTGGCACGTTTCTGCAAACTCTTCGAAGGAAGTCAGTGTGAGCTGTGTGCATGTGTCCAATTATCTTAGCCTGTCTGCCTCTCATCTGAGAAGTCAGGTTGAATATGGAGTGAGTCCATTGGCTGATTTTTAGATTTTTGGGTGTTTGCAGTTGTCTTCATCCATAAATCTGAACTGTTCTTCATCAGCTTAAACAGTCACTTTGTTTTGGGACAAAGCAGCAAATCCTAGATTAAAACTTGGACAAAGTTTTAGGGTCGAATAAAGGTTTGTCCTGGAAGACTTAAAACTGACTTAGAAAGTTAGAAAGCAAAACTTAAAGGATGAAACCCCAAATAATCTGTACATATAGGGGAAAATGAAAATTTTAGCAGTTCTATGAAATAATGGAGCCATTTTTTTTTTACATTTGATTGAGTGGTGATGAATTTAATGAATGTAGAACAATATGACAGTCTTGTTAATGAAGATTGGTAAAATACAATTCTTTATATCCACAAAATGGACCCTCAAGCTTTTATTTATAAGTACCTCTTTTTGAAAAAAGTTAAATTAAGCAAAGGTCTTTCCAGTACAGCAATTTGAGGCATGTCTGTCTATATTTATTTTTACTATACTTGATTGTGTTTTGGGCATAAACCACAGTGTTTGCTGTCATTCCTTTTAAATCAGTCTACACCAGGCAGCATCTTGCCGTTTTATTTAAGTCAGAATTTTGACTTGATTTTTTTATTTCCTCACCTTTAATTGCACCACTGTACTCAAAAAACATAACAAGAGCACAGTGTCAAATATCTAAAGCCCATTGAAGCATTTAAGAACATTAGGAGTAGAGCTGGGCTTTATCCCCCCCAAAAAATCTTCGATTTAGAAAAAGAAAAACCTCAATTCACGATTCGATTTGATGCCCATTTAAAATGAAATAACTACTCACTGTAAATTTATTTCCAAAATAAACATTTATTTATACTTAAAATATACATTTAAAGTGCCTCCAGGTCAAAAAAAATCAACACAAATCGACACAAAGTGCCTGTGCACTGTAGTTTTATACACTTGTTTGAATTAACTATGAAGATAACAAAATGTCTGAGGTAACACAGGTAAAAAATCTTAATAGAAAACTCGACTCTTGTTGTAAAAAATGTAAAAGTGTACAAAGTAATGAGAAAAGTGCCTCAAAATGCGAATGTAAAATGAACAGGTTGAATTAGAAAAAAATCTTTAAACTCGAGTTTCAGGAAAAACGAATCAATTTGACTTGCCAACTCATTTTTTAAATTGTATCGATTTATTGCCCAGGCCTAATTAGGAGCAGTCTAAAAGATGAGGTAGACACATCTGCCAGAGTGTAAAAGTGAAATTGGATTAATCATTAAAATTTCCAGTTAAAACCAAGGAGTCAGGCTTGTGTATGTCTATGATAGAACCGTTTTATAAACACAAAAAACTGTTTAAGCTGTTTATTTCCACATTTTTCCCTCATTGTTCATCAGCTCTCCTCTCTATTGGCTGTTTAAAACACACTGGACATCAGGTGTTAGTATTTGTTAACATAATTCTCAGTGATTATGTGTAAAATATCAGAAACGTGTGTACGTTTTTTTCTTGTTTCTGGGAGTATTATGCACACTGAAGCGCACAGGAGTAGAGCACTGAGTAGTGCCGAAACAAGACGATGCATGGGGCATTTGAGAGAAGAGATGAAAATGGCTTTTCTTGCACTGAAACAAATTCTTTTGGTAGCTAACATTTTTATGATATAGACACAAATACACAAACATAGATTTGAATCTCTCATTCCTTTCATTATGTTGAAATGCTGAGTCAGCATTTCAACATATTGTTCTCCCTAACCTCCATTTTGTTCTTTTTCTTCTTCTTTTTCTCATCACTGAGACTTTGCCTCCTTTCACAGGCTTCAAATTTGCACATTTTTTCACAGAAAAAAATTGACATATGCAGCATGTTCATGAGAAGTGCGCTTGTATTTTTCACAGGTTTAACAGTTATACTTTTTACAGTAAAAAACAATTTCTGCATATATTTTTACATTGAAATCAATGGGACGTTTCCGCAGCTCCGCTGAAAACTTCAGCAACTTTGAAGCTCCACAGATTGGGCATGCTTCCATCTACAGACTTAATTCGTACTTTAAAAGCTGCACTGACTTTTCAGCCATTTTTACATATCTTCAGCTTTTTGCTGGCGTCTACGGTTTTTTAAATATGAATTTTTAAGCAACACCAACTTTTGAGGAAATCCTTCATGTTAGGGCACGTCAGACCGAAGACCCGGACAGCCGAGTGAAGCGCGTTTTTAATTCGCCACTCTGTTAACATTTTAAGCAGTACAGACATGAGAATTTTATTAAACGTTTCAGCAGGTTGTTGGGACGCTCACGGTGAAATCCTTTTCCTGATATCTATCCCGATTTAGACACAGCGAGCGTTCGTTTACCCGGAAGTACCAGTGTTATCAGTGCTGAGTTGCTGTGCTTATGAGAAATAGTGTGCTTCCCGCACAGTTAACCCCATGGATAAATAGATAGCGCAGCGGGTTGCGAAGCGGGAAACCGGGGTTCAATTCCTAGTAGAGGTACTTTTCTTCTCCAGCTAATACAGATCCATTTTTTATAATGGCGTAATCACGCTTGTCTTTACACTCTCAACCGTACTTTATACTGACTGGCCACTTTATTAGGTACATCTACAAATATCAACACATTTAACCATGTTACAAAACAGTCATCCATTTTCTGCTTTCTTTCACATCTGCAAACAGTTTTGATGTACTTTTCACCATCTGCTACAGTTTCTGAGATGTGACTGTTGAAGCTGCATCTACTTTTGCACTTTTCTTTGAAGTTAGAGCGTGGTCACAACGCACACCTGACCTCCAGTATCTATAATGTTCTGCAAACATTTTTATTGCACATTTCACACATTTTCAGCCATGATTTACTGCTTACAACTATTCATGTCACATTTTCAACTTTCTTTGCATTACTTTTAGCAATTTCATTTCACAGTTTCAGCAGTCACACTCAGCATTTCAACGCATTTCCTTCATGGACATGCAAATTCTGTAGTTTTTTATGTAAGTCCTTCTCAATATGGCTTTACTCAATAGAAATAACACAAGCGAGCTTTTAACAGCTGATCAGAGAGGCTAAAATTTGCCAGAAACCACATGTCATCTCCTATAACACTGCAACCCTCCTCTAAACTTCTCAATCAATAACGTAACCCTGGGAATGTTAAATATGATAATAGATTTTTATTTAGCGTCAGACCTGGTTTTGTTTATGATGAAGTGTGTGTACAGCTGTGTGCTTCTGTTCATGCAGAAGCCTCTGCAGGCCTTGGAGATTATTTCCAGGATGCTTGTATGTGCAAACGTGAATATGTATATACCCGTTTGTGTGTGCGCATGTGTGGGTCCAACTCTATTCCAATCAGTTTCAGCTTGATCTCCACTCCTCTGGGAGATCTCCGGTTGACGTGAAAAGGGAGGGGAGCGCCAGAGAGACTGCAGCCCAGAACAGGGCCTCCTCGCTGGGGGAGAGGCACGTTCAAAGGCCTCGTTTGGCCCCATTGGGACCAGCAAACACAGCTCATTTGCCACTGCAATTCTATTTTCACATCATTTCAATTTCAAAGAGCCGTCTGGCAGCATTAGCATTTGGCTCGGATAAAAGAAGAGTTAGCGAAGGGGTGGAGGGTTGAAACGGGAAAGGATAGAAAAAAGAAAGGAGTATTGAGTATGTAGTGTGTGTGCTGTTACTGCTATGGATTTGTTGGTTATGTATAATTAGTGACAGAAGCCTAAACTCATGTACACTCATCCTGTTCTGTCGGCTCTTGTGCTTCAGCTGTTGTCAGTCGGCATTTGGAGTGAGAGATGTTTTCTACTGTTCTGTTTGTCTCTGATTAGGATCACAAGAGCATCTATACTGACACTACTCAAATATACTCGTGCTGCTTGGCTGGTTTCATGGACATACATGGTTCATGGAACAGCATTTCTTGTCTTCTGTCGCTTTGTAATCACCAAATCACACAATCTATTACCGCCCTGATGGCAGAGGATGCAAAACGCCAGTCCCATTCATTAATATTTACACGTTGCTGAGCATGCCACTGGGAGCATTTTGAGGCCCATTGTCTGCCAAAGGACTCTTTAACATGTGGACAGACTGAACAGCCAAGCTCCAGATTAAAATGACCAGCTCTACCTCTGATCCACAGCCTCCCTGTGTAAAGGCTACTCCCAAAGAAGTCAAGCCAAAATTTAATTACAACATTAAAACAACGTATGTTTACCAAAGTGCTGTACGACCACAAAGAGGCAAACAAAATAGGAATGAGAACCTTTAGAAGGCATAAAATAAACTATAATGGTCAAATGGGACAAGAAAGCACAAACTGCAAAGAGAAAACAAGATTTATAAAAAAAATACCAAAACCATAAAGGCAACATGACAGTGAAACTATCTTAAAATGTCACTGTCTTAGTGTCCATCATTAGTTAAATGATTTTTACTGGGAGTGTAAGGAGTCAAAAGCAAATCAATCAAGATAAACCAACAAAGTCATGAAAAAAGAAGATGAAGAACTGTTCTTATTCAACTGGGAAGACAATGATGGCTTTATATTTTTCAAGCAATTAAGCATATCTCAACATATTTTGGATCGATTTTACAAACTAATACCCTACAGGTAGGTATATCAAAGAAACCAAGTCATGTGTTTTTCCTTTGTATGTGGCCCTTGGTATATGTCGGTGAAGTGGTTCCATAGTTATTTTACGTGAAGGCAACTTTGAACATGTAAAATTACCTATAAAACAGCCAATTTGTAAGCAAAGCACCAACATTTTCATCACTTTTTTCCAACCATAAATTTCATTTTATAACGTGATCCTCCATATTATCATTTAAAGCACAGAAAAAACAAAAGTAATCCAAAAACAGCATGATAACAAATTTGCCACACCAACAACATAAGCTGATTTACATAATCTGACTGTATGCAAACTTGACTTGATAAAAATACTGTACTACTTAATTTACCTGGGTGTTTACTAGGAGTGTAAATCACCAGTTTCATGACGGTACAATACAATATCGATTCTTTCAACAACGATACGATATGGGGCCTTGGATCGATTTAAGACGATATTATGTACTCACTGACCACAATCAGCAACATTTCACCTGAAGCAAGAAAGAAACACAAAGTAATTTTGATATTTTTATTACTGAAATGTGAAACGATGTGCTGATCTTTGGGTATGATAGTTTATAGAGGATTATAACCATCAGTATGATCTAATCATTTTTAACATTAAAATTGGTTTAATTCAGGTAAGGTGCTTTTGTTGCCCCCACAGTTACCTTATGGATCTGACTGTTACATTGTAATGTTTGCAAATCATATAAAGTAATGATGCAACTTTGTAATACAACTTATTGAATTATTTTTTAAATTTTATTATTAATGACCTCCAACGTATGACCATGCTCTATCAAACTAAAAATGTGTGGTTTTGATTTAAATAAAATCCAAACATTTCTCATGTTCAAAATTAGAACTATTTTTACTAAAGTAACATTGATGATTTTGTTTTACTGTGATGCCTGGTAACCACCGTTTGTGTGTCAGTGTGATCAGACTTTGTTTCTCTGTTTAATGGTCAGTGTGGAGGAGGAATGACACGAAGCTCTCGCTGTTTTACTTTATAACTTTATGAAATTTCATTAATCAGTGCGCTACAAAATCAAAAGATGGGATAACTCACTGCACTTGTGTGATGATGCTCTCCTGTCATGCAGCATGCACCCTCTGCTGTCAGATCGACCCTATCTTACCCGGATACAGCAGAGCTATTTTCTGATTGGCTGATATGTCTGGCTCCCGCTGAGCTCTGTGATGCTAACAGCGTCTTGCTACTAGGGATGGGACGATACACTTAAACTCACGATACACTGCACCTCGATATGCCTGGGTCACAATACAATACGTCACGATACAATATCAAAAAAGAAAAAATATTACTGATTAATTACAACTTATTTGTTTTTGTTTGAGTTGCACACAGGAAAACACAAGGTCTAACAGGCCAAACACAAACAATAACACTCTCTCTAACCCTAGAGAGGTTAGAAAGAGTGTATGCTAACGAGCGGTAGGCTCGTTTTCGCTGTCTTCGTCTTTTTAATGAGAAAGCCAAAATACTGCCAGACAGATGACTTGTATCCAGGCGGAGCGTCCTCAATTTCGACCTCATTCGACTCCATCATTCAGCTTTTTGGAGGCAAGCTAGTTGGTGCTAATGTTTGCTGTCATCACTTCTGGTCACATGTGCTATTACCGGATGTGACGTCTTTATTTTGCGATCCATTTTTTTCAAACTCAATGCGTTTTATCACGTACTATATCGCAATATATTGCCAAACGATATTTTATCCCATCCCTACTTGCTACCCATTCGCATACAGCGGTGTTACTCGGTGGGCGCTACACAACACATTTTAAAGCACAAGAAATATCAGGTGTGGCGTGTGAGGAAGTGAAAAGGTTCAAATGTGTCTCATACGCTGAATGTTTCCGATTTGAGAGCCTAGAAACTTCAGAACGACGCGCGGCTGGGTGAAAACTGACACACATGTCATGCACGGGATTTCAAAACAAAGGCATATATTAAAGATGACAATGTTGATCGATGTTTTGAGTTTCCATCGATGTGATTGGATCATTGCTTAACCAATCGATAGATCATTACACCCCTACTGTTTACACCACTCAGAAAATGTCATATTTTAGGAGTATATAATCATTGCATATTTCATTAAAACAAACTCAAACGTTTAACTATAAAAGCATGTTAAAAGGAAAAGGAGAACAAGAACATCAGTGAGTCAGGAGGACGCAACAGAGCAAAGAAAGACGTGCAGTAGCGTCTTGTAGTCTGATGCAGTGAGCCTGTCAGCGACTGACTTTGTCCGCGTCCCGTCGTGATCTGCCTACAGCTCTGTGTGTTCCCTCTGTGCTCACTCTTATACATCTATGTATCTTTCCTCTCTGTATCTCTGCCGTCCCATCTTCCCTCGTCTCTCTCTCCCTGCACCAGAGAAGCAGATGCCTTTGATGCCATGCTACAAATCACACACTTAGCTTTTCATCAATATTTCATCAATCCATCCCGGGCCTCGGCTCTTTCTAGCTCTCTAAATCAGCTCTGGCTGTGGGGGGTGGGTGGAGGGGGGAGTGTTGAGGACTTTGGAAGTAATTTGCCTCGCAGCAGAAAGGAAAACCAGAGCAGGCTGAGGTCAAACTACTGGTGTGGGAGGGTCAGAGGAGTGCATGGGTTTTAAAATGAAGGATTGTGAGAAAGAAATCAAGCTTGTGGTTTAGAATCTGTTATTCACATCAAGCCAGCGGACAAACAGGCGGCGAGCTCCGTGCAGAAAAGTCATATAAACCTACACTAATTACACTAATTACATATCTATTCATTGCCTTTAGCTTCAAAATATTTCTGATATTTGATCTGCCTGGATTTCTAAAAAATAAAATCAGATCATGGGAGAAGAGAAAGGTGAAGTGTGCAGAGCAGAACTGACAAGCTAACGATATTGTTGGATTTCCACATTAAATAAAAGCAAAAACACAACTGAACATTCCACAAACTCTAAAATGACGTAAGCATCTCATGTTAGATCACTCATCTGTCCGTCCCGTTGAGGTCCACTGGGACCTTTACTTATTAAAACACTTAAGCTGCACTTGGTGGCTTGTTCCTTCATGAACATTAACACACACTGAGTTGAGTTAATGCCCTGCTTCTGGAAATACTTACCACAGAGCTTAATATGCACTCATAAGAGCCTGGAAATTCTTCTTGAAAGTCCAAATTAACGCTTATTTTAAGAATATCCTCAAAAAATGCAAGCCCTTGGTGAATCACTATACTCTCCACTCTCAAAAGTTTGATAAGTTTGTCTTAGCTCCCAGTTGTACTCCAGCAGTGGAAAAATATAAAATGATGATTTTAGTGACTCCAAAATGTAACAACATTTACTATTATTGCTAAAAATGTGTAAAACTGCCAGAGAAAACCCTGCAGGCTTTCTGCCTTGTTGCTTCAACAATGTTGAGATCATGTGCTCTGTTGCAGGCTCAGGCTTCCCATTACTGATAATTTTCCAACAAAAGAAAAAATGCATTTTTAATGAGTATATTTTGACTTGGTCTGTGTAGATCCTCATTCATCCAGGTCATGGTTATCTTGAAGATTCAAAATAAAGGCAACTAGACTGTGTTAAGTTTTGGAAAGTTTTCCCAAAACATAACACAGTCCAGTTGCCTTGATTTTGAATCTTCAAGATTTTGACTCTGGTGAATTTGGGTTTTATTGGCTGGTGTGCACAGGCAGGGTTAATATGTCTAACTGCACATACAAATTGGACATTTGAAGATGTAATTTTGCTCTGACAAGTTGAAATCCTTATCAAAACATACTTGGAAGTTACTTTGGTATTCGAGGACTTCCAACCTGACTTCCTGACTCTGCTTATGATAGTTATTTGGTGTTCCTTGCCCTCGGAGCCTTAGGCTTAAGGTTGCACCCTTGCACACTTGGAACCTTAAACCTTATTGAACGTAAAACTCTATGAATGAAGTAGGGTTAGCAATGCTGATGAGTCGTCAGGAATGATGAAGTTTCCACCCTGGAATGTGCTCCCAAACTTGATCTGACCTCTATGACAAACCAAAGACTGTGACATCATGACCTCTCCCTCTCCCCCTCTTCATTCCCCGACACCCTACCAGTATGACATTCTGCCAATGTTTCATCATTTGTTTAAGCCCATTAGCTTGCAAAGTCAAGAGTTGTTGACATGGTGCCAGACATCACTAAACTGACCAATTACCGCAGAGTTGACCTGTCAGAGCAGACTGGACCCACAAGCAGCAGGAAGTCGAACAGAGCATCTCGGATCTACAAAGATTTTTTTTTAAAGGGCTAAATTGCATATGCAAACAAAAACAAAGGCATGTGCAATTTGTGGGGGTATTGCGGGTGATCTACCATGACTAAATGTGCAACTGATAACAGACGCAAATGTGTTGTGGAGCACAGACTGGCCAGAAACTAAAAATGAAGTTTGAAGCCATGGAGTTTGAGGCATTTCAGCTGAGACATTTCAGTGTTGCCAGAAGAAACGTGATTATTAAGGCTATCGTTGAAAAGCACACAGCTCAAGTCTGGCGTTGCTGTACAAACAATATGTATCTGCTATTTTTAATTTCTGACCACAGAATGCGGTAACTTTCTTTAGTTGTTTTTAGTTTTCTTTTTCCGATTCACGTAGTTATGCAGCTACATTACCAATAACCTCTTAAGTGAAGAGCCGTCTTACAGTTACACACACAGACTGCCTTTTTCCACACTGACTGTGTCACACTCTCCACACACTGACAGCGTGCTCAGGAGCTCTGAGTGATAAACAGAGTGATTCGGGCCATGTAGGGGATCGTTTTTTGCAAAGAGTTTAATTTTCTTGTGTGTCTGCATGAATATGATGGCACAGTGGATCATCCCTCTTTGTCCAGTCCATCATAATAACAGACAGCCTCCAAATCTGTCAGTCATTTTCCAAAAACTTCAGTCAAAGACAGAAAATATTTGATTACTGCGACTCTTGTTCCTCGCCACAATGACCATAGCTATCTTGCATAACGCTGTGCCAGTTTGCACCTGCCTTTCAAACATGCTAAATATAAACACAAAAACACAGAGCAGAATCAGTTTGTGGTTTGATGAATTAGATTGTGGGTTAAATGATCACATTTATATCTCCTCTGAGTATTTTGCATATTCAGATAATGTGGATGTTTTCTGCATATTCATGAAGGCAAACACGCTAAATGGATTGCAGTGCTATTTTGCTGAATTTTCATTTCTTGGTGCACTTGGTCAGTAGATCAGCATTAAGCCCGCTATCTTGTTTTTATACATGTGAACCTTAAGTAGATCGGGCCTTAAAAGTGTACAGCAGTGTCAGGGATGTTCTGTATACAATCTTTTTTAACATTAGTGAGTGTTAACATACTCTAAAAATCAATATATTAAACTGATTAAAGGCTAATTACGACCTCTCTAAAGCATCATAACTATGAAGCTTAGAAAATGGCATTGTTACAGAAATAACTCAATATAGAAAGCTTGCTAGTCTATGCTTCCTTGTCCGTAAATCATAGCCATAACTAGACTTTATCAATACGTATACTTTCTAAGTATTTTATCAATGCTTAAAGGCTATGAGCAGATGTCTTCCAGGTTATGTTCTCATTTTCAGCTAAGGAAGACCTCTGGCTGAACCATCATGGCTCTGTTTTGTTGTTTTTTCAATAGAGTAAGTGTGCAAGTTTGTCTTTTATTTCTTGGTAGTGTTTTTCAATTGCCCCGCTTCTACCTGATGTGCATATAATCAGCCTTTTGTTTCCCAAAACAACGATAAATCTCAGTGTGAAAGTATCTGTGGAGGCATATGACGGTTATCTCTTCTCAACAAATATC
This sequence comes from Scarus forsteni, assembly GCA_036419115.1. Taxonomy (NCBI): domain Eukaryota; kingdom Metazoa; phylum Chordata; class Actinopteri; order Labriformes; family Labridae; genus Scarus; species Scarus forsteni. The sequence continues at coordinate 3,151,829 of JAZDUH010000104.1, read as the reverse complement.
TCTGCAGTAGCTGAATCACATTTTATATCCTACCTCTCTTAAAAGGATTAAAAATAAACAAGGTTGTGAGGGATTTTACCTCGGCCCTCGGTTGTTGGAGGCTAAAATCTAAACTTACTCCCTGTCAGCAGGAGCCGCACACATCACCAAAGCAAAGCAGGAAAAACCCTGGAGGAACATTTCACATCCTTCTTCTCCTCGCTTGTTCTCTTTATTTTTAAAACAAGGAAGGTTGGGAGTGAGGATAGAAGGGGAATAATGAGGCAGACAGAAATGGAGACGAGATAACTGGTGAAAAGATAAAGTCAGACACGGGGAGCTGTTTTCTTGTTATGACAAAAAAGCGAGAGGCAAAAAGTGCCAACAAAACTAGATGTTGTTGTAACTTTGGCTGCTCTTATTATCTTCACCGTCACAGTTTGCCGGATTGAATGTTGATTTTCTTTCCTCTGCTGTTGGTTGTTTAGTGAAGCGACTGCTCATCATTTCCTCTTTGATATTTATGCTACTGCAGGAGAGTGGCAGCTGGGATAGAATGTATTCTTTTACAGATCTGCATCACAGATTTAAGAATCTACATGGCACATGTATGGATGAAGAAAGTGTTACCTAGTCTCATAATACTTCCATCATGACCATGGCTTCACTCACAAGAGTAGAACACACTGACATGGGTACTTATGCAAGCCCAATATTTTCAATGAAACCATGGATTAAAAGATATATAATTAAAAAAACATGTTATCCTTACTGTTATTTTAGATCCTTCATTGTAGTTGTTAAGCTCACCGAACGAGCAATGTATTTCAAGGTAGTGTTAAGGCAAAGAAATGCCAAACATTTCCAAGACAATATTTGACATGCCTTTCAATTCACATTAAAAATAATGGATGTTTGCTTATATGTTGTGCACAATCCAAAAATAACTATAGAATTAGAATTTAAGAGCATCATTAGGAATGTTGTGACAGAGGCATGTGGCTGTTTTTCTTGAAAGCCAAATGTGTATTTGCTTATTTGTTTTAAACCGGTTGATTGTGTTGTGTCATTTTCTATGTACTGTGACTCTGAATTTAAAAAAAAATGCTGTTGTAGTCATAACAGACTTGACCACATGACCTGGGGTTGATCTAAATCAAACAGAAACTAAATGCCTTCATTACCTCGAGACTCGACGACTGCAACAACATCCTCTGTGGTTCATCTTCAAGTCCTAAATAAACTTCAGTACATCTTATCGCCTGTCTCTTCACACATAAGATCCTGTAATCGTATCACCCCTGTCCTTCAAAATCTCCACTGGCTACCTGCTCCATACGACATACATTTAAAGGTCCTCCTCATCACCCACAGAGCCCTCAACCACCACGCTTCTCCCTCCACTCCTTAGAACCAAACACCAAACCTGGGGGGACAGAACTTTCTCCAACACTGCTACTCCATCTGGAACTCTCTCCCCCCTCGCATACAAAACTGCTCCGACCAAACCCTTTTTAAATCATAACTAAAGACTGACCTTTTTAAACATGTTCTGAATGTTTGACTGTGTGTGTGTTTAGATGTGAATGTTATTTGTGTCTGTACTGAGTGTTATGGGTCCACAAACACTGTTTCTCATCAATCTCTAAAGCCACCTACACACCGAACGTGACTTTGCAACCTTGGCAACCACTCTCCATGCAAAGTCAATGTACAGCTGCAACGGGGCGGAGTTAACCCTCCTGTAACTCAACAGCCACAATGAAGGCATCCTAGTTGCTTTTCACTCCACCGCCAAAGTTGAAAAAGCCTCTTTTACGGCAATGTCGTGTGTGACTGCCAATCAGCATTGTGTGGGTGTGTGATGGTACCCGTGACGGACAGTTTTCTGGTTACAGAGTAACAATCTGTGTCCGTGCAGGGACCAAAATTACATGTTTATGGACATGCAACGCCACATCAGTATTCAACGCAACTACGATCGTAAAGTCACGTTAGGTGTGAATGCAGCTTTATGCTATTTCTCTTTTATAATATTTGCATCTCTTATCCTTCATATGAGTCTTTTAAGTTGTTGAAAAGTGCTGTTTTAATCAAATGTTTTATGATTATTATTGTTATTAAATGAAGACATCTGATTCTGTGAAACCGGGAAGAACTTGATTGAGTTTTGCAGTTTAATTCAGAAGCTGAAGCTCTCATCAAGCAGCTTCAGGACCAACTGTTCACAACAGTAGAAGCTTGAGTGTTGACCTGTGATCATCTTACTGCTCTTCTGCTGAGCAAGCTGGCATTGACAATATAGATTTGACAATATAATCATGTACAAGAACATCTAGTGTTCAGCAGCCTTTTATTTGCCTTTCCCATGAGTAAAAAAAAAAAACACAAACCAGTAGGAGCTTTTGATAATTAAAAAAATGTGTAGAAAAGTATGTTTATATATTGTTAATCAGACGATTTAGGAATTTAGTGTCATGGATGGCAGCCAGACACTCAAATCAGTGATGCTAATGTTGATTTGAGGAAAAATAAGTTCTGTTAGAGCAGCTTTGTCTCATAGTTTCCATAGCTGTATTGTTTATTCATCCATAATAACTATCTTTACAACCACATAGACCACATAGGTCACTCTTGAAAATGTTTTTCACATCTCAAAGGGCTAACCTTTAATAAATGTATGTTCAATAAAGACAAGTAGGGTGTTACGCAGACAAAGATTGATTGACTCTATAGAGACAAATGTGATGAGAACAGTTTTATAATATGGGTGTCCATGGGTTATATCTCTGAATGTTTGTATACAAATATTATATGTACTTGAATATGTTGAGATTGTATGTGTATCTATAAAATGAAAAGTATGGCTTCAGCCTGCTCTTTTGTAAAGCGCCTTGGGATAACCTTGTCTTCAGAGGTAGTAACAGAGGCTAAGTGAGATCCTAAGTAGAATTACTTTGAGGTTCTTTAAATCTTCCCCCACAAAGTGCTGTCTGATAAAATAATACAGATCAATTTTAAAATATGAACCAAATATTTATGCTTCATTTAACCCTTTCATGCATGATGTCCGCTACAGTGGATGGACATTTGAAATGAACTTTTATACCCTTTAGGTTGCAGTATAATGCCCAACTATCAGGTCGGGAACTCCCAAACACTTGTATCAAGGGTCATAAAAATATTAACTTGGCACTTTTTTTATTTTTACCATATTCAGATATTGCATCATAAATCCAAAACAGCCAACGAAGGGCAAATTTGGCTTTAAACCTGTATTCAGATTTTACGTAATTCTGTATTTTCATCCTAAATTTTGGTGTATTTCACAAGTAAATAGTTTGATTAAACAGCAAGAATACAATTACTTCAGATTTATCTTATCTTTTATTTTTATTACTCTTTAAAGTTTGTCAAAGATGTTTGTGGATCTATATGTTGTTTCTACTAACCTACTATTTATACCATTGATGCATGGTGAACAGATGCATGACTCCCTGATAAAATAACTGAAACAAATGAACATGATTTTTAACTTGTTTGAAAGTTAAAAAAAAAACATTGAAAATAATATTTCTTTGCAATTTAATAATTCATGCATGAAAGGGTTAAGATAAATTACTGTAGGACTCAATTTTGGCTAACAAGAAAATCAGAACATTATGAATGTTTTAGGGCAGCATCCAATCACAAAACACTGTTTTATTTTATTTATGTTAAGCTTATATGAGTTTGGCCCCATCTGCTGCAGTGTTAGCTAACTCCACTGACGGCCGTTCTCTCCTTACTGAGGCAAAGCTGTTTAATGTCCATGTGGTGCTTGACTCCATCAAAACTAACCCCATTCAGTGCCCACTTACAAATAATGAACTAGTCCTTTAAATGTGTGTAAGGATATCAACTTTAAGTGTGTGTTACTTTTCACATTACATCTTAACCCCACTTTACTCCTGATTCATGTATTCCTCTGAAAATGAAACTGATGATTTGATGCTGGGCCTGTTGCACAATGGGAATAATTGATGATAAAATCTTGGAGACTGTACCTTAATTAAATATCACACATGCACTGAAGTACAGAAAACTGTGCAAACAAACTGTAATGTGATATAGGTAACAAACTGACTTTGATACTGGAGCTGCAAATCTCAAACACTGAACAGTTTTACAGTAGACTGCAGTCTCATCCTTGATCCTACTCACTGTGCCCCATTCAGTAAAGTGAGCTCAAGGTTACCATAGCAACAGTGATACATTATATTTCATTTTCACTCCCAACCATTTTTTCAGCCTCTTGCAGTTTCCTCCCCTGATCACTCGAGTATTTGTCACAACTCCTGGATTTCTTATTTTTAGACTTTTAATGACGTCAACATATTACAAAGTCATCAGCCTTGTTTCTGCATCTGGCTGTGAAGAGAAAGTACTTAGAGATTTTTCCTTTATTTGAGTCTGGAAAATAAAGTGCCTCAAGATGGCAGAGCAGAGAGCTCAGGACATTTGTTTAATGTAATCTGTTCTATTACAGCTGACAAAGCTAGTCTTATTATATAAATCTGAGGATACACTGGCACTATAAACAGCCACATGAGTGGTAATGAAACTGTTTGACCAAAGACTAGTCAAAACTCTCTTTCCTGAACATTATCCTTCATAAACAGATAAAGCAGCAGTGCTGTTTTAGTTCATCTGGTTTCTTTCTGACATCTCCCAGAGGTAGAGCTTTGTCACATTAACAGACCCCATTTACTGGATGAACTTTAGATCTACATCTAACACATCTGATGGACTGTTTTATGAATTCAAAGAAAATAAATTAAAAGATGATCTTGTGAAGGGCTTTCCAGATTTTCTGAATGTGTGCCACAGAGCTCAGTTCTCTCTCTTTTCACAAAACTCAAGACAAACGCTACTGCTCTATTTTTGAACATGGTGCCAAATGTTTTGAGGAAACTGAACTATGAAAACATTCTTCGTCAGAATTACTAAGATTGGTTAGCAGGATAATTTTTAATGTGCACATGTGGCTAATCTTTATTTGGGATGAGGTATTATTTTTGTGTTTATAGACATTTAAGAAAGACTGTAATTAGATCCTTAGCTGCTGGTAGAGGACACATAAGTTGTGCTGCGTCCTAAAATAATGCCTAATCAGTGTGGTTTGGTAGTGGAAAATGAAGTGGGTCTAAACTGTAGCATTTGATGACCCAACACTGATTTTGTGGCTTGTTTTCTCCCACAGTTCTTTTAAGTATGCAAAACATTTGGCACCATGAACAGCAGTGAATAGCATTAGCATCTGTCCAGAGATTTATTGAACAGAAAGAGAACTGAGCTGTTACACTGTGGCACATGTTCAGGCTCACTCTACTTAAAAAAGCACACCTTTAACAACTGGGATCACAGATAAGATTTGTAAAACCAACCAAAGCAAACTGAACTCATGAAACTCTTGCCACAGTTCGGTTGGATATTTCCACTCCTAAACATCGTCTTCTGATTCTGTCTCCTGAGTCACACTCTCTCGGTTTGCCTATTGTTGCCAACACAATTAAACATGGCTGTGGTTGGGTCTGTTCTCCTCATGCATCAACATGTTTTCTTTTTTTTGCCATCTCGTGCCTGTCAGACTAGTCCAGACTGGTGCAGACTTTGCCAAAATGGGAATTCTGGGTAAAATCTGGCAAAATATTTTATGGCTTGTCCTCAACTGAGGCACGTCGGATAATAAATACAAAGTTGATACATTAATAAAGTTGCTCACAGTCACGGGTACCCCCCTAGACAATAAAACAGACCAAGCTGGGTCACTATTGACTTTGAGTAAAGAGTCAGGGTTAGGACAGAAGGAACCAATCAGGAGCTTAACAGGAGCCCAGCCATCTCTATGGGTAGCCCTGCGTGTGTTCAGTTAAGTTTCACTGGAGCTTAAATCATGCTGAGTGGCTATAAGCTAATGCCAAGAAGTGACACAGGTGTCGTCCCTTCCAATCGAGTTCCAGCCAATTACCAGCCAACAACCAGATCATAAGAATGCCCAAGTTTCATCATAAACATGCCCATTTGATGGTGCTTCTCTCACAAAAGCACATCCAGTGGGCTGGTCCTTATGACCTATATTATTTATTTCTAGCGTATGTCTGTTTTTCTTTTTATTTGTTTGCAAGATTACACAAAAACCAATAGATGGATTTTGCTGAGAGTTTCAGGAGATGTTGGGAATGCTGGGCCAAGCTTAAAAACAAAGCTTAATACGATTGTTTTTGCTCAATAATTGTCTAACTAATAACAATATCATCGTGATTCTGAGTGCGTATGGGTATGGGTTTTCAGGGTCATGAATCAACTAACCTGGAGGAGTGTGTATCAACAAGTCTCTACCTTTCTGTCATGTCATTGTAGGGTTTTAATTACAGTAACAACAGTGGACAGGTTCTGGTATAATCCAGCGTGGAGCCTGTTTGACTCTTCATGGATCAGTAAAAAATGGTTAAAGTGTCAAATCCAACCATTTTCTATTCCCGTTTAAAGGACTTGTGATAAACAGACATATCTTTGATGTTAAATCAATGCTAGGCTATTAACTTTAAATTTCCAGTGATTTATTTTTCTAAGTTGTTTACAGCTCATTTAAAAATCCCTTTATAAAGCTCTGCTCTTGATGCCATCACACTCACAGGGACACCACAGCCCCCTCCTCCTCCTCTCTCGTCCCCCTTGTGGCAAACATGTAACAGTCAGCATCTGCCACTGATGCATTCACATGGAAAAACAAGGGGAACTCTGCTAAAATGGTAAAGAGCCGCTGTGTAATCGACTGCACAAACAGATTCAGAAAGAATTCAGGCAG